>JAYRBT010000082.1:137217023-137289668 GCA_036023395.1 Myiotriccus ornatus | reverse complement strand
TGTGTCCAATCATGAGTTGTTATGTTTATGCTAGACCAATGGTGTGTGTACATGTGTGACACCCAGAAGTGTATAAGCAGAAGAACTGTTGCAATAAGGGGGGGCTGGTATCCCTGAACACCGTGTCATCCTCCCGCCTCTGCCGATGACAGGTTCTTAAAAATTTTTTTCTTCTGGCTTTTCTTTTTACCTCTAGCCTTCAAGTAAATGAATTGTTAAAAGCTCATTACGAATGTAATACTTCTTAAACAGCCTTATTACGTTTAGCTAGAATTCTTTACAGATACATAGGGTCCCTAAAGGCCAGAAAGGACCATTATATCAAGCAGATTGACTTGAATAGTGCAAACTGTTGAACCGCATCACTTTCTTTTACAATGAGCTCTCTAAACTTTCTGTGACTACTGCTTGTCTCATACAGACACATTTTGTATTTTGACACATCTTAATTTGATAACACAGAAATTGAGGATCTGCTACTTTTGTCGGTGTGTGTGTTCACAGATTAATTTTCCTTGCAGTTAAAAAGGTGTGCTATCCTTGCTGTAGCCAAGCTGTTAATTTCAACTTCCTTAAAGTTAATTCCACCTTTCTTTTAATTGTCTTTTTAAGGATACTTAGAGCTTTGTTCAAAAAATTCCTGTGGGGGCTGCAATTTCCGTGGTTGTTTGTAGCCTAATGTTTAGTTTCCTCATTGGAGAAAATCACAAACAAAATTGGTTAAGTGGGATCTGACTTATGGCTCTGAAAAGAGGGGGGAAAAAAATCGATTTTTTTTACTAGTAACAATGCCTGAAAAAGGCAGTCTAAAGATTTAGGGTTTCATGTAGTTACTGAAGATCAAAGGAGGAAGATGTAGTTAGAGGAAGGCATTTGCACAGTTCAAAGTCAAGTACTGACAGTTAGAATTTACTTTTAATTAAGTGAAAGTTAGTAATGTATACAGGCACCCATTCTGTCAGGATATGGCTCTCGTAACTCTTGGAATTTCAGTGTCACCAGGGTTGATCATTTGTTGGATCAGAAAAACGTAGTCTTATGCTTTTGTCTTTACTACTTCTGAGAAAATTTGCTAATTTCCCAGTAGTTAGACTTTCTAATGACTTTAAGAAATAGACTAAAATTAAAAAGGAGGAAGGAGACATTATGAGGAATGGGAAAGACTTTGAAAGAAATTCAAAGGATTTAAAAAATAATTTTTATTTGTATGCTTGAAATATACATAGAACATGAAAGTTGGTAGAAAACTTGGCATTTTTCCATTAATAAGCTGAATTCTCAGTGAATATTTATTTTCATAATGAAGCTTTTTACCCTAATAAAGTGATAGTCAATGGTAAACAGTAGAGCCTGAGATGAATCAGTAACCTTACCAAATCAGCACTACAGTGACCACAGTGCTGTAGGTAGTATGGGACAGAGGAAAGCTTTGAGTCAACCCCAGCTCCATTGGAATTTATCATTCCCATGGGCTTCAGAATTAGTCATATCTGGAAAAAATATGGTTCTTGTTTCACCAACTCCTACAGTTAGTTATTATTTTGATGAATACAAAAAATGTGGCAAGTTTAGTAGCACTGTAAAGCCTGTAATAGAATGATTTAAATTTAAGACAACTCTTTCAGATGAGAGAAGTCTATGCATCCTACCCCCCAAGGCCAGGTAAGGCAAGCACAGAACACTAATTAAAATAAAAAAACCAAAATTTTTGTTCAAAATAGTGCAACAGATACTTTTAACTTACATTTCAGTTGGCATATATTTGATAGAGATGAAGGACTTGGTTACCATCTTGCTCCCTCTCCTCTGTATTTTCTTTTTTAGAAGATACTCTAGTGTTGAAGTCTATTAATTAAAAGTCAAATTTAATATTTTTAATACAAAGGTAAAAAGAACTTTGTATCATAATAAAAGAGAAGCTTTTATGAAGGAGTGGTAAATAATGGGAAAAACTGTCTTGATTATTTAGCAAAAATGAGAGTTGAGAAAAGACTCTGGGATCCAGGAAGTTCTCATTTTGCCTGTGACACTGACTTTATTGTCCCAAACTGAAAGTGGATGCTTAAAGAAAGACAATGAAATTGTCATTCGAAGACCTAATCAAGGTATCTTGCTGGGAATCACTATGTCTCAGTATTGTTTCTCATTTCTCATGGAAGAAACCAATGCTGGTTATTAGATTGGTATCCATGCCACACTCAAAAAGCAAAAGCTGAATTCTGAAAGTGCATCTTGCCTTGCTATGACAGGGAACTGCTACATCACTGTACTTAGCTCATTAGCTTGTTCATGAGAAAGGAAATAGAGCAGTATGTAAACAAGTCAAAATTAGTATCAGAGTGAAATTTTCCTGGATAGAACAAGACAGAGTTAGTAGAAAGCCTACATGTTATTTATACCTTTCCTGAGCTTGAATTTTGCTGGAATTCTAGCTGCATTTCATGTTTATTCCTCTGTCACAAGGCTAATGCGAAGACTAATTACGAAATGTTTCTAAATAGTTTGGCAGCCAATGATAACTATCACTGTAATTTATGATAACTGAACACCTAAAACCTTTTTTTTTAGCAGCAGAAAATTTGAAAGGTCAATATCAGCCTAGAGTTGATGCAGAATTCAAATCTTCTGTAAAACAATAACAAACCTACAACCAAAAACCAAGCAAAATTTAATCAAATACAGGGAATGGTAATCAGAAGCTCTGAATACAAATGTTTTCTTTCTTTATGGGAAAACTCAGTTCATTCACTTTACATTTTAAACATTCCCTTGCAGTGATGTGAATTCAGAGCATCATCATTGTTCTTGCATACAGTCTAAGAAATTAAATGGGCTCAGAGAGAAATATGAGACTGCATTTTTTTTGCATTCTGTGGGAAATACAAATGGGTATACAATAACGGGCTTCAACAATGTGACTACGGGTAGTGAACTAGGACCTGGAAAACAGATGAGGGTGGAAATTTTTTTTTGTTTTGTTTTACTTGCTGTTTCTTTTCTTTCTTTTCACTGATTAGAAAGCTGTAGAAACTTTATGGTACCCTCAGTTGCCTCAATACCTTCATCTACACTCAAGCTATACATTTTAGTTGGTCCTTTATGACTCACAGACCACTGGTACAGTGCCCTTTGCAGTTGGGTAGTTTTGCAGTTCCATTACCATAAGGGAATTAATACCTTTTTTCTGTATGCTATGCTCTCTGAGAACTATGTCTAAACCAGTAACATTTAGAAAATGAAAATATCTCATCTGCAGACTTTTTTTTCTGATAGAGTCAAAATGCTTTGTCATACTTCTCTCTGTCAGTCAGTTTATGTCTTTACATACAAATGTGAAGAGACAAGAAGTTCAGTACAGAATCCATTGTAAAAAAAGGTTACAGCCTTAAAAATTTTCTATTGACACTTTCTTATAAGGAAGAGTGTGACGAGGTCATGGAATGATGAATATTTGTAGAGCTATTAGAGTCATGTTTATTTTTTTATGTTAGAAGGTTAATCGCACCTGTCTGACAGCTGACTTTCTGCCTGCCTATGTAATCTTTCAGAGGTTTCCGTGGGCTGGCCAGCAGAAACTCACTATTTCAGTCAACCTGATAGGAAAAGCTCACTGCTTGATTTTACTGATGCTATCCCCAGACATAACAGCCATGAAATGATGGCGTATTGAGCAGAGGAAGAAGAGATGTGGCTGTTGTCCAAGGTGGCCATGAGGAAAGCAGTTATTGAATTCTGAAGCTGTGGCTCCTTCCAGTTTGTTTGGGTTACACTTTCAACAAGAAATATAATAATAATGATGATAGTGATAAACCCAACAACTTAATTTAACCATTTTTCCCCTAAAAGGAAGGGAGATATCAATGGATAGTTCTGGGTAGCCACAAAAATAAGACCTACATATAGTTTTTTCCTGTTGAATATTGGGAGGCACAGATCAACAGCACTACCAAGTGAGTGAGGTTGGATCCTTTCACAGAGACTGTGGGGTATGAAAGGGGATGGAGGCTGTGACATTTTATATCCAATTAACAGGACTAATAAACATATATCCTGAACCATCGCTGCCCACTTATTGTAAGTGGTTCTTACAGAGCACTTACTTCTGTTCTTTGAACCATCTTGCCCTAGCTTGCACCACTTAGGTGTAGGCAGGTGTGAAAGTTTTACTGTCCTCTAATTATAATTTATAATGGATTAAGTACCCTAAACAACCACCACCCTCTCATTTTGAATGATTCTGTAGTTTTAGTCTAATTTTATATTTTCAGCCATCATGGTTTAGCTTGTACTTACCTATTAGTATCTTCATCACTGTCTGCTTGTTCTTTAATTTTCCATTAAAAGCCAAGTTCCGTGCCTTTGTTGCAATCTCTTCAGCAGTTTTGCGTTTTTTTGAGATGAATGGTAGTTCAGTTCTTTAAAATCTACATCTTTCTAGGTCTTATTCTCCTGTTGAATTTCCCGGTTCTGGCTTTAGACATTACTTCATCTAAGTGTACTGCCTATGAATCAGGCATTCCATTGTCTGTATTGCTCTCAAAAAACATTAGTCTCCATACATCCCAACCTTGATTATGTCTCTGATGATCTTAAACTTCTAACATCTAAAGCTTTCATAGCCTGCTAGTGATACAGATAATGAACGAACTTAATCATAGACAAGGACATGGAGCGGAAATTACAGGTGAGTAGCTTGTGATGAGAGATCTGTGAACACCCAATTTCTCCTATTGTTGTAAAGTGGCGTCTGGAGTTTCCATGACCTAATTATCTCTCACCTGTTCCCCCCTTAGTCCATAATCAGTCATCTCCCATGCAGCCCACCTGATTGTAGGTCTTATGTTAACAGGTCAGGAGAAAGGAGGAGTTAGAAAAATAATGTAAATGATCTAAACATGAAAATTAAGAGACTGTCTATTTAATTTGACTTTTCTACCATTTTCTACGAGCTGCTTCATTTCTGTCTTCATTAATCTTTATTATTAATACCATGAACTGTACATAAATATATATCTCAAAACAGTAAAAGGAAACTGAATAAAATCTCCTTTGCTTATTAGCACGAATCTTGTTCATGCTAATACATGTAATATCTTTGAGTTTGAGAACTCCTTTGAAAGTCAGTTTCCTCATTCATAAGGTGGGTGTAATTTTCCTTGACTTTTTGAAGGTTAGTTTTACTGTTTATATACTACATTAAAGAATTAAACCTTAACATAGATATTATTAGTGTTATTATTGCATAAAAATAAGTATACATAAAGAATCATATAGTGTCTCCTAAAGTTAAAACAGGTTGATATAAAAACTATTACTGCAGCTTGCTTGCTCTCTTGGATCACGTAGTTGTAATGAGATTAAGTAAGGTCAAAATTAGCATAAGGTGTAAAAAATGAATCTTTTAAAGTAAAAAAGTAAAAAATTTACTTTTTTAAGCTGTTTCTTGACATTGACTAAATCTGTGATTTTTTTCAGTATATAGGATAAAAAGTTTCCGCACCAGTGAATCCAATAAAAAGTAAAGTTTGTGAAAAGTTGAACATGTAACCTTTCACTAGTGGCAATTTTAAAAATTTACTGTAAGAGAGAATTACATTTTCTCCTTATGAAGGTGTCACACCTGCTACTTTTCATTGTAGTGATCCTACACGGGGTTTGGTTTTTTCCCCATACCTCAAGATGTTGGTCTTTTAATTTCCTCTGTGGTTTTACTCTAAATAATTTTAGTTGCTCTCCTTAGTTCCCATAGACTGGATAAAGAACTCTATGATGGAACTTACATAAGAGGATTGTTTTTTGTGTATGTGAAGCATTTCCTTTATAGAATATTTTATGGGGGTCTTTTACTAGATTTACATGAAAAATGCAGATTCGTGAAAATATTTAACTACATGTACTATATTTTTCTAAAATCTGGATAAATCAGAATTTTTTTTCTCAGCTAATCCCTTAGTTCTTATGTACTTAGCCTCCTCTGGGGACCAAATTAACAATTTTTTTTTTTTTGGGGGGGGGAATTTAATAACAAATGGATTAAGATGCTTTCTTAAAGAAAAAAAATCTGCATTATATAGCTCTGCCTACTTGCAGCCTGGGGTTGGATCATACAATTAACTTAAATTATAAAAAGGTACATATGTAAGAGAATGACCCTCTCTATATGCTGCTTGACAAAATTTGGTGCATAATTCAATATTTGTCTTAGCCTGTAAAAAAGAAAATGTAACTAGCTAATTCATAGGGACTACATTTGTAAACTGTTTTTGTGGGGGCTGAACAAGGAATAGGAGGGCTTTTGCCACCCTTTTATAAGAATCCATGCCAGTGTTGCCTTTGGAAACAAAAAGACTCACCAAAATACTGTTCACCCTGTCCCTTACTAGGGAATTTCTAAGGTCACAAAAACCCAAAGAATCCTTCAGTTTGTTTCTTGTCTCTGAAAATTCCAATCTCATATTTAATCTCAGTCTGGACAAATTCTTACTTTATGGTGGATCATATTTGTAATATTTATACAGCAATAACCAGTATCTTTCTAATTCTGAACTTGTATGAATCCTGACAAATGCAGTAACAGGCTCAGAAATTTCACAGGCAGCAGTGGGATTAGTTCAAGCTGCTGAAGGAAGATGAGATTAAATGAGAAAAGTTATGGGAAGAAATGCAGGGGGAAAGAAGTTCAATCAAAAAGCATTACTAAATGCAGAAAAGTAGATGAAGGTTGACACTAGAAGTTTCCTGCTGTCATTTTCTCTTCAGAGGATGAAATGGAAGACTCCAGCATGGATCAGACTCAAACTGCAGAGTTATACATACCGGCATTTCATAATGGCTCCTTTAGTGTCCATCTTTTTCACCTACTTCTCTTTAGTTTTAAGGGATTTTTACCAGCCTTTATGATGGCATGAGCCAGGATATTCTACTGAACACAAGTTTTTCGTATTAGAAATATGAACCCCAAGTCATTTTGAAGCCAAAGCTGTACTCCTACTGCAGGTGTTCTTTCCAGGTTTTATGTCCTTTTAAGGTCTCTGTCATAGTCACAGCTGCTGTAGTGAAAATGGCACTCTGTAAATACAGGATCACCTTTTTTTGATTGCCCTCACACTTTTGAGCTGCCCGGACTCTAACCGCAAAAGGCACCAGATGATATATAGATTCATGGGACTGCCAGACAGTCTTATTTTACTGCAGTCCAAACTGGCTTTTGCAATTAATCTTTCTTATCCATCTATTTAATCTTTTCAGCATTAAATGCTGAAATTTATTTATCTTTAATATTAACTTTGTCATCAGTATTACTGATTTTTTTCATCATCCTGAGTCATGTGGGCCTTTGTTTTCTGAAAGACCATTTATTTCTAATATGCCTAGAAATGAATGACATATGAGTACTGGATGCTAAAATGTAACAAGAAATGATGCACACCTGGATGCAAAGGTAATAAATCCAAATCATCTGGACAGATGAGAAGCAGATGTTAACGTTTCTGTGGGACTGTTTGTTTTTTGTTTTTCTTTTTTTTTGTTTTTTGTCAGCTAAGGAATATTTCCAAACAGACCATTCATGCTGTCAATAATTCAGATTCCAGTGAGCTGCCTTGGGATGCCAAATTGCATATGCTAACATTTAATGCCAGACTGAACTTGCTGTGCTGCTCAGCAGGATGAATCACTCCGAGGAGAGTGGCTCCCCAGGTGTGTTGTGCCATACGTTTCATGGTGTAGTGAGTAAAGAATACAAGTGTTTGACCCACATCTTCCAATGCGACTTCTACCATCTTCCTTGGCTTAGGTTCTGGGAACTGCTTTGACAGTAAATGTGTTGCTTCACTGTAAATAAATGATACAGCGCTGACTATAGCAAATACCAGTGATGTTTCCACTGAAAATCTCAGTTTCACCTAGTTGGAAGAATGTGAGGTATGCATTTACAAAACCAAGGTAAAAAAGAGGGTAAGAGAAGCTATAAGATAATGCTTGCAAGATTCAACGTCCAAAGATCTGCAGAACTTGTTTGATCAAATGGGACATCTTGGGCTCCAGCAGAGCTCCAAAAACGTTCTTAAGCATCACTGTTCATCAAAAATCTTTGTTTAGCTCTCTTGAAGACAAAATACATTAGATTTCACTGCATTATGACACAAGTACTTCTGTAATTAGTTTCTTTCCCTAATGCAGTTTTTCCCTTTGAAGGGCCAAATAAGATATTTTTTGTCTCTAGTGCTTAAATAGTGATGTTGCCACATAGGCACACTGATGTGACTGTTATCTATACTTCAACTAAAAGTAATTAATTTTCTAAAATTTCCTTTTCATAACAAACTGCTCACTACTGCAACAAATAGAATGTGATAAACAATTATTTGTCTGATAAGCCACCATGAATTGGTATCTTTGAGATGAAATATTATGACAGACTGGTGGTTACAAATTGGACAAGAATTGGAACAGTTGGAGAGCAGCCCATCTCTAGCCACCATCTGCTTGTTGTAAAATAGTCATATGGTATATTTTCCCCCTTTTTTTATTACTATTATTCCACAATAAACAAAGTTAAATAGAATTAATGATGTAACACAAATCAACAAAATGGAAATAGTTCATCTGAATTATACCTTCTTTAAAATTATGTAGATGCCCCTTTTAGTAATATTTTTGCCTTCTACTATGTTCTCCATTTCAAGCAGGTATCCAGCAGTGACAGGCACCCGTATCTTCTCTGTTAGGGGATACTTTTATATCTCTTCCTCTTAATTTGTTTTTCTATGCAATATTGGAATGACTATATCTTATAAACTTTCAGCTACTAAAACTAGTGCCACACAGAAGTATACTTCTGTATGTCTGAAGTTATAAATGTCCCTCTGCTTTCAAAAAAGGTGGTATTAAGCTGTAGACAGGTTCTGCTTAGCTCAGTTCTCTGTTCTGTCTGGCTAGGCTGCTGATTCCTTTTGGAAATTATTTGCCATTCTGTACTATTTCTTTCTACTCTGTTTTTTCTTGCGTTCTCTGGGGACCAGAGCTTTCAGAGTGATGGCTATATTCAAATAACCAAGTGTATTTGTGGAGGATATTTATCTGTCCTGCAGCAAAACCTAAAACCTAGAGTTCTTGTAAGTGTCACTCAAGTCTGAGGGCTTACTTATAAGGGAGAATAATGTTTGTGCCAGCCTTAAGTGCCAGAGCGATTTTTTTCTTTTTTTTTTTTTTTAACAGAACAAATCTTCAAAACATGGCATTTACACCCCACAAGTCTTGCCTAAGAAGTCATACTTGTTTACTTAGTGACTAGCTGCAATCCCAGGCAGTATTTACTTTAGCTGAATTTAATGCTCTGAAGCTGTAAATGCAATCTCAGTTAATATTATGTTGTTTCCTAAAATTGCAGTGTTGATAGAAAAATATTGTGCTGTACAAGCCATAAGCAGATCCTGCCTGTGGGATGGGATACAAATAATTGGGGTAAGCAAATTATCTCTTGATTCTTTGCAGTTGGGAGATACTGCTGGTACTTATATCTATCTATCCAAGTGTAAGCCTGCACTGGTAGTTTTCCAAGTTCCGTATATCTGAAATCCATGGGCTGTTTTAGTACACTGATGCAATTAGATGCCAAAGCTGATCAAGATTTTTGCAGTGCTTTAAAACTAAAGAGTTTGAAAATAATCCTGCAAAAGCTGCACTGGTTTTGCTAAGCTGCTTTTCAGAACAGGTTACACTATATCTTTTGTTTTACCTCCAAAAACTTTTGTTTTCTGTCCTAGGAGTTTATGTGGCTGGATATCACCTACAGCGATCATCTCAATAATTTTACTTCTATTACCTATTATTCATTAACATCTTATACCTTAGCAAATTGTCTGCTCTGTTCTCAGTAGTGTCTTTATTGTCCCTTAAGTGCCCTGTTTCCTTTTCTTCCTTATTGTTTTCTGTAAAAGCGGTGGTTGGTCTGCTTCATTCTTTTAGCAATTTTGGTTGTTTCCCTCATCTGTTCCCCTTTGCTTGACATGTAATGCCACGATGGGAAAGGTGTTGTGAGAATTGCAAAGTGTTCCTTATCTATAGTCTATCACTCAGGCTATGTTTCCTGCTTTACTGGCTGGCATGACCAAAATTTCTTTGACCAAGTACTTGTAATTTCTGGTTACTTCTACTGGTTTTCATTTTCTCTTCTCTTTATCAGCACAGATTAGAAGAAATTGGGCCTTTTAATAGACTATTAGGCAGAGCATTATCCAGGGAGAGACACCTGTCCCTCTTAGCTCCCCTCTTACATTTAACATTGTGTTGCTGGAACTACTCAAAAAAAATTTTTTTCAGGCATTTCAAATCTTGTGTGAGATTGGATGTATAGATATAGAGAAGAGCTCAGGGAATGTGAACAGTACTAGTGCAAGTGTAGAAGAGAAGAGGAAAGAGGAAACAGAATACACTCTATATAGGTAAACTCCTTGTAGATCTGCTTTCTGCACCTTTCTTGGTCAAATTAAGGCTGTAGCTTCTTCCTTTATATTCCTTTTCCCTTCCTCCTTTCCCTTCCTCCTTTCCCTTCCTCCTTTCACTTCCTCCTTTCCCTTCCTCCTTTCCTGACTGTCCTCCCTTCCTTTTCCCCACTCTGTTTTCCTTTACTATCTTCATTTTAATCTTCTTCCTCAGTCTTTGTAGTGGTTATACTGACTCTTAAACAGTCTTCCCTCGCTGTTCCTTTAGGCTTTACTTGAACAGATTCTCATTTTCATTTCTTTCATTCTTGACTGGGAGAATGGATTTATCAGGCTTTAACCCATTCTCCCTTCACTATTGCCCCATGTAAGACATATTCCTGTATCATGCTTTATGATGCCGTGCTTTCTTCTTGTCATGCTTTCCTGATTCCTTTCATTCATCTATGTGTATGGCATCCATCTTTTTTCAATCTTTCCTGATTTCTCTAAACTCATCTAGGTACACGTTTTCTCTCACCTCTTCAGATGATTATCTGCTACTGTACTATAAAAAACACTACTGGAAAAATGTATTTTTAGATCTCTCCACTTTCTTCTCTGGTTTTGAATATCCCCAGCAATTCTCTATTTTTCATCTGATCATAATGAGGTTCTAGAACCCTCTTGAGGCTTCATAACTTTTTCCCTACCTCTATGTCTTTATTTGCATTTTTACATTATCTCCTCCCATTTTATGGTGCTGTGCATGTTTACAGTTCTAACACACTGGTCTGCACACCTTGACAGTGCTTGTCATTGTTGTGGCTCCTCTATGGCCCTTACTCGTGATTTGAAATGACTGGACTGGGCCTCAATTTCCAGTCAATAGTGCCAACTAACTTTCATTTCTCTTTTCATCATTCCCATTTTTTATCTCCTCTGAAACTATACTGGACAGTCTTTAGAGGAGGAGATTGATGGACCTATTTGACCATCTAATAGAAAAAGGCTTTGGTGCTCAGTGGAGCTTTGCCTTGCAGTAGCAGAGAGTCAGTACAAATAAATAAGAATTTTCATTATCTCAGTGGTGCTAATTGCTCTGAATTATACCAGACAGGCTCAGTTTTGTTTTTCAACTTGTCTTTCTTTTGTTGACAGGGAAAAGAAACAAAAACAATGTATCTCCATAGCCTCAGGAGGAAAAAAAAAAAAAAAATCAGAGAATTTTCTATTTTGTTAGCTGATACTTTTTCTCTCATTTCACTAGATGAAATAATGTGCTATACATTACATTACAGGGCCTTATCTGGATTTATGTACTCAGAGGCTTATTACTTATAACAGTCAGAGACAAATTGGCATTTAAATAATGGCTTATTCATTAATATATGCACTGAAGTACATAGTCATGTTATGGAAGAGCTCAAACAATTATCATGCTCAGTAATATCTCATAATGAGCTGGTACTCAATATCATATTGACCTTTCTGTACTCACTGAAAATTATTAAGGATGAGACAAGTATAAGATCTTATAGAGCCTTTTATCCCCAGGAATATAATTTCAAAAGATGTGACTGGGGTTGTATCAACATCCATTTGGGGAAAATAGTGATGGTTGTTGTTCATAGTCACAGTCAGACCCATAAGACCACTACTGAAGATAGTGCAGTTAAGCATTAAATGCAATGAATAGCAGAACAGATTTGAGTCTGACACTATTGGTAAACACAATTTTCTTTTAATCAGAAGTGAAGTAAAGGAATACTTCATTTTTGTTTACATTTAGTATTAAATTAATTGAGGCAATTACCTTTCCCTTATTTGTTTCCACTCTATGCAGATCTGACATTTCCAGGACTCCTGAGAGCTTTGTAGAGCTGCAATGTTAACCCATAAGTTAGATCAGACTGTTCCTGCTGATTGTAGGGACCAAGCAGTGTCTACAGGAGACTTCTTTTCCTTCTTCCCCCACTGTTGTCTCATAATGTCTTCATTGCTCAGATGGGTAACTTACTTCAGTGGTCTCAATCAGATGGGCTCAGAAATGTGGAAAATTAATTCCAGGCCTTTTTATTCCTATAGTCAGTGCCAATACACCTATATAAGCACATACTTGTCCTCCACCACAGTGCAGTATCGGTAAGTTTGACACAACACCCATTCCCCTTGAAGGATCTGTGGATAAACGTAAAGTGTGTCAGGCTACTGTGATGGACATAGTGCACTGGTTCTCCTGGTGGATGAATTTGGCCACACAGAGGTTTGGGGATTACAGCTGGAAAGAATGAGAAGATGTCTTGGTCACCCAATCCTGGAAGGACTTCAAATTCACATACTCCGTTTTAAACTGAAACAGAGGGTTTTGGTCTTCCAGAAGCTGCCTGCTTGAGATATACTGTTAGACATGTCTAATTCTTGTTAGAGTGGTAGATGTGTAATTATCACCAGTTCTTTCTTTCTGCATCCATAATACGAGGAAATAACTATCCTCCAGCCTTGGGAATGCTGAAACAATTTTGTTTCACAACCTTCACTGAAAACTGCCACTCCTGCCAAAATTTTCATATTCCCTTTTCAATTTGTGGCGTGGGCCTCAGGTACCTTCATCTGACAGCAGTGCTGCATACTCAGTGATATTGTTCTGTGAATCTGGTCTCTCTGTCTTGACTTCATCAGAGATGTAAAACGTTCCTTCAAGAAAACTGTGCTTCACCAGGGAGTTTTTCTTGCAGTCACCAAGTATTAATATACGTATAATAACACAATCAAAACCAATATCATGCACATTCAGAAATACCACTTCAGAGAGAGAGAGAGGGGGATTTCAAAGGATTTTTAGAGTGAAGGAAACTCAGGGAGAGCAAAATGCACCACCCCTTTGTGAACCAAAGGTTAACACACAGAGGAACAGGGCTGGAGCATGAACCTCTGGCTGCTGCTGAAGGATGAATTCTTTGGCTAGTGGAGTTTTCATATGTGAACATTCAAAGGGGAAATATTATCTAAGACACCCTGAGTAAAAGTAGTTACAAGTAAATGCACTTTGTTTTCTACAGTTTAAAAAAGGACTATTTGTGTTCAGAAAAAAATCAAATAAAGCATAATATGACAACCTCTTAACAAAGGTCAAAAATGCTAACATTTTAGAGACAACATATTTCTGATGTACTTTGCTAACACCTATCAAAACTCATACAGCTAATAAGAAATATATTAGCTGCAGTGTTGTTCGTTTGTTTGTTTTTTTTGGTACTCTTAAAGAAATGCATTTAAAACAAATAACAAATCTCTCAGTGCTGAGCAAAATTTAATTAAAAAACAGAGAGTAAATTTACAATTTAGGAATATACCTGCTCTCCATCTCTGCACATTATGTGCACAGAAATGTACCTCACTGCTCACAACAAGCCTTCAATTCTTTTCCCTCTTGCAGTATATATAAAAAAAAAACCCAGCCTGATTTTCTCCAAGCTTTGTTATTAAAAAAAAAAATAGGGCGGTGAATGCCAATTTTCATCTCTTGGCAAATGTTTATAGCCAGCATGTAAACCCCTGAAAACAGGGGTTTATAATTTAAATGCTGACACAACCTTAACTAGAGCAAGGGGAACTGTTGCCATAATAACTGCCATTCTCTGGAAAGTATTTATGGCAGGGCTTCAACCTTTCTCAAAGCAGAAATTCAGGCCTTTGGCTGCCATTGACTGTGGGTAATGGCAGTGAGATCCAGATTCCTGGGGATGGAGCCATCAGTACTCAAAAACTAAAGCCATTTTAACATGTCTGCTAAACCTGTTCGTGATCTAGGCATATGCTTGATCCTGCAGCCCCGAAGCCAATGAAGTTTTTTCCAGCGGTTTAAACAAGAGCATGTCTGAGTCCCCTGTGTCCATCAATATCACATTCTTTTGTTCCTATCTGGACCCTCCAATAGAACCTGTTTATATATCTGACTTTCCTAATTGAAACCAGAATATATTTCTTTGCCTCCCACTTAAACAATTCTGGAATTAATATCTTTTTACACCATAAAAAGTACAATGTTACAATTCTGTAAATGCACTGAAGGAAAGACTGAATATGAGATTAAATTGCGACCTCTATTTATAAAGACATACTTGTTTTATAGATTTCTCCTGTGCTTGCTTGCTCATTCTATCTCTCCCTCCTTGTCCTTTTCCCTGCTCCTTGTTCTTTTACTTACTATATGCCAAACAAAAACAATAATAAACTCTGATGTTTTAAACATGGAATAAGAGAATGCAAATGTCTTCTATATCAAGATATTGAAAAATTTTAATGTGTGAAAAAGGAATTTAATTACACTTAAGTGTACAATCTCATTCAATTAGAATTTAAATGTATTTTTTTTCTTAATGTGACACAGATATGTTTCAAATCCAAACATAATAAACGTAATAGGAAAAAATATTTGATGAGTGTTTGCCATATGCTATCCTGTTGGTGAAACTTACTTTTTCCCAAATACTCTGGACTCCAATGTCCAGCATGAGGATGGCTCCATGCCATTGACATGGCTAGAACCAGAGCTGAAGTTAGTGGCTCCAGATGCCAAAAGGTTTTCCAAGCTAAGAGGGCCAGAACCCTGCAAAACATTTTTGATACCTTCTTCCTGACTCTCCAAGGTCAGAGCTGAACTGTTTCTTGCATTACTGATAGCCAATATCAATGCGAGCAGCTTTCAGTTTGTTTTCACTTGAGAGATTAGACGATTGTATTTCAGCTTTAGGACCTGTGGCATCAGAAACTCGATGCTGTCACCTGTTCCTGGTTTGAGCCATTCTGAGGACGAGAACAGGGAAATTTATCAGAACAGGGAAGTTCAGGTTTTTGGGACAGTGCTGCAAGGAAATATCACATTGCCACTTCAATTAGTCAGTCTGTCCCTGGCGAATATGATTGACTTTTTTGTGGCCTACATTGTATTGGAAGAGGTAATGGAGAAAAACACGACAATTTAGTTTCAAATTGTGAAATGGGACAGACAGTGTATTTCAGATAAGAGCAAATATTGCATGAGGGGAACAGTTCCTTTGTGTAAAATATTCTGAGACTTTGTGAGCCTCATGGGACTTTACATACAAAACTCTGAAGGCTTGCACACATTTCAGAGCTTGGCTGCAGCTCCAAGTTTGAATTTGTAATAGCACTTTCTAGCTTATAGCACCACTACAGGGTAAGGCAAATGATGAAATTGCCCGCAGGTAGACGTCTACCTGTTCAGTGGGTTAAAGAAACATGTTTTCTTTAGGAATGACACTTGGAAATTTCATGCCAGCTTGAAATTCACTCTTAACTCAGATTTGAACATTTAAGTTGGGATATTTTGTTTTCCCAAAGCTGCAAAAAGGACCAAAGTTAGCATATGAGTTTGCTGCTTCCTTGTAGGTGAAGTTAATTAAGACATTCCAGGGGTGAAATTTATCAACTCAAATAACATTTAGAATATGTAGAAATGACTACTTTTATTGTCTTCAGGAAGATATTTAAGCCAGCTGCTAGAAAATGCTGAATATGTTTGGAACCCTGTGCTTCCCTAGGTTTCATACTTCTTTTCAGGCATGAGTGAGGTGCCTTTGTGTAACCACTAGCTGAGTTCAGGATTCAAGATGTTGTTCTAAATATTGAACATTGGTTGATGTTCTCTTATAAGACAGTCTCATCCACCTAGTTTCACCTCACTGGCTAGTTTAATGCCATGCCAGTCTTCACCTATCCATCAGAAAAAAAGTCCTCATGCAAGAAATGGTGGAAGGGCTGGGCTAGGAAAAAAAAAAGTAAGCAGAAGAGGCCAACTGGGAGACAACGAGATATGTCCATTGTGGAAACAGGAAAGTTCCTGTGTTTCAGTTTTCCTTCCAATGTTGCTAATGGTTTTTATCCTAAGGCTGTTATGCGGTAAATACATATTCTAAACAGGCCCTCAGGAAAGAACTATTTTAGCTTCCCATCCTCTCTAGCAGAGTGTTTTGCCCATTAGATTACAGAAATAGACCCCACTTTGCAATCTTCCATGCAGGCCAAATTCTACATTCCTTGCTGCACAGAAATGGTGCAGATTCAATGAAAGCCATGTGGCTAGGGCACTCTCTGAAGAGGTGGGAGCTGTGGATTTGTATCCACTCAGGCTGATGGTACTGTAGTTTTTCAATTTCCAAGGCAAGTCCTGTAGGCAGAATACTATGATTTCAGCAGGATATGGCAGTATCCTGCTTGTCAAGTATTCAAATGGGTTTGAAAACCATGCTGTGCTGCATTCAGAGTGTCCTTCACAAATTAAACAGGTTCAGATATTGCTTACTGGCTCCTGGACTCATGGATGTTAGTAACAGGTATGTTGTTTAGGTTTCCCGAATGATTCACAGAGGAGGTAGACGTTAAACTGCTCAACTCAGCTATGTTGGAGACAATTCTGTTCTCATACCAGGCCAGAATTTAAGCTATTGAAGTAAGTTCTCTTGCAATACATATTTCTTCATTACCTCTCAGACGTGTAAATGATTATTTGAAAGAGAATTTTGATAGTCTGTGGCTTACCATTGTGAACAGAGGCAAGTAAATAATAGCAAAGTAGTACTTTAGGAATTTGAAGTCTTTTGAGCTCTCTGTTTTTGCTAAAAGAGCTTGCATGAGGTTAGAAAATTGTTAGAGAGGGATTTGATATATGCTACATCTCATGGGTTCTGCATTACTTTCAGCTTATTCAATGAGACCACCACCATTTCCTCAGGGTTCATTTTATTTTACACATAACAAGGAGAAATGATAATAAACTTCCCCCTTTTCCCATTTTTTTTAATAGCTGTAATTTAAGTTACTGAAATCTTGATTAAGGAGTTCAGAAGGTGGAATTAAAAGAAGCCAGGGGGTAGAGTCATGTACTTCAAACACCTTAAAAAACCCTCTTATTTTTATAAAAAGAATTAAAACTTTGAATTAATTGATGCTTTCCCCCAAGGATAATCCATGAGATTTTATCAGGATTCATTATGTTTTAACTTCATCTTTGAACTCTGATAAACTGTAAGAGTTCCTTAGTCTTTTGAAAACAGAGGTTAGAACAAACAGTCAAGTGTGAGGTTCACTGGTGTTTGCTGTGAAACTTGTACACAGAAAATAAAATAAGCATTTTTCCCTGCCCACATCTGGGCTCTGTAGCACGGGCTACGTTATGTGCCTGATCCTTTAAAATCAAATCTGTGATTCATTCTTGTGTTTTTACAAAGAAATCGTGCATTTTAAAATCAGCTTACATCCAGACTGTGGGGAGGGAGAATGCTTGAACTTGGCCCGTGAGAGATGTGATCGTGGCTGAGTTCTGCTTTCCTGAAACATTCCCTGCAGAGATCATTCTTTGCATCCTAAACTGTATCTGTGTGGGAGAGAAGGGCCTGCTGCTAGTTACTGTGGTCTGCAAAAGAAGACAGTGTCACACTGGATCTCCCTCACTGTTGCTGGCATGTTACACACTGCACTCCACACACAGCTTGTCTTACTCACCCGCCTTTGACTTCTTGGCATTTTTTCTCTTCGTTTGTTAAACAACTTATCTGGTTTCCTTGTTCATCCAGGAATGGTTGCTGGAAGGAACCTGGAGCTAAGTGGAAATAAGGTTGCTGTGGATGTACTGAAGATGAGTTTCTTTTAGGAAAAATCATTTAAACCTGTATTCATATTAGTCTTAATTTAAAGGGGAAGTCTGTATGCTGTTTCATAGTTATATATATGTTACATCTTTCCTCGCAAGATCTATATCTCAACAAGGACTGCTGCTTTCATTTAGCCAGAGATACTGGGATTGTCAGGCTCCAGAAGCTATAGACTTTTTCCCACTGCCAGCAAAGCAGAAAAAAATCCTCTTTCCTGTTTCTCAGGCCTATAGGCATATATCCCCTTTCTTGTTTCTTAGGAAATAGGCATATAGCAATAAGATAGCTGCAAAACTCAGAAAGCTGTATTCTATCCAAGACAGCTCCTCCAGAACACTTGTGTTTTTGCAGGAATAGAAAGTAGTTCCAGTCAAGCTGCCCTTTTCTACCTTTTATCCTTGGCTCTGATTCATTAGGGATCAATGCTATCTCTTTGTTAGGTCTACACACAATGTACTATTTTGGTACTCACCCTTGTAATGTCTCTGCTTACTGAACCTGTCCACCAGGCTTTGGAAAGGACTGACCTCCTGCACACTTTCTGTGGTCCACCTTTCTGTCATAGTAGCTCTCTACATCACACAAGCAAGTAAATCCACTTATATTTCGTATCCTTACTCCTCAGAGTGCCCAAATAAAACAGCCTCTCTGAGAAAAGTTCACTAAATGTGGAGGGTATGGGGCAGACCTATTATTTGTCCTTTTTAAAATGCTATCTGTTCTTTTACTTTGGCACTTACACCCTGAGCTATTCATGATCCATAATGAACCCTCACTCGCTGTGTGGGCCTTGGTGGTTTATTTGATTTGGAGCAGTCTATGCTGAATGCTGGCAAGAAATTAAAATACGAATGTAGGTAAAATAACACTTCATTTTTGTCTGCTGTTAGAGAACCTCTCAGGTCACTAAAATGTTGTGAACACCTACTCCAGGATTTATTTTTTGCTTGAAATTCATTAAAATAAAAATCTTTTGGTACCAGCAAAAGAATATTTAAATATCATTAAGATTTTGACAGAAATCAACAAAAGCATGGAAATGCCCAATTAAGGCAGAAATGCACCATATGGACTTGGAAGTGATAAGTAGTAAGCAAGCTGTTATAGTGACCCCCTACTGTGGGTGTGGAACACATATGTCCTTTTTAGGCTTTATCTACAGGTGTTCTTACTTTGTAGCTGTGTTTGTTCTACCAGATATGAAAAGACCGAAATAAAGAGGGTAGGTGACATTTTTTTTTTATTTTGTTGGTGCCTTTTATTTTCATATTTGAATTTATCAGTATTATTGAACATATTGATATGGAATCACATTGTGATAGGAGCTGTTCCCTGATCATACAGTCATCCACAGAGTTCAATCAACTCAATAGATAAAACTACTTCACTCTAAGATGTAAGGAAATCTATGGAAAAAAGTGGTAGTTGCTCAATTTCTTCATCCTTATTCTAAAATTAAATCTGGAATATAAAATCAGATAAGAAAAATTATTGGATTTATGACAAATTAAACCTTTGAAATTCCATGGCTAGGGGGAAAGACAGCAGAGCCACCACTGGTCTCTTCTAGTCATATGTTCCATCACTCAATTTCCAACAAGGATTTCTGAAAGGATAGCCCATTTGTGTTATCTTGAGTACCATCACAGAATTTTCCAAGTTGGAAGGGACCCAAAAGGATCATCAAGTCCAGCTCTTAAATGAATGGCCCATATGGGGATTAAACCCATGACCCTGGTGCTATTAGCACCATGTTCTAACCAACTGAGCTAATCTCTCCCCAAGCAGGTTGTTCCAAGGATGACTTCAAGGATATGAAAATCAATGTCACAGTTCATGCTCAAGATATTTCTAGCTGTATTTCTGCATATTCATCAGCTGAAACTTTTAGAATACCTATTGAACTATATATTCCAAATGTACCTGTCGAAGTGGAAAAAAAAAAAAGTCTGGTTTACACAAAACTTCACAGGCATTGTACTTACATTTATGTGTAACAAGATTGTCCACCTTTTCAGGAAATTTTGTGCTCAGCTTTTCCAAAGTTCTGTTGATTTTTTCTGTTGATTGTTCTTTTTGATTGTTTGTTTATGTAATGGGTTGTCTCAATAGCTGGTAAATACTCAATAGCTGAAAGTAGCAAAATATACTTCCGCTGAATATGCCTAAATTTCAACATCACCTCTCCACCACGCCAGTATCTGGAGTAGGTAACAGATTCTTCCCCTAGAAGAAATATCCATGTGACAACAACAAGTGTATTAACTTCCAGGTTGGTTGATAATTTTCTCACCTTACAAGCTGAAAAAACAGAAGAATATAAGAGGGAACTAGTGAAAATGTAATAAATATCGAGTGCTTTCTTCTCACAAACTTTAATGTGAAGGAAGTAGGAAATCTCACAGATATAAGATATATCAAAGCTTTGTAAGCCAAATTGTTCACAAATTAGGTTTTTTGCAAATCCCAAAATTTCTATGCAAAAAGAAAGGGTAAAGAATACTGTTTGGTATACAACTACTAATTCATATTTGAAGTAGAAAAGGCAAACACACTTCACTCTCAATCCATGAGTTTTCTCACTTTTACACTTTTGATTCTTTTTCCCATCCCACCACTGTGGGGTGAGTGAGTGGCTGTGTGGGGCTGAGTTGCTGGCTAGTGTTAAACCATGACAGTCCTTTTTTGTCTTCCAGTGTGCGGCTTTTAATTGCCTGTCTCATGTATTGCTATGGGCCTTCCTTGCCTCACTCTATATCAGAGTCCAGTGCTCATTACTGGCTACTTTTTGGTTTCACTGCTTGCCTTAGTGCTGTGCTGTTGATCACCTCACTCTTCCGTGCTTGGGCTGACAGATGGCTGGGGCTGTGCTGCTGTTTCTGTGCTGCTGTACCGGACAGGCCTGAACTCCACTGTGGACTTGGGTCAAGAGGTTGTGACCTATGGATGAATCCATGCAGGAGCAGGACACCCTGCATCATCTGCAGCCATGGATAAGCCCATGCCAGAGCAGGTGTATCTTGAAGTGTTTGTGACCATGGTTATGCCTGTGCCACACCAAGTGTATCTCTGGAAGGATCGTGGCCCAAGGGTAAGTCCACATTGAGAGGGTACACCCTGAAGAATGTGTGACTCTGGGTATGTCCATGGTACAGCAGGTCCACCTTGAAGCACGAGTGGCTGTGCATGGGGTCATGCTGGAGCACCTCCAAGTGTGTGGTCATGAATAAGCCCATGACAGAACAAGGCACTCATGGAGAGACGGCAGCCATGGGTAAGACCAAGATGAAACAGGTTCACACCTGCAACCATTGGTAAGACTTATACCCAGCTGGAGCTCTGAAGGCTTTGTGGCCCATGGAGAAGGCCATGCTGGAATGGGTGCACCCCAAAGTGACTGGGTCTGTGGAGAAGTCAATGCTGCAGTAGTTATAACCCTGGAGAGACTTGGCTAATGGATAAGGCTCCACTAGAAGTATGTGCAGTCCTAATGGACTGCAGTATGTGGCTAAGTCTAAGCCAGAGCAGGGATAAGGGAAGGAGTTCATTGCAATGGTAAACACTACGGTCTGGTCCAAACGGGTGAGGGTTGGAGGTTGTAATGGAAATATAGTGGGAAATACTATAGCAGTAATCACACAAACCAGTGAAGGAGAAGCATGAGGACTTTGGTGCCCAATAACTACACAACAGATCACCTCTGCTGTTCTGAGTGACTGCTAGAACAGATGGAACCCAAAGTCATGGACTAAATTAACTCAGTGGACATTTTATGGGCATTTTATGCTAGTTCATAGACTAAAGGAGTGATATTTGTTTATTATATCAAGGCATGGAAAAGGGGTTGGTTGTTAAATAGGTTATATTAGATAGAGGGGGAGTTGAACACGACTCTGATAGAGCTAGTTTTCTTCATAGTAGCTATTATGGGCTATGTTTTGGATTTGTGTTGGAAAAAGTATTGATAGCACAAGGTTATTTTCTTTATTACTGAGCAGTGCTTACACAGAATCGAGGCCTTTTCTGCTTCTCACCTGACCCTCCCAGAGCAGAGACTGGGAGTGTGTGGGAAGTTGGGAGTGGACATTGCCAGGACAGCTGAGCCCTGCTGACCCCAGGGATATTCCATACTGTTATGGTGTCATGCTCAGCATATAAAGCTGCAGGAAGAAGGAGAAACAGGGGCAAGTGATGGCATTTATCTTCCCAAGTCACCATTATGTGTGATGGAGTCCTGCTTTCCTCAGGAAGGATGAAAACTTGCCTGCCTGTGGGAAGTGGTGAAAGAATTCCTTGTTCTGCTTTGTTTGTGTACATGTTTTTTGTTTTACCTATTAAATTGTCTTTATCTTGAGACCTAGGAGTCTTCTCATTTTTGCTCTTCTGTTGCTGTTCCCCATCCCTATGAAAGGAGAACGAGTGAGATACTGTATAGGACTGAGTTGCCCACTGTATTTAAATCACGACACACACTTATAAAAGATACAGGATCAAATAAATAAAATAAAAAGTCACAACCTGCAAAGTTTGTTTTGTGGGAATGTAATTCTGATGTCAGAGATGCTGCCTTAGTTTCAAGCAGTGAAGGAAATAAAGGGATCTGTCAGGATTCATTAGCTAAATTACTGCCATAGGGCCACCATGTGCCCCTTTGTAATAACAGGAGAAATCAGGACTAGGCTGATAAGCACTTCCTTGGCATATCATTTTGTTGCTCTTGTTGCTCTCTTTTCTCCCTTTTTATGGCTCAGGCAACAAGTCTGTGGCAAGCCTAAGAAACAAAGAAGAACTGGTTTGCTCTACCCTGTTTCTTACCCAGCCTCTCACAGGGAAGGAAAAGAACTAGTGGCATGACAAAGACTTCTAGGATTATACATATATTGCTGCTGGTGACAAACAGACCTTTCTAATTTCTATCAAATTTTAACATAGAAAGTGATCAGACAGAGTGATAAGTGGAGCTATATGAGTAGTTGGATGTGTAAGCACAGGCAAGCCAGGATGTCAGTGTAAATTATGATTAATCTATGAAATAAATTTTCTTATAGGACTGTCTGTTACTGTGCTTAGAAAGGAATTCGAATAAAAATAATTGTTTTGTGGTTAAATCATGGAAAGAATATATGAATATACAATTTTGTCCCTCATGAAGAAAATGTCGAGTCTCCCAATAATTTCTATAGTGTTAGGATTTCACCCTAGCTTCCTCTTCCTGTGCTGTTAATAACAGGGTATATTACATGGGCCAAATGCAATGGCCTATACAGGTCTCTCCTATAATCATTAAAATGAGAACCGTACTGTTCTTTCCCTGCTTGTTCAAAGATAATGGAGATCCTTGCACAGGGGGTGTTATGTGTGCCCGTGTGATGACTTCCATGAGGGCTCTGTAGCTACTTAGTGCTAAGTAACTTTTTCTTTGCTTACATTTGACTTTGCCAGTTTGGTGTTTTTATGATGTAAACATACACAACCAAATGGTGATTGGTCATGTTGTTATTATGAAACAATACCTTTCCTCAGCAGAGAAAGGTTCTTAGTGATATCTCTGAATATTTAAGCTGACTAAACTGGACTTCAGGCAAGCTTTATGGATGAGAAGAAGGGTGAGTCCTCACTGGGATTTAAGGAACACTGATGACTGACAAATCCAAAAGGAGAGGCCTATTCTCACCCACCCTCCTTCCGATTTCACTTCTTGCTCTTCAAGACTTCACCAGAGAACTGATTTTTGGCAGACAACGTTTCAGCTCTGTTTTCAGTTTAAGTGGTCCCTCACAGTGGTGGTCTGATGCATATTGAACATCCACTGACTCCTTAGGATCCTTCTTGAGGCAGACAGGATTTTCAACTTTTTTTGATCAGCTAATCAGCTGCTTTATCCTACACTGCTGTTCTTTTCCCCCAAATTATCAGTTTCTTTCTAGGCCTCTTCCTCATGTGAGGCCCTACTTCTTTTCAGTGCTTAAGGTCTCCCCTCCCTCTACTCCAGGATTAAATAGGCTGGCAACTTTCACAAGCACTCCATCCATCTAAAACATATTTATTAAAAAAAAGAGAATTCTTTAAATTAAACCCAGAAATTATTGTGGGGGCATGGGGAAGAAACCTTTGGTGGTTTAAAACTAATTTCATGAACACTAGAAATATAAAGGAAAGGTTTAAGCATGAGAGAATTTTCTATATGCTGCATATTGCAATCACAGGAGGACAATAACTCAGGCCCTCTCAATCAATTACAATCTTTTATAGTCAGCCATTGTAAAGCATTTTGAGCCCTGATTACACAGCAGCTGCTGAGACCTGAACTTCCTGAAGTTCAGAACAGCTGATCCCAACAAATAAGTAACCAGTCTGCTAAGACTCACAGCACCTGACCTACTTCTCAGAACTTTTCCCAAAGGTGTCACATACCAGTATATAATTCCCCCAACAATCAAACCATGTAGTGCTTTTGATACTGTTCCATATGTCAAAACTCCCTTTCAAGAACCTCCTTGTCCAAAGATCATTTGTATGTTGAGTCATACATCATGTAATAATTTTTGTCCATAATTGCTCCCAGTTGTGAAGCTTTCATATATACTGAAAATTCAGGAATAAGAAGGGAATTGGTGAAAAACTAAAGATTAATACACAGCTTTTCTTCTTTTTAGGATCTCTCTGAAAACTCTTCAAAAGTGTTTCGAGAGGTATTTTTTCCCCACTTCCCTATTCCAGTTTGGACTAGAATCTTCAACCCACAGTGACAGAAAAAATGGCCTTTTGCCCAAGTTCCTGGAGACTGACTTTGCCACAAATTTTCTGGCTGATCCTAGGGAATTCACTTAGGACTCAACTAAATAAAGAGATGTGGAACTTTTAAATCCAGTGCTGCAATGCCTAAATTTTAGGCTCCTGGCCCTGAGATTAAGCTTTAAAACTGGAGCTGGAAATATAACTACACAGTGCATAAAAAAAAATTAGATATGTGAGTAAAAATATTAAAGAAGTTTTGACAGTAAAAATGTGAGGGATCAAGTTTAAGTGAACAGGAGATTATCCCTAGAGGTAGGTATTCACCAATGCTGACCATAAGATTAAGTGTGGAATATCAGCCTTTTTTGTTGCTTCTGCTGGCACTTTGACAGCTTAATTTGCTTATAAAAGTAGATGCCTACAATTATTCTTTGAAAGAATAACCTCTTTGAAGGTTTCCATGCCTCTGATGCTTGTCTTTATGTAACAATTGGATGGTGTGTTCGTGTGAGAAGCGGGAATTTTAATTCACTTCAATTTAGTGAGGCTAAAACTTCTCTCATGAAGGATCCATAGTCAGCCTCTAGGCAGCTACCCAGTGTATGTGATTTTTTCTGTCCTAGTTACTGTTATCCTATAACTGGTAAAAGTAATATTCACAGTCTTGAAGGTAGGGGCTGGAAACAAGAACTACCTTACTGTAGGTGAAGGCATGGCATCATTCTCTCTCTTGGGGTTGGTTGGATTTTGTTTGTTTGGGGTTTTTTTTGGTTTCTGTGGATGTTTTTGTTGTTTCACTTTTTTTTTGTTTTGTTTTTACTCTGTGAATCTCTCATTCCTAGACAAGGATGAAATCCAAAACCTGTTCGTTATACATCTCCCAGCATCATGGGGCCTTCTTTGCAGCTACTCTTCTATATGTTGCTCTAAGCAGGTAATTAAAATAGTCACAAACAGTACACAAGAAGGTATCTATCGTATTTCCAGTGAGAATAAGAATAGAAGGCCCTTCAGTTTCCACAAGACAACCTTTCAAGAAGTCAAGCCTCAATTTTTACACTGGTATACTAATGAAAATACCCAGCATCTGAGATGTAAATTAAAAATTTCAGCAATCTCATGAGGAGGAATTCATAGAACCAATATATTGATCACAGTAGTTAGAGCTGATTTCTTTGTAATCTACCTTGACAGCTGCTTGTGCGAAAAGGTATTTGTTTGGGTCAGAAATTTATACTTTAGTTTAATATAAAGCCAATGATCTGATATGTTCTTTGGATTGATAAATAGATAAATAAATTTAAAAAATCTGGTTATTTCAACAGTAATATTAGTCCTTCTGAAACATTCAAAGCTTTAAAATCCTATCTCATTTTCTTGTGAAATGTTATTTATTCGATGAATCTCTAGTGAACATAAAAATCAGGCCAAGTTTGAAGCCTTTGACATAAATCAATATACACGGTTGACTAAAAAGATGAAGGGATAGTGTGGTCTGGCAAAAACATTTGTGTGTGTGCTGCAGTTTAACTTAAGCCTGAAGGGACTCAAACACATTAAATTCATTGGGTAGATGATTAAATGTTTTGAGGAATCAAAATCAGAGGTCCACTGACTGTACCGCATACCCACACAGCAGAAGTTTGGAATGAAATGTTGGACTCTGACAGAAAACACATCACTGAAAAGGAGCAACTAGAATCTAAAAAAACCCCCCAAACATGATGAAGGGATAGATGGCAAATATTCTAAAAATATTTAACCCCCACTATGTAGAAGAATTAAGTTTTGCAATAAAAATAATAATTAAAAAAAAGAATAACAGAATCAATATATTTTTACCCAAGGTCTGTAAATATTTAAAATATGAAATTAATTTTCTTTCAAACAGTATGTTAATGAGTGAGTTTTGAAATATTGCTTTTTGGCGTGATATCTGTTTACTCTTCACTTTCATGAGCAAATCCATGAACAATAATGCAAAGCTTCAAAGTTAAGATAAAGAAAAGCATAACAGGAGGTAAAGGGAACTGAAAACCGAATTCAGCTTTTCAATATTTTGTAAGAAAAATTTAATAATTAGGATAATAAACATTATCAAGGAAGGAATTAGAACTTGCCATCAAATTCATTAAGCTAGAAGCATGTGTGCACTGCATCTGTATAAGAACTTCCAGATTAGAAGAAAGGAGGGAAATCTAATTTATGCCTACTTTGGTGAAAATGGTGAGAGACCATTTTTACAGGGAAGTGAGTAAAATAATGGGCTGGGACTTCAGCTCACAGCATTTCATTTCCTGTTCTGCACACAAATTTCCTGTGTGCCTTGGAACAAATAGTTTAATGCCCCTGTTCCTCAGTTCTCTAAAAACAGGGAAAACAACATTCTCTTACTTTATGGGAATTTCTGTGAGGGTAAATTTTGCCAGGGACTTGACAGTCTGTCTAGTAAATATTGCTTTAAGCAGGGGTAGCCAAAGACATTCTTGTCCCTAGATACACACTTGATCCTGCTGCCATATCAGGTTGGTCAGCACCTGAAAAGCTGCATTTTTGAATTTGTTTCTGTTTTAGTTTTCAGACTCAATACAGAATTAAATATAATTTGAGTGGATAGAGTTTTCTTTTACCAGTCTGGAAAACTTGGGTATGAGCTATGAATTATTTTTATTATAACAATCTGCAGATATCACTGACAACACAAAAAGCTGGTCAGTAGAAATTTATCTTAAAAAAACTAATTCAAATTCTTCCAAGTTTAAAATCAGATGGGTCATCTGAGGCTGTGATCTCAGCAAAAACAAATTAAAAGCACTCCAAGGCAAGTCAGGTGTTAGTGAGGTACATCTGTATGAGGGCTGTATCTTAAATACTGCTCTACAAAGGCAACCAAGGAGTGTAACGTAATTGTCACCCATATCCAGTACAGCTCCACTGATACTTCTTTTTTGTACTCTCAGAAAATGATTTCGCTGGCAATGGTCAAATGATGAGAGTGTGGAGGTCTTGAACAGTCTAGGCTTTGTATTTGTCCACATTTTGTGCTGGAAATACATCTCTATAGTTTACTTTGGAATAGGTTTGTATGTTTTAATTTGTACTTTTGGCATTCAGGGACTCACATGCTGGACTCAGCTGTGTAACTGTTCTTAGTCTGTCCCGAGGAAGCTTAATGAACTGCTAAAGTCACACAACACACAATGAGATGGAGTTTTGCTTTCTAGATTTTATTCGTCTGAAATCTAGTTGGAAACAAAAGAATAGTCCCCAGACCCATTAAAAGCAGTTTCTAACTATATTCATAACCTTTTTTCCAGACATCTGAGTTAATCCTGCAGATGTTTTCCAGGCAGATGAAGGACAAGAAGGCAATTGGGAGTGGTCAGCATGGATTTAAAAAGAGGAAGTCATGCTTGACCAACCTGATAACTTTCTACAACGAGATGACTGGCTTGGTGAATGAGGAGTACTGCATATTGTCTGCCTTGATTTCAGTAAGGCTACTGACACTTTCATAAGATTCTTGTAGAGAAGGTGATGAGTTATGGGCTGTGTGGGTAGACAGTGAGGTATACTGCAAACTGGCTGAACGTTGGTCCCAGAGGGTGGTGATCAGTGACACGAAATCTAGTTGGAGGCCAGTCACTTACAATTTACTCCTAGGGGTCAACACTGGGTATGATCCTGTTTGACTTCTTCAGTTTCTGTGAAATCATCACGACTCTGTGCCTCTGTGAAGTGCCTGTACACTGATTCCTGCCTCAGGGGGAACGAACGGGAGTAACCAGAGATCGGTCAGCAGTTGTAGGGGTGTGATCTCATTGGGATCACAGAGATGTGGTGGATAGCTTATCTGACTGAAGTAGTTCCATGGCTGGATAATGACTCTTTAGGAAGTACAGGCTGGGTCAGTGAAGAAGGAATAATTGCCCTTGATGTGAGGGAAGAGAGAGAATGCATGGAGTTCTGCCTGGGGAATGATGATGAACCAGATGAGAGAGTTCAGGGTAAGAGGGCCACCAGCTGGGGTGGCACTAAGGTGGGTATCAGACCACCTGATCAGGAAGAATCAATAGACCTTCTAGAGCAATAACACAGCACAGCACAAGCAGACCCAGAGTTTTGTGGAAGGCATTGATCAAAACTTTGTAACACGTGTGGTTGAGGTCCCGATGAGGGGAAAAAGCTCTGCTGAAGCTAGGACTTGCAAAAAAGGAAGTGATAGTTGGAGATCGAAAGTTGTGGGCAGCCTTGTCCGCAGTGACCACGAGATGGTGGCGATAAAGACAAGAGGCAATGAATAGTAACCGAACTTGAGGGGATCCTGTTTATACATAAGAAAGCTTTTTTGTTACTATAAGAATGATCAAACACTAGAAGAGGCTGCCCAGAGATCTGGTGGAGTCTCCTTTCTTGAAGAGACTCAAAACCTGACTAGACATGGCCCTGAGCAACCTGGTCTAGGTGATGCTCTTTCTGTGATTCTGTGATACTGTTTTCCAAACCACCTCTTTCTGAAGTCTCTGAACTTGAGACTGAATTCATGCTACGTTTACAGGACCCAGGAGTAAATATGAGAACCGCCAGCACTCAGTGCTGCACTGGGGGATGAATTGGTGTGTGGCTGAGTCCAGCCCACAGGGACATAAGGTGGCACTCTGGAGCAGTTCTGATTTGGTCAGGTGTCACTGCAATGCTGTCAAACACCACAGCTCTCAGTGCTTGCGTTAGAATGCTATGACACATTAAACTCATTCAATATACCTTTCTATTTTAAACCTTCTCCAATTAGGATGTAATAGAGAACCTTTTCTGATCTTGTCAAAGTTAAGAGAGAAAACCCAACAAAGAATAAGTTTAAAAAAAGAGAGAAAAAAAGAGATTTGGCCAAAGTCTTCCCACTGATAACATGGGACCTAGAGTGAATAGAAGGCACATACACTTTGGCATAAGTTTTAAGTCAACCTGTTTACACTAGAGGGATTTACTTAGAAATGGAAATTTGTGATGAGTGACAATGGGAAACCTACAGAAAATATTTAGGTCTAATTAGGCTTAATTTAGGTCTAATTAGGCCCAATTCAGGATGAAAAATCAGTGTACTGTTAAAATATAATAATGAATGAAATTAACCAAGAAATATAGTAAAAATTCCAGTGCTCAGCATCAAGTGAGAAGAATAGATAAGAAAGAGAGCTACAAACTCATTGGAGGTGTTATAATATCCATTCTGCTGATCCAAGACATGATAAAATTATAATCAAGCTTATCATAACAGATATTTGGAACATGATCTGAATTAGAAAGCGGTGTCTGGGATACACTTATATCTAGGTCCAATGTTTTATTGCTTAGCATATTTTTTACCAGTTCCAATCTGTAAAGTAAAAGTAATAGTACTTTCTTTTCCTGTAAGTTTCAGAAAACAAATGTCTTAAAATCTGCTATGACAACGGAGGTAACAAAGTAACTAAACCAGAAAGCAATGAAATGGCAAAGATCTTTCCCTTTCTCTGTCAGGCTTTGCCAGTAGCAGTCTAAGCTGACTGTAAGGAACAGTCATCGTCACTCTTGATCTCACCAAGTTCTTAAACCATTGTTAGGTTTCTACTGGGGACATTAGGTAGTGAAACGGCAAAATCAAACAGCTCCAAATTTAGTAACTCCAACTAAACTTCAGCTCAGTCTGAAGGGATTTTTGAAATAAGGATTTATTCTTCATTGCAGGCAAAATCTATTCCTTACTAATGTAAATGGCAAAATTTGAATGTAAAAAGCAAGAACAAGAAAAAAAAAATCAAGAAACTAGGTAAGATTTCACCCCTTTTGTTAAAATGAATGGAGTGGAAAAGATGTACAATGCCCAGAAGACATTCAATACTATGAGCTGTACTAAAGGATGAGCATGTGCTTTTAGAAACTCCACACTGGGAAATCTTAGAATTGGAAACTTTTAAAAGTCCAGGTCTCCACTGCTTTTAAGAACAACCTATGGGCTTCCTCCAGCAAAATCCTTGAAATGAATAAAAAGTGTACTTTCATACAAGACATATATACTGCTCTAAGGTAATGTTGCCACAATAAGTTTTATCATAATTAGCTCTTTCCTTCTGCCAACATTCTCTCCTGCTATTGGCGCTAATTGCATTGTTGCAGTAAGTAATTTTAAAGAGGATATCAGCAGACAGTATTTACCAGATAACTATTACGTTAAAGAAGTAGGGATAGCGTAGACAATGATGATGGTATATTCAGTAATTATTATTGGTCAAAACTTGTAAATAAAAGACTCCAGGGAAACTGATCACTTAAATTGCAACATATTGAAGTACCCCTATCTGATCTGGTAGGCTGGTATGTTTTGTCAATACATGAACTCAGTGGAAAATAAATTAATTGCCCAAACTTTACTCATCTTTATGCATTAGAAGAGCACTGTCAGGCTTCAGCTAAGAGGACATCCCACTGTGGCAGACATGGAACAGGACATAAAATTTGATAGCTCAAAGAAAGGAAAGCTAAAGGTAGGAGTGGTCATAGACAACCAACAGAGTTATTTGTTTGAGTACAAACTGTGAATTTCTGATAGAGAGGGAAGTATAATTCAAAATTCCTAAATCCCACTCTAGCCTCTTTTTCAGTGAATGATGTCATTACATGTAATGTCTTCTGAGGGAGTAACTTCACTCACAATTAGTTGTAGTCAGTGATATTTGTTCGTCTTATTAGCTGGTGCTGAAAGAAGAAACTAAGGCTGTGGTGTGTCTCAGCTTGTTCTCCAGTTTTGGAGTACTCGCTCCACAACACAGAGAAACACAGAGGCACAAAGCTCTGATTTTCTTGGCCACTATGGCTGCAACTGAGCAGAAACCAACAGAAGTAAATGACAGCTTAGACTAGCATAAATATTGCACAGTATGCACATCTGAATATATTAATTTATATATTAGTATTTTCTTTCCTCCTATTGGTTTTTATCCTGTCAGAAAGTGGGAAATGCTAGAAATAGCATTAAAGATGGGTTATGACTTTTCAAATGCTTTTGATACTCCAAAAAAATCTCTAAGCTGAATGTCTTTGGAGGATGGTCTTTGGTGACATATTGCATTTTTATTTTAGGAATCATAGAATCATAGAACGGTTTGTGTGGGAAGAAACTTAAAAGAACATTCAGTTCTAACCTCCCCTGCCATGGGCAGGGACATCTTCCACTAGACCAGGATTTTTAGAGCCCCATCTGACCTGACCTTGAACACTTCTAGGGATGAAGAATGAACAACTTCCCTGGGTACCTGTTCCAGTACCTCACCACCTTCAAAGTAAAGAATTTCTTGTAATATCTAATCTAAACCTCTCCTCTTTTAAAGTAACTACTCCTTGTCTTATCCTTACACACACTTGTCTAAATTCTCTCCAGCTTTTTTTATAGGTCCCATTGAGACACTGGAAGGCTTCCCTAAGGATTCCCCAGAGCCTTCTCCTCTGCAACCCCTACTCTCTCAAACTCTCTTCATAAGAAAGTGTTATAGATCTTTTTACTAGTATTTAGATGCCCCTGGGTTGGTCCAAATCCCTGTTTTCAGTCGTGCTGTAAAAATAAGGAACATAAAGTCTATTCTCACCACAGAGAACCAGTAGGAAGCATATCAAAAGCAAGCTGCAGGGGATGTGGTAATGTTTGGGAACTTCTGAAAATCTTTGAATGATTTAAAGCAGTGTAAGCTTGTTGCTTTAAAATTATGCTTTTAGGATCAAGGCATTTAGTCTAAGTTAGATGAAGAGATTTGGGGAAGAACTATCAAAGGAAGTGATAAAAAGATTTGAAGTGAATTAGCTTTTTGCCTGATTCGTATAAAATCAATTTAACTACCAGGTAGCCAATAGGGTGGTCTATCTAACAGTAGGGGAAAAAATTACGCAGAAAAATGAGATCCAATCTGCACAGAAACTTTGTAACAAATTAAGAACATTCATCAGCTACATCTGTGTGAATGCAAATGCCCACTGGAAACCGAGCGATTAAAAAAGGGCTCTTTTATCAGTGAGTGTTCCTTGGAAGTTCAGTTCTTAAATATCATGAGATTTCCAACTGCAAGGAAAATGAGTATCATCTTAGTTCACTGCTTTACATCTGAAGTTTGAGTAAGGTTTATCCCTAATTGTCTGGTCACTAGTTAGCTCTTCTAATATCTCAAGATCTATATATATCAGCAAATCAGTGCCTTCCTTGTTTGTTCACTTATAAGGATTTAATGTATGAGTATATATATATATAGACGTTTATGACATTTATGAAATGTTTGCTTCACACATAATTTGCTCTAATCCATGGTAAATATTTTCAGTAAAATTATATTTGAATTCAGGCCTTCAGAGTATTTTATTTCCTTAGAGACAGCTTCCTGGACTCAATTTTTTGCTTGCTTATTTCATGGATCAATACATGGGATTTGCACTGGTTTCACAGCTCACCTATTCCTCCTACTTTAAAAGTCAACAGGAGAAGACCTAGATAATTTTTTTCCCCCCCTCTGGAAAATACCCTAAATAGCGATTGCAGTTTTTAAAATGGGCAAGAAAACATCGAAGCATAAGACTTTCACAGATTGGTTTCCTTAACTTTCTTTGTAAATTAAATGTCAGATTTAAGAAATTATTAGAGAAATGATCTTCTATTTACAGGTCGCTTGACATGAAGGTGGACTTTTATTTATTTCAAGCTGTTTGTCTGTCGCTGCTTGGGCATTTCATGGTTCAGACCAGTTACTCCTGAAGTCTCAAGCTGTTCATTTGAAGAGTCTCCAGACACCGCATGAACAACAATGGTCTGCTTTCAAAGTAACATAGAAACATATAAGTTTTATATCCAGTGTGGTTAGAGTGCTCGTTCTGGAAGGACAAGTACTATATTTTGGTCTCAGCTCTAGAGATCACATTCAGTTCTTATTATTTAATATCTGTTTAATGCAAGACACAGACCCCCTTTTGGGATCCAAATCCTTTGCTGAGCAAAGTCTTCAGTATTCTGTTATAGAGCCAGGCTTCCTCATGTGCTCTTTCTTTGACCCAATATATTATTTTTCTCACAATGAAACAAAACAACCTCAGGATGAGAGGTGGAATGTACTCTTCACTCTGTCATCCAGAATGGATGATAATCAGATGGTTGGGGCACTGTCTCAGCAGGCGTTGTTCTGTGGATTTGAACCTCATCAGTCAGAGAAGGGCTTAAAATCCAGTTCTTCAGCTCTGTGAGTAAGTATTCTAACCACTAAATCATTATACACAGGGGGTCCATTTTCTCCAGACTTTTTTTTTTTTAAGAAGAGCAAGCAAGCAAAAAAAAAAAAAAAAACCAAACCAATCCACACTCAATTTATCAAAGAGAGAACAGTCGTGAATATCTACTTTCCAAAGATCTGGAGATCTAAACCCTAAGGTAGTTAAAGACCTCCCTGTATTTTGGGCTACATTACTTGGATACATAACAAAACCATGTTTTGTACTCCATGACTCTATGTAGGTATTTTAGCTTCCCTTGAACATATAGAAAGGGATAATTCCCTTTTTCCATGTGTATCTCCCAAACAGTCACATACAGTAATCTCCTGAAAAAAAAAAAAAGCCTGTAAATGTATCAGAAAATAAGGTGCTTGGTGTTTTATATTAATAACATTAAGTCAGGGCAACTGAAAATCAATAAGTAATTGTAAAGATTCATACCAACTACAAAAACTCAGGTATCAGGAACTGTGTGGATGGATATTTTGGATAGATGCAATGTGTTCTTTTTTTAATGGGAATTTCTTAGGCGTAAACAAAGACTTTTCTGAGAACGTTTAAGTTGCATTAAGTTTCTTTTAAAAATAAAATTATTTGAAAATTTATTTTTCAAGTTTTAAGTAAGAGAGAAAAGTGATTGATGTATTCCTAACCAAATTACAGAGAAATTCAGCCTTCTGATATCTAAATGGACATTAGAAAATCTATTTGACAGCTGGGGAAGCTTAACTTTGTTACACACTTGGAGACTCACATTAGTTACAGAAATAGAGTTAAAATTTTAGGTTATATCAGAATGGATTGTCTTGATTGGAACTATTGAAGAATAATTTATCTTTTAGATAACTTTGAACTTGTTAACATAGAAAGTCTATTTTCAACGTTTTCTGTGTCTGAGTATTCTGGAAGAACTTTCTGATTTGACAGCTGCATCGTCATAGAAATGAAACGAACAATAGGAGGGGGCCATTTATGACAGTTTGAACACGAGAATGGCATCAGCATTTTGGTTATTGTTTTTCCCTTTAAAAGGAAGAGAGTTCTTCATGTTAGTATTGCATGACTGAAGACAAGACTAATGAACTACACAAGCGTCCAAGGTACAGATTACAAAATAATTACTTTAGTTTTAACAGTGATTTATTTGTAGGCCAGGATATAAGGCAAATTTTCCTTTCTAAACATTAGCTCCTTGGGTTAAATGTGCAAGAACTTCCTACCCAGGGAATTTATTGATCCTCTAGATATCTTTTTTCTTTGTTTTCACATTATTATTTGGTGACAAAATTCTGTATATCAGTATAGACCTGGAAGTCCTTTGCCAACCTTCCAGCTATAGAAACAGAACAGACAAATCACAGAAAGAATAATGTATTTTTTTTGCTTTCATGCTACGTTGTTAGGAATGAAGAAAAGTAGAAAAGGAGAAAAAATTCATTAATTGTATAAAACCCTGTTTTGCCTATATGTGTTTTCTGATCTCAAACCTATGCATAATGGTTTTGGTTAAAACTCACGTCTTTTTTTGTTGTCAAACATAAATACTAAAGTTGCCAATCAAAATATTGTAATGATTATCAATTTTATGATGGTATTATTCCTTAATAAAACAGGTGCATGTAAAAAGTAATAAGAGCTGTAATAATAAGCACAATGAGAGGAAATACTCCAATTACCATGAATATTACAGAGATTGAATATTAAAGAAAGCAAGAATGATGTAACCAAATAGAAAGGGGAAAAAACGATAACTTATGAAAGGTTAATACTAAGACGAAAAAAATTTTATTTCTTCTGTGTGTTCAGTGAATGGAACTAATTTCCAGTATCTTAAGTTTGAATATTATATTTAATAATAATGGATTTCTCTATAGACAGGGGTTTCATGGTTTATTAATGGGGACATGAGTGCTTAAAGATTAGTTTTCAGTTCCTCTCTACAATATCAGAAAAAAGCAAATCTTTTTTGTTCCTCTCTTGTGTATGGTTTTATACTGATGAATTTTCATTATTGCATTTTTCTTCTTTTATTTGCAAACATAAAATGAAAAACTGCTTCCATTGGTGAGACAATCACCTTGACTACTACCAGTAGATCTTTATGAAATTGCTGATGATCAGTAATGTAATAATGAACATATGTAGAGGACATCTAAGTGAAACTAAGTCATTTTGCATGGAGGCATACGTTGCATCTCTACATTAAACAAGAACACCTAAACCAGTTTGGAGACTCAGTGACCAACCCACACTGAAAAACTCAGGATATTGTAATAATCTATTTCCCATGACACTTTCTTGAGCAAGAAAAACACTACAGTCTGCTGTTTCGTTTATTGTAACATGGTGGACTGATTCCAAACGTGGTCCAGAAAGAAGTAAATAGAAATAAATAGACAGGAAATATTTGAAGTTACATCAGGGTTCTAAGATAGTGAACACACACATATTAAAACAAAATGAAAAAAGAAAAATAAAGTAGACAACTACTGGATGCAAGGTGTGATACAAAAAATTGACCCAAGTTGAATAAACTATCTACCAGGAATTATCAATTCTGCTTACAATATTGAGCTTCTTTAGCTCTGTGATGTTCACCCATCACTAGAATAACCTTTTCAGGATCAGAAAAATGGATATGTCAGTGAACATATCCTAACATTATCAGACTATCCTAACTACCAACAAACTGTCCTAACATTAATAAATATCAATATATTCTTTGCCACTGAGGTATGCCCACTCTTTAAATAGGAAAAATATAATGAATAAAGAAATAATTGCTCTTGCATGGTTATTACTTTGTACAGTGGAGGGAAAATAGTTTTCTCCAGATTTTCTGCTAATTGCAGGAACCACTAGTCTTACTAATAAAAACTGTGGAGAAAGAAGTACAGAGTAGTTTGGCCTTTTCCAATTTCTTTTCATCCAGTCCTGTGTCCCATTTAGCAGTGGATCCACATTTTCTCCTTTTCTCATGTTTGGAAAATGTCCCTGTACCATTTATGAGCTATCTGACTCTGCTCTCACCTCTTATTTCTCCCACCTCTTGCTTCCTTTTTATGTTTTCTGGGAGTTTCTGGTTTCTCCATGGAAGTCTCCTGACAACCTTGCTTGGTTTTCTGCACATGGAGATGAACTGTTCTTGAGTTTGAAGGAGCTGATTCTTGAAAAAAACCCAGCTCTGCTGGAATTCCCTTATTTCCAGGAACATATTTTGTAGGGTTCTTCTAAGAAGATGCCTGAACAGCCCAACGACCTGCTCTCATACAGTTTGGAATTGTGATCCTGCTATTTGCTTTTCTCCATGTCATGGTTACTGCTGCCAAAGCTGATCCCACCTTCAGTCCTCAACGAGTTCTTCCTTGCTGGCAAGTGCCAGCTCAAGAAGAGTTTTTTCGCTCATCTCTGAGTGAAAAGTTTTTTCAATCACCTCTGTTAGGAAGTTGTCATCAGTGTACTCTATAACCATCATGGATTGGTTGTGCACTGCTGTGTTATCACTGTAGCCTGCACCCTTTGCTTGCCAGCCTGGTCCACCGCTTCCCCAGTGTACTGCTGGCTGTCATTTCCCCTCCCCACTGTCCCCAGCTTTAAGTATTTCTCACCAGACTGGTCAGCCTGTTGGCAAAGATGCTTATGCCCTACTTTATCAGGTGGGTGCTGTTTATTCCCACTGTGATCCCCCAAAACAATACCATAGTTTTGAAGGCAAAATCTCTGTTGTCCTCATCTGGTATGCAACCAGGTGCTGACGTTGGGATTCATCCAGTCCTCCTAAAACCAATTCCTAAAGTACTTCAAAAGTATCTGAGGGAACTTGTCTTGTCTATTCAGCAGAAAAGCAGACTGAGAGGAGGCCTCATCGTGCTCTACAACTACTCAGGGGGAGGTTGGGGTGAGGTGAGTATTGTTTACTTCTCCCAGGTAATAGGCAATGTGAAAAAGAAGAAATGGTGTTTCAAATTGCATCAAGGGAGCTGTAGATTGGATATTAAGAAACATTTGTTCACTGAAAGGATTACTAAGTCTTGGTTGTCCAGGGAAGGGAGTGAGTCACTATCCTTGGAGGTATTTAAAAGATATGTAGATGTCGCTCTTAGGGACATTGTTTAGTGGTAGACTTAGCAGTGCTCGGTTAAGGGTTGGACTCGATGACCTTAAAGATCTTTTATAATCTAAACTATTTTATGATTTCCTTAACTATAAGGACCAAGCAGAAAAGCATAATTCATGCTTTTGGCTCTTTCCCTCAGTCACATAGTCACACTTGATATGTTCTGGCTATCCCCTGGAAGTATCAGTGCACACTTGGAGGTGCACAAGGGATGGTAGTAGAAGGACTAATCAGCCCCAGCAGCTCTCCCCAAGGTCCTGGATCTGAGTGCTATAAATCAGCAAATCTGCTTTACAGCAGATAGAAGCTTAGCAGATGGGAGTTACTACTCCTTCCTGCTGCTCAGGCTCAGCCACGCTGGGTGTTTTTTTAGGCAGAGCTCTAAGCCCTTCATCTGCTACAAGGACAGCGATATACTATGTAGCTGCAGATTTGCAGAGGGACCAGGAGCTATCCTTCTGGTGTTAAAAGTCACAAGCTTCCACCCATGGAAGTCTTCGTTTCCTATCTAGATTGCATGGATTCTGCCTTTGCCTCTGTCAGCTGGGTTTTTGGGCTCTTGTATCTTCAGGATTTTGGAGAAGATCCACTTCTTTCTTGATATCTCTGGTCCTGTGAAGTCTGTTTGTCTCCTCCTCCAGCTCTTTTCTGTGGTAACACAGCCTGTTCAGTCATGCACACCTACTGCAGGGAAGGAGCCCACCTTACCCCCTGACTCCAGTATCAGTGAGGCCCCGAAGTCTGTGAGGCTGTGTCCTCCACTGGGAGCTGTCCCATAGTATCCTCTCTCTGGGCCACAACCGTATTGTTACAGGGATAGCTGCTCCAGCAACTGCTGGAATTGTGCCCTGTGGCATGTCACCACCACCACCGAGCCCATGTGTGCTGCCCCTAGCAAAACTCCTGGCTCCTTTCTGCAAGAGTTGCCACCTCTGCTAGCTGCTTCCCTTGGAAACTATATCCTGAGCCAGCACTCCTGTAAACCCCCCACTGTTGGGGGTCAGTTGGAACTTCTGTAAACCTCCCACTATCGGGAAATCCTCAGCACATGCTTTGATCAAGCTTGTCAGAAGCTGCTAAAGCCTGCTGGAAGTCATAGGGTTGGGTAGGTAACCTTTCCTGGCACCTTGATATTTCTCAAAGGATTCCCAGTAACACCCTGACGATCTCAAGACAAAATTCCCAGATGATATTTGGAGTCCAAAAATGTTTTCACTGAAATGCTTCAGTTCTAAACTTGGTGACCATTAACTTGAATCTGTTACTCCACCATATTAACTGCTTTAGAAAGAGAATCTGTTGGTTTTAGATATAACTTGTTGTATGTCACTCCGGATTGAAGACAGTTTATACTAACTCCTTTGTTTGCTTCCAGGGCACTAAAAATGTGAGCAGTGGGGTGGAAGAGAATGGAGAAAATAGCCAAAATGTACAGTACTTGGATTATTTTGGCTATAGGTATGTTAATATATGTACCTGGAACTGCTGTTTGGCATTGAACTCAGGTGGCACCAGATAGGTCATGGCCAAACTGCTAAACTTTTTTTTTCCTCTGAAACAGGACAGCTATGTTGAGACTGAGAATGGTTCTTGGTGGATGTTAACTCCAACACTATGCGTTGAAATTATTTCAAAGACCACTATTTGGTCTGGCTCAAAACTGCTGAAGAGACTTATAACAGTTCAACAGTGTGTATTACCAAGCTCCAATATGCATGAACATTTCCCAGTACTATTTCCATTAAATGTCTTTTGTACATCATTCTCTTATGGTCATAATCTCCAGTAACTAACTATTAAAAGTTCACAGGTCCAAACAGCTTCTGAGTACTACAGTCTCTTGAATCTGAGTTAACACGGGATCATGTAGTTGGGTCTGAATGCATCAGACACCTATTGAATAAAATCTCTAGTGTTTCCTGATATCAGTAAGCTCTAAGTTAGGTTTTTCTAACATAAGAAGATAAAAAATGAGAGGGAAAAGTTACATTACAGTATTCAACAGAGCAATACAGGACAATGTGGATAAGAAATACATAGGCAATGTGCTCCTCGGTAACTTTTCTCAAGCAAATATACACAGTCCTCCATCACCATCAGTAAATGCAGTATGATTGTACAAAAATGCTGCTCCCCTACCCTGCAAACTAACAACCGTTCTAGTCAGCTAGTGCAACCCTGATACAGAAGTTCCATACCATTGCACTTATTTGCTGATGTTTTTATGTACAGGTTTGAAATTTTAATTTTTTCTCTGTCATTAAGAGGAAAACAAAGTTACAACATAGAATCATGGAACATGGAACGGCCTGGGTTGGAAGAGACTTCAAAGACCATTTAGTTCCAACCCCTATGCCATATGTAGGGACACCTTTCACTAGACCAAGTTGCTCAGAGCTCCATCCAAACTGGCCTGGGGATGGGGCATGCATCGCTTCTCTGATGGACTTGTTCTTGATGGACTGCTAAGAATTTAGAAATAAAATTCAGCCAGTGTCAGAGGTTTAAGAATTAAAATTTTATAATACAGCAATTGTGTTATTATTTAAGGTAAGTTTAGTGTAGAGCACTTGTAGAGTTATACTGTTGTAATCAAAGATTTCTTATAAACTCACTTTGAAAACTTTATATATCAAGAAAGCAAATTGTTGTCTTTCTGTGAACTCATTGAATAAAATAAGTTAAATGAAGATATAAAAACATGTGACACAGAAGTAGAATTATCACTTGCTTGGTTGAAGAATACAGATAGTTTAGTTATAAGTGAAATCCTGGAACTGGTGAAGCTATTGAAAAAAATTCCTCCGTTGTCAGTAGGTCCAGAATGTCACCCTGTACAAATGCTGGAGATCAACAAGAATCAAAACTTAGCTCAGTGGCTGAAAAACCCATTTGTATCATATTTCTTTAGGAAAATATAAAGTTTCCAACAAATCCCCTATTATTAATGCAAAAAACCTAAAATTGACATAAATTACAAGATGGGGCTCACCTGCTTTTCTGCTGAAACATACTTTCTCACAAGTTAAATTAAATGTAGACATTTTTACATAATGCATATTTTTGGTGGAAATGCTGTTTTTGACTTAAGAACAGATAGGCCATTATATTTCATTAGTTCAGTTTGCCTAATACCAAAATTATCTAAAAGTAGTAATTAATGCTGTATAGAAGAGGATCTTAGGAAAAAAACAACTGCTTTTTTAACAACAAGAACAGTAACCTATGTATTAAGTCTGCCAAAAATTCTGCTTGTTAATACTGACACACATATTTCCCATTAAAAGTTTAGTCTAACAAGCACAAAACTTAGTTCTCTCCACTGGAGGGAGTGGAGAGAAATGCATATACACCATAGTCCATGCTATCACTCCATGGGGTAGTGCTTTAGGTATGTAGAATAATGTAGAATAATGTAGAATAATCTTTTTTTAATGGAAAATATGCATTTCTTCCAGACATCATATTCATCAATATTCCTGCAAAAACAATTCTGCAAAAGAAGTTAATTCAAAGCTGAAATTTACTACAGAATTTGTATTTCAGACAAAACTGGGTTTCAAAGTTGTCCCGGTTTAACAAGAACACAACTTAGAAATTAAGAAACTTCAGGTGGAAGTTTGGAAAAGGATAAGAACAGCTCTTTATTAACAAAATCTGAATAAACAACAAATGGTGCAATCAAACTTTCAGAATAAAACAAAACAAAGTCCCAATTCCCCAGGTGGGTGGGGAAAAACTCACGGCAACCTGGGGGGAGGTGGGTGGGGGAACGGGACATTAGGGAAAAAATTCCAACATCTCTTGTCAAACCTATGACAAAAGTCAAGAGAGTTCCACTGCAAAACCAACAAACAAGGTCTTACACTTACCCTCAATTACAGCACCTGGTGACACCATCAGTTCATCTTCACCAGGTGCATATGAACAAATGGGAACATCAGACACTTCTTAATTAGATAGCGAGTCCTAAAAAAATATGAAAAAACCTTTACAGAGAAGTCCTATGATATTTAATAGAATGAAGCCAGGAGTAGGTAGTATGAAAATGTAATGAAGTGTCAGGATCCGTTCTCATTAAAATTAGCAGAAAAACTATTTTGTATCTCAGAATGTGTTTCAAAAGCCAAAGAATTTCACCAAGAATCATAAGATATTCTTAAGTATCTTACAGACCTTGATAATTATGATAATATTATACTCGTTCATGAAACGGTTAAAATTTGGAGAAAATATCTATTTTGATAAATAAATTTCCATAAGTCATAAAATTACCAGGCTTAATTTTCTAATAGGTCACTGATTTTCAAATGCCTTAGAACTGAAAAGATAAAATGTCCTTAACTTGTAATAGGTTTTATCTTCATGAAATATAAAGAGATTAAATTTTTTTTTTGGGGGGGGAGGTTTTGTTGGTTTTTTTTCTCTTTAGTTATTTGTTTTCTTAACGAAGGTTAAGCACATTTTTACTGTTAGAAAACTTAAGGTTAAAAAATATAAGGAATCCTGACTTAACTGTTTGTTTTCGCTTTCATTGTTGAATGTAGATGACATAGGATGTATTTTTTGGTATGTGGAATTTGAAAACAAAGAAGCAGAAATGAAAGTAATGCCATGGTTTTGCAAGTTTACTTTTACCAGTAGTAGAACTAGAGATATCAAACTCATCACTTTATTCCCATTAATGTTTTCTGTGCTCATAGAGAAAATTATTGCTCAGTATTTTCTTTCCCATGGATTTTTTTTGGTACAGGATAAACTATATTAATATATTACACAGGAGACTATTATATCATTAACTGAACAAACTGTTGAAGATGCTTCTTACTTAAGGAGGAAAAATGAGCCTGGCCACAATATGGGATCAAAGTTGAGAGCATTTGTGGAAAGTGAAGCTTCATTCCAAATGAGAGTTAAGTGATGTAATTGATATGCAATGCTGATGAACTTAAATGCTGAAAGAGGTGACTTCATTTTTTTTTTCTTGAGAGGCAGGAGGAACAGACACCTTAGTATAAAACATCGTGGTTACGCTGTAATGATAACAAGTTTTAGCCTCAGCAGAACCACTTGTCTTCTCTGAAATGTCTTGTTAATTAAGACTGAACATAAACCAATAAACAAATAAACTGAGATACAGTGACAGACTAAGTGAGGGAAATAAACCAGTCTTCTGTAGCTAGCACTATCTTAAAGTTTGTTAAAATGAAATTTGGGAACTGAGACTGCTTTTATAAGAGAAAGTTTTCCTTCCTTATTGAGTGTCATAGTGCAGGAAGGGGTGGTTGCTCCGTGAGGGGGAGAAGTCAAGTGCTGAGGGTGACCCTACACAGTCTCTTCTTCAAAATGGAGCAGGGCTGCTGAGTTGAGACTTTCCCCTTTTCTAGTGCACCAGCATTAGACTGAAAGAGCATATAAGGATTGCAGGGCCTCTGTTGCATTTGGCACAACACTCTAGTGAAAAAGTACATTCAAATAAGTGAAACAAAAAATTGCATTCAACAAACTTCTCCACTGCAGCTGTCTGTAACCTCCCAGATACTCAAAGCAATAATGACTGTTAGAGTTTGATACGTCTCTTGCTTATAACAGTTTGACGCCAGAGACTCCAGTGGCTTCAGATTAACATTTGTGTGGGTGGAACAATAATCATGCTTTTGGCATTCACAAAGTTCTTCACTTCTGCTCCACTTTTAGCCAATCACGAGAGCATCTCTGTGGGATAAGCTATGGCCTACTCCTCTGATTTAAGAAGAGAAAGAGGAACCAAATTTGCATTCAGAAAGTTCGAAAAGCAATGATTAGGAGACAGGAGTATCTGCCAGTTTGCTTCATTCTCTCACACTGGGGTCAGATTCTAGGAAAAATCATGCTGCTCTGTTTTGAGGTCTGGTGATTTCATCAGCTATGCTGCTGCTGGAGAAACTCAGGGAGCTGAACTCAAGTCTCAGCAGGTAAGGTGTCCTTTTCAGTCTATCTTTCATTTAACTCCCAGGAACTCCACTGCACTCTGATGCACAATTCTTCAGTATACCATGAATAGCTCAAGAAGTGTCATGTTTAAGCTGCCCCTGGTGCACTTTCTGTGTGCCTTTGGCTGCAGGATTCTGAATGTAGTACACTTTTAATAAAGTTTGTTTTTTATAGCTTGCTTAGTCCATACACAGTCCAAAGCTGGGGATCAAAAGAGGCTTATGTAGATGCTCTGAGACGGCAGCTGCTAAACCATCTTTTGCAACTGGATCCATTAGTCGAGTGCTATTTGATTATATCTATTATTGTTCTTACTCTCTAGTTCAAGATAGTCACCAGTTTCCTTCCAATTTGCTTTAGCTGCAAATGCAAAACAGGAGAAAGAAAACAATCTCGTCTTTGTGACACACAGTGAATTTGGCCTGGTATGTACAGTATGTTTTAAGCTCAATTCCCTTAGAAGCTAGCAATTAGCAGATGTCAATGCCCAGTTTGCAAGTGGAAGCCAAGACAAAGACTAGAGACCTTCACACCAACAATCTGGATATTAAGTAGGAAAAAAAAATATTTTCCAACCATAATACCTCCCTTTGTTTCCTAATGTGGTTGTAGCAATGAGGATTCAATTGGAACAGCTGTGCAGAAAAATCAGATTTTTATCAATTTGGCATCTGTCTAGGAAAAATACAACACTGAGACTTAAGAGTACAGCAGGACAGGCAGCTTTACAGCACTAGCTCTGCAACAAATGACACTTAAAAGGGAGGTGCTTTGCCTTATGAGTTAGCTGGGAAAATGTTGAATCCCATCATGGGATTAATTGCATGCTCTTTGCTGGAGGAACACTTCCCTCTCAGAGAAGGGAGCCAAAACTTGAAAATCACTGGGCTATGCAGTGCATGATTCCTTAGAAGCTGTGAGGCCCCTAAGTATTTAGTCTTAACAGTTTATGGACTCTTATAGTGGCTGATGCCATTAAAATCACTGAATTGCTGATTTGCTCAGATTGCAAGGGATTTTGAGAGGTCTGTAATCCAAAGTCATGCTCAAAGCAGGATCCACACTCAATTCAGACTAGTTACCTCAAGGTTTTGTATGATTGTATTTGGAAACCTGCAATCTCTCAGGCTACCATTTTCAGTCACTACCCTCACAATTTTTCTTATATTCAGTCAAAACCTCTCCCACATAAATTTATGACCATTGTTTCATATTTCGGCTGGGATCCTTAGCAAACAAGTCTTGCTTCAGCAAGCTGCTTCTCAGCAACCTCCTACAGGTACTGGGAAGCTCTTGTTAGGTTCCTTCAGTGATCCTTTTCCAGAGGGAACAAGCCCCACTCCCTCAGCCCCTCCTCAAGTTAGAAAAGTTATCCAGCCCCAGCTGTCTTGGTGGCCCTCTGCTCAACCTGCTCCATATCAATCTTGATCAATATCTTTCCTGTGCTGGGGCCCCAAAACTGGATGCAACATTCTGGATGTTATCTAAAAAGCACAGAGTAAAGCAGAATAATTGCTCCTCTCACATACTCACTATGGTCCTCTTAATATTGCCAAGAATGCTATTGGCATTTAATGCTGCCAGAGCTACATTGTTCCCAATCATTTTCTACTCCGTAGGGAGCCTTGAAATGGCCTTCAAGAGGACTTGCTCCATGATTTGCCTGGGATTAAAATATGTCTAGTGATAATTAAATAAGTTCTGCAATACAGAGTGAAGCAAAATGAGGATTAAAATTAGTGTAGCTGGTGGAAACAGTCCTTCTTTCTTTCTGCAACCTCACACATCTAGGCAATATTTCATAAGTATTTTAAATCTTGCTTTCCTTCAGGCTTTTCCAGCTAGTGGCTGAAATTTTAATGCAAGACTAGAGCTTTCATCCTTTTTATAAAGATCAGGATTCTTTTGTTTTGTCAGATGTGGATTTTCAGCTTGGGATTCTCCCATGCCTAGGAGTATTTACATTGGTCTTTTAAGAAGAACACTCATGTTTTTCTTTAAAAAAATTAATTCATAGAAGAAGGTCATTTTTTGTTACATATTAATAGAGAATTAGCATATCAGAACATCAACATTAATTTCCAATCTCTCCAACTTTTAGGATATTGGATAATGCAAGAATGAAATAAAGCATTGCACACATTGCGCAGATGAGTTCATCTGCCTAGTGGTTTCCTTCAGAGTTCCTGTGCCCAAGGTTTTAAATTCAATGTTTTAAAATGGCAAATATTACTTATACAAATATGACTTAACAGTTTTGAAAATGCTGCCTTTAATATTCACACTGATTTCTCATACAGGAGTTTCTCCAGACTATTAATTACACCTGTCAATAATTCCTGTCCTTCCATGTTTGCAATGTCTCTTTTGAGATGATGTCCATAACACGTGTTCTGCATGTGTAAAGAAAAAGTTTAATGAATATGTATTCTGAGCTACCTATTTTAAGGTGAGAAAAAACCATTTTTATTAGTTACACATTAATTAGGACCACACATCTGTGTAAAAATGTAAAATTTAAAAATACATTTTGAGAAAAAAATCACAAAAATGTCTATTTATAGTTAGGTAAAATAGTAATAATAATTAGGAATTATGACAAAATAATGATTCAAAGTGCTATATTTATACCTCAGATAAGTTTTCACTTAGTTGTAACATACAATTATAATAAGCAAATAAAAATGTGAAATAGCTCCTCCAAAATATTGCATTGCTTAGTGTTTATTTGCATCTCCTCTGGGAGAACATAGAGTGGTTGTAAAAGCATTGTCATTATTTGGCAATCTTTTATCACAATTTTGCAAAACTCTTTCGTACTTGTAAAGAAAACATTCAAGAAATTCAAGAAATATTTACCAATCAGGATGTTCTAGTCCTGGAGTTCATATCTCTGTGTTCCAACAACGTTTTCTACCAACTTCCCCCATAACATGCAAGCACTTCTTCAAATGCACCTCAGTTCAATATAGCACATCAAGTGCAAGTAGTTTTTAGAGAAAGTGAGCAAAAAGAAACACATGTATAATTGTTTGACTGAATGGTGACTGCAGGGGCAGGAAAATGTATACAAAATATATATATAATATTTACATATGTACTTTATACATGTATGTATACTTTATAGTACACTTCATAGTCACGTATATACACTTTCTGCATACTATAAGTATTCTAGTGGATAGTTCCCTGGCCTCAGCAGGGGGTTTGGAACTAAATGATCTTTAATATCCCTGGGTCCAACTCAAACCATTCCATGATTCTGTGATATATATATAACACATAGGTGTGTATTTTCCCAGCAACTAACCAAATCTGAAGCTTTTGTCTTACCTCTAGGTTGGATAAGACTGAAAAACAAGAACTGCCAGCAAGGGCACATGGCAAGGCAAACTTCTTTCCTTCCTGATTCATCAGCGTCCTAATTTTTTTTTAACTTGACCTCTGTTAAAGTTTCATTGCAACTTCAAAACATTTTTTAAAATTCCTAAAATTATAGTTTGAATCTAAAAGGTTGATAAGTTTGCCCATAGATGTTGCAGAACCTCTACTGATGGATATATTCTGATCTACTATCTTGCTCTGCTTTGGAGATTAGACATTACTCTCTGATTTCCCATGAGCTGGGATTCCATGGGACCATTCAAATGAAGTTGATAGAAACCTCTAAACTAATTTCAAAAGGATTTGAGTTGAGCAGTGGAAGGCAGGATAGAACCTTACTTTGAGTGGAAAGGCAGACATGACTCGTATGGTACATCCATGTACTGTGCTGGTTGATGATTGGGAAGGAAGGGTGAAAAATACAGTTTACTCAGTCTCACCATAAATCTGAGCTTGTTGAGTTTTGGAAATTGGTTTTCTGTTACCAACATTAATTTTCATTTTAATGATGCCTTCATTTTCAAGATTCATATCTTCTACCTTCTACTATTGGGAAGAGTGAAGAAATCCTTTGTTTTGTTCCTGGTACATATATTGAATCTAAAATTGTCCTTTGCAGTCAGTGGCTCCGAAGACATTGTTTCATTGGATTTGAATTGACAGTTCAATCAGAAATAGAACAGCTTGATGTGAGGAATAACTGTAGATATCGAACATGAAGACCCAGAAAAGTGTAATTCACAAGTTAGATGCAGCTTTGGAATATTTGCAAGCACTCTAGCCATTTTTTGATGTATACTCAATCTTCTTTCTCTCATTAATGCCAGCAACTTTCTGATATTCCACTCTGTGCAACAAAAAAGTAATTATATGTGCTATTGGCAGGGTGCTACCTGTGGCAATTAATTTAGACTGTCTAGTGATTTATGAGTGTTGTCTCTTTGTTCTCAGAGTTATGATGCACTTAAAAATCTTAATTGATTAAATCAAATAGGCTAGATAGTTTTAATTCAACAAGAATATTTTATAATATTTAAAGTAGCTCTGAGTTCTGAATGGGTTTAAAAGTTCTCTGAAAAAATTTAAATTAATTAAAAAAAAAGGAAAAAAGAAAAAAGTCATGGCAGTGTAGTTCAAGATATGAGATCTTGCCAGGATACTCCAGAATTAGATTGCATAAAATGGTCTTTCATTCCAGTATAGAGGAATGGAAAAAAGATACATCAGCAATATTGTACTTATGCATCAAAAAGCATTGTCCTTCTCTGACAATATTACTGACTGTGACTTTGCACCTGGTGTCAAGGTGACATTACAAATATGTAGATGAGTGTGCTTGGAAAAGTGCATGAACAAAGCATTTTTCTAAAAATTCTTTTTCACTAACACAATTATGTCTTCATATGACCAGAAAAATTAAAAGGGAATGTTGAAATACATGTCAAAATATTTAGGCACCCATCTCAAAGATTCTATTGCTCATAGAAACCTATTGAGCTTGCTGAAATGGGGGCTCTAATATCTTTAAGCACCCACTTTTTCCTCTAAAATACTGATCGAGGTGTGTATCCAGAAATACAAAAGCGCCCAATCAAATCCATCAGCTATATTACTGGAATCTCCATTACTGAACTCTCTCTATTATGGATTTGAGCTGAGGTTTTCAGAATATACCTTCTACACATTGATGAGTTTCCTCCTAAATGCAGGTTTAGATCCTATTTTAAAAATAAATACAATCATCAAAATGTTGTCATGCTTTATATCTGTTCTTTGTTCCCTTATGTTTAATAGTGGGAGGTTAGAGCAATTTCAGAGGTCTTGATGAGAGCTTCAATTCTCTGACATCTCCAAGAAAATTCTAGTCTTGTTTGCCCTTGTTAATATGAATGAACCAGTGAACTGAAGGATTTTTTTTTTTTTCAATGTGCAGAAAAGGAGACATCCTCAATCTCTTCTGTGAAAACTGGGTAATTGTGTAAAAAGTAGAAAGTTCAATGCCTTCTCTCTCTGAAGGGATATAACTATTACCCTCTAAGTAACTCGTGGAAAAGCCTCTTCACAGTAAAGTCAAGTCACTGTGAACACATTACAGGTTCATTGACATGTGAAAGGAAACCATGATAAGAAGAATGAGGGGTCTGACATTTAAACATTACACCTGAGGTGCAGGAGAAGGGGAGAGGAGAAAAATCTTGGACTTTAGGTTCCCAAGGGCTCAAGGGTTATGTAATCAAACCATTGCTATCTGTTCGTCATAAGCAGTGACAGAAATTTGGCAAATGGAAAATCAGGATGAGAAACTGAAGCCTAATACTGAAAGGTCTATTTTTCTGAGAAATGTTATATTTTTCTGAGTTCACAGTTTTCTTGAAGAAACACAATAGGTAGAAACATGACAAGTGTACTCAAAAATCTATTTATGAAACATATTTTGACTCTTCTTTTTTTTTTCATCCCGTCTGACTTTTTTTCCAGATGACTTTGTCTAAATGAACCTTTAAAAAGAGAAAATGTGTCTTACCTCCTGTATCAAGGAAATGAGTCTGAATCAAAATCTCAAGAAAAAGAAGGAACAGAATATTGAAATTTGGGCTATATTGTCTCATCTTTAACACTTCATGTTGTCTGTCACAGATCTGTGCAGGGAAGATAACACAAATCTTTTTCCCGATCCTAATTTGGCTATCTGGAAAAACTGACAAGGAGTCTGTAATACTGTCTATACTGTCTATATAATACTTTGGTCATTTTTACATGGGCTGTTTTTCTCTTATTTGTTTCCTTTTTTTTTTCTTTTTTTCAGTTTTCAGCTTTTCTGATTCAAGACCTTTGGGCAGCCTTCTATAACATGCAGGAGACTGAAACTCTGGTTTCTAGGTACTCCACTAAAGTAAATATTTATGAACTATATATAGATAAGAAATTCTCCTAGTGCAATATATTATTTTTTTACTGTGGGACACTGTAAATCAACATCATTGATTACTGATGTGATTTTCTTATGCTTAGTTTTAGAATGACTTTTGGTAATCGATACAACTCAAAGCAACTGCATTGCAGAGTAAATGTAGACTTTAAAGCAGAAAACAATACTATGGCAACATATTCACTATTAATGAAATGCCAGTACATACAGCATATGGGAGATAGGATGCAGCTGCTTTGCAGTTTGACTGGACGCCCAAGTAATAAATTGTTTTCAAAATTCCAGTCTTTGTTTTGTATCCATGTGGTTATTATGACCTGTCTCTGAAAGCCTCAATATTGTGATAGCATTAGGTTCAAATTTATTTGTATTTTAAAATCAAAAAGATTAACATTTAATGAGGAATATTTGTGAAAGTATCCTTCAATAATTCATCATGCAATCACAGGATATGCATAACATTTGCACATAATTTGTGAAAATATTGCTTAATTTTATTTTGCTTTTGCAGGCAAGGGACATTATTGGGACATAACAGCTCAGAAATCTGGAAGAAGTGCATTAATATTTACAAGTAAATAAAGGAAAAATACCTGGTAAACTGAAAATACTTTAGTCTTTATTTCTTACATGCTGATCTATTACTCTTTTATTTACCAACCAATGATGTGTTTCAAAAGTCATTTTAAGCTTCCAAGGAGCAACAGGGAAATCTCTCAACAGTCTTATGAAATGTGGATGTAAAGAACAGGGACTTTATTCAGTGTCTCTAAGTGTGATTTTCCTGTAAGCAAGGTTGAACTTTCTCATGTTTCTAAAAAGTAGAAGGCATAAAAATGCAGGTTAATATGTAAATTTACTCTAGGTTTTATAGATATTTCTTTGCCAGAGGACAGGCAGATAATTTGAATCTGATGTATTGCCTGCCTAAAATTTTTATGGACTAGTATTGTGCTTGAATTAGATATTATTTAAATTTTATTGACTAGGCAAGCATAAAGGAACAATCTGGTTGATGGTAATTCCTCAAAGTGCACTGAATACACTACTACCATTCTGATGATTGGTATTTAAAACATGCACTGTATGGACAGCTGGACAAGGGCTCACAGTGGGAGTGCATATACTCAGCTAACATACTTATGTTGGCTCCAGGCATGATGCTGGTCTGTGTGTAGTAATCCAGGCTATCTCAATTTCTCTTAAAGAAAGTGGGCAGGAAAAACATTACAGGAGCCAAATGCAAAAGCCAACGTGGCTAAAGGGCAAAGAGAATGTCAGAATGACTATTGGTAAAGGTAAAATTACAATATTTGAAGAGGAAGTTTTTAATATGTAGAACACTCCCAAATTTATATTCTACATCAATCTGCAACAAATCATAGACTAATTTTTTATCAATCTTTGCAAGATTTGAGGTGCTGTATTCTTTCAAAATACAACTGAAAGAGTGACCTGTATCTTTCATCTATCAAATGTTTAGTTCTTACTGCATCAGAATTCAGTTTTCTGTTTCTCAAGATAACAGAGTGCACATTTCTCACCACACAAAATGCTCGTAGCTTATTGCCCAAGAAATGAGTGTATAGGATGTATTGAAATGGAAGCATTCACAGGCCCATCTGCTGAGACATCCATTATACAAAAACAGAAGTCAAGAATCAGTAATTTAGAACGAGGGTTATAAAAGACTAGATAATAAACAAAGTATTTAGGAGGAAGAAGATTCTTGGATTCGAGTCCAGGAACAGTGAAATGTTTTAAGAACTTTTTTTCTTCATTGAGACATGTAGACCTTTTGGTTGTAGTATTTTTTTAAGGTAAAAAAACCAAACAACAAACTTCTAGTAGAATGCAATAGGAGACAGAATCAACAGAAGACACAATTTTGAAATAACTCTCCAGCTGACATCTTTTCAGCTTCCTACTCAGTTTTCTTGAGATAATTTTTTCTTGATATATGGTATACTAAAGCAAACTATTTTCAGTCTTAGAGTATAGAGAAACAGCATGATAACTCCCAGATCTACAACGTGATGAGACCTTGCATAATGTTTTATTAGCTTTTAATTTTTTCCTCTGTCTTTCCTATAAACACTAGAATAGTCACTCCATTTGATCCAGTGCTGTGTGTGCTACACAATCAGGAAAAAGCCAGGTAGACCTTTTAATCTGTAAGTCCAAGAAAGCAGATCTGTGTAGTAAGTTTATAGAACTTTTCCTGACCTGAAGTTTCTGGCAACATACACAAAGCAGAAAAATTACCTACTTCTTAATCACTAGTTTCAAAAACTTTTTTTTTTTTTTTGTATCTTAATGATTTTCCATTCAGATTTGGTTTTGGACCACTTACCAATGCAACGTCCAAAACTTTTCCTCAAGTTCATTACTGGTTCAAGAGTATCTGTTGTCACCAGCTATAAGAGTCCTCACCACACCCTAAATCTGAGCCCAGAGTATTTACTCTCCAATATACTTATTGCCACTACAATAAGCCAAAGGGACATGATTTCTGCTCTTCATTTTCCCCAACAGTCCATAGCAGGAACAAAACCTGAAAATTTATTCTACTCAGGGGTGGTGAGGCACTGGAGCAAGTTGCATAGAGAAGTTGTGGGTGTCCTATTCCTGGAAGTGTTCAAGGCCAGGTTGACTGGGGCCCTGTCCACAGTGGGGTAAAAGGGGAAAGGCTGGTACTACATGATTTTTAAGTTCCTTTCCAACCCAAACCATTCCATGACTCTATGATAAAATGGGAGATTTTCCTCCCACAAATCCTGAAGGAACAATTGAAAGGGACATTGACCAAGAAAACTGAATTTTTGCCCAGAACTGTTACCACTGCCATATGTCAGCTAAGAGTTATTAGAAAAGGAGCAAGAGATGCCAGAAATGGAATAGGTTTACCAAAAAGCCCACTATCATAAAATTCTCCAAGTCTGAAACAGCACCAAGGCCAGATAGATCATGACAGAGATATTCTGTTAAGATGCAAAGAAGAAACTGGCAAACTGCAGCTGGTACATTATGTTCATGCTGAATGTCTTGAGCCTCTTTATGTCTATATGAGAATCCCTTATGGTTCCTTAATGCAGGTATATTTATATCTGATGCTTCCAACAATTACATTGAGATTCTGACATGGACCATGCAGCCCCTGGAGAACTGATTAAATTCTTAATGAGAACTCACACAGAAACAGAACAGACTCTTTAAGAAATCTGAGTTTAGGGAAATATTTAGACCTTCGCAACATAAGGCTATCTCCCACAACTGCTTTTAAAACCTGACCTCTTAATAGTTCATCCTAGTCTGAGGTTACCTGAGTCCCATTGCAATGTCCCTACCCAAAGAAATCTATTTTATTCTTCTTTCTCTTTTAGATCTTTTGCTAATGCAAATATCAGGCTAATGGATAGATTAAGAAGAACAGGTGTGCAGGTATGTGCAGACACTAACCTTCCCGTGGTACCACTGAGAAGACCTTATCTCTATAGAGTTTAACAATCCTTGTTCTACAGTTGGGAATCAAGTGGTTATTAATAGGGAGGGAATCTAGGCAAGTTTTAAATAATTCTTTGAGTGACAGTACTTTGGATGTGGCAGAAACACATGTACAAAGAAGGCTAAAAAGCCCAAGGAAGAGCTTGTGAGTGCTTAAGTTTGGAATCTAACCATATAAAAGTGTGCCCATGTTGAAGATGAAATGGATTTTGTGGGTGGAGGGGGGCATACAGATGAGCATTCATACATCCTTCTTATCTCAAATTCTTATTCTGCTTATTATCTGACATTTGGGTGGAGTGCAAGAATGATGCTTGGGGCGCTGTCTTTCAGAGCAGAAAAATAGGTCTTTGCCTGCCTTCTTAAATGTCATCTACTGTGGTAGTAGATCAGTATCAATATCTAAACTATGTTCTTCATCTCAGGTCTTCTTTATTTCTAAGCCTACCTCATTTTCTGAAAAACTGGAAAAATTATGAAGAAAGAAATGCATTATTTGCAATGAATTTCACCCAGATATTCCATGAGTCCATGGCTCTGATTTAAGCATGGATTATCTATCTCTGTTGTCCTTATGCATAGTTTAGCATAAAGTCAGATATATGGATAAAATACAAAAAAATTTGCTTATTTCTAATAAAATATTTAATCTCTCCAAACTCATTAGTTTAAGGATTTATCCTTCAATTCTTTTTATTTATATTCCAAATCTGTGCTACTCTATACGTCTTTTTTTCTCCTCTCCACTGATTGGCCACAAGGCTGGCTGAAACTATAAATGTGTTTCACCATGTGCCCAAAACACATGAAAGTGTCTTGTCTTTATATGTGGGTGTAACATCTGAAAATAGGAAAGCTGTGCAAGAGCTACTCACCTTATACTGGTAGCAAACCCTAAAATTTTTGTAAGAATCACCCTTCATTCAAGTGCTATTTATTTTAATTTATCTCCAGTATTTGTCCTGAGACTTGTAGTACAGTAAATCCCTTTAATAAAAATAATGCATCAGTTTAGCCTGATTTCTTTAAGTCCATTAAACCAAATTTATGATGATATAATTTTCTATGGACTTTGTACAAGTCAGCTATCTGTAACATCAATTCGTTCATTTACCTTGGATAAATGATTTTCCATGGTATCTACACTGTATCTTTGCTTGACAAGAGATCTTTGGTACATGCTACTCCTATTATAATTTCTGACATTTCTCATATCTCGCACCTTAGAGTGAACATAAGAGAAAAAAAGATGCAGCCGATTTATACCATGCTTACTGAAGTTCTGAAAGAAACAGGGAAGAAATAATGCTGAATTTAATGTATATTTTTGATGCAAAAATAAAGTGCAATCAAATTTATAAAACCTAAGGGTAAAATGAACACCCTGTCTCTGCTTCCTGTCATCTGCCCTAAACCTACCTCAGCACTGAACACACATTTCAAGTAGAGGAGCAAAAATTTAGGTGTATTGAACCAAAGGCAACCTGGTTCAGTAGCTTTCCTTATGCTTCCTCTGAGCACTACTTGTCACCACTTTAAAAAGTGGGGTTTCTTTTTGTCTTCAGAGGTAACATCAGGTCAACAAACTGAGGGCTGAAGATTTTTCCTATTTTGCGATATGTCTTCATGCTAGACTGATAGTCTTCTTCTGCACCTTAGCATTCTGAGTGGGAAATATTTTAATATTAGAGAAACTTGAGTGGAGCTACTCATTTCAGTTTTTCAAGTGCATACTGGAGGTGGAAGACCGAGTGGTTGCAGACCAAAACTAAGGGCAGATGGTCATACGAATCTATGTTCCTTGCAACAGTAAGAAAACTGATATTTTTAAGAGCAAGCTCTCTCTGCTCATGCAGCACAGCAGATGTCTGCCCTCTCCTGCTCCCTCTCCAAGAGTTCTGTGCACCAGCTGTTCACAAAGAGGTCCTGATGAAGCACTGAAGTGAGGGCAGAGCTGATTCTCAGGTACTCCTGTCTTCAGACAAAATCAAGTCTGTAAGATTTAAATGTGCCAAATGCACTATATTATAGCCACACAATATTTCTTAAATTTAAATTATGTGAGCAATGTTTTTCTATTATTTATAAAAGAGTCCCTTAAATAAGAAGGTTCATAAGAAGATTAGAATAAACTTAGAGTTTTAAATTTCACATAGATATGAAGTATGCATAACACTTGCTTTTCATGCTTGATTTTTTTTTTTTGACAAATACATTTTGTCTAAATTTTTAAAATTAAATATAGGGGAATTCAGTTTAAGAACAGGTATGCTTTTTTTTCTTTAAAGGTTTACTGTATTTTTTTTTTCTGGGAAATTTACATTTCGATTTCATTCTTCTGTGCTGGATGTGCAACAATTTCTTTTTAATTTGTTGATTTCTCTCAGGACTGAAGTAGCCTGGACTCTGATCATTTTCAAACTCATTTTGATATTGGAGGCTCATTTTTGTGGGAATGGAAAGGTTCAGGATGGGGGAAGGTTGGGGAGAGGTGAATCAAAGTGAAATCAGTAACTTTTGCACAGATTTTGGTCATGGCTGAGTAAAACCATAACAGTCTGCCTGGTTTCCACTTGAATGTGCAAGTGATGGGGCCATTAATTCAACAGGTGCTTAGAACTTAAAGCCAGGTGAGACCTTCAGATCATTTCTGGCTTTGTGTGTTCAGCTGATTAACTTACACTCTGAAGTTTCTATAGGAAGCCAAGTGACTTTGATTAGACTTGGAAATTGTGATCCTCAAAATATTGAACAGCTGACCCACAGCAAATTAGGAGGAAGAGATTCCACCAGTTTCTGGTGAGATACTTCAAGATGATTGCAGCTTGCACAGGAGTCAGTAGTTAAAAAAATCTTGTAAAAATACTACCAAACTGAACATACCAGCAGTTTCTTTGCTTTTTGATGGCAATAATGACTTTGAACCTGTAAGGTTCATTAGCCACTCACCTGGAACAAGCTTTCTTCTACTGCAGAACAGGGTCCACGCTTCCCAGTCTTTCAGTTCTAGGTAAAGACAGACACATGAAAGGTAATAACAACCTCCATATTTCTCAACAATACAAAGTCACACAAAGATAAAATACAAAAAAAACAAAAAACAACCAACCAACAAATCAACCAACCAAAAAACAACAAAAACCCCCAAATGAAACCAACTACCCAGAAAAAAAAAAAAAAAGGTAAAAAGAAAAAAAAAGAAAAAAAAATGAAGAAAAGGGAAAAACAACAGGAAAAACAACAGGAAAAAAGGAAAAAACCCCAAAGCAACCCCCTTTACATCCCAACTCATATAGAAAACCATGCAAACCATGTTGGTTTTAGACTTATGTCATAATTTCCATAATTTCTAAAGATGTGTAAACATTAATGGAGTCTCTACTCTTCTGCAGCCCATCAAAAAATGGAATTTCGATGTTATCTGTCCCACTCCCCCAAAGAAATCTCAAATACCAAACTATTAAACTAAAGACTCCCACACTAAAGTTGACTTTTGCCTGATATTTACGGCCTGGCTTTGGGCTCACTCAAGCTCTGTTGCTTCTGATTCCCATTGTTGCACGTGATGTGGCAGTAGAGCCCCTAATCTCAACAAATTCCTGCATCACCCATGAGGTGGTTGGACTCTACCATCTGTTAGACCTTTAGTGACAGCACCAGCACCACTCTCAGGTTCAATATGAAGAAGTCATGGTTAAAGATAGTAGCATGAGATCTGTGTAGGACCAGTACTAGTAGAGACCAAACTAGTCAGTCAAGTTAACTATTAGTTTTCTGTCCTATCTTTAGCACATCATAAGAAAAAAAAGGAAATACCCGGTATCACTTTCTTAAGCTGCCTTACACTTCCTGTCTCAAACAAAGTGCAGCTCACAGTCTGCCAGACCACTAACACCATGGATGACCACATTTCTATACTTGAGCCTGTACTAGGGCTCCACTTCACCTACTATTATAGACAGAACCTTTCATTTCTTCCTGTCCTCTATAAGATGTCAGTAAAGGACATCTACTTTTCTGTTTCTCTTCACTTGGACGTGCCTGGGAAGGCCTGCTCTTTACTTTCAGGGCTTGCAACTAACCAGCAGGTTGCTGGAAAAACTACCTTGTATTTCCCTCTGAGTCACATGATAATTCTATTATTAATCTGCAGTGCATATTCTTGAGGTATAGGGGAGCTTTCAAATAGGAATGACAATAATATAGCCAGTGGCACTGAAGCTAGAAATAGTTTAAAATGAAGATTGGATTCAGTGGTAATGGTGTTAGGGATATGATGACGCTAAAGTTTTATAATGTCCTTATTCATATTACTGTTCTTATTGGAAATAGTCACATCACCTTGGGAGTTTCCACAAGGAGAGAAGTTAATGGAGCTACCTGAACACTGTGGATGCATTTGAATTTACCAAATAGGAACTGCAAATTATTACAATAGATACAATGGTAAAGTTTCTTACTCTTTGGGGGAAGAGAAAAAATAGAGGGGGCCAAAATGTGTGGCATTATGAGCATAGCATCTGAAAACCAAGAATTTTCTTTTCTGGCAGTTTTTATAAATCATTCACACATATGTAGTTACAACATTTTATGGTATTGGGAGCACCTCTGAATGTATTTTTGTAAAAAGAGAGCTTACAACTTAACCATGCCACATTTCATGGATTGTATGCACTGTTTTGTAGGAAGTTTCATAATTATTTTTCTATTCTATTCTATTCTATTCTATTCTATTCTATTCTATTCTATTCTATTCTATTCTAGTCTAGTCTAGTCTAGTCTAGTCTAGTCTAGTCTAGTCTAGTCTAGTCTAGTCTAATTCATACTATCTGATCTATTTTTAAGACACCTACCCATTTAACCTTTTTTTAACCTGTGTAATCACTCTAGCAAGACAGCTATATTAGACACAGGCCATATCATGAATGTAACAAAAACTGGGAGTAGGTTTAGGGCTATAATTTTATACACTTAATTTATGGTTGTAACAGCTCTATGCTCCTTATAGTATCCCACTCTCTGTCCCCTACTCCTGCTGTGCCCAATATGTGCTTACTGAGCCACATGTTCTTCTGATCAGGACAAGTGCATCTCCTACACTTTGTTGTGTAATGTGATATGAAATGGGAATATGATAGCACCAGGGTTACCAGGTAAGTAAAAATTGTGGTATATAATGCAACTGAGATGAAAAAAGTCTTGTAGTTGGGTTGAAAATAATAACTCGTTCTCCCTATAGAAATCTTTAGTACAAGGAGAAAGAGCTGGTCTGAAAAAAGCATTAGCCAGGGATAGGTTATGGTACTAATAATTACAGATTCAGTCTTAAAAAGAAATCATTGTCACTGGAAGATGCTAAGGACTAAAATGAAATCACCCTGAGGTACCAGCAGAAAATGAAGATATGTAAGATCTTTTACCTTCTCATGCAGCTTTTCCTCCTTTGAAGGAGAAATCTGAGTGTTTTTTGAAGTTGTGGTATCTGCCTGTGCTGGACTGTATGTGGGAGCATGAAAATCATTCAGTACTTTCATGAGTTTATTGTAAAAACTGAAATTACTAAGTCACAATAGTTACATTCTAATGATTTTCATGTGTCTTCTTATGTCCCTGTTAAAGATTTCATGGTACAGTTTTCTTATGGGTATTTCTCAGCTGCTTCAAGATTACCCTCTGGCCTGGCCATGACAGCACAGACATGTCCTTTCAGCCACAATGTAGTTAAAGAGGTGAAGGCCAAGTTCCCTATTGCCAGAGTAATATTTTAGTCATCAACAGCTTTTGCTTCTCAACTCATAACATGAGATTAGTTGCCTTGTTCTCTTTCATGCGCAGGTATTGGAAGAGTCAAAAAGGTTTGTAAAAGTAAATTAAAACAGACTGCATTGTGATTGCACTTCTACTATATACATTCTTCAATTTCAAGAAAAGGAAATTCACATGTACTCTTTTCAAGCATGCTGAACGTACCATAAAAGCTACTTAACTTCAGCCAGCAGTACAAGAGGGCTAGTGGCTTATTCATATTCTCTTGGGGCAGCGACTCCTCAAAGTATACAAGTCACCGCAAAAACAAGTCATAAAAACCTTTGTCTGTATACATATACATTATATATAAGTAGCACCATTCCTCTATATTGCTATGTAAATATCTTTTCTGTATTTAATGGCTGCATTGAGCATATTCTTTGCTTCCTAGCTGCTTGGATTAAGGACTGACTAATGTTTTAGTTTATGGTTGTGTTAAGTTAAAGCAAACTTTTAGTCTCTACTTTCGATAAGTAGCTATCTGCAAAACAGTGGCTCCCAGTGTCTAATTGCACCAGTGCATGGACTCAGGACAGGTGTTCATATGCATAAGCCTCAGAGTAGTTCCAGAAAAAGCTACTGACATGTGTGTGCACTCAACTATTCAGAATACAAAATTGGGACTTGAGCATATGGCTAGTTTTTACTTTTCTTGCTGCTGCGAAATACCTTTTTTTTTTTTAACAACATCAGTAATGTCAGTGAACTACTAAGTGCAGGAGAAGAAACAAACCTGTTCTATTAAACAGGATATATGGAACTAATTTGTTTAAAATGTTTTAAAAATTAATTATTTGACCATGAACATCTTTACAAGGTTATGAAGTTACATTGCTGATAGTGATTCTTGAGAGAAATAAAGAAGGGTTTTTTTTTAATTTTGTGTTGCAAACAAAAAACCCAAAGATTGTTAAAAATACAGTCAAAATATCTTCTTATCCACTAAGAACAAAGGTAATCACATTGTTCACAGTAGATCTGAAAGGGTCTTTGATTTTTTTAGGGTGAGGAACTTGTAAGCAAGTTTAACTGTGTTACCAATCAGATCTTTGTACAACCTTGTGGTAAATGTAGAACACCAGCCTCCAGCTACAGTCCTCTAAAACCCTACTCAGGACAAGGTAAGGAAACCTCAGCATTGCTAAATAAGTCTGTGGAAGTTACCATGTGAAACAACTGGAGAGAACAGAATGTGTATAATGAAAATGAATCAGTTAGCAAAGAAACCCAAAGAAGGTTAGGAAAGCAACCCTTAACTAACAACATCTCTTCATGACTTGGACAATTGTGTGGGTCTGAGTTTGTAGAGTTTATGTGATTTTAAGGCTACAGAGAAGTCTTGAAAAAGGAAAGGAAATGGAAGAGTCCAGTTTTCTATCTAAATATGTATTATGACTTCTTTTTATGAAGTCCCCCCAAAACTGTTAGAAATCTGTTTCTTCCTGATCCATATAAAATCAGCATGCAAAAAATAAAAAATAAAAAAAAATCATTGAATTGCATGTAATGTGTTTTTTTAAGAAAGCTCTGTTTAATTTTGCATGTAATGAAAAAAGTGGATAGTTAGAAATTCTTTGTTAACAACAAAAGCAAATTAACAGCCAGTATGGATGCTTGGCATTCTCTCACTACTGATTAGGAATTTCTTCATAAGAATTGTCTATCTGTTTATCTATCTATCCATTTAATTTTTATCATATTTAATTTTTTGCAGTTTGGGATAAAGTCTTCCTGATTCATCTACAGCCGTATTACGTAGTTGTGAAAGGAAGACTTTTACACAAATGATCTTACTCTTATACACACAATCCAAGAACATTTGATATAACTCAAGTGTCAATTCCTACGACTCATGGCACAATTAAAACAGACCAAATTAAACCAGACAACAACACAATTAAAATAGACCAGATAGGCAGGTATGGACTACCTGCACATGCCAGAATATTCTGTACCACCACCTAGAAATGAGGGCTGGAACAGCCTGAACATCCCCTTATTCGTAATCTTCTGCAGTGTTAGTGTGTGATGAGCCAGTGGTTAAATGCCAAATCTGGTCCACAGGAAGAAGACCTTCACTGGTTGAAATGAGGGACTTAACTACACTTGGCAAAGATCAGGACATGTGTCTTATAGGTTTTATTGTTTTTATTATTATTATTATTATTGTTGTTGTTGTTGTTGCCATTAGCCTATCAAATGTTAACTACATTTTAGATAATTATTGTTCTATGGGTCCTGATAAATAAAATGACAATAAATTAATTATTAAACTGCAAAATATATCATATTAACCTGCAACATGTATGACACTTCTACTGAATTAGCTAGATGGTATATGTAGGTAAGATCAATTTTTCTAGCTTATTTCTGCAAAAATTCCTATTGATTTTTGTGTAAGATAAATAAAATGAAAAACATTTTGGTTTCCGTAGTTTCATTATGCAATATAAATGACAAAAGTGAATACTGACTAGGTGACATTATTTGGTACCTCTCACCATTAACTTCAAGCTGCATAAGATAACATAGATGGGCCTATAGGAAGAGAAATTGAAAATACATTAATGTAGAAGATAGAAAATCAGACATGTCTGAAGAACTAGTTCTGGAGTGGAGGAGGAAAAGATTTACTGTAAAAGATTTATAAAGTAAGTATTGGCAAAGTATTATCAAAAATTTTCAATCACCTTTAAAAACAAATGTTTTCTCCCCCTGGAAATCAGCCAGTGACCAGGGCAAGTATGGACCCCTCAGAAGAGTTAAGCCTGCTAATGTCTACAGTATTTATCATACATATTATTACAAAACGTTCCTTTGTACTGTTACAATTTCCTGAAATACTTCCTATAATTACAGTTTGTATTAGAGAAGTTTATCTTATAAAGCCAAAAGATAAGGACTATTTCATCTAAATGGAACACTTTATGAATAGTGGAGGTTTTAGTCTTATCTTCCCCTTCCAACTGCTGTTGGAATTCAGCTGTCAAAGTGAAGGGGCCTCACTTTTGCCTTTCCTTACCTTCCAACCTCAAACTATGTATGAACTCCCCATTTTAACAGAATAGATCTGTTTATACAGATCTTTTAGTTTTAAAATTTCTAGTACCAGCAAAATTTCTCTTGAGTAAAAGTAAGTTACCTTTGCAGAAGAAAAGCTTAGCAAAAAGTTAGCTCCTAAGAAAGTACAGAGAAATAGACTATAATACTGTGTAGAAAGCTCATATTTACATTCTGCATACAAATGGACATTCATATATCCCTTAGGCTCATAATTTCATCATATTTCCACTTTTATTCTCTAGGAATGGTGAATACTTGGGGGACATTAACTGGAAAGCTATAATGAGAATTCAGTGATTTTTTATGCATTGTTCTGCAGCAGTTCTCAATAGGATGAAAATGCCTTGTGGCTTATCCAGGTCTTATTCTATGTGAGTCTGAGGATCCCACTGGATGATCTTGCATTTTTATGGGAAGCATGTGGCAGTTTACTTAAAGATTGATAAGTCTCTTATCCTGATTAGGAAGGTGCCACTCATGTTTAAATACAGAAAACACCGCTCATGGAATATTTCTGGCACTCTAAGTTCAGAGTAATGTAGTACTTTTCCGAAGGAAGTGATTTTCCTTCATTTATAAAGTCCAGCAGGCTTTGCACAATAATTGTTAACCATTCTATTTCTGTAGAATAGCTGATGTTGGGTCTGGCCTCCTCACAGCCTGGGAGGATGATCTGAACAAAGCATATATGTATAGTTGTTTTCCGTATCGTGATAAAGGGTACACCTGATGAATTTCATTACGACAGGTCCTCTGCTGAACTTTTCCAGATGAATCTTTTGTTTATTATTTTGTAGAAGCCTCACTTGGAACACCCTAATGGCAGCAGGAGTTGCTGTAGACTATTTGCACAGATAGTCCATGCAGATGTTAAGGTATTGATTTTTCCCTGAGAATTCTAGATAACACAGGATTTTTTATTTTTTTTTGCTATCTGGTCTGCATTTTCAGTGTTGCTGGTGGTCACAACTGCTTGGGTTAAAGGTGATCTGGAGACTGTGGTTCTGCCGGTATGAAACATTTCCTCAGAGAACTCAAGTCCACACTGAGGAGAACTAAACCAGTACAATATAACAACATGCAAATATAACATATATGACAAAATCACAGAATATGCTGAGTTGGAAGGGATCCATCAGTACCATCAAGTCCAAGTCCTGCCCCTGCACAGGACCCTCCCCAAGAGTCACACCGTGTGCCCGAGAGTATTGTCCATCCAAACATTTCTTGAAGTCTGTTGGGCTTGGTGGTGTGACCACTTCCCTGGGGAGCCTGTTCCAGTGCCCAACCACGCTCTGGGTGAAGAATCTTTTTCTAATGTCCAACCTAAACCTCCTCTGACAGAACCTCAGGCTCTTCCCTCACTTTCTGTCACTGATCACCAAAAGAATTGGGAAAACATACTTTCAAATGTAACCATAAGCCATGTATCCTTGTTAAGTGTATTGAGCATCCAGAATTACCGTACTATTGTTTCTTAAATATTTTGAAGTATATATTTAAAACATATCTGTAAGAGCAGGTGGTGTGGACTACTATCCACAATTAAGTGGACTACTACCCAATGAAGTATTACTTAATTCATAATGATTCCTTACTAATCATATCTGTTACACACATATTCCCAGCAAAAGCATCTTAGATTCTTATTCATTGAGAAGTGAAATTAAATAGTTAACTCATTAAATAGTTAATTTTAGTTGATTGATCAACACAATATTGTGACTGATGACAAGCCAAATACCAAAAATTATTTATTTAATTTAAGCTAATGTAGATCTAAAGGTTACTCTGCTTATGTACTTCTACTGCTTCTGCTTAAATATTCTAAAGTGAGTGGTAAATATTGGTTAAATAATCCCAGGCTTGAAAGTAATTGTAAGCAGAAAAAAAAAAAAAAAATCAATTACTCCTTTACAGAACTGTACAGCAGTTATAAAAGAATTAATGTCTTGTTTATTTTCTACCAACAATCAGAAAGAAAAATGGTAATTTTGTGATGCTGCCTGCTGTTAAGGCAAGAGCTCTTGAGGGCCAGATTTTATGTTTTCATCCAGATTGATCAAATATCTTGGTACACAGCTGCTTCATGCTTGATGAGAGGGAGAAAGCTTTCCCCCCAGCTAACCACAAAAAAAGAAGTGTGTTTATCTAGAAGCATCTGCTAATGCAACAACCACAACACTGACAAATACTGAAAATAAGAATAGGAGATATCCTGAGACTGAAGGCACTAAGAGGTGTGTTAGGGGTTTCTCTAGTATGTTCTTAAGGGACTGAGGCATTCCACACAGGCAGTGTGCTCACGTGCTTCCTTTTCTTGCCTTTTTCTAACATTTGAATCCTACCTTTCTGGATCCAACTTAGGCTCTTTACTTCTTGCCATCTCCACTACAGACTTAGAGAAAATTAGAGCCAAAACAATTTAAGGTTTCTCAGTGTTTCCTATATAAGAACTTTTCCACACTTCTGAGCATTCTGACTGTCCTTTAAATCCTCTCCCGCTGGTGGTCTACAGGCCTCTTATTTTTCAGTTCCTGAAAGAGATAACACCTGTCCAGTGCAGAAATATAGAAATTATTTCTATAATTCCATCTGTTCTGCAATTCTTTGCAGATACTTTCGTTTCTGAAGGATTGTTCGGTCAGTTACCCTCTATAGTTTTCAAATGGAAGCTTCTTAAATGAGAATGACTTTATTTTATTTAAGTTTTGCTATTTTAAGGATCTTTAACCTAAACTAGTTGCCTAGAATCCCTGTTTAGTCACTGTAAGTAAAGCCTCTGACTAAGAGAGAAAATCCTAAGTCTCTAGTTTTTCACAGCTGTTTCTAGCTAAACTGAATTTTGGATAGACTATTCAAGGTCTAGTTCTACTGAAATGGTAGTTTTACAGCAATATTTATCATGATTTGGATTGGTGGGTTGATGTTGGCTGCGTGCCAGGATCCCACCAAGGCTGGTCTGTTACTCCCCTCCTAAGCTGGAAAAGGGAGGAGAAATACAACAAAAAGCTCATGGATCAAGATAAAGGCAGGAAGAGATCACTCACCAGTGACCATGGTGGGCAAAACAGACTCAATCTGGGGAAAAAAGATAATTTAATTTACTGCCAATCAAATTAGAGCATGATAATTAGAAACAAACCTAAAACTTAAAAAAGACTTTCTGCCCATCCCTCCCTTCTTCAGCTTTGCTGCTGATTTTTTTTTACCTTCTCCTCCTCAGTGGCACAGGGGAACAGAGAGTGGGGTCTGTGGTCAGTTCATCCCATATCTCTGTGTGGGTCCCGTGTAGGGTCACTGGTCCTGCCAGCAGGCCTTCTCCAGCATGGGCACCTCTTTGCATGGGTCCACAGGTCCTGTCAGGAGCTTGGTCCAGCATGGGCTTCCTATGGATTCATAGTCTCCTTTGAACTCCAGGGACTGCAGATGGATCTCTCCTCCACCATGGACCTCCATGGGCTGCAGGAGCACAGCTGCCTCATCCTGGTCTGCACCATGGGGTACAGGGGAATCTCTGCTGTGGTGCCTGAAGCATCTCCCCCCTTCCCTCTGCACTAACCTTGGTGTCTGCAGTGCTGTTTCTTTTAACATTCTCATTCCTCTCTTCTCTGTCTTCAGTTTGACCCCGAACAATAACTGCCCCCTTCTTAAATACGTAATCATGGAGGCACTACCACTGGGGATGATGGGCTTGGCCTTGGCCAGTGGTGGGTCCATCTCAGAGATGGCTAGCACTGGCTAGGGAATTTATAGGGGACATTTATAACAGCTTCTCACAGAAGCCCCTGTGGAAACTCCACCTCTGCTACCAAAACCTTGCCATGCAAACCCAGTACAGTGGATTATAAGGTAGGTAAATATTTGACTGGACCACTAGGCTTAGTGGGTTGTGACCAGCAGTGCAAAGCATGGCTGGCAGCCTGTCTTAGTCAGTGAAGAGCCAATTGGAACCAATACCAATTTAACATATTTGTTAATGAACTGAGAGATGGCCTAGAATGCACTCACAGTTAATTTGCAAATGATACAAAATTAACGGATCAGTCAATAAGATGGAGGGCAGGACTGCTATTCAGAGAGACCTCATCAGACTGGAGAAATGGTCTGACTGAAACCTCAGGAAGTTCAGTGAAGTGCCAAATCCTGCTTTTTGGGAAGAAAAATCCCATGCACCAGTACAGTCTGCAGTCCAAATCATCAGAAAGCCGTTTTGCAGGAAAAGAATTGGAGTCCTGTTGCAAAAAAGGCAACAGCTTTCTGGACGATTCGAGCAAGAGTGCAGCCAGCAGGTTGAAGGAAATAATTTTTCCTCTCTAATCAGCGCTTGTGTGAACACACGTGGAGCGCTGTGTCTACACACCTCTGTGGATTATGTTTCCTTTGGAAGGGGTAGATTATTAGGAGATGGGAAAGAATGACCTGTATAACCTCCAGACAGCAGATTTTGGCAGACAATGCAAATTAAAAAATATTTTTTCATACCATGAAAGTTATTGTTGGTATGGTGATGTCTAACTTACATCTTGCTCACTCTCTACCTTTATTTTCCTCTCAAAAGGTGCAAAAATTCATTTCTCAACAGATTTAAACATTGATTAAGAATTAATTCTTCATTTGAATAGCCACTCATAGTGCAAAAGGGTTATCATGTTGTTGATATATCATACCTGTTATGTAATTAATACCTAATCACTTGGATCACTGTCTTATTCTGAATTCTTTGTTTTAAAACTTAATTGCCCTCAGTAGTATTTATTGGGTAGATATTTTGAGATAGTTCTCACACTTAGAACTTGGGTGTGAGGTTTAGAAATTTCTCTGTCCTGTCAAACAAAGTATTTTTTCATTTTCATGTATTTCCTGAATTCAGATTTTTTAATTATATTTTGTAGAGGGTAGAATTTCAGATCATTTTCCAGCCATTGTTGTCATTTTTGGCATTACTCTATGGTCCTTTTTGCCTTGTCTTTGAGGATTCTTCCTTCAGTATGATTTTGATGAGAAAAATAACTATGTTGTGAAATTCCACATGCAAGTTACTCGGAGTTTAGCATGGCTGGAAAGAAGACATTTGCATAAGTAGTGATTGATACACATGTACAAAGCAGCTGTTATGAATCTTTCTGAATTAAACATTTATAGAAATTTGCTTTTGCCAGAATGGTCATGTAAACTGTGCATCATATTAAACATATTCAAGATCCAGCTCTACTTGTTAACATGCAACAGATCAACCGTGAGATTCTGCAGGACTAAGTCAGCTCCACCTTGCTATTTATGACGCCAAATCACACTGAAATCACAGGCCCCAACAAAGGTCTGCTGGATAGAGACAAGGGAAGGCTGGTTAATGACTCTGGGAATTCTGAGAGAATTAGGTTCCATCCATAAATTTTGTCATTTTCTGTAAAAATTTTAATCAAGACCAGTCAATTTGTTTGGTGGCAGATCATAAATGCCTCACTTCCTACTATACTTGTAATAAATCAATCAGCAGAGAAAATTATTGTAACAATTGTATGACACAAAAATGTATTCCAGCTGCACGTTATATTTTATCTGGCCATCTTATCCTCAGCACTACTGAGGATAAAAAGCTCTGATATAGACGTAATCACTGAGAACAAATCTAAAATATAATTCATACTATTGGATGGGATTTGTAGGTTTTGTGTCCTACATTTTCTGAATACAGAGGTATTATTCAACAGGTCAGATGAATCACAATTTAAAATTGCCTGGATCTACTCAACTCAAAAAGCTCCTGGGCACCTGGAAGCACCAGTGCAGATGTTTCCCTTGTAGCTAAATGAGGTTAAGAATCCAAGAACATAGAGAAATGACTCCATACTGGATCAGAATAAAGGCCTTTCTGCAACAACGACTAGTGCCACAGGCAAGAGGAATAAAAGATGTAAGTACAGAGCAAATATATTCTGATACTATAATATACAGTATACGTATTTTCTATATTAGAATCCTCTATATTAGAAGGAAATAATGTAAGCACAGACTAAATATATAGAGATACTCTAAATATTCTTCTAACATTTGGTTAACTTTGCAACTTCCTGAGTCATAAAGTGGAGTACATTGTATTTAAAAATCTTTCATGGATTTTTCTGCAGTAAATTTGCCTAAATCTACTAAACCCAAGTAGAGATTAAGCAATGTTACATCACAACCCATAAACAGGATTATGCTGAATGTTGAGATTTTTCCTGTATATCTGCTCTGTGTTTTAATGAAATACATATTCAGTTTTTTGGAACTTGGTTCTTATTGTGATTAGTGGAAGAATACCTGTTTGCATTTTACAACTTAAAAATATATGGGCCTGAGGCAAAGTCAGAATAAAAGCAGAATAGTTATAGAAGTCATTACAGAGGACAAACTCTACGTGCTCTTGAATTAAATTAAAAATGAGTTTAGCCCTGGGAAAGAAAAATCACTCATTTGTCTAATGTAGCAAATAAATGTTGCAGATGGTTCTAACTTCAGAAGAGGCATCTAGACAAATAAGGCATGACTCATATTTTTCCCTATTTTATTCAATTTCTTACTTCATGTCATGAAAGATTGCAAATGAATAACTGATGCCATAAGAAACACACATGTTATTGACTTTCTTTAACTTCCAGTTGGGAAAAAAGTTGCTGAAAAAGAACTCTACTGTGATTTTTTACTATTTAGAATATTTTGAAAGCTTTTGACCTAGTTAATAAATTCTTTAAACTTTTTTAATTTATTGCCAGTCTGTTAAGTATTTTGGGAAGGTAATATTTTAAACTTTATTTATTATAAATGCATTTCACGATGGAGAGGGATTGATTCCTCTATATATTGGTTTTGATTAGGATAGATTTAATGTTCTCCGTAGCATCTTGTATGGTGCTGTGATTGGTATTTGTGACCAACACGGTGTTGATAACACACCAGTGTTTTGGTTACTGCTGAATAGTGCATGCACAGTGCTGACATCTCATCATGTCCTGCCAGTGAGTAGGCTGGAGGTGCAGAAGAATTTGGGAGGCACAGCTGACCCCAGCTGAAAGAAAGAGTATTCCATAACATGACATCATCCTCAGCAATAAAAGCTGGAGTAAACAAGAAGGAAGGGGGGATGTTCAGAGTGATGTCATTTGTCTTCCCAAGTACCTGTCCTTACGTACAACAGAGCCCTGCCTTCCTGGAGATGGCTGAACATCTCCCTGCTGATGGGAAGGGGTGAATAAATTACTTTTTTTGTTTTCTTTACATACACAGTGTGGTACCTTCATCCTGTCTGGACACTGTGTGCTACTAAAGCTGTTATGTATCACCCTCTCCTCAACTGGACAGGGTAGAGAAAATATAATGAAATGCTCATGGATTGAGCATAAGGACAGGACTGATGTTGGTTCATTTGGACATGGTTCTAGCAACTTCTCACAGAAGCCACCCCTGTATCCCCCTCATAAAAATCCCACCTTGTCATGCAAAAACAAAGCACACACCTTTGCTTTATCTGTTAAACTTGTCTTAACTCACAAATTTGCCGATTTTTACCATTCCGATTCTCTCCTCCATCCTGTTGTGGAAAGTGAATGAGGAGTTGTGTGGGACTGAGCTGCTTACCAGGGCTAACACACAACATCTTTGTTCATAGATTTCTTCCTCTTTTTCCATAGATTCCTTGTCAAATATGTTTAGAAAATAATTTTAAGGGGTACTTAAGTCTTCCTACTGGTATTGGTGAGGCTAAAGAATTGCCATGACTGCCAGGTAGTACTAACCAGCTACATTTCTGCTACAGTATTTCTTAAAGAATTGCTGACATTAGGCTGCTTATTAAAGTTCTTTTGTACAGTATGTGTCATAGATAAGAAAATAAAATTGTTTCCTTTGAGATTGTGAAGCACACTGGCATATTGTTAAATTGATTTTGTCCCAGAAACATAGGCGTCCTTCCTTGAATCTCTAATGAATAATCTGGAGACAGCTGTGTCTCTTCACTGTACATGGCTAGCTTGGACTGGACATCTAAATATGGAGGCTGAATTTAGACAAAAATAAATTGTTCTTACAATGCTAAGAATCTAACCCCTTAATTTAGTTAAGGGGTGGGGTTGTCCTTTAAAGTAATTTCATTCCTTCAGTCTCTGAGCAGCAAAATAAGAAAAAATATATACTGAACAAAATGTAGAAATATTACAAAGTACTGAATTCTGATGGTCTTGCATATCCAGAAGATACTTTGTATTTTAACTTCCTCATATTAATCTATACTGGTATGTAAAATAAATCTTAAGATGGATAAATAGTCCCTAAAATATATATTTGAGTGGCTTTCTACCTTTTTGCTATATTTACAGTCCCACAAACGATAAAAGGGGAAATTATTTCCTGCAACAATTTCTCACTGTAGAGAGGAGGGTTTGTGGATGTTGGAGTTATATCATTTCAGTCAAACCCTGATTGAGAAGTTACCTATCAGACTGTGAGTCAGGTGTAGTATTTTAATCCTGTATTCTGAAGAGACTCCTATGACAGTCTAAGTGGTAACTGTGGAGATTTTCCATCACTGGAGGAATGATATACAGTACATTCAGAGTTTTAAATTGTGTTAGAATCTACAGTCCTTTGAAATAAATGGAAAATATCCTCTGGAATACATTAGTGACTTCAATGTAGCACTTCAATCACTGCATAACCTCAAGAAAAAGAAGGATTCCACATGTAGTTAACATCAGGATTGCTGTTCTAGTTCTGTGACAGCAGCTGTATAGTCAGTCATGTTGAGGCTCATTGTTGTCCAAACAAGGAAGAAGGCAAAAGAAAAGTAAGGACATTTTAATTTGAAGCATTTTTCATAACTTCAGCATAGAATTTCCTAAATATGAATAGGACTATTTTTTTCCCCAATATGAAGTAAACTTTGTCTTCATTCCACAGGCTAAAAAGTGAGATAAAGATGTATATTTAAGATTAAATTTTTTAAAAAGATAAGCAGGTCTGTGAAAACTTTTGTATAATCTAAGAAGGCCATAAAACATAAGATAGGGAAGAAACAATAAGAAAATACAAGTTCTGGAATATTGAGGGATTTAAAATCAATAGCACATGTAACATGATGCTGTTTTTTATGTAAATTATCTGGAATATAAATGTCTAAGACATTATAGAGTCATTCTCACACATATCTGGCATGATCATTTCCATAAAATCATCAGGATTCAACTATTAACATTCTTTTAAATGTTTATGAAAGTATAAACTTATGAAAACTTATAAGTTTATGAAAAATATATTAACAAGTTGAAGTTTTGGTAGTCCTAGGAAGTTCCCACTGATTGAAAAAGTGGAAACATAAGCCCCTTTTTAAAAAAGACAAAAAAAGGGAAGACTCGGGGAACTACAAGTCAGTCAGTCTCACCTCTATGCTGGCAAGATCGTGGAGCAGACCCTGCTGGAAATTATGCTCAGGCACATGGAAAACAAGGAGGTGATTTGCGACAGCAAATGGCTTCACTAAGGGCAAATCTTTCCTGACAGATTTGGTGACCATCTATGATGGGATTGGTGGATGAGGGAAGAGAAACTGATGAGATCTACCTGGACTTGTGCAAAGTATTTGACAGTGTTCTGCATGACATCCTTGTCTGTAAATCAGAGACAAAGTTGGGGTTTGTCGTGGTTTTGCCCACCAGCCCATCCCTGGGGCTGTGAATGGTTTTGTCCAAGTAGATTTCCGGACAAAACCCA
>JAYRBT010000082.1:137153177-137216923 GCA_036023395.1 Myiotriccus ornatus | reverse complement strand
CAAAACCACGACATTTTTTGGTGGAGAATGCGGGCAGAGACTGCCCAGAGAGGCAGTGGCCGAGTCAAACCCCGACAGGGTTATTCAGCCTAGAGAAGAGAAGGTTCCCAGAAGACTCTACAGCTGCCTTCCAGTACCTAAAGTGGACCTACAAGAAAGCTGGAGAGGATTTTTTAACAATGCTGTGAAATGATAGGACAAGGAATAATGGCTTTAAACTGAACAAGGGTCACTTTAGATTAACAATTAGAAAGAAATTTTTTACTGTGATGGTGGTGAGGCACTGAAACAGGTTTCCCAGAGAAGCTGAGAATGTTTCATTCCTAGAAGTGTTCAAGGCCAGGTTGGATGGGGCTCTGAGAAACCCGGTCTAGTGGAAGATGTCCCTGGCCATGGCAGGGAGACTGGAACTAGACAATCTCTAAGGTTGCTTCCAACACAACACATTCCATAATTTAGTGATTCTGACTTGCTAAATATTTGAGAATATACCTTTACTTTCAGCAAGTAATTGTGCTGAAACAATTGACACAATTAGAGAAGAGAGGACTATGAAGAGCATAACTTTCACCTAATGTAATATTTTTTCTACCAGGATATCAGTGTATTATTAGCTGCTATTAAGATACTACGTGTAGATTGGCTAGAAGATGTCATTCTAAGCAAGTATCCTTTTTATGATCAATATTTTTATACAAATATAATGCAATGAAACTATACTATTGAGTTTCAAGCAAACACATCTTCTCATTTAAACTGGAGTAGAAGGGGGTTAATCCTAGAATTGAAAGACTGATAAAAAGAAACTACAGAAAATCATGAATATCAGTTATTAAAAACAAAAGCAATTAAACGAGTGGTTCAGCAAATGGTGTTAGGGTCAGTTTTGTAATGGTATCATGGCTTTTTCTGAAATAATTGTATGTACATTTACTGTATTTCCAGTTTATGTACATTATTGCTAATATAGAAAAGGATAAGAGTATCATACAAATAGATGTAGATAATCTAGTGGATTAGTGTAACAGAAATGAGATAACACTTCAGTGGTAGAAATTGTTAAGTCTTTCTGCCTGAGAGACAGGGAAGAGAGGAAAATTCTTGAGGTGCTAAGTGATATGAAGTTAGTAATGATGCCTATTTATCAGTGTGGTTGCAGCAGAGCAATATGACTTTAAATAGAGTAGAATCTTTATTAAAAGTAAGAAAAAATTAGTATCACTTTGAAAAATATTCCTGATACTTTATTATGTTTTGTCTACATATATTCTGACAATAAGAATTTAGACTGCAATAAGTATTGCCAAGGATACCTCTGTGTATTCAAATATTACAGGCACAAAAGAAACACCATTATCCCTAATTCACACTAGATAAACTACACACTGTGATAAACTGTCAAATATATTTTAGTATTTCTTAATGTATATCATGTATATCATGCATATCTCTGAGCACTTGGTTCCCATGGATTTAGGTCAACAAAGTCACTAAGCAAGAAAAGTAAGTGTTGCCTAGATAAGCAGGATCCTAAGAGGAACCCACACAGTTACCAGATTTATGGCTGTGAGTGCAAGACTCCTCTAGTCCATCCTGAGGGCAGAACTGCTTTGCCAAGTCAAAGAGAAGAGGTCAAAGGACACTAAGGGATTGGGGAGCTCCTTGGCCTAGAAAAGTGTAGAGTTAGGCGAATGGTCAAAAGCTGCCCAGAAATGTGTAAGTGCAGGTACAAGGGTTACAGCGCACACTTCAGTGGACTTTTCTGGGCTTCAGGTAACACCTTTGTGAAGGACCAGACTCAGCCTTTGTTGTCAGTTCAGTTCCTCAGGGGGACGTAACACTTACACCATGGAATACAGTGAGTCAGCGCAATAAATTGAACTCTGGGTATATTTTCAGCTGTTCTGTATGTGACTGACATCCAGCTTTTGGTGTTGAAGTTATTACGTGTAATATATATGGAAGGTAAGCCAGAAAATCAGAGCCTGAAATCATTATACCTGAAGGTTATCTTGTGAGAATAAAGAAATGTGCAATCATTTCCATTGGCATCTGTTACTATATAGCCTGGAGATGGTTTTGCCAGCCATTTGGAGAATAACTGTTTTCTTCTATAAGTATATAGAGTTTCAATATAGCCTTAGGGATTTTAAAAGTATTATTGTTAATTCAGTTTTCATTTGCCAAGTATATCTTAAATAGGTGCCAAGAGGCAGACATGATTGTTTGGAATTTCATAGGTAGACACTTCAGGAAGAAAAAGAATTTTAAAAGGACATTTATTTTGATAGTTGTGATTATTATAACTGCCTTGTAGCAAAAACAGACATTACCTTCTGTCTGAATCCTTTATGAGTTTTATTCTTTGCAAAGATAGAGATTTTTTTTATCTACTAACAGATAGTTTTTGGTTTTGTTTTGTTTTGTTTTGTTTTTTAAACTAAGAAAATTCACACGATACAAATTACTGTAAGACATTCTCTGAGGTTCAAGTCACTCACCCACACTTTAAAAGCAAAGAAGGAAAGTCCATATCTCTCATCTGGTGTCATGGATTGGCTGCCATTAATGAAAGGAACAGGTTGACAATGCATCTCTTGGTTTACCTCCACCTAAAGGAAGTTCAGTTTGTAGTCACTAGCCAATGATAATCATACTGCAACAAGTGGGAATTACTGAGAGATTTATTTCAAAAGTCCACATTGAATATTATTGTGAAGCCAATCTTTGTATTAACCACACAAATCCTTACTTTTGGAGAGCAACTGATAACAATGCTATGCTGTCAGCCTCTCTGTGGGCACACAGAGTAACAGATGTCACAGGTACAGGCAGGCAGCCAAGGGCTAGTGAGACCTGAATTGATTTGAGTTTGTTCTGGGCACTGAAGAATAAAGTGTTTAACTGAGCGCAGACTCTTCAACCAGTTTTCTTCCAAGCTTATCTCCAACCTATTTTTTTCTAATGGAAGGGCTTCCCCTGCCACCTTCTCTACTGCAGTTCTAACATGCACCTTATTTCAGTTTTACTCTTCTTGCTCAGACACATCCTTTCTCTGTTCACCTACAGGGAGAAGTAACTCTTGTCTTTTTTCATCCTCATCCAATCTCTCTTCTTCCTTGTCTCATCTCTGCAAGTCCTGAGCCAAAATTTTTCATTAATGCTACAGAGACGGATTCTGAGGAGTATGCAGGATACAACTAAACTATTTTAAAAACTTCTTTTTTTTTTTTTTGCATTCTAAAAGGAGAATAAAAACTTGCAGCTAAATTAGCAATGCTTGTATTTTCAACACAGGATGGCAGGCTGATGAAATGTTTTTAAATAAGAGACACATTTAACATAAATAATGTAATGAGTCTGATATTGATAAAGTTTCTGTGCTTGCAAGACATATGTTTGACAATTTTGGTGTTAGCTATCAACTTTAAATAATTTCTTTTTTTGTTATGAGCCTGAAGAAGAGAATGCCCAGAGTGGCTCTTGGGTCCGTGTTGAATTGAAAATGTCAAAATGCATGGCCACAACTGGCATGGATACTTTAAGCCATTTATGTTAATATACCACTGATGTATATGACTGAATCTAGCCCACACTAGGTATCTAGCCCATACAGGTATCTTAGAAGGTGAGAGTAATTACCATCTGCTGCTTAGTTGCCAGTCAGAGTTAAAATGTGACAGTCCCTTTTGGCATATAATGTGGGGTATTGTTATCTCAAAGGGTTCAAGTTAATGACAGATATGATTGGAATGTGGCAGATTGAATTCATATGTATATGTTCCCTCTTGCACTGTTTATCATCTCTGGTACAGAGAATTATGGCTGAAATATAAATATTGGGAGGCCTGGAAAACTGATTATATCACAGGCATGTATAACCCAGGCTGTCTTCCCCAGCATATTTTTATGTGGACTACAGTCACTTTATCTCATTCTTCAGTGCATAAAAGTTTTGATTGGTCATGGCCAGCTCTAGTGCTGAGTAACCAGGTGTTTTTTTTAAATGCGTTTGCCAGTGTTTGAGAGTCTAAGCACCCACTGTTCTCAGTGTAGTCTTTAGCAGTCCATTTTATAATTGATTTTCCTGGAGGCTGATGCATGATAGGGGTTGTGATATATCCAATCAATACCATGTTCTTTGGGCCAGGTGTCCACGAGGTTGTTTCAGAAATGAGCCGAGTTGTCTGACTCAATTCTTTCTGTGGGGCTATGTTACCATAAGGCTTGTTTTTCAAGGCCCAGGGTAATGTTCTGGGCAGTGGCATGGGACATGGGATATGCTTCCAGCCACATGGCAGTTACTTCCACTGTTGTAAACACATCATGCTTTCCTTGGGAGGTTTGCAAGAGCATGATAAAATCAATCTAGCAAAAAGTAGGTAGACGTACTTGTATTTTCACCATCATCCTCCATACCAGTGAGGCTTTAACCAATCGACTTGCTTGATTGCAGCGCTTGCTCCACATTCATGGATAACTGTGTCCAAGGTAAAGTCCACCCCTTGATCACAAGCCCATCTCTATATTGCATCTCTTCCTTGATGGCCTGAGGTGCCATTGATACACCGACCTGTAAATAATTCACCAGTCTAGATTCCCTTGAGCCACTTCAGCCTTAGGAGCCTGATCCACATGCTGGTTGTTCTGATGTTCTTCAGTGGCATCTGTGGGATGTAGTTTTACAAGCAAGTTCTCTACCTAGGCAGCAATATCTTGCAACAATGCAGGAGCCCAGATAAGCTTGCCTTTGCACAGCCAGTTGCTCTGCTTCCCTTGCTATACCCATCACCACAGGACATTTGCCATCATCAGCCAACATAGCTATCTCTATAGAGCACTGGCCAATAGCAATGTCTAAAGTTATCTGAATGGACTTAATTTCTGCAAGTTAGCTCAATTCACCTTCTCCTTGGGGAGTTTCTGTAACTTGCTGAATAGAACTTAATGCAGTTTCTTTCCATCTCCGGTGCTTTTCTATAATAGAGAGGACTTACAATGAGTCTGAAATTTGGAATGTGCATTCTCCAGAAACCCTTAACGTCTAAGAATGCTTGAGCTTCATTTTTGCTGGTTGATGGGGACGTTGCTGCTATTTGGTTGACCACATCCATTGGGATCTGACTACATCCATACAGTCACTTTATTCCTAAAAACTGGATCTCCTGTGCAGATCCCTTTACCTTACTTTGTTTTATGACAAAATCACTTTTCAGAAGTATTTGGACCATTTTCTTCCCTTTCTCAAAAATATATTCTGCTGCGTTGCCCCAAATGACGATGTCAGTGTATTACAGGTGTTCCAGAGCTTCACACTGTTCCAGTGCAGTCTGGATCAGTCCACGGCAGATGGTAGGGCTGTGTTTCCAACCCTGGAGTGGTTGACTTGGTGTACAGGATGTCTGTCCAAGTGAAAGCAAACTGGGCCTGATATGCCAAGCCATTGAATACAATCCACACTGTTCAGTATATCTGGTTGGCCCCTTTCTCCCCTTGGCTGGATGCAAGGCCCTCTAATCCTGGTCGTAGTATTCATAATTCATTTGTAAGTATGAATCAGAAGTCCCTTTATTCTACTCTGTCCAGGGAACTGCCCACTGGAAATCAGAGCACATATTTTCCTGGAAGAATCTCTTTTTGTAATTGTTTTTTATTCCAATTCACATACCTATGTCTCCGCTTCCATGGTCAAGGGAGGTTTTCCATCCCAGTCCTTCGTGTCCTCTCTGTGGTCATGCAGATAAAACTGTAGGGTGGCTCATGGTGTCTGTGAATTCTATCTCAACTGAAACTAGGACAGCAGTATATCCTTTTGATCAGAGGAATGCTTACTTCTAATAGCTGAGGTACATCCAGGTGGGGCATAGTGAATATCCTCTTTGAATTACTCAAACTCCTGGGACAGTTTTTTCAACAATAAATCTACTTAATTATATGAGTTGAGAAAAAAAATGAGTTACTAATATTGGGAGCAGATTAATAAAGAATGCACTGTTGTGAGTTAGACTACATGTGATGGTTTTAGCTTTATTTCAGGTTCTTCAATTTTTTATAGTTTTTTTCCTTTGCCCTAAGGGAAGAAGGGAGGGGGAAGGGGTTGTTACTATGAGTTCAGACATTTGGCAGGGAGTCAGGTCCGAACCATCACACTATTAGACACTTGTGGTGTGTTAAGCTAAGTAAGCAGCTAACCAGCACCAGTTTCTCACTCACTCTCCCTCAGTGGGATAGGAGAGAGAATTGGAAGGTCAAAATGAGAAAACTCTTGGGTTTAGATAAAGAGAAGTTAATAGAAGGAGGAAAGAGTGGGGGAACCACCAACACCTTTTGCAAAAATAGTAACACACCAGCAGACCAATGCCCAGCCAGTCCTTAACGAATGGCAACTTTGGGAAAACTGCCACCCAAGCTTAACAATCAGCATGATGCTATATAGTGTGTAATGCCTCTTTGGCCATTATGAGTCAGCTGTCATGGCTGTGTCCTCTCTCAGCCTTTCCACTGGTCTGGCAGAGTGAGAAACAGAGAAGGTCTTGATGCTGTTCAAGCACTGTTCCACAAAAACCAAAAGATTAATGGGTTACCAACACTGTGTTGGTCACCAGTCTTAAATGTAGCACCACACGAACTGCTATGAAGAAAATTATATCCATCCCAACCCAGTTAAGCAGTTGAGAAGTCATCTCTGGCTCTGAAAGTCCAGACTTTTTTGGCTGTTGGAAGCTGGATGCTTTTATCTCATTTCCCGTTTTTTATGTATTTTCTTAGATTCTACTGCTTTTTTTTTTAAGGAAAGAAGGCTATGACAAATGAACTTTGGATCTCCTTCCAGCGAGACCATTCTTCAGGCGGATAGGTATATACAGCTTGTGTACTCCATGGGGACCATATGGTGATTAATTTGCAGGACAATGTATTTTAAGCTGATATTAGTCTAAAATTAACTACTGGACTGATTTCAGTCTGGTCTACCTTGTTTTAACTATCCTTTTATTTCTCTGATAATGTTTTAGAGCACCATAATTTAAGATAACTCACAATATTTTCAGCACAGGTATTTGTAAGACAATGATATTTATGCACATACACTCACATTGTAATTAAATGTACTATTTTGAGTTCTGGGGTTTTTTTACAGGCATAATATACTCTTCTTCATGTAAATAAGTGCATAAGTAAACTTATAAGTGTTTCATCACTAAAATATCAGCTATAATTAAGAAAACGTAGATTCAGGCCACATACAACAAAAAAAGCATTATTTTTGGTGATTTAATCTGTTTATTATGTTGTAATAATTATCCACATGGCAGTAAACAGAACTGTCAGAGGTTGTAGCTGACTGGCCCCTTACCAGCTCAATGGCTTTGCACTTATTTATTGACAAGAATGAAGTACTCCTCCCTTTCTAATACAGACAACATGATGGCATGTTAGACAAAGACCTAGCAGCAGTACAGAGGTTTGATAAAGGACTGATTGATGTTCTCTTATTTCTTCATTTGCCTACCTTTCCATCTTCAGTTTACATATTGCCATTGGAGAAAGAGATAGCATATACTCTAGAGTTTCTCAATCAATCTTACCTTTCTTCAGCCTCATTAAATCACTCAGTTCACTGCTGTGAAAATGATTTGAGTGTCTCTATTTGTTAAAACTGACGATACTCTGACTGTGTAGAGAAACAGGTTCATTTTACTCCAGACTGGTAGCTACTGTAGACTTCATTAATTTAAAACAAATCAGGTGTGAAGGTTATTTATTGCTTGGCAGATTGAACACATTTTGAGAGGTTACTCAGAGTGGCTTATTTGGCAACCAAATTATACTCACCAAAAAGCTTGTTCAATTTTTCTTTTTTATTTTTTTTTTTAGCCAAGAAGTAACATAACCTTCTATTTATAAACAAGATCTTTGTTTAACAGTTGAAATTATTTATTGCATGTCGAAATAGTAGATAAAAAGAAAGAACTTAAGAATGTTCACTACTACCTTATTAGAGACAGGATGTTCCACATCACCATTTGGCTCTCTACCCAGTTGCTCTGTGCTTACATGTTAATTGTTTTTATGCCATGAACAAGAAGACAGTCTCAAGACCACAGGAGTATTCAACATATTCAGATATTCTCAAGTGCACCCGTCAAGTGGGCAGATATATTGTATTTGAAATAGGAAGTTGGTCATTAAATACTTATAACTGCTGCCCAGCAAATTAAAGCACTAGAGGTGATAACTTAGATCATCTTCACAAAGCTGGAGAGTTTAGCTCCTTATACTGCAAGCCTCATAAGTGATACAAAAGTCATATGGTAAATGTAGATGGTGATCAGTTAAAGAAGATGACCAGCTTTTAAGACTCGAAGTTTGGCTTTTAGAGTAGGGTAGACAGAAAAATATAGGAGGGTATTGAGCAGCTGAGAGTGAGTACTAAACTCAAAAAAATTGTAGAGGTTTTATTTTTTTAATTATTGTTTGCACAGCTTTTTACACAATGGTCCACAGACTCTAGTTGTTAGTCTTTATATATCACCTAAAGAGAACAATGTGCTCAAAAACGAGACAGAAATTTTCATCTTGAGAGACGAGATATGAAGAACTTTTGCACTTGTATTAATTAGGCTGATCCAAGGACAGTTTAAGAAGGGGAGAGAGCAGATAGGTTGGGAAGTTTCAGTGAACAGTGGGAGTAACTGCTCAGTGATGGGAGTTCACTAGACATTAATAGCAGAAGAAATCAAATAAAGTGCCTGAAAAAGAAAAAAAAATTAAATATACTCATAATGCTGCAGACTTATATAGTAATTAGTGTGTCATACCTACACATAAGACACCATAGCTGACCTGTTGTCTGAAAAAACCAAAAACATTGGTAAAAGTAAAACAATCTGATATCTCAAAGGATAATATATTAATCATTAATAATCAAGCAAAACCTTCCCATTTTTCTGAGACTTGAAATACAAGTGCACTGTTGGCCGGAGTATCTGCAGTTTGGGAAGATATCCAAATCCGAAATATTAATCATTTTATTGCCATAAAAAACATTTAAAAAACCATCTTCAGCAGCCCCACAATATATGAGGCAATGAAAGATGGTTGCTTAAAGTATAAATCTCTTGGTCTGATGGTAATGCTTAGTTCAGATTTATGTACATCTGTTTATGTAACTTTACAAACTTTCTGATAAAGCTTCACTGAATGGATCAGTGACTCTGTCCTGACCTGGCTATTGCTGCAATCATCAGCTGAAGTGAGTAGATGCAGACTGTGCTTCATCTTTGCCAGCTTTAACTGGCAGAAGTTCTTCTCACTCTCCTAAGCTTCACCCAGTGCCAAGTTTGCTAAATCCACAAGTGTGTGGGGACTTCATACAAGTCTTTCTATACCTTAGGGAAGACTATTCATGGGCTCTGCTCAGACAGCAGGCATTTCTGGAGGCCTCATCTTTGCCAGGACCTGTTAGAAAGCTGTTCTACTTGATCTGTAAGACCTGGGGAGATGACTTTGGGGAAGACAGGGTCTTGCCTTATGTATGGTTTGCAATTATGCTAGCAAATACACCAAGACTGTGCAGAGAGTCTGAAGTGCATATGTATTTGACCTGTGTCTTGGATTTTTTTTCTTCCAAGTACCATTGAGAATTCTCCTTCTTATTACATAGCAATAAAATAGTTTTGAAGTAATTAAAAAAAAAAGAACCTTGGTGCTGGTTTAGAAATTATGTAAACCTTCACCATACAGACCTGAAAAACCAGCCACTGTGTGGTGGTCAACTGTTACCATTTCAGACGAGGCCTCTTCCTTTGATTAAAATCATATTATTTCATGTTAGTGGCTATCACTGAAGAAACAGAACAAGACATGTCCTTAATCAGTGATTAAAATGATCCATGTAATAGCTGACTAATAATGATGCAGAAAATGGCTTTTATAGATGGAAAATCAAATCCTACCTGGGTTTGCAAAGCTTATTGTTATGCAATTATTAGGCTCTGCCTTTGACATTCTATACTGTATCTAATTGTTCCAGCCAGGTGTGGAGGGAAGAAAACAAAGGCTGAGGAAGTACGGTGAGTGTGATTTCAGGATTAATGATTGGTCTCATATTGTATCAAATAAAGCCAGCAAAGACAATAGAATTATGCTGAGAAAAGCCATTAAGAGAAGGTTGTGTTTGTTTGTTTGTTTGTTTTAAATGAAGTATTTGTAAATCCTCAGAAAAAAGGTTTTTTAGTGGGATTCTTAACAAGGGACAGGTCTCTGTACTTCCTTTTAGAGCAGAGCAGTGGGATTCCCACATGCTGAAGAAGAAAATTTTGAAACAGAATTTTCATAGTCCAATGTAATTGTAGAGAAAAAAAAAAAAAAAGAAAAAAGAATATTTCTCTTGACACAAGAATCTTCTTTTAGGTAAGGAACTGGCTTTTTAGCATGTTCTGAAACTCAAGCTGTAGTGAGTCTCAATTACCTATATTTGTGCAATCTGGCATACAGGAATTCGTTGTTGCAATAACCAGAAGTAGGCTTTGCTTCCTCAGAAAAAAATCACCCATCCAAAAAGAGGGAACATAGCATCCCAACACAGATGTAAAATTGTTACTGTTATTGTGGTAATGGAAAAAATAAGGAAATATGTGTAGAAATGCTCAAAGCAAATGCTTTACCTAGAGAAAGCAAGCAAAATATTAATGTTAATTTCTTATGTCTATAGGTATGACCTAAACATGATCTTATCAGTAATAAGGAGAATTTCTGCACTATGCATCCTTATGTTTTATGTGAATAATTGAAGGGACAGCAATTACTATTGCATATAATCAGAACAGTTTAACTAATTTAGTGGAGGAACAACTAGCAGATTTACCCCTCACTTCTCTCCAGTGGTGAAAAAGAATTTTTTTTTACCTTGGCCTGCACAAGCACAGGAACTGTTAAATCATTAAACCAATATTTTAGGTATATATGTTTTTTATCCTTTACAAAAATACTTAAATAAAGATCAGATTTTCAAAGCTTCTTTGCACTCATCGTTTCACTTTATCCTGCCTCCAATAAGATTTTCAGAACTCAGGGACTGCTAATTCTTTTGAAAGAGTTTTCATTAAATGGAACAAAAGTATTTTGCAAAGCTAATCCTACTTGTTGCTGCCTTCTAAAACTCCTCACTATAAAGCTTGCTACCTCTTTGCAAAGTAATAATCTTTATGTCTTTTTTGTAATAAACATAAACTACAAAATATTATTTTTTGTAATAAACCCCATTTTGACACAAAATTCTCAATAGAGAAGAACATTTGGATACAGTAATTTAATAAGTTTTCTGTTATTTATTGTTATGATTATATGCATAGTTATAATTTCAGCTGCTATTGCAGTTATATTTTAATTTTTCATTTTTAGAATGTTCTTTTTCTTTTTTTCCTAGGTGATATTTTTCTTTAACTCCTTCAGGACCTTTCTTAAAAAATTCAAGTTCAGGAAAGGTGGGATAGGATAGCTGTAAAAGCTAAAAATTCTGTATCTTCAGAATAGAAATGTCAGGGCAAATTCTCTTCCTCCTTGTTATCACAGGATTTATTATACTGCCTCAAAAGGTGTCTGTGTTATCTACAGGTGGTGAAAGTATTTCTCTGTGTCTACTCTGACATTTTGTGTGACTGGATGAACATTTGGCTCATATGAGTAGGTCAACCTAGAGGTGGTCCTCTGGGAGATAAACATGTTTTGGGCATGCTCAGGAAGCTTTTAATCTCATCCATGTCAGATGTCTACTTTAAAATTAGACAAATTGCTTGCTAGAATTTGGTAAGTCTCCCTATAAAGAGATAACACACAAAAAGTCCTTACATTTGGTTAGATGAGTCCCACTTCAAATGTACAGAGCAGCAAACTCTGATTAAAGATCTTATTTTAGACATAAACTGTTGCCTATGGCAGTAGCAACACAGTGTTAAGCAAAAGAGAGATAGGTTTTCCTGATCTCACAGATGCAGCTGCAGCTTCCTCAACATGTTATTTCTTGAGGAGTTGCCTTCTACAAGCACAACCTTTTCCAAATGGCTCCTGTTATAGAGAATAAGCAAACTTCCCAGCAGTATATACACAGGGCTCTGCTGTCTTCCTATGCAACCTCATCCTTTGCTACCACCACAGACCTTGATATTGACAGGAATTAGACTATATGAAAGATGTTTGTTCCTATTTTGAGAATGGAAAAATTTAAATTTGTTCAGAATACAGAGAAGTCTTCAGCGGTCTGTAAGTGGGGCTGACAGGAACTGGACAAGTTCTGGGCTTCTTATGATGCAAGAAAAATAAAATTCTTACTGTTTAGGGAGTTCTTGTGATATAAGAAGGGAAAGTATACAGTGAAAGGTTTGGGTACAAAATGAGGGAGGCTAAGAGACACCTCAGCACAGGGAAGAGGAGAGAAGACAGTAGGTTTTCATCAGACTGTGTGATACATCAGGGAACACATAGGCAGGAGTGTACTTAGAGTAATTATCTCTCAGCCCCATTCCTATCTCCCACCTTCTTCCTCAAAATCTCTGTCCCTTTTCCTTGCTCTGGTCCACCCGAGCTTCCATATTGACAGAGACCTTTGTGTACCCACCCCAAGAACGTATTACCTCTTCTTGTTCCTCAAAAAAACCCTTATTTAATGTGTTACACCTCTTGGCATGATAAGGGAAAGGAAAAGGGAGAAAAAGAAGAGGAAATTGGCTAGGACTAATAGCCTGCTCCAAAAGGATCAGGATTCAGTGGCCCAAGATCCAAGGCTTTCTTCAACCCCTGCTCTCTGGATATATCTGGGCTGGTGCTTCACAAGGGTCATTACCTGTTCCACAGTCTTAGTTGTCCTTTACATCTCTTTGCCAGCCCCCCTCTGTGGAGCTCCATGCTTTTCCATAACTTGATGTTATTTAGGCTAATTCTGTCTCTCTGGGCACAGGAAGACAGAAAGCATGCCTAGGCAAAACAAGTAGCCATCCTAGATAGCTGCCAATTCTACCTATGCAGTAAATTGACCTGTGTTATCCCCTATCACCCTCCTGCATTCTGAAAAAGGCAAAGGAAGTACTTGGTACATAGCAAAACTACAAAAGAAAAAAAATAGAAACCCTATTTTACAAAGCACAAATCTTCCTTTTCTTTCAGCATTGACTTCAGGTATAATATTGTGTTTTACAGTACAGATTAGCAAAATTGTCCAATTGCCTTTAAAAGAACCTCAAGAATTGTACATTCTTTTCTTATTTTCAAGTTTTCAGAAGAATACATTGAAAATGAATTGCAGTTAGATATATGTTACAGCATATTAATTATTAGCAGCAGCACTAATCTTTCTGCTTTGTTTGAAAAAGTCATACCAAGAAAGCTAGCAAAATTACTTTTTTAATTTAAGGCATATATTATATTTTAATTTAAACTTCACAACACCGTAAGTTCTTTGACTTTTTAAGTAAGCATTCCCATTCTAAGACATGCAAGGACAAATAGCTGGACCAAAAATTTCACTCAGTTTCAGAATTACTCTGGAGTAATGGCCAAAAATTATATATAATTACATATAACTACAAAAGGTTTTCTCCATCTACCGTGTGTCCCACTATTTTCTGCTTCATTAGTAATAAAGCATATTATTTCTTGAGAGATAGTGCAAAATATAATTATAGGTTATTTTGGGGCTTTCATTAGAATCTACTGTTTTCATGTGCAGATGATTTCAGAACAACCCTTCTTTGGGGGTAAAATTTTCCAAGTTTGGTCTCGCCTAAATGTTTCTCTTGGTTTGCCTTTTGAGGTATGAAACTTCTGAGGTAAGTAACTCCAGGTGTTTTGAAGGAGGGAAAAAATATAACTCTTCGGCATCACGATAAGCCTTTTTTTTTCTTAATAGATATGTTGGTAGGAAAAAAATGTCCTCTTAGGCCCTGTGGTTTGGAAGTGAGAGCTTAAATAAGAATGTTCTAAGCCATTGACTTAGGCGTTGGCAATGCTGGGATGCTCTGCAGACCACTTAGGTAGCCTCACTGGCCATGGACCTCTGCAAGTGAACCCATTCCTTTGGCCTGATTTCCATTCACAAGAGTGAATTTATCTATGCTGACAGATTTACAGCAGTCAGTGCCAAGAAAGTGGTCTCAGCTATCAGACCAATGTTCCCCAGTAGTTATGCTCATGTTGCTCCTCAGGGCAAGCCCCTTGTGAACTGACAGATATGTCCTTCTGGAATAAACTGGAGTCTGTTCTTGGTCCCTTCCTTGTTTTCTTCTTTCCCTTATTTCTCTCCTCTTGCTTTTTCTTTTCCTGCCTATTAGTACAGTGTTCTGAATTCTGTGTAACTCCTGCCAGGATGCAATTCAAAGAACTGATGGAGCAAATGAAGTAAACCAGATCCACTACCTGCTTGCAACTTTCCCAGACATAAAATACCCTGAAAACCACACTCAGGTTTATATTTCAGTGGGAACCATGCAGTTCAACTAGTTGAGTAACGGAAAAGAAATTGCAAGGCTTCACACCATCCATGGAGCCCCTCACAAACAAAGTGAAGGGCAGGATATCCTCCTCAGTTCTGCTTCTGTCTGTGGAATCAGGCATAAGGCACTGGGCCCTTGCTGTGAATCATTGCTGTCAGCTCAAGTCCTGGCAGTTCCACTGGCTGACAGAGGGTCAGCACTCAAGTAGCAAGTGACACCCCTTTTCAACAGGTTTTGTCTGCAGGTATGGAGAAAAACATTAAAAGATTGGTTTTTATTTGTACAGTTATGAGATGTTTTTTCTCAACCCAAAGTGTCAGTGCAGATGGAGCTCAACCCGTCTGAATGGAGCACAGCCCTAAGAGTCCACAATAAAAGAGACAGTCTTAGCAGCACTAGGATAACACAGTTATTCCAAAAGATCTTTATTAACATCTTGTCCTATTCATAACTTTCAGTATCAAGCTCAGTCTCATCAAGATTTTTACCACAGACTATCCTGACTACTTTCAACTTAATTTCAGGATGCATCTTGGCCAAAAGATGTTTAGAAAGGACGGGCGTTCAGGTTGGCATTGTCCCATAATTTGGACTATTTTGGGGTGGGAACTTGCCAACACTTCCTCTGCTGCCTTGACTGAGGCAAAGGAGGCCATGCTTGCCTCTGGCTGCCCACTGAGAAAGTGTCTCTCTAATATTGCTATTACAAGGCAGGGGTTGTGTCAGCTATAGCACACATAGCTCCAGGCAGAGTCACCCTGCCAGTTAAGAGCTTCCACTGCCACAAATAGCTCTCCCATTTTGCAGGGCTATTTCAATTCACAGATGTCTTTGGAAATATATGTGTCTTTTTAAAGCCAGAGCTATTAGAGAAAGAGGATGAACTAAGAGCATAAAGATGGTTCTCTCAGAAGATTCACAGCCTCATTTTGTCTAATTCCTTCATTAAATTGCCATGTTGGTGATTGGCCTGGAAGAGAGGAAAACTTTCTTTTATAATAGAAAATCTTGTATTATCTCCAGAGCTGAGTATAGAAAAGGTCTGTGTTTGGGATATATGGAAATGTCCAATGCAAACACTTGAGTCTAATACTTTGGAGAAAGCCAAACATAAACCAAAGGAGTGTTTGCATATATTTTTTCTTGTGTTTTGAGCACATACCACACTTCGTGTTATAGCACAGACCACACTTTTCTATCTACACAAACAGCCTGAATTCCTGAAACTGACTTCTCTTGATATTGCGTAACTTTTGTGGAGCTCCTCCTCTACAGGAAAGTGAAGTTTGGCTTCTTTCCTCTATGACTTTCAGAATTAGCATGGGGAGATTTTTGTGGCATCTGTCTGACAACAGAGCCCTAAACTATAGGGATTCCTCATATCTGAGAATTTCTTTGAAGACTGTAGGGCAGAGAACAACAAAGTGTTCTGTTGCAAACTGTCACAAAGTCAAAAGTAAACAGGAATAAAGAGAGTAAAGTGTATTGCATCCTTTGACCCAGTGACATGGCAAAGGGCCTCATGTCCCATGCTTTCTGCTCTTGAACCGACTTTGAATCTTCTAACTCACTCTGTGCTATTTCATGCCTTTTTGTACTGGAACATGCTTGGATTCCCAAACACATTTGTAGTATCCCTCCATGGTAAAAATTTTTATGCTTTAATGTGTAAATAAAGTTAGATAGATAACTTCCTCTAGGAAGAACCTCTAGGAACTCAACAAAGTACCCAAGCTCGGAAGACAAAACAAAACAAAACAAAAAAACTAAATGGTCCAAATACATCAGCATAATATTGTGCTCCATGTGGCCCCTAAGTCTTGTAGCAGCAGTTTGAGTAAACCTACCATGCAATATTTAACATATAGCTCATGACCCAAGGTGTCCTTAACTTGTTCCGTAACTTGCAAGGAAACAGTTTTATACATTTATGGGGCATAGTATTGGCTGGTGGGACAATGTCCTATGGTATACATGTATAGTTCAAAGGGAGTATTAGAAGGGTCCTGCCAGGGAATGGCTACTACTTGTGAGTTGGGTAATGTGCCCAAACAATTCTCATCCTGTCCCACATAAAAATCTGTGGAGTATTCTGGAGTTCTGTATGAGCTTGTACAGTGCTTGTAGGTAAGTTGTTCCAGCCTAGAGCATTCTCACTTGGATGAAAATTGGGTGAGATCTGACATAGCAGTCTAGTCTTGGCTCATTTTATCTCCTTTACATTTCCATCATTGTTATAACAGTATTCACTTGTCATTTTAATAATTACTGTTCTGTTAGAAAACATTATAGGAAGATACAAAATTACTTATTTTCTCAATATGGTCTGGTCCTTCAGGTAAACATATTATTACCTTCTATGTTTAAAAGCTTATCATGTGCACAAGGGACTGGAAAGGCTATTAATAAGTCTTCTGGTGTAATAGGTAAATATTTATAAATAAAACATATATTATTTTCCTGATAAACTCCCTATCATAGTCGTTCTGGTGTTTTGCACTCTATAAATATGTGTTCAGGAGGATCTCATTATTTTTAATTGTGTATTGTGAATATTTCTACTTTTAAAGATTGCTAAATTAGTACCAGTTAAATACATCCAAAGCTGTGACAGAGGGAGCTCAGAAGAACACTGACCTGACACTGACCTCATCTTCTACCTGGAAGCAGCAGCGTTTGAAGGTGTTGAGAACTAGTTCATTATTCATTTCTTCATAAGCTCATGTCTTGTTTCAATTTAAGTTGTCATGTTGGTTCTTCATGGTGATATATTCCTTTGGATGGCAGATGAAGGGACTGAGTTAAATCCATTTTATGAAGGTCATCCACAGCCTTGAACCTTGATCTCAATAGTGAGATGCAAGTATTTTATTTGTCTACATTCACACATAGAGTGGTAGGACATAATTTTTTAACTAAAGTCAAGCACTCTTGTGTTGAATGGCCCTTAACAGCCTGTCACTGGTTTATGTATTAAAATGTTACGAAACAAGAAGTCAGAGTTGTTTCTGGACCTTTATTGCAGGAAGCACATTCAGGGAATATGATTAAACTCGTTAAATATACATGGTGAAAAAAAAATCTAGAAACTGCTAGTCATAAAAAGTGTTTCCAAATCAAATGCTCCTATGTTTGTTTGTTTTTTTTCAAATTAACAAGGATGATAGCTTGTTTGACAAGTGATCAATTTCACCATGGAGAGGATGTCACTTGGTGGATGCACAATTTTCCCTTTCATGTGGTTGTTCTGAATATGATCACTGTTGTTTTCCATTTGGGCTATGCACTGTGATCCACATGGGAGGTCTGTTGCACCATTTCCCAGTTTGTTTCATTGTACTCTGAGTTGTTACCAAATTCCTTTCTGCAAAAAAAGGAAACTATATTCTTGGCTGAAACCAACTGCATTCTGGAATCCTGCTGCCTCCCATTGTTTTCAGAAGGTTTTCTACTTTTTCATCTATTCAGTTGGTCTTGCTATTTTTGTTTATGTTGGTGCTAAAGAGGAATGGGAGGCACATTAGTATTGTCTCCCAATTTTTGGCAATTACTGTTGACAAGCTACTATAAAATTCTGGTATTTTTCTAAAATAGCACATACATTTCAAAGCAACAAGAAGTTATTTGACATTTAGAATGCACAAAAGAACACAAGAAAATTTTATGAGTAATAAACTGAATTTTAAGATGTATGGACTTAATTTTCCTATATTATTTTATATTCCTATACTTCTGAAAGCTGTTGAAGAAAATAAACCGTTAACTTAAATCAATCCACTGTTTTAATGCAAAAGTCCCTTAAAGAGAATATATCCTTTCAAAAAGAAATCAGTTTTGGTTTGGTAATAAAGTAAAAATTTGCTGATTACCATTTTAGTTGCATATGAAAAGCAGAGAGAAAAATAGTCTTCCATTTGACTGGTTTTCTTTAAAAACAAACTTTTGTTTCTAAATGTTACACAAACCCTAGAATTTTGACAGTTTTTACCTCTTCTGATTTTTTTTTTATAGTGGTATATGCTAGCCCTGAATAATCTAAAAATACTGATGTGACCAGAAAATAATAGTTTCAGCCAAGCAAGGAATAAAGTACTTCGTTCTGGCTAAAGAAGTTCACTCTTTGCTTCCTAAAATTTCATTCTTTTGCTTAGATAGAGTACTTCTATAATCTGGATAGTTTCCAATATTTGACTGTTGCATTCAGGTGCCTCTGTTATAAGACTTCATAGCCTTAATCAATGATTAATATACAACCAGTATAAGTGTACTGAAAATTGTCAATTGACTCGTTCAGGTAATTAATCTGTCTTTTGGATGATCCAGTTAATAAGCATGAAATCCAGGTAGACACATTTAAAAAACCCACTCCCCCCTCCAAAAAAAAACCCAGAACACTAACCAAAATCTGCAAATACAGACAGTAAAAGCAGCTAGCTCTTATAACTGCTATGATTCCAACTCAGCTATCATCTATCAGTAGTGCTACAAGAAGGAGGAGTAAAGAAAAAAACTTTGTTTATTACATGGAAGGTGAAAAAAGACTTTTCATTCAATTTGACTTTTTTGCAAGGAATTTATTCTCACTGCCTTGTGTCATCATAACGTCTAGTAGCACATAGAGAATATCTTGACATAGAATGCATTGGTAAAGTGTTTCACTATGATGGAAAGGAATAGTGTATATTTTAATAAATGAAGATCACACATAAACAGATGACTATAGAAATCATTACATCTATTTACTAGGTAGTCAACTAAAACTAGTTAACTAAAGGAATTAAATCTTGTTTCATCCAGAAAGCTGGAGATGTTTCTCCACAAAGTGTTTTATTTTTCAGAGAGGGTACAATATGATCCTTTGAGTAAAGACAGCTGAAAAAGTCTTTGATATGCTTGCTGCATAACTCTTGTATTTGAAAATGCTGTTGGAATAGACTTGAAGCTCTGTAGACAAGGCTAGATTTCTTTAACCGAAGCATATGAGAGCACAACCTGATATCATTTCCCCGTCAGAACTAAGGGCTTCTACTTCTCAAAATGCCACAGTCGATTCTTAATTAAAAAAAAAAAAAATATTTACTCACCACTGTTTGAGACTTAACCTGGAAAATCATCAAAACTTCTATTCAGATAAATAATGATATTGTATCCACTGTACATCCTTTCATAAGTAAAGAGTTAAACACCTTAAAAATCTGGGCATCCTAAGAAATATTTTCTATATCGCTACTTTCCCAACAAAGTTGGCTAAAATCCAGAAGAAAGTGTTCTGAGATACTTAGTTTTTGCTTCTGGGTCAGACTCTTTAACTAGAAGATGCAGATTGCATGAGATTCGGACCCACAGGAATGGGTCTTACATGAAACATTGTGCTTGACATTTCTGAAATTGGTTTCTTTCATGAACTCCTAGCCTGTGGTAGGAGGCTGGAATGAGATCAAGTTTGTTCCTAACAAAAAAGATATGAACAAGAGAAAATTGCAAACCTGTATTTCTGAGTAGCTAAAATAAGGCTTTTGGCTTGATTGCACTGTCTTTATTCATATTAATAAAATCTTATCGAGGAAAAAAGCTACCAGTTTCAATAGGAGAGAAAAAATACCCAAACAACCCCAACCACAAAATGACCTAACAAAAAACTCAGTGACTACTGTGAATAAGTATTCATCCACAGAAGCAAGATTTGCACAGTCTAGTCCAGTTAATAGTAAACAATTATAGACACTAGACTATCTTTTGTATGATTTTTAGCCAGAAAGCCTTGAGGATAGAATACTCTGTTTTCTTTCTAGAGGAAAGAAGAAAAGCCAGTTCTGATCAGCCTTATTTGCATGTCATTTACCCATAATTCCACCTGTTAGCTTTCGATTTTTTGATTTATTTGTGCCAGTGGGTGGTTTGGCACATTACTGCTCCCAGGAATAAGGGAGGTATAAAGTTAGTTTGGAAGCTACCTTTTCCTCTCAGCTGTGACAAGTGTAAACTCAGCATAGCTGAATGCTCTGACTTGGCCCCACAAAAATATTTTGGCACTTCAAGTATCATCAAAGTCCAAGATCCAATTCAGTTTCTTGCTGCCTAACCTTGTAGCTTCTTCCAGTTTTTAGGGCTTCTTGATACTCCTCAAGGTACTTAAGTGACTCTTTTTGTATACTCCAAGAACTGCCCTCATCCAGGCTGTGCTGCCCTTCAGGTACCTTGTTCATGTTTCAGACTCGTAGAGTTACAAATTCAAAATTTTTTTTACTGTTTTATTGTGGGATCCACTCAGGAAAATGTGCTGTGAGCACACTGATCAGTTTACTAAAACATGTTGGGAGCTGATAGTGAATACCTCTACCCCTGAGAACTCTCTTCTTTTTCCTCTTTAGCATGCTGAATCTTCAACTGCGTGTGCTAATGGAATGACTGAACAGAAGGGACAAAAGTAAAAGAGTTATACCAAGAAATGCTCTACAGCCAGCCACTGGAGTACATATCAAAGGGCTGGGAGGCACGAGATAAATTCTCTGAGAACAGAAGAAAGATTTCATTCCGTATGACAACTACATGCTGCTGAATGAAAAAGGAACAACCTCAAGAGCTGCTGGCATAATTTACAATATGCTTGTATGTGTCTTGGTGAGAGTTTTTGTAACTGTGAATTGAAAGTGGAAGGGGCTGTCTTATAGACAGAGATGGCTGACTAATTCACTGATTCACTGTGAATGATGGTTCTTAAAGCTCTGCCTGATGTTCTGTTCAGCAGTCTGGCTTACATGGAGGTAGGTTGCCCCTGGAGGCAGAGCAGGGCCTAATTCAGGGCTTTGAGGTACCCATTTTTGTGCAGCTAGCTAGCAGGTTTAGTTATGTTATCTGTTTAAAGAGAAAGATGAGTTTGGCCTCGGCTGCCCTAATTAAACCAGTCTAGCATGGTTTCATGTTATATGCATTAGGAACAGATGTAACATTTACTCACTGATCAAGTGTGAAGGATTATACTGGAAAAGCAGACTCCCTTTGTCCTCTAAGATATTCTGTTGCCAATTTAAATTTTCATAAAAATAGAGTTTCATAAAATTACAGTTCCATAATCTTTTTATCTTCAACAGAAGGTGCTGCATATAAATAAGTATTTTCTTTCATTTACATCTGTGTATTTCCTCCAATAAATGGTTGATACATTTTTTTTCGAGATTTCGCTGACGTTATGTTCATGGTTGCTGTTGGCAAGTAGGTTAATATGTATGTTATTTTGGGTAACTCTAGTACTAGTAGTGGAAGAATGATCAAGAAATATCTGAGAAGTTAATGTGTTACATACCCAGATAACTTTAAATATTCATACATAGTAAATGAAAACCTATTCATGGACCAATTATTCCACGTTTGCATCTCATTCTGCTCACCCATTCTGCTCTTCCTGCTGCTTTCTGAGGATTCATGAATGTTCTTAGTCTTTGCATCACTTTGTTTGATCCTAAGTAAATGACACTAAATCCATTTGCTTAGTTTTAGAAATAATTCTCCCTGACAGATTCAGTCTGCCACAGACTGGGCACTGACAACTGTAGGTTTTAAGTGGAATGGAAAATATACTTTCATGGAGGAGAAAACTGCATACACAGAAGGAGGTTACTTCTTTAAAAAGAAAAAGTTACTGCTTATTCAATATTAAATTTGGAAACGGTCATTAGTACGACACTGCCTGTTTTACTCACTTTACACTACTTGCCCAATGAGAGGTATCCACCTTTTTGAGCAATTTGACTCATGAAGTACATGCTTTGATGTGAGCACAAAACTAAGAAGTAGCTGAGCAGCGATTTGTGCTGGTTGCTTTAAACAGTAGGTGTGAGTGCACCCTAATCTTTCTGTGAATCTAGCTCTTCACATGCTAGTTAATTCAGCTTGAAACACTTGGGTTATTATTTGCAGGAGCACTGGACATTCAAAGCTGCATGTAAGTTGATAGAGAATCTACTAAAGAATTTGAATTACTCTGAAAAAAACAGAATATTTACACTATGTTACCTTGTCAATAGAAGTGTTATCCCTTTTATTTTAAGCTTAATATGCCTTCATGTATTGAGTGGACAGTGAAAAAATAGTGCCTGGAGTCACACATTAACTGAAGGAGATAAAAGGGAATGTTCACCTTTTCCTGGGGAGAGATAAAGGGCCAGTGGTGAAAAAAAAGTGCACAGTTATGTAGCTAACTATTTTATCATATGCAAATAATACTAGAAGGTAGAACTAAAGTCGTTTGGACAACTTTAATTTTGGCATTTTTAACATTTCAGTAGCAGCTCTCCAATCTGGAGTACAGTTAAACATAAAAAAATATACTAGTTATCAGGAATCTGCTCATCTGTACACACAAATGTCATTTGAAGTTTATGTCACTAATTTGTTTGCTTAACTACTTAAGAACAAACACTGAGATTTTAAAAAATACTTTCATTATAGCTCTACTTGTGTATTTTAGAGAATAGATTTCAAGTTGAAGGGAGAATTGAAAATAGCTTCCATGTATGATGATGGGGTGTGGAGTAACGATATTTCTCTCCTGAAAAGATGTAGTTGGTGCAGGGATGCATAAACATATGCCAGTTGTGTTCATTCCAGGGAAGAAGGAATGACCGTCTGAAAGGTGTAGATATGGCCAAGGCATTTCAGCACAGGTGAGACTATCATTTGTATCAAGCTGTGATCTGGGATGCCAGAATCAGTAGTTACATCACATATGAATTCTGGAAAGTCTGAACAGCTCGTTAGGAAAGAGTGACAAATAACCTTTGATGACCTTGTTGCTACTTGGGCTGCAGTTCTGCTTCAGCAGGCTGGGTAACAGACAAAATGGGTTCCTCCAAGCCATATGCATCCTTGGCCTCAGGAAAACATACTAAGGGCCACCTTGCTGACAAATTGATTTATTCCCCAACTTTCTTTCCAGGTTGCTAGTGATCACCATGATTTTTCAGTAAAATCATAAGTTTTAGCTTTCAATTTTACATTAATTCTTAAAAGATGCTTTGGATACAAGTAGAAGTGTTTGGCTAGATTTTTAACACAGAGCTTTGTGTTCCAATCCAGTACATTTTTTATTGCTTCTGTTCTTAAGTGTATTTTCATGTCCAAGAACACAGAAACAATTTTGTAATCACCAGCTTGATCTAGTATTGGACATTTCAATGTATGAAAAAGTAATTCTACGCTCATGTCACTGTACAAAGCTTCACTTTAGATACCTGGCAGTACCATGGCTTTCACACTCTAATTCATCTGCATTATGCATCTATACATTAAAAACGTAGCATTTTCAATAGTTGTAGAAACTGAGGTAGATCAATATTTTGTCAGAATCTCTCTAGAAAGTTGGATATTAAAACTGGGTCTCCTGAATTAATCTAGGAGTCATGATGCAGTCTGTCTAAACAGATGACTGTACCCTGAATCAGCTGAAGCTCTCAGCTGCTCTGAAGTGGATGATCTCTATAGGTTTTGAAGAATAGCTTCACAGATAAAAAAAAATAAAAGGGTGCATGAATGACTAAAGATTGAAGGTCAAGAAAGGGAAAAAAGAAAAATAAACCTTTTCTTCCAGTTTATCAAAGAAGAAAAACAGAATATTGAACAGCTTTTCTCTGAAAAACTGAATATTGAACACGTATTCACTTGGGACCTAAACGTGTTTGGCTATAAAGCACTTCCACTGACTAACAGAGGAAGAGGGAAAGTGCCAGAAGACTGCACAGCCTTTGTTTGTCCCTTGTCCCTGTTTCTATTGCTTGTGAGCCTTGTACATGGTCCATGTAGGAACTATCAGAGGCTGTTATTAAAAAAAATAATAAAATTTGTCATCCTTCACAGATTGTTTCGATTCCCCAGCTAAGGGAGCCTCAGAGAAGTGACGGATTGTGTGCCATTTTTTCCAACCAAAGAACAACTCAATTTAGCTTCAGTTGCAAACACTTTCTCTCATACCCTTGTTTTCCATGAAAGTTGCTCATTTGGATACTGAAAAAAATATATTTCTGCATTGCCTTCTCACTGTGCAAGATCACAGTCTGAGGACCATAACAGCAAAAAGGGTATGAGGAGAGTTCAGTGTACTCCAGTGGGTTTTGGATGAAGACTAGAGAGAGCTGGGGTTTTTTAATGCTTGGCTTATCAGGTAGAAGAGGTTTGCACTCCTGAGGATGGAGGTCATCAAATCTCTTTACAATGCTGAATGCATAAGGTTGCCTAAAAAACATGCTGTTCAGAGATGGACACAGGTTATTACAATGGCAAGGAGAGCACAGTCTTGTTTCAGAATTTTGTACTTCTGGGTAACACATCCTGCCTAAATGGGAAGGAAAATTAAAACTCAGACTGCAGACAGAAGGCAAGATACAGTCTGACACGTGAATTCCATACATTTTCAAAAAGTTATAAAAATCCTCTTCACCTTTTACTGATTCCACTACTCAGCATTTCTGTCACATAAAGCTTACTGCATAATTTCACTGACCTGACACATCTTCCTTTGGGATTGGGCATAATGCTCTTTTTAGCTTTTAATTTTTTTTTCCTTTCTTTAGAATGATGGAAAGAGAAGCAGATTTTAAAAACCACTGCCATTTTAATAGAAAAATCATACACCAGCTGGTTCAAATTGTATGAAAAATATAACGTGTGAATGTGCCATTTCAGAATGTCCTTGTGTGATTTACTGCAAAAATTAATCAAAGAAATTTAAATAGTTTGGGAAATAAGTCATTGGGAAATAATATGTTTGAACTTGAGGTTTAGATAGTATTCTCTTAAAACCTGAAAGCTCCAGAGCACAGTACAGTTTGAAAGTTGCTGTCAGAGACTGACACAAGCTTTTCCTGGGATGACATACAATTAGTGGCAGCATAAATACAGTCAAACATTTTCCTATTGGTCCATCTGTCTGTTACATTTGATTAATAACTTCATCTCTCTAATCACAAAAAAGTACAGTGCCCGAGTGCCTCTAAATTTAGGACACAGTCTAAATAGATTAAAGACATTTGTTGATTGTCCTGTCTAGGGACAGAGTTCCAAAAGAACCCTTAAATAATGTTATGGTATGGATGAATAAAGTAATTTAAAAATTCTGAAATACGGAAATAAAGTTTGCAATTCCTTCTAAAGTGTGTAGCTTTGTATGAATGGGTCTCATTTCCTAGACCCCGCCTTCTATGAGCGTTTGTCTCATCCACCAGTCATGCCTTTATTTTTCATCAGAAGAATAGTTGCCGTGAGCTGTCTTGATCCATGGACACCGATCAGATGCAGATTTTGAAAGGAGACTCTAGTGTCAAAGAGTGCTCCAGCTTTGATCTAACACTAAATCTTTTTGTGGTCAAATTATTGTTTGCCTCAGGAAAGGTGGTAAACTTCTGAATGTGTGAAGCAAAAGAAGTGTTCTAAGACTTTTATTATGGGTCCCAGATGTTCTACATTGACATTTAGCCAGAAAAATTTTAAATCAGCAGAAACACAGGTGGTCTTTCTTGCTGTCACAATTTTCATGACTGAGTGAACGGATGAAGCTCTTGGAAAGGTTGTTTTTCTTGTCCTGGTCTCAGGACCAACCAAAGCTAAGAAACAAACGCAATTTTGCCATAACTAATTCTTAGTACTGTGTTTGCCTCTGGAATTATTTGCATATTCTCTACTTCTTATATTTTATATTAAAAAAAATTATCAGCTCATCATCATCCTCAAATCATCATCTTGCTCTAGAATGTGCATGTGTAAGTATATATACTGTTTTACTTTTAGGAGTGGTGTTTGGTATGTGGGTAACCTTTTGTTATATATTTCTTGGTAGTTAACCTTAACAAAATTCTTGTATCTATTGTCCAAATTGCTTGGCCAAAGGTCTCAAAAATGCTATAAGAGGGAGAAAGTAAATATTTATTATCCCATAAATGTGGTTTATTAGCCCATAATCTAATGTCTATTTCATACATAGTAGATAATGATTTTTCGTTGCAAGTAAATGCTATGCAGTAAGATAAAATCTGTCATCTTCTCCTAAAAATAGTGGAAGTATTTTGATTGAAACTAACTGGTGTGAAAGACCACCATGGAAGGTCTTTCATCAATGGTTTTGAAAATAGGAAATGTTTTCATGAGTTCATGTAAGAAAGTGGAAGAATTGATCCTGGCAGGAAATGTAGTGCAGCATCTATTTGCAATGAACCACATAAGAGTGGAGGCAATAGAACTGCTTATGTCATGTATCAAGCATGCATATAGAAAATACTACCTCTTTTTTTTAAAAAAGACACTTAAATAGAATAAAAATAGACATAAGTTGCTCATTAGAATGACTCATCTGCAGCCGTGAGGATGGACAAATGGAATAACAAAATGCACACATGAAGCTTGAGGGAATGTTAAGAAAACACGAAGATATCCAGTAACTGCATGACACAATATGTTGTAGCCCTGTTACTCAGAATTTACAGTTTTATATGGCTTTACCCAAGCAAATCATACAGTATTTTGGTGTCACAAAATCAATTTGACTATAGCATATTTTACAGAATATTCTGAGTTGGAAGGGACGCACAAGGATCATCGAGTCCATCTCCTGAGTGAATGGTCTGCACAGGGATGGAACCTGAGACCTTGGTTCTAACCAGTTGAGTTAATTATATAAAAGAGTATAAAAAATTCCAGCTTCAACCATGCTACTGATGTCATATTAACAAGTAAGTTAGTGAAAAGGAAAGGAAAATAGCTTGAATTCTACACATAGCAGTGTGCCAAGTTCAGTACACACATATCGGTTTAGGAAACATTTGAGGAGATAATCAGAGAGGATAATTTTGAAACAAGCTGAAAGAAAAACACAAAGATAAATTATTTTTTCCCCTGGAATTCATAAGTACATTATAATAATCACAATCCTTTTAGATGACCCCTTAATCCATTGCTTCCAATCAAAAAATAAGAAATAAAATCATTATGAAAAAAATTGTTATCCTGCTTCCCAATATTTATTGTACTGAACAGCTTCATTTATGTTCTTTAAATGCTTAGCCAAAATAAATTTGAATTTATACATAATAACAGACTGAAATGTCAAGAAAGAGCTCTTCATTATCCTGAACATGCTATTCAACAAGTCATCAGATATTTGTTGTCTTCTTTAATATTAATGGTTTTTTTTGTTGTTGTAGTTTCTCCAAGGAACAGCATCTATCCATAAGCCATTTCAATATTAGCGAATGGCAAAGGAACAATATCTTAGTTTGACCACCTCTAGGACATATGTGGTACTTTGTGTATCAGGGTATGTTTCCTCTTGGCAAGGAGAATACCTTTGAACATAATAATTCATCCCTCATTTTATTATAGGATTAGTAAATGCTTTGTTCAGGCATTTATGAGAGGTATATCAGATTTATTTCAGAGAAATAGAGATAAATCTAATGGTTCTATTTAAAATTATCCCTAAGAATTTATTTTTCAGTGACATCTACCTAAAAATCCTTACTGATATTAAAACTGCTAATGTGATTTTCTAGCATGTTGACCAACACTGTCTCAATTACTGAATGTGCCCATTTATTGTATCTTGTTTCAAAATAACAGTATTATAAATTATAATATTTTAATGGCAGAATAATCATTTGTGTGTGTGAGTGTGTGTGTGTATTGTCCGGCACACTCAAATCCTTCTTCATGATGATAAGTGCATTCCTGCATTTCCCTGTAATAGGATTGTGATGGATTTCACTTGTTTGGAAATATATGTATTAAAAATAATGAGAGATTGCATAATTTTTTCCTCTGGTAGTCGAGCTAAAACAACAGTGAATTGTGTTTTATTGAGTTACCTAATTTTAAATACAATTTCTAGTTTTCAGAAACAGAAAAATATCTAACTGAAGAAAGATAAAACTATCAACCTATTTGAAACTGTACCTCTAATCATCCAAAATTCTGATTTCCTTTTATCATAAATTGCTGATAACTTTTTTTTTGCCATTAATCCATAATGCTCCGTATAATAACTGCACATACAGACCAACACAGGTAGACTTAACTCTGGAAAGCATATTTTTTCCGTACTGCTCTGTAGTCACAACAACCTGTGCAATGCATACTAGTTGGTGTCCCCAGAGTCCACAACCCTCATACACACACTCTGCAAGGAAGTGAAGAAACACGACATACAAAGTAAGAGGAAACCCGCTGCTAGTGTTAGAGGTAGAAGAAAGTGGAATGGGGAGAACAACATTCATAGGAATTCTGGTATTACAAAATGGAACTTGCTCTAAGAAATAATGTGAATTAGAGTGTCACCAGACAGCTGCATTTAGAAAAAGGCACCTGAGCTGCAAACTGTGGGATTAGTTCATAGTTAGACATTTGTGTCAGCTCATGCTTTTGCACCCAGCACTGAAGACCTCCAAGGGAGTTTGTAGAAAGAAAGTGTCTTAAAAGATTTATTTGTTTGGGCTTTTTAAACAAATAAGGTGTGATGGTATGATGGATGGTATTACTGCTTTGTCTGGTTTGCTGCATGTTACATTCTGTTAGACAGATGTCTGTGGGCAGCAGAGATGAAGGCTGCCAGTTTGCCTCAGATGCTACTGAAGTGAAACACTGCACTGTGAGGACACTGCTATGGTAGGAAAGGGAGGTTGCTGCATGCCCAGCTGCTGGGTGAGGACAGGTGGGTTACGGCAGTGCCTGGTCTTTGGGATGAGGCAGGCAGGGAGTGAGGAAGATGGCAAAATTGCTGCACAAGGAAGACAGGAACCTCCTGTCAGCAAGACACAGTGAAACTTCCAAAAAAACCATAAAAAATATGTCTTTTTTTTAAAGGCCCAGAGGAGGCTGAGTGTGGTTTGCTTGAACTAGACTGTGAGAGAAAAGGACTGTCTTTTCAAGGGCTCATGGGAAACACTCGTTGACAACACCTATTATATTAACCCATGCAGAGAATTAAACATTTTATAGTTTATATGCTAATAATCAATAGCATTATGTGTTCAAAGGTCTTTTGCTATTTCTATGGTGCAAAACTGTGACTGATTCAATGTCCCACAATTGATTTAAAGATTTCTCTTTCTTTAGCTCATACTGAGGAAAAAAGATTATGCTGATACCTTAAATACAAGGGCAAAGAGAAAACTGCCGTGGAAGCTAACTGCTCTCCCTTCATCTTCCATGGTACCTCCACGGACTGTTACTTCACAGTTCTCTGACTCAGTGCAGCAGCTACAAAATATTTTGCTTTTGTTTATTCTTTTGACAGATACACAAATTCCTGCAGTGCATGTCTAGTGCCTCTCTCAGCAATGGCAGCAGCTGGTGCTCCATGTGGGGTTTAAAAGTCAAAAGCTGTACTTCAAAGATTTCTGCCTATAGTGGTGACATGGTATCTTCTAATTATGATGAGATACCCAGACTGGTTCCAAGAACTTGTGTTTTTTTTGTATACTACATGGAAAATAAATGCTTCTTAAAAGGCTGGAAAAAACACAATCGAAACATTTAAAATATGAATTAAATTGCAAGAACTGAAGTATCTTAAAAGTAGGGGGGATTAAGTGAAAAATATGTTGGATTTTTGTTTTTTAAATCCCCCTTTTTAAGTTAGTTAAAACAAAAGAAAATGAGAAATTAAAACCTTTCAAGAAAACATTCTTCAAAGATTACTTAATAATCACTTCTGCTCTCCCAAATTTTCTTTAAGTTGTTTGGAAACAATCTTTTCAGTATATTTCATGAGAACTGTCTTGAATTTTGAGGTGGCTTGACCTTGGCCAGGTACTAGACACCTACTTGCTCTTTCACTTGCCCGTTTCAACAGGTCAGTAGAAAAGAAAGATGGAAAAAGTTTTGGGTCAAGATAAAGACAAGATCACTTGCTAATCACTGGTGCAGGCAAAGCAGACTCGACTTGAGGAAAATTAATCATATTTTCTTCCAGTTAAAATAGAGCTGGGTAGTTAGAAACAAAGACAAATTGGACTAACACCTCTTCCTCCATTCTGGTTTTTTTGGGTTCTGTGCTTATGTTTACTCCTTCATTGCCATCCCCTGTTAGGTACAGAATTCTGTCAGAAACTGATATACGTTGTAAATCACCTTCATATGAGAGAGACCATGAAAGAAAAGTAACAAGAGGGTAAACATATATGATATTTCCACAGTGTGTTTTTTCCTTTTTCAGCTTCATAGTTTTTTTATCAGTTTAGAAACATTCTGTGGATTCTTCTTCCAAATATTTTACTGGTCTTCTCTTGAACTCATTTATGATTTTGACCTCTAGCATTTTTTGGTGAAGGGATACAAAGTATTTTCTCTTTGTTGCCCAGAGAACAACCTCTTTTTTTTGTTGTTTTTGAATTAATGCATAAAGTTTTTAAAGTCTCTTAAAAAAAAATTTAAACCCCCTCATTTTATTAGAAGGACATGCCAGAATTTCCATTGAAAGATGATTAAAATGTCTTCCCAACTACCACCCTAAATATATTCATGGTCAATTCATTCCCATTTGTTTGGTGCTAGTTATCTCATAATTATTATGGTGATTCTTTCAGAAACATTCGATAGGTCCCTTCTCAGACATAATTTTGACAGAATAAATAAACCAAACTTTCTAGCATCTGATCACAAGCTATCTTTTCTGGTCTTATTTAATGGTGGGTGGCTTTTTTGCTGGTTTTGTGTCTTGGGTATTTTTTTATTAAAACAGAGATGGAGAAGAGAAATAAATCTAGACCTTTGTCTCCTACCTTTGAAGATTCTCATTCAGATGTTATGCCTCTATGTTTCTTTTGACTCTGGTAGGCTAGCACACTCCCTGTGGCTGGTGGTGGTACCACTCTTTTATCAAAAGATTTTCTATTAGAGTAGTTGAAGAAATTAAACGGTGGATTGTCATTTACCCAGAGAGCTGTAAATAACTTTGGTCTTATAATAAATGAAAGCAAGAGTATATGCATAATGTCCAAGATATAACCTTCAAACAAAAAAAATAATTGTAGTTAGAGACAGACCTCAGTCATACCCATGTATCTTGATAAACTTTGGAGCAGCTCCAAGTCCAGTGCCAGTCCTGGATTTTGCAGCTTAATCCTTGCCCAGACACAGGGAGAACAATGTCATACAGGGCTCAGAGAGTGATCTGGCATCTGAAGCTGCCACACGTTCCCAGAAGTCTGGGTCTATCAGTGGTGTTGGCACCCAGAGGTGTCCATATGAATGTGTCTGCCTGTGTCTCTGTTTCTATTTTAAACTGCTGTTTTCCCCCCTGGGGCAATTACCACATTGACGTCAGAACATTGCCCAGCACTTCATTTATGTCTGAGAAGAGAGGGAAACAGTGTTGAGAAGAGAGCTCCATGGAAAAAATAATATTCAGTGTGTGTTAAAAGCATTGAAGGAGGAGGAGTAGGTGGAAGAGATGGGAAATTTTAAGTCAGTGTATTTATGTTATCCTAAATACCAAAAAAACCTGGTTATTTTGGACTTGAATACTGCATTAGTATCTGAGAATATAGTTAGGCAAATGTTTTGGAATATCTGAATACCTGACTATACATGAAATAGCTTGAAGATGTTTCTCATTAATTTTTTCTTAATTTGAGAATTTCTTATTGTCATTAATCAAAGCTCATGATAAACCTATGAAGTCTTTTTCTTTCATTCCATGTGCTTTTCTTAGTGCAATCAGACATATCTTTGCAGCAGATATTAGATATTTATAGAACTCTATCTCGTTAGTCAAAGCATCATGTACTTATCTGAAACTGTTGTGAGCTCCAGATGGAGCTAGACAGTATCTTGTCCAATAAACTCTGGTGTTAATGCACAAACTAGGCAATCTATGCTCATATGTCTTTTTGAATCAGATAATGACAACATGGAGTTGTACTGGGTATATATATTAGAATTCAACACTCAATGTTCCACATGTTGTTTTTTGTAGACCAGAATTACTTTTTAGAGATTTTTATCATTTCTGTGACCTAAAGCAATATAGGCTATATATATCATGTTACACATGGTACATACTGCAGTCCCTTTTACATCTTAACCTTTCCCTTTTCTCTTTTACTGAACTTTACTATGCATTTGCATCCCCATTTCCTGTTCTTTTACTTCATTCATTCTTGTTTAACTCTTCTTCTTCCTTTCCAGTCCTTCAGTCCAGTGGGCATGTGAGAATCTTGGGTTTCATTTTTTAACATGAAATTTCTTTTTCTGAGGATGGTGGATGAGAACCAAATAACTTAACCCATAAGGAAGGTATATTATTTATTACTATTTGAAGATTGTTTGGTTCAAAAGCTGGTCATACAATTTGGAGGGACTGGCTTCATGTTTGCTGAAGGCTTATGGTTGGCAGTATTGCATGGAACTTCTCCAACCTTGTTCATCTGTAGAGAGACTGAATAAAAAAGCAGTCTTTATATTCCTTTGATCATGGACACTGCTCTGCAATATATCTGGCTGGTATTTTCTTGGAAAAACTGAGGTTGGTTAATTTTTTTTTTTTTTTAAAGAAAGAAGAAGTGAGTCTCTATCCCTATCTGTCTCTGCTTTCTGCTTTTGGATATCCTGACTTTCCTGCTCTTCACTTAAAACCAAATCAAACTTTCTGATTTTCATTTCACTGTTTAAATGGTAGAAGAACAAAACAACTTTCAGTTTTGTTTGAAATATTACTGAAAGGTTGTTTTTCTCCAAACATGTAGTATACTCATCCAGTGGTCCTTTAATCTCTGGACATTGTTGTTAGCTGCTGACATTAAGACTCTGCACTTCCGATTCTTTACACTACGAACAGCAGACAGCCCAGGAAAAAGTAATACACACTTAAAAAGTCCCCTAGGCTCCTCTTCGAGCAGCATAGTGCTTTGCTGAGGGACATTGCCCTCTGCAGCCTATGCTCACCAACAGCAATTTGGTGTTGGTATCACTCGGGGGCCTGGGGTACCATGAAAGCTTAGCTTTATTTTATTACACTGGTTCTATTTAACCTCAAATACAGTGTTGTTGTTATTTGTCGTTGTTGTTGTTGTGAAGGGTTTTGTTTGTTTGTTTGTTCATTTGGGTTTTTTTACTTGAGCGTTTTATTTTCTTAAAAAGAAAAAGGTATGTAATGTGTAACAACATAGCAAAAGTCAGCAGACACTAGTTCTGCAGATAAAAAAAATAAAAAAAAAAATAAAAAAAAAAATAAAATCATGCCTGCCTGCTTTTCTCAGTCGAAGTTACAGCTGTCTGTCAAGTGTGCAAGGAATTCAGAGCCAGACTCAGTCAGTAGCACTAAGCCCAGAGACACTTGTTGGTTAGGTAACCTGGCAGCCAAGTGTTGGAAACATCCAAACATGTCTCAAACACAACACAAAGGAGCTTGATTTACTGCTTTCCCTGCAGCCAGAGCTTGTTTCCATAGAAATAGCTTTGGGTTGCTTCCTGGTTTCATGAGTCCTTTATATACCTCTGGTACACTGTGTCATGGCATAACTGAAAAACATGTGGAGACCTGATTCATCTCTCCCTTGTAAAAACTTTATACTGGTGCTAATCAAGAAATGTGCATAAATTATTTCTGATCTGTAGAGCAGTTCCTCTTAGTGGACTAATATTGCTTATTTTCCTTCAAGGAGATGCACAGAAGTTATATGTCCTACAATTTATTCAGAAGAAATGAATATAAACTTTTTACATTAAAAAGACCTTTTTTTACTGGAAACATATTTACGTTTTTGCTTATAAAAAATGTTATCATTTAAATAGTAACTAGGAACTATGTAATCCTATTATATTCACAATAATTATGACAGCTAATCTTAGAAACAAGAATAAGCAGCATTTTTTGCTGCATTGTTTTTCTTTCCCCTTTTTACATAAATATAAAAGTTTTATTAATCATAAAAATGAAACATTCAAAGTTATTAATAAAAGAAAAACAGGCTTATGTACTAGCTTGGTGGTTTATTATGCATAAGTAATTATTTAATTCAGAAATTTCAAATCAGCCTGCTTGCAATGAGTTACTTAAACCTATAATACTTCACCTCAGGAAGGATGTCAGAAATGCTAAATACAACAGTCCCTCTCCGCAAGGCCTTGCCCTATCAACTTACAGTAGATGTCATTATCTTATTTATTTCTCAGAAAACTAAGGCTATAATGACTGAAGAAATCGGGCATCATGCTGATTAATATGTAAAATTATGGTTATAATTTCTTGATAGGCAGAACAATAAGATACGTACCAAGGTTATACATTTATAATATACACTTATAATCTTCTTATAATTATTTTGAATGAACTGTGTTCTATGTTAATGACAGAGACTAATGCTGGATATGCAATGCTAAATATTTGCAGCATTCAACCTCTCAAAGTTCAAAATGTCTGTTTCTTCTTTTGTATGATTTTTCTGGAGTGACATACTCAGGTTGCTGAGGAGCCTTACCTGAAAGCGCTTACCCACATGCCTGTTTGAATACCTACTTACTAGAGTTCTTAAGCACATTTTTCCAATCTCCTAAAGTCAACAGGAATTGCACATATAACTAAATAGTGAGATGACTTTGAAAGGACAGTCCTTACTGAGAGGAGATCTTGTTTAAAAATGAATACTGTCAACAAGAAATTTCCTTGGGTTTGAATTGTCTTAGGTGTGTCAGAAATAACATGTCAAAGAAAAAAAATCATTGCATCCAATAACGGGGAGTTGGAAGAGACATTGTACTGAGGTCTAATAAAATAAAAATTAAAATAATCCTCTCCTTTCAGATAGCTGAACTCTTTGTCATAGTTGTGCTCTGTTAGGAAGAATGTTGATGTGCAGCTTTGAAGACAGGTTTTCCAAACATTCAGAAATCACAGTAATGAGAATATTTTTTATTTCCTGTTTTATATGATCCTACCACCATATGGAAGCTGTACCACATGAAGTAAAAGAGCACCAGTATCAAAAATAGACTTGGGACATGATTCCTTGTAGTTGAAGTTAATTGAAACAGGAACTGGTCCTTCCTGAGTAAGGCAACATAGTTGCAAGTAAAGGATAATGATGGAAAATTCCTTCCCTGTACTTTTGTCTTTTATTCTCTTACTGTGCATGGACAGTGATTTCATGAGAATTGCTCCTGTTTCTCTTTAGTTATTCTGCATTTGTTACCATACCTTCTGCTGCTTAACATGGCTAGAATGCCACTTGTATCAGAGTACACTATACAAATTTGTTGATATGTTTACAGGACAGACTGGTCTGTGAAATGGGATGTGAAACAGTGTTCTGCCAAACTGTTTCTTAAAATAGTCCAACTCTGTCAGATTAGTCAATATAAGACTTTGAAAAAGGTGGATTAATTTCTTTGTTAAATTCAAAGGTCACATGAATCTTCTTCATCTCCTTTGTACTGGGAGAAAGTAATCTCCCAGGCAATCATTAGTTGTATCTAAGATTTATTAGGTCTACAATTCATGTCTGATCATCCAAGCAAGGATCTTGAGAGAAAAGTAACTGTATTTCCACAGCTTTTGGTTGGTGAGGCATTCCTGTTGCTAGGGAATTCCTGACCCTGAGGCATTGAAGTATTTCAACATAAGTATAGCACTAATGGTGATGGGAGAATAGGCTTTGGATTTGCATACAAAAATAATATAAAAAAAAGAGTTTCTTACAATATATTAAAACACAGTATCTCTCTTCCGAAGTATTTACAGGTAAATATGTCCTCATATTTGTCTCTAAAGCAGAAAACGTTGAGCAATTATTTCCTGCAACTGTTGTTTTCTATTGCTGTTCAGGCAGCAATGTGAAGCTGTTGTTTCGTGTTGTTCATACTGTTTCTTTTAGCAGCAGTGAATTTTTCAGGTTGTACTGTCTGTCACTGGAAACATTCTGTGTGCATTTAAAGAACTGTAGAGATGTAGCCCCAAATTAGCCATTTCCTTAATTTTGGGATTGTCGGTCCATCATACTTGCCCAACCATATTTTGAGAATGGAGTAAAGAAAGACAGTGTGTTTGGGGAATAATTTTGAAGTGTAGTTGCATTCCACTTTGGGGGAAAAAAAAAAAAAAAAGAAGCTTTGATGCGTAGATGAAAGTGAACAGCACCCTTACTGCAAGGCAGTCTGTCTAGTGGTCTGCCCCCAGCAGAGATCACAGAAGCCCCGGTATTTCAAATCACACACAACAGTCTGGCAGACAGCTTTGCCAAAAAAGTAGGAAAACCTGACAGACAAGTCTGGTAAGGCTCCTGTCCAGATTCCTTAATTTGAATTTTATCACAGCCTCTTTCCATGAAACTTTATCATTTTGATTATCTGGAAAATTCTGAGGAAACAGAAATTTTGTTCAAGTGTATCTTCAGCTAATGAGATTCATAGAGCTTATTCCTATTGTTCATACTCACTATAACATAGTGATTTCAGTAAAATTCTGATGTTATGAACACTCAAACAGGGAGGAAATTAAAAGGGTAGAAATTATCCTGAAACATTATGAAGCCCCTACCTCTGTGGAATAAAAATATTTGGACGCTGTTTTGATAGAAAGATAGCTACTGCCAAAGCCTGAATACATGACCAAATTTGTCTTCGTGGGTGTAAGAGTACCTGAAAGAGCAAATTTCAATGTAGAATGAAGTTTCACTTTGTGAGATGTTCTGCAAAGGTTTCTACTTCCTTTGGTCTTTTGGGGAATTCTTTGAAAGAAGGGAAAAATAAGTAGGAAAAGCAAGGCTGGGCAAGACTGAGTACTGGGAAGGAAAAATGCTCACATGCTCACTGTACTGCAGTGAGATTCTCAAACAGGGATTAAACCTTTCTGCTATTTGCTGTCACCAATAGCAGCAGCAGTAACCAAGAAACATTGAGAGAAACGACAGAGATTCTTCTTTGTTCTTCCCTAGAGAGTGGATTCTCTCTGGGAACCCTCATTTTTGAGAAGTGCTTTATTTGCAATCATTTTCAGTCTGCATGATTATTGCATGAATATAAGCAATGTGTAAAATTACTGTGATTTATTTCTTTTTCTTTGTATAACAGTGAATCCTGGTGTGCATTTATTTTGTTTTTACAAGGAAAATAAGCCAAGTGGTTTGCAAAAGTCCAATACCAGGTGGTGGTTTTATTGCCATCTACTGCACGTAATAGTAATAATCTATACTGATAGTCTAATATGGAAATACTGTTATGTCCTGTTAAAATGCAATAAATATCATGTTTTACAGACAAGTTAAAGAATTTCTTGGGAATATAATCATTATATGCACATGCCAAAACAGAGTAGGGGAAAGGGAAATGGGATACAATTTAGTTTTCAGGCAGTCCAGATAGATGGGCTGCCAAGAAGCCGGAATACTTCATTCACATAGAAATACGTGCACATCCAAAGGCTTTGGAGATGCAGAAGACACCTCATAAACCTCTATACTTATCCTGCTTGGAGCACAGAGTTTCCAAGTTCTGGAGGAGACTACCTTGTGTGCTGGTGGGAAGGTTGTCATAGTGTCTTGCAAGTGGATGTTGTTAAAGTTGACTGTTGCACAATCTCTCTGGAAGAGTGAGATTAGCAGCAAGAAATACACACAAGCAAATTAACACATAAATAAAGTAAAAGTCCCGGCTTGCATTAGAAAAATGAGTACTTTTAGAGAATTATTAAACAGAAATCCTTCCTCATTTATTAGTAGTGTTTTCAGTGAAATTAGCCATGTAGAAACCAGTATCAACAGCAGGAACTCTGGCAGGTATAAGCTCACTGGAAGCTGCTTCTGCTTCTGACATTTCATCAAAGCTGGGTGGGTGCATGTATTTCAGGACTGAAGATTTTTTTTTCTTTCTGTGTATATATTTTTAATTACGGTAACATTTGGCTACACCATGTACTTAAGTCAGGGCTCTGACGTAATATGACCAATTCAACATGACATTCCCTGCACTCCATGGCAGTCTAACATTAATTAGAGCCATCAAATTGCATTATTATCCTATTTGGTTATGGTTTTCATGGATTTCATAATAACTTCAGAGCCATTCTTGTTCTGAACACAGGTCTGTGTATCACAAGAGGATCCATATCCAAACCAAGTGTAGATGTCTGTTTGGGCTGGTACCTGGTGGTTTAGATACAGGTTTTTCAACTCCTTTTGGTTATTATGAACTATTACAGAGACTGAGAGAAGCAGAAATTAATCATGATATATTTTACCACCCTCACATCTTTTAATCTGAAAATCTGTCACTCACCTTTGCCTCCATTTGCTAATGCACTGCTGTAATAAGGTCAAAGAAGTAATGAGAGCACAAGCATAGTAGTACAGCATAAACTCTTCCTGTCCTGTTAATTGGGGCTAAAACCTCTAAAATCCATATTTGACACTTCTGTCTTTATTCCACACACAAAGTTACTTCAGCAAATAATCTATGAGAAGGGTTCGTTACTCCCACAATCAATATATATGTTTTTAATATAATTTTCCAAATTTTGTATATCATAGCTGTGATTCAAAAGAGAAACTCAAAGGGTCTTTTATTTGTTTTCATCTTGTGTATAGAGCATTTTTCTTTAGAATTACTTGGCAGCTGACCTTCTGACAATACTCTGTTGGGTCTTCCTTAGGGAGCCAATATATCTGAGGAAGAAACTGTTCATATCAGTGATATTTCATTACGGCTTCTCATCAACTCACATTTCAATTTTTTTTCCACTTCTCTTTCTTTCCTGTAAATACATTATTAGGGAAGATTTTTATTTCCACTAGTAGAAAAATAGGAAAATAAGATAGTTACTGTTTCTGGCAATCTGGCTGTGACTGCACTTGAAGAAGTATAACCCCAGGTGTCTTCAGGATTTGATGGCTTAGGCTTTAACTAAGCTGCAGGTCTTTTGGAAATGCAGGAACTTGATTTTTCAGGGAGAATGAAGAATTTTATATTGAGCATGTTGTAAGTCTAATAAACTCAATAAAAAAATTTGTCATTAAAATTTTAATGTTGATGTAAGAACAAAGGCAGAATGACTAATGGAAAGAAAGATTTAGAAAACTAAGGGCAGAAGGAAGGAAACAAATCTCTAACAGATCAGTATGCTCAAATAGTGAAAGCAAAGTATTATCTATCGTTCTTCTAAAAGAAGTGACTCATGAAAACAGTCCTGTACCAAGCCTAATCAATAAATATATTGAAGTAGTACTCTCTAATGCTCTAAAAGTAATTAAAAAGGAGGTTGGAGAAATTAATCTCAGCACTTACGGAGACAGTAACATGACCTCTGTACACCTTTAAAGGAAAACATAATAAAGGCTCTGGGTATGCATGTAAAATGATATTGAACACAATCCAGGTTTATTAAAGGTAGGTCATACCTTTGATATGATCATTCTTTGATAAAAAATTGTACTTTTCTAAACAGAAAAAAGAAGTAATCTCTCTCACCCTTCCTAACACAGTACTAAAGGAACAAAATATTAATTACAATGAAAAAGATTGTGATTAGGACAAGAATTGCAAAGAAGAAAACTTGAGCAAAAAGAAAATAATTTTTTTGTGTTGAAAGAATAATTTCAGGCTGAGGAAGGCTACTATTACTATCAATGTTGCAAGTCATCTCTTTTGAAGTACTCTCTACGACTTTGACACAAAAGGGGCTAGTTACTGAAAGAAACACACAGAAAACAATTTTTGTTTTCTCTAAGTACCAAAGAAAAGCAGCTATTCAGCTAATTTATACCTTATAAATTTGTGATTTATGCCTGTTGCTTGCATCATGCTTTACTGTGCAATATATTAATTTTATTTTCTTTGCTGTACTCCATATGGAAAAGGCATTCTCCAAACTTCAAGAATACTTAGATCTTTCAATTTATGCATAAAATATTTAAATATTTTGCTTGAAGAGTCCTTCACATTGCATAAAATTTGAAAACTTGCTATATATAAATGGTAATACCTGAAGTAACTACCTTCGTGTTTTCCTCATTCTGAGTCTTCAGGATGAGTTCACAGTGATGTTTCACCCCTGAGTTTCTTAGTTGTTGTTACTTCTATTCAGATCTATGAATTTTTTTTAACTACTTTTTTGGTAGTTTTATAAACTGTACTTTTCTCTTGGAAAACATTTTTTTTCACTTAAGAGTGAAAAGGACAAAAAACCCTGCTTATCTTCATACAAGTTTAAAAAAAGTAGAAAGAATAATAAGTAAGCAAAAAAATTCTTACCTAAAATCCTGACAACATGCAATAAATCATGAATGCAACAAAGATATGTAATAAAATTAGCTGTACAAACTGTTTAATTGGAGATGAAATGCAATTGAGACTAGGGGTTTTTCTCTGTGGCAAATATCATTGGAACTCGAGATAACAAAGTAATGCTTGAGAAAAGATGCAGAATCATAAAATTAAAATAGAAAAATGGATCTATTTTTAATCTCTACATGGAGAAGGAGCTATTTAAAGAGTTATAAAATCATCGAATCATGTAAGATGAAGAGGATATAGGGAGGTCTAGGCAAATGCAAACTTCTGCTCAAAGCCAATTAAAACCCAGAATATCTGCAAGAATGGAGACTTCAGAATCTTTCTTGAAAATGGTTTTCAGTCTTTGACCATCTTCATGGTAATTCTACACCCCAACCCACCTGTCCACCCCACCCGTCCACCCCACCCCACCTGTCCACCCCACTTCCTGCTGCTCCACTCAAGTCAGAGTCCTAGTAAGGACATTAAATAGTGTTGGCCCCTGTATTTATCCCTGAGGGATGCCACTAGTAACCATCTAGACTTTGTGTTGTTAATCACAGTCCACAGGGCTGAGAGATGCAGCCAGTTTCCTCAGCCCCTTCCTTTTATCCAACTCATATATCACCAATTTCGCTCTAAGGATAGTGTGGGAGACTGTCAAACTTTATTTGAGCCAAGGTATACAACTTTTCCCCACCTGTACACAAAGCTGGACAGCAACCACTTCCATCAGACACTATTTATCTCAGCTACTTGATTGCTAGTCTGCCCTTGACCTGCATATTCTCTGCCATGTCCTCCTTGTCTGAGCACAGTAAGTAAACCCCCTGGATATCTGTTATTTCCATGACCAAGAAAGGAAAAAGAACAGAAAGCACAAAGGAACTTGTGAGAAATCAAAACTGGCATATATGTTTTTTATTAACTGAGTAACTTAAGGATTCAAGATGGACCTGTTGATCAATTATTGATAATTTTGCACAATAAATTTAAATTATTTCTTATGAAATTTTATGTTTCATGCTTTGACATGAATATAAATGATATCTGCATTTAAAATCATAACAAAACTAGAATGATGCATTGAGCTTTTTTCTCCAGTCTAAACCATACTTCAGTCATTTTTGGCTAAATTTTTATTGACTTTCTATTGCTCAGGTGGATTAAATATTTCCTGACTTCATCTAACAACAGTAATAGTAAAAGTGCAGAAATGTCTTTTTTTAAAGCCAAGCATTTTGGGCTTGAGATTAAACATCTAAAATTCAGCTTTTATATCTGTTTTTAGTAATCAAAACAAAAAAATTCTTTTTCTTGTGCATCTAAATAGGATTTTAAAAATATCTATACTTTTCAAAGACAAACAGCTTTTACTTGCACGGAGTTAGCTTTCACATATGCTGTCTTTGCTTTAAAATTTCATGATATTATTAGCAAGGTATTCAGTATTCTTTTGCACATGCATGTATATTTCACAAAGCTAAAGGCAAGAGATAAAAGGAAAATATTAAAATACTGATAATAACAAATAATTGTGAACCACAACTTAATGACAACATCACTAATATACTTCAAAAGGAAACTGGGAGTACTGAATGTCAGACTTCAACTATGTATGACTTATCTAGTTTCTGAGTTTCCATTAAAAATTTAAAAGGTCAAAAAGACTTAGTTTTTTAAAGAAATGTCAAACTGTATACAAGAGCATTCTCAAACAGGAGAATAATCTGAGTTGAAATAATAACAGTATTTTCTATGCAAGCACAGCAAATTTTGGGAGGTTGAGTGAAATGAACTTCTGGTATCTTCATCATAGACTGTTGCAACTATCCAGATATACTGGGTTTTTTGATCTAAATGGTTGTGTTAACCTAAGTGATCCCAGCAAGTAATGAAATTAGGTGTTCAATAGTTTTCCAAGTACTGGTGTCTGCAGAAAAATTTAGTGTTTATAATGAGGTTAAAAAGATGAAATATGTTAAAATAAGATTTTTTGATTTTACCAAGCCACAGGTTTTACAGGTGGGGTTTTTTTCACAGTAAAACCTTTGTTTGGCCTTTCCTCAAACTTTAGTACGTAGAAGTACCGGACCTGGATTTATATCATGGATGATTTGTATCTATAAAACCAAAGCACTATTTTTCCTTCAAAGGGATGTAGCCAGCATAAAAGTAATATTTCAATTTTCATTTTTTTTCTCTTTGGCTCTTTTTATTCTCTGTCAATAAAATTTACAGCAATTACTAAAAAAAGTATATTTTGAAATTTCATTACTTTTCATGAAAGTTTTTTTTCTTTTCCACCTAGATCTACTAGCTTTTGCCACTTTAATTAAATGCAACTTTCATTCACAACTAAGAAAAACTACATCACTTTATGTTCAGTTTGAGTGTTTTTTGCACGTCCTTCCTTTGCTCAGCAGAGTACAAATGGCCTAGTGGGAGGCCTTATTGTATTGTTAAAAAAAAAAAAGAAAAATAATAAGAGAAGCTCTTTTCTCTGTTTCTCAACTAGTAAGAATCTGAAAAAGATCAGAAAACTACAGCTATTTCTCAGCATCCCTGCAATTCCTTACTCCCTGTCTTAGGCTATGATTGAAAAATGCAGTTAACCTTCACATCATTAATGAATGTGAGCCATATATCCTTAGATACCATCAGTGTTAAGTCAACCAGGAAAACATCTGCTTTTTACATGTTTGTGTTTATATATTAAGCAAAGATTACAAAAAATATTCTGTTTGCTGTTTTGGTTTTGAATTTGTTAGTTTTTACTAAAGCAGGCTGTCGTGGTTTTGCCTGCCAGCCCATTTCTGGGGCTGTGGATGGTTTTGCCCATTTCATGTACAAACCAAACTTGTTTGAAGTATGAATGTTATGCTTTTGTTTCAGTATAAGATTATGATTAAATATGAGTATTTTCAGTTATGTCAGTTCTGTTCTGTTTTTGGTTATATCGAAAGTCCCATAAGACATTAAGGAGCAGAGTGCAAGCATTTGAAAACTGTTTTATTATTATATAAATACTTTGTTCACGTACTTGTAACATTTTTTTTATTCTACTGAAATTTTAATGGAGGTACATTTCTGCAAAATATATGTCAAGCCACTTTCAATACTGTTAAACTGCTTTTTAAACAGAAAAAAAAACCCAAGAGTAATCATTTTATATTGAAAGCAATTTTCAGTGAATCTACCCTTTTCACCCCAAGGAATTTCAAAGGAAATTGTCTTCCAAGGGTTATATCCAATATCATTAATTTAATTTAAAGTGGGAAAAATGATATCTCCACCTCTTTGCCTATTAATTGCTATTTCCTTGATTCTGATATTGCATAAAATATTGTAATCAATTGGCAGCAGTACTTTGCTTAAATATTAAATTACTAGCATTGTTTTCTACTCATTCATTATTCAGACAGTCATGACAACACACTTTGTTTTCATGTAGCAAAGATCACCTCACTGGAGCCTTCGGAGTGGACACACTTTCAATCTCCAATTTATGGCTTGGATTCAGCAAAACAAAGATAAAGTTTAATACTCATAGAATAAAAACCCCACAACTTTAGTATGAGTTTTCTGCTATGTTTGTGCTTCAGGATTTTGCTGGATCAGCTACAGAGTAATAGAAATTAGTCATGGGCATCTGTTTTCTTTGCAAAATATGAATGATGATTGCGTGGCAAATGCTATGATTATAGTGTAAACAACAAACAAACAAGTAACCCCTTTATACAGATTAGATATTTTACTCTTAATTTTTTTTTTGCATTCTCAACTTCTTTTTTCTCGCAGAATCACTACAATATCTGTTGCAATTCTGGTAGATAGTATGGACACTGAAAAATGAGCCTTTAAAAGACTGGAGTGGGAGGGTCTGGTTGCTTTTATTACTATCATTCCTACTACTACTATTAGTCTGGAAAGTTTCTTGTATCTATCTAATTAAAAGTTTCCACATTGAATTATGGTACACAGATTGTTCTCTTCTTACATAGGTAGAACTTCCATGATATTAAGTATATTTAAATAAGGGTGTTGTCAGGTCTTATATACTTTTATACATAGTATATAGCTGCACTATAAGTGCAACAATTTTCATGACATTGAAAATGGCTCTTTAATCCCCACCTTGTGTATCCTACTTCCTGGAACTGTACCCTGAGACCATGTACACTGAAAACAGACTCAGGCGAAAGGCAGAGCAATTTCACTCAAAAAAATGTTTTTGAGCTGAGAGTTTCAGTACAGATCTGGGATCCCCTGCCCTTGTGAAAGAGCTGTCTTCATTCTGAGGTACTGACAGAGCAGTCAGGGGAGGTCAAGGATGCTGGGAGCCAAGAAGAGACAGCTTAGGCTAGTACCAGCAACTGGATGTCATTCAAGCAGTGTCCATGCTCAAGAGCAAGCAAGATTTGTAGGAAGCAGGAGGCTGTATTGGTCCACAAACACGTATGCACACAGTGGATTTAGGTTAGAGTATCTAAGGATAGCGTATCTAAGGAGTGGAACTGGGAGAGTTCGTGATTGTTACATGGCAGAAAATTTACTTAATTTGCACAAGAATTATGAGTCTTTCCTGCTGTAGATTTTTCTTCTCTAGAAAAAGGTCTATGACTTAAGGTACACATACTAAACACAGGAATACTGCACAGATAAAGGGACCAGAAATCCTAGCATACAGATTCTGACTCTACTGATCTCCAGATGTGTTAGAAACCACTTCCTCACACCACATAAGAAACTCTGATTTCAATTCTCCACAGGGCGTGGGAACTTCATCATCATACAGGTATGGTGAACTTAAGTCTGGGAAGGGTAAATTGAAGCTTGGAAAACTCCCTCTGATCTCTCAGCTCCTGTACATATGCCATGACAGCGGCCAAAGAGACTGACAGAGTACACCCATTTTTTCCAACTGTTTAGACTCTTTGCTGTGTAGCATTCTTGTCAAGTCGCATGAACCGTCACCCACGGTCACACTTTAAAGTGAGAAATCTTTTAGAAGGCCAGCAGGAAGTTCAAAGAACTTGGACCCAAGCTCAGTAAAATGTAAGGGAGTCAGCTCCTTGTATTAATGGCCTCAAGTGTCTGCTAAGAGAACACTTGATGCTGTCAAGAGGAAAGGCCTTATTGATAGAAAATTATGAGCTTGGCAGGGTTATATGGATTGGCTGTCTTGTAATAGGGACCTGCTAGAAGGTAGACTTCCCCTGGTTAATACAGAGAGCTAATATGACTCAGATAGTGTTTCACACTGGAAAAAGTTGATTGCTCCTTCGCAGTATGCTCCTTTCAGGTACCAGTAGCAACCCTTACCTGATGGAGTCTTTCAGAAATTTTCAAAGCACTCCCAGAATCTCTGCATAATATCTCTTTTCAACATCTAATTAAAGAGAAGTCATTGACTGAGGCAAATGTTTTCTATATGGTAGAGGTACTCGAAACCACAAAAACTGAGAAAAATCATGTCCATCCTTTTCAGTGTCTTCCTAAAGGGGAAAAAAAATATTATAGCATGGTTTATATTTTTTAAATTTCTTTTTAATAAATTTACTAATGGTCTTATACATACGCTGCATTCCCAACACCTCAACTTAGGCTTGTGAGAGATTTGTGTTCACAAAAAAAGGGCAAAGGAATTTTCTGATTCCTACCCACAGGAAATACAACTCCTCCCAGAACAAAAACCCAAAACAAACAAAACAATAATAACAAAAACCAGGGAAGAAAAAAAAAAAACAACAACAAAAGAAAACACACAAAAAAAGGAACAAAACACTTGGGTTCGAAATAAGGTGAAATTTTGATTAAATTTAACATGTAATTGGTAAACATGTAATTAACATGTAATTGGTAAAACCACCAAAACCAGTGATGTATCTACAAGTTCTTTGAGATCTTTTTTCGTGCTCCGAAGCCTTATGGGAATCAAAAGCCTCTGAGTGTCAATACTGTAACACTTGCTAGAGAAGTGAAATCTGCAAATTCAACGATAGTGGAAATGTTTCTTAGTTTAGTTAAACAAGATGTGCACTGGGGAAAAATCCATGTGTACTTTAGTTCATTGCCTCTGATGGAATCCTTACAAGAACTGAACCCATTGTAAACTTTTAGAGTAGCATATTACCATATAAGAAATAAGTTCCTTAAATTTTGCTTTAGTTATTGTTTTTGAAATTATTATTGTATTCAGGTATTTTAATTTTATTATTAGTATATTCTGAAGGTGTTTTGGCTAGATGATGTATAAAAATCCTTATTTTATTTACCTTTTTCACTAAATAATAATTTCTTCAATAAATCCTAATTGATTGTAGTAGAAAACTTTTTTGGAAAGAAAGGAATGTTTTAGTTTTCCAGGTAGAAAGAATTTTTCATTTTGGAATATAAACTTGTTGTCTTTCCATCTTATTCGTATTTTACCTTTCTTCCTTCCTTCCTTCCTTCCTCCCTTCCTCCCTTCCTCCCTTCCTCCCTTCCTCGCTTCCTCTCTTCCTCCCTCCCTCCCTCCCTTCTTGGCCAGATACCAGCTGACCACCAAGCTGCTCTCTCACTCCCCTTCTCAGCTGGACAGAAGAGAGAAAATAAGATGGAAAAAAGACCCATAGTTTGAGATAAAGCAGTTTATTAAAGTAAAAGTGAAAGTTTGCCCCTGCACTAGCAAGGAGGAACATAACAAGATTTGTTCTCTACTTCCTATCAGCAAGAGATGTCCGGCCACTTCCCAGGAAGCAGGGCTTTGAGATGCGGAGTGGAGCCGTTGCTCTGCAATGTAAACACTGTAAACAAATGCCCCCCCAGTTCCTGCTCCATTCCTTAGCTTTTGTGTCTGAGCTGACATCAATATGGTATGGAATATCCCTTTGGTAAGGTTGAGTCAGCTGGCCTAGGTCACGTCTAAAGGTCTTGCCCTTGTCTCGCTGCAGGGGCGGATGTTGAGGGACAGTGTTGATGCTGTGCCAGCGCTGCTCAGCAGTAGCTGAAACGCTGCTGTTCTGTCAACACCTTTGTGCTACTAATGCAAAGCACAGTGCTGTGAGGGCTGCTATGGGGAAATGAACTCCCTCTCAGCCAGATGCAGTACACCCATCCAGACTGGCCTTAAGCACTTCCAGGAATGGGACATCCACAACTTCTCTGGGCTACCTGTTCCAGTGCCTCAACACCCTTACAGCAAAGAATTTCTTCCTAATATCTAATCTCAACCTCAAAGCTATGCTATCAGACTGAACTGATAGGTGTTGTTATGTGGTACTGACAACCTTCTCCTTCCTTAAATATCTAATTTCCCATGATTTTAATAACATATAGAGAATATTTATATTTGCTTCTTGCAGCCTCTTAATTATGACAATGCTTTTTTTTTTTTCATCAGCCTTATTTGTGGATGACTTTCCTGTCCATTGATAATGGCCTGATTGATCTGTAAAAAACACTATATCACAACCTTCAATTTCATTGAGATTCAGAATAACTGCTAAATTTATTGCTGATGGAAAGATTTTGTAGACATTTTAAAATTTTGTTTCTAATGTGAGTTTGTTTTCACAATTCTAATGTATTCACACAGTGTAAAACTAAGCAGCATCATACAGGAGCTGTTTGGCATATTCTACTCTGAAATAAAAAAAAAAACACGACCAAGCTTTGCTACTGAATTCACTGGGGACTCAAACTCTTCTTTCCTTAAGTGCAAGTCGTATTTTTAATTATTTATGCTAGTGGTCTTGGAAAAATCTGTTGTCACACATTTTCTTTGCTCTTTAATTTGCTTAGGAACCTGGAACATGCTTTGTAAAATATTTTGTAATATTTGAAAGCATTGATAGAAAAAACCCCTCGCAATTTAGTAGTAAGTTGGTGTAAGTTGAGGGCAATTTCACCTTATTAATCCTTGTCATGCATGTATATGTAAACAAAATTCTTTTCCAGATGCTAAATTATAACAAAGGGAACAGCTGGGACAGATATCTGATTCTTCAGGAACTGTAAACAAAAGCTTCGCATGAGACAGGAGAGCTGAAGAGACAGAAGAGTAAGTCAGGAGAGCTTCCTAAAGTAAAAACTTTTTAATCACAACTACATACAAGGGTGAGAAAGCATAGGATAAGGAGGGCTGCCTTGGGTTCTGCTGTGCACAGAGCTTGAGCCAGAAGGTACGTGGGTAATATGGGTTTCTCTTATCAAATCCAAAGCAGGTTTTTCTGCAGTTGTGAGAGGAAATTGTCTCCAGCCCTGTAAAATGTAAGAATGCTCTAACTATACAGGTTTTTATGAGTCCTGGGACATCTCATGAGTGTAGATTAGTGGCTAAAAAATAGGGTGCAAGCAGGTGGCAATGGAAATTATTAACCCCTAAATATCATAGCTAAGGAAGGTAGGGCATTCCGAGTAAGGCAATGGAGAACAGAGTCCCACATCAATCACCAGAAGCAATTGAATATAATGGAGCCACAAATTTGTCCTAGGCATTTCAGGTGCCACACTTTGTGTAGTCCTTCCACTGCCATGTCTCTGCTTATGTTTCATTGTGCTAGACTAAACTGGTCAAGCTCTTTAATTTCCCCACAAAAGATAGAGTCTCCATTTTCGTTATAACCTTTTCCGTACCCATTCAATTATTCAAATTATCCTTTAGGCAGTTAGAAGTGTCCAGTGCCCTCCAGGCAGGTGTTCACCAGCTGTACAACTTCCCTGCATCTGCTTCTAAATGTCTTGCTTTAGTCCAGGCATACCTTTGCCGGTTTACCTCTCAAGTCTGAGGGAAATCTGGGTACCCTATAGCAAATGGAAGTCTCATATTCTCTGCTTGTTTACAGAAGGTGGCAGAGCTGACTACTAATTAGTCATGATGGGAGTATAAGAATTTCAACATGCTATACATTGTGTGGTTGAAATTAGTATAATTGCAGGCATCGTGAATGCAGTGAATTGTGCACCATTTAAATATTCAACTCAGAACCACAAACAGCTCTAGCCTGAGTTGTATGAGACTCAGTTGTGTGATATTCAGTTAGTTGCTAAGAACTTCCATTTAATTTACTTTGACTCATTCATTCATTCTTCAGAAGAAAGGCAAAGCATCTCTGGATTTTATAAGCCTCATCACACCAGTATTACAGGAACCAGGACAAAGGATGGAGATATACACATTTCCTGCATAAACACATTTGGAATCAAGTCTTTGAGCATTTGTATTTCAGGTACTGAGGTGAAGGATAATGTTAAAGGATGAGGCTATAAAGCCTGGGGACAGCCATAGTGGAAAGCAACATGAAACAGCTGCTGCTTTCACGCTTGCAGCAGGAATAAGTTGTGGATGCTGTGTACAGTATGACACTAACAAAACAGTGGAAAATCTAGAACATCAGGATATGCTTATTAACTGGGGCTGCCATACAGACTAGAAACTATATTTCTTTTAAAATGGGGAAAAAAACCTTACCAAAAAACCCAGCACAAACCCAAAGATATTTTGAGTGTTTTTCCACACTGTTGACTACGCAAGCTTTAATATGCAGTGCCTTTGCAATGGGTATGTGACAAAGATTCCACTTTAATTTCTCCTCATTTGTTTGTTTGATTTTGTTGGATAGGAAGAATTAGCAGCCACAAAGAACCAGAATTTACTAATTTGTACTCAAAGTCAATATGACATCTGAAGATGTTTAATGCCCTTAGTTACTGAGATAGCAAAAATCCAAGCGACATACTTGTGTAGAACTGGAAACACTGATGAGAGATCGGAATATCATTATAAGCATCTAAGAGGAAAGGAATATTACAGATGAATTTCTAATCCGAATACATGATAACAGCCTTAGCTTGCTACGTTGGTTATCTAAGATGATTTTTCTTAGCATAATCTCAGATCCTTGAATTGGTTATACTTTTCCACTTTATGTATCAATCACACACACTTCTTGTGTCAGATCTGTCTCTTAGTACAGTTGAATGATCAGGGACCTTCAGCTCTGGTTACTGTGGTTTTCACAATATAAAGCATAAATATTTATTTCAGTTCACTAGTACAAAAGAGGCATTTCTTCAGAACTATGATGCCTTATATGTTCACAGAATGATCATTAGAACTAGAACATCAGCCTGCACTGTGCCATGTGTTATGAACAGTGCTGTATGAAAATTAACTTCCTCCCCCTTTCCCATCTACTTGAACTGCAATTGAAACTGCCTGTTCTGCTGGAAAGCTGTCTGTCTTCTGGCATCCTATTTGTAAGCTGTGGGACTTGTTTCAGTTACACCTAATTTCAGACTTTGCTTAAATTAGGAACAGTGTTACCCGAGGCACCTTTTCTGTCAGGTGAAGGTACAGGAACATCCAAAAGGTAATTCACCTCACTTTAGAACAGAATCACTTTCTGGAGGTATAGACAGCCCAAGGCAGTAATGAATCTGACTGCTTAGTTAGACAACTCTGGTTAAATGGATTGGATGGAGGCTAGAAAGTACAACAGGGACATAGACTTGTGTGAGGTGGATCATGAAAACAAACCTTGGAAAGGGAGAGACAAATATAAAAAAACTCTGTCATAATGCGATGAGTTACATGTTGAGGAAGAAACCAGGGAAGCAAAAAGGTTTTCACACTTGAACATGAATGAATTATGACACCTGGAAAGTAATCCATGTATGTTCAAGCATGTGTGAAGTCTCAAGAACCTTAGTACTTGGTAATGTTATACCATGTATGTTTACACCTGTGCACTTTCTTTCATGAGAAAAATATTGGCCTAGTGGAGAGAAAAGTGACATAGATGTCTTCAAAAGTGTTTAGAGGAAAGAGAAGAGGATCAGAATAGGACAAGGTAGCAGGAGGATTCACTGTCTGTCCAACACTACAATACACATATAAATGCAAAAGGAAAATGCTAAAACAGTTGATGGGGGCAAAGATTATTTTAGACACCAAAGAGAAGAGAAAATTACTAAAGTGAGGAGCTGAAACTAGATCTCCTATAGAGGTGTCTACTTTTTTTAAAATGATTACACCATATGGAGTATCTCATGTAGTACAAAGAAAAATATTTGTCCCTTTATTTGATAGTACTTTGAAATTTCTAGTATATCCAATTGAGATCCTACACTACGGATAATGAGAATAGTATTGCTGTCGTGGTTTAGGAATGGTGCTCCCCCGTTTAGTGCTCCTGCTGAGAATCACCTAAGCATGTGTTGCTTGCTCACTCCCCAGCTCCCACTTCTCCACTGCAGGGGGATGGAGGGAAGAATTGGAGGAACAAAAGGTAAAGATCATGGGTTAAGAAAATTTTACAGAGAACAGCAATGAGACAAGAAAAATGAACAGTAGCAGGAACAATACTAATGGCAGAGGGTACAAGAAAGAGGCGAATGATGGAAACAATACCTGGCTGCTCCCTCCACTGTGCTAGGCTGACACAGAAGAGATTCCCTTCCCCCCATCCCTGGGTAATGACATAAGGTGGTATAGAGTAACCTCTGGATCCTGGCCATGCCCCCTCCTGGCTACTGCAAAAATTAACCCAGAATCAGGACATATGCAAACAGTATAATCTTAATTTTCTCATATTGCACAAAAGGTGTATAATAATTCTGTGGGTTTCCCCAGCAACAACGACCAAGCCTGAGATATAAATCTTGCAACCTGGATAGAGTAAAAAGGCACACACACACAAGACATCTTTACTCTTTTAAATGTAGTTGTGCCAGCATATTGCTGTGAACAGGGATAAAAACTTAGAACTTCAGTTGACCTACAGCCAGGTTCACACACACACAACTTCAAGAAATTAGAAAAGAGTTGTCTATTCATGTGAATTGCCAGAATTCACAGTTACACCAGCTAAAGGCAAGAAAAACAACACAAAATAAAAGTACTAGCCAATTTCTTGCAAACAGGATTTTGTAGGAGGTTGTTCCAGGGACTGGTATTCCAAAATCTTCAGTTTTGCGACCTTCCCTGAAACAGCTGGCTCCTGATGAGGAGAAGTTACTTGATTAATAAGACTCCTGCTTCAATCTAGGACAACATTTTGTATCTGCCTGTGACACCTCTCACCTCTTTAGTTCTACATCCTTTCGGGAGGTAGTCTAATGTTAGTTAACTTTTCTACCTGCAACCAAATGTCTTTATTTAAAAGCCTCAGTAGGCTTCTCTATTTCTTTTGTTCCTACTCTCACCTCTTGACCTTCCCCTGGCTGTCAGCAAGTTTTGGCCCAGAGTCCACACCACCCTTTTTTTTTTTTTTCCATGTTTTCTCTTATTCTCTCTCCATTTGCTACTCTCCCCATTTTGAAAATAATCTGTCAACACTTTTATCTCTCCCTTGTGAACTACTTTTCCAACTTCATTTGTTCCCACAGCAGCAGCAATAACAAAATGAAAATAATGACTTGTAAAAATTCACAGAATACTTTCAAATGAATGGTAAAATATAGACTAATAGGTAACTTTGGCCTGGTTGATAAATGAATCCCAGATTTTTCCTCAGCCATGCACAGGCACAAGATTTGCTCTACTTGCCAAGGCTGACCATTAGAATTAATTTTAAAATACTATAGAAAGTAAGTCATCTGAGAACCAAATAGAAATTCAGCAGGTTGCATTTTAATGCTGACCTTCACTTCTACATGGAAATCACAGTACTGAGAAGATAAGCACTTTTGAAAATGGAACAGGGTTGGTGAAATTAGTTATATTCCTCCTTCAGACATAGATACCCAAAAAATCTATTAAATTTCTGACATTACTTTTAAAAAACTTGTAGATTTTACCGGGGATTTCATAAGATATGTAAGAAATCACTTATATCTTCCAACTGATTCTTTCCAAAGCACATTATCTAGATATAATTCAGCATAACAGAAGTTTGGGCTACAAATTTGCCTTTTAATTTCCTCCAAAATTTCCCTTACAGTTGAAGGGAGAAGAAGACACTAAAGGGCAACTTACGTGTCCAGAGTTTCACACTTGATGGTTATATGATACGAATATTCTTGCTCTCAGTGTCTGTTTAAAAATTTTTCTATCATACCTGGAACTCTCAAACAGTTCAGGTTTGAGGAGAGAAGAGCATGGAAGACTATCAGCCTTAGAATGGTCATGCTCTAAGTGGCTTGGCATAAATAGGATTTCCATGCAAATCTGAAATCTGTGTCCATCTCTTCTGAGACTCAGCTGTACCTTAACAAGGTTTTTGCTGCACAAAAATAATCTTTGAAACCCCTATCCTGCCCCACTTTCATGGCACGACATGCACTACATGGGTTTGCAGATTTTTTTAGTAAGGTTGATGATTCCATCAACCTAAAACTGAAGTCTCATGAAGGAAGGGGACTGAAAGCTACAAACTCCCGTAAGCTTAAACTCCATTAGATTAATCATACATCAGAGGTACCAGTGCTGATAAAAAACCAGTTATGGGTCACTATGTCATAAAATTTGATTTGTGTGATCTTATATAAATCTTTTTCAAATTCAATTCATTAGTAGTTGTTTTTGAACTAGTTATAAACTATAATTTTATTCAAAAGTATAGCAAAACAACCCATTTTTGAACAATACATTAACAAGGGATAATGTGAGGTGAAAAAAATGGGTGCAATTATTAAAAAAACATCACTGGGAAACATGGAAACACATTTTCTCTAGGAATAATTTCCCTGATCTTTATTACATGTCAAATCTCCTATTGATCACTCATAAATGTTAGTTCTTGTGAGAAATACAGTTATTACATCTAAGCCTCTATGTCTGTAAAAACAGCTTCTCAAGGTGACTTAATATAACAAAATAGATGTTTGTATTGGTTAGAATGGACACCACAGTGCAGCTCAGGATGCTTGATAAAGACATTATTTAAGATACCATCGTTTTTATACTAAATGAGTTACAACAGAAAGCTGTAGTTGTAAAAAATACTAATCATCAACCAATTCAGATAAGACCATTAGCTTATTGTTCAATACAAGTATCTGACCCTTTGCCAAGCATGAAACACTCTAAAGTAGACATTGTTATACCAAAGATTATATAAAATGTTTCATAATTCTCTCAAACTGTCCTTTTATCGCTTACATATCATAAATTAAACCTGTCAGTCAGACTATCTGTTTAGCTGGTGCATTTTGCTGTATTTTTCGTTAAATTCTTAAATAACATATATCCAGGAGATATCAGACCTTAAAACTGCCCTTAATTGAAAACTACATAATTCCATTAGTTGGTCCAGTGTTAAACAAATATAGCATTTACGTAAAGGCAAGAGAACTTTCTGCTGCCAAGGTGACTTGTAATCCTTTAATAACTCCGGGGAAATAAAATGTACCTGTACATGACAGTTTCATTCAGATTATAGTTTCATGATTCATCAACTTTCTTATAATACATGCAAAATACAAATATTTTTAAATGTAATATTTGAAAAGCTGAGTATACCAGTTTAACCCATATTTAGCCAACAAAATTTATTAAAAAATTGCAAGTGGTCAACACTTCCCATTGATTTACATGGGTAACTCAATGTGACAAAGCTGTTATAATGAGGTGGCTGTGATCTAGTCCATGCTCTTTGCCTTGGTCTTTTTTATCATACATGAGATGGCTAAAAATGCATTGCTAACATATGGTAAAATGCAGCTTGAGGAGCCCTGGAAAGCTCTGAGTACACTTATTATCCTGGCACATTCCAGTGCCTCTGAGGAGTTACAATCTTGAGTCCCTAGAGTAATGTTTCTCTACTAACTGTGCAACCACAGCTCCCCTTTTTCTTGTTTCAAAGTTTGCTTTCTGCTGATAAATCTGCTGTGAACAGTATTGTGTTGTCAACAGAAAATATAATTGCTAATGCTGTATGTCCCAAGAAATTCAAAGGCACAGATTTAACCTTCACCATACATCCTGCAAACCCTTAGACAGTTCATGTTATCCTGAAACCAACTGAATTTTTCACTGAAATATTGAAAAAGACATAATTCTCCATGGTAGACATAAGTCTGTTTTTGAATTAGTTTTTTTTCTTTTGTGAATTATTTTTTCATTGACTTTTTTTATACAAATAACACATGCCCACTCTGAACATACAGAAGGCCATAAGAAACAAGAGGAGCTGTGGTGACAAAGATCCCCAAATCCATATAACTACAATATCTATCTATGACAAGGTACACAGATAAATATGGAAGATTGCAAGAACACACTGAGCATACAAAATACTTCAACACAGACTTTTCCGGAGCCTTATATGAAGTCATCCCTCTCTGGATTTCTTTTCCCGATTGAAGGAGTAGTTCTTATTTACTGAACAAAACTTGTGGGGTTTTTTTATTACACTATGGTCTGTTCTCATATTCTAAATCTATGATCCCACTAACCTTAGCACAGCTCTGCTGGATAATCTTTTGGTGACAGCTCATGGTATCTAAAATATAATTTTGAGGACTAAGCCATAATCTTTCACACTGTTATGGTAGCATTACGTTTATGTAGAGAAAAATTAATTGAAAGAGAGAAAGTAGATGTTAGTGTGTGAAAAACTCCATATTCATACTATTTTTTGCAAGTGTCAAAACAATATGAATGATCTGTCTTGCCTTACATACTCTTCACCATTTGGAGAGTATTTTTCATGTTTTACAGAAATAACTATTTCAGTATTTCTCTCTAAAACTACAATCTGTATACAGCTTCACTAGGCTTTATAATGGGACAAAAATCAGAGAAAAAGGGCATTTCATAGAGAAGGTCACAGACAGAATGAAAGAAATAAACTCAAATGCTTCTCTGGCATAGGAGTTCCCTTTGGGATCCTAACAAGTCACATAGAGCCAGAGCCACAAAACTGCATAGGTAACATTGACACATTTTTAGTGTCCAAACCCAGTAACTGGAAGAAGACCTCGCTCATGCTCAGCTCACCTCATAACAGCTAATGGACCATATGAAAATACTCTCAAACACTTTTATGCCCACTCATCTTGTTGCAGTTTCTCACATTTCCATTTAACCATTATACTAGGAGACAAAGAGATACTTACTTGGGCTGGAAAGTAAAGGGATTAGGGGAAATGAGCATACATGCATCTAACCTAGACTTGGCTGGTTTTCAATTTTGAAATGCACTGTTGATACCTAAATATATTTCAGGGAAATATGCTTGAAAGATTGGATAAGATGACAACCTGACTTGAGAACTTAACTTGTAAGTGAGCAAGAGATTCAGTTTGCCTTTACAAAAGCTGTCTTGTTTAACTATAAATGTTCTTTTCTACCTGTCTCCTCTAAAGAGTTTCAAAATGCCTTTCTGAAACAGTTCAATTCACTTTAAAAGGGTCACAGGTGAGAAATTAAAGTGTTGACCAGTATGAAAGTTGGTGACTCCAAGGCCAGGTTCGTGCAACACGTTTACTGGAAGGCTCACACAGATGAGATCTGGGACTTTGAAAGGGTAGCATGGTTGTGAGTAGACGTTAGTAAGGACTATAACAGTAGGCTGTTGAGTATAAAATAGACTGTTTTTATGCCAAGTAAATAATTATTAATATACATCATTGGTGTAGATAGAAAAGTTCAGCACCAAAATCATCATTTTTTCAATATCTATTTGGTACACACATTGCTTTTTGACAGTGGTATGTTTTTTGGGTAATTAGTGGTGTAACTAATGGTTACCATGGAATTTGTTTATAGGTATAGCAAAAAAACCCTGAAATAGTATTACTTTACTGGAAGGTGTTGATATAGCACACATGGTTAAACATCGAAATTACTCCTCAGTTTCTGCTCAGGTTGGGGAACCAGTGCTGGAAGAAAAGAGATTTATGGTTATTATTTAGGAATTGCACCATGTAGGGACACTGATTGCTTAAAGACTCAGGAACGTAATTACAGGAATCATGTTCACAGCAGCCCCCACTGTGATCAGGGAGCTTCTTGAACCAGAGTGTCAAAAGTACCAATGAAAACTTCTCCTGCCATATAATGGGCCTCCAGTCAGTTAGGTGAGTCAGGTGACCCCTGAAACCTGGAGTGTATGACCATGTGTCACCTAATTCAATGAATACTGTTGTCACACACACTGAGCTGGAAAGGGTTGGCCTCTTTTGCCTGAGCTGCAAAATGCGTATGCAGATTTGGAGCAAATCAGCGGTTTCAGTTGGGACCTTCTATTTGGTAACCATAGTGATCATGGATCAAGAGTTGGACTTTGTGATCTCAGAGGTCCTTTCCAACCCTGCTGACTCTATGATTCTATGGTTTCTCAGGAAGCTTCCCTAAACCCTGAGTTATCAGCTACTTACATAGCATATTGTTCTTCTGGGAGGCTGTTCTGAAAATACTTCTCTGCTCAGGTTCTGCTGTCATGATATTTAAGGGAATACTTGCTTTCAAAATACCTTTGCAAGTTAGTTACTCAGTAACCATAGGCAACTCCTGGAAGTCAGACTTCCAGGGAGATCACCTTGAGTTGGCAGCGGAAACCACATTATTTTCTTTAGAGTGTGTAAGTGCTGTGCCGTCTAGAATGGAGTAAAAGCGTTCTGGTGATATGAATTTTGAACAAAGGTATTAGTGAAGCACATAAACATGTGTGTTCGTTTTGTGATGAACCCTACCACAAGCTATCCCCAAGCTTTTGGGGACAGAAGCTGGTGAATCCATACAGTGCACTGCAGAAGCAAGGAGGCAAGTCTTCCTATCAGTTAGATAGGTGTATTCCGATGGTGCTGTTCTTCAGTTAATAATGTATTGTCCTATTTCATTACTTTCAGACTTCTTTGACATTGCCGTCTTTAGACCATGTTCCCAGATGTATTTTGCAGGGAGCTCATCAAAATGTATCTGCATGCCTGATGTGGATTCTGCCCTGTATAATTTCAAGGATCCAATTCTTCACCTTATATATTATTTAAATTCATGACTTATTTTACAACTTTACAACAGAAGTGAGGACTGTACTCCAAGTTCTTTTAAAACTAAAGAAGTAAGCAGGAACAAAGAACCATTATTATTCTGTAGTATTTAAAATGTTATTTAAAAATTATAAAAAATGTGCATCAATGAAAACATTACATCGGTATCTACTTTCTGTCTTCTGGCTGACACCTACACAAAATATGGACAATAATGTGATTAGAAACATGGTTTAATTTTTAAGAGTATCTTACAGGCACAGAAAATGTTAATCATTCACTGCAAGCTGAGAAGACAGAATGGCAGACGTTAGTGAAGCTGTGGGTCAATTTTTTGCCCTTTAAATTCAGACCACATACTTTATGCAAGTCTGCATTAAAATGAGTGCAAGTAAGACAGACAGCTAAAGTCACAAGTTTCCATGATGTCAAAATATCTGTCTGAATATCTATTGCATTTATCTTTGTTAACCATAGTACAGAAATTCAACTATATTAACAAAAACTAAATTAAAGTAAAAGGTTATAAACTGAGTATTTTGGAGCTATAGGAGATTGAAATGCTTCTTCTGCTCAACTTCATATAATTTAAAGATAACTCCAGAGTTCTAATCCAGAGTTTGGTCTGAATCCAAAGTTTTGCAGAATAAAAGGTAGTTCAGATTTGATTTTTCAGTTCAATGCCTTTCCTAATTATAACTCAATAAATAACACCAATTAACATACTCCAGTAGTTTACTCCATGTGTATTTTTCCAAAGGAATAGCTATTCTGCGTTTCCTAGCCGAAAATGAGGTATAGATATCTGAAAGGAATGTTTGTTACATATTGCAGTTCAGAGTAAATCACTGAATTTTGCAGGGCTTTTATACCTATGTTACTTTAGAATACAGAAAACAATCAAATGTATTTCAGAATGTTACGCGCTTTTTTCCCCACTTATTTTCTCTACTTATAGAAAAAAAAAAAGTGTTTCTGAAATTTCAAGATCACGATACACATTTTATTTTTGTTTGGCAGCATAGTTAAGATGAGACTCATGGAATTTGCAAATCCTTCAAATGGCTTTTGAGGGAATCCTCTTTGAATGGGATTTCTAAAATTGGAAACATCTTGTTTTGATCTCATTAAGTCTGTAAAATGAGAAAGTTGTCATCAAAATGGTACGCAGACCTGCTATTACTCAAGGTTTTAATCAGTGTTTCTAAATAAATTCATATATGCCATAGGTGAAAACCAGTTTAAAAATGAGACTGACACATAAGGGAGAGAATGTGTTCTTTTATGTCAACACCTATCCAACATTGCTCAATAAATTTCATTTGTCAGGGAGATTAGAAAAAGAATGTTTTCAGATTTAGATGCTTAAAATTTTATTATGTATTTTCATTTAAACATTAATGTTGAAGTGCATCATTGTATAAATTGGAAACCCCTGTTTTCATTATATACTGTCTTGTCTATCAGTAGAAAGTATTAACATAATATTGTCCCAGAATTCACTTACAGCTATAAGGGGAAACAAAATGATGTGCTGATAACAGATTAAGCATATAATGCACAAGCCCTAAGGCTTTTACTCTTGGGAGACATTACATTTCCATGGCAATACCAGGATATAATATAAATAAATGAAGAGTTACAGTCTGCTAGTCAGGCATGCCGGATTGGATTTAAGGCATATTAACTACTTCTGGAGTAAGCAAATGAATATTGCTGATGGACTGAAAGAGATAAAAGAGGCATTTTAGGATTTGATACCATTTAAGCTACTTACTCAAATATCCCGTTGTAAGATTGTATTTATGAAGAAAGTTCAAGGCTATTTGAACTTTTACATGCTTTTTTTAAAGTTTTATTGTGTATTAAAGAATGTTCTTATAGACTACACAGAGAAACCCACAAGGAACAAAAATAAAAATCCTTACATTTAAAATGTGAGTTCATAGAGGAAGAGTGGAAGGGGGACTTGTGGAATCGGGGAGACAGTGCAATAGAAACAGGAAAAGGCAACTCAGAAACAAGATAAAAACCTCTGTGATAAAGATCAGATTAGGGAATTGGACAGTAGGCCAGGTAGGAGGACTGAATTTGTGTTGAAGAGATGATGACAGTTTTTATAAGAGCACTATGGAAGCAAGGAACATGGAATCTCCTGAAGAGCATTGCAATTGCAAAGTGTTGGATACGCCTAGCCCAAGCCCTAACCATTTTAAGGGATGTACATCCTCCATTTCCAGTGGTCACTGTATTAAACAAAGGCTACAATAAATTGAAAAACCCGGACTAAAACACTTATCTGTATGATTTGATTGATAAAGCTACATCAAATTGCTTTATTTCATGGTCTTATGAAATTGGTAGGCATTGGATGACTTCTTTACATTTAAATTGTGCTGATTAGCCAGTTTTACCTTAATAACTCTCTATGATAGTGACCACCTTATCTTGCCCTTTAATTTTAAAATTAATGAAGTAATCATTTATCCTGGTCTCTTTCTGTGTTCTGCCCAATTACTTTAGTGCTAGATGGTGCTTTGCGTTTTTGCTGGTCCATTAGTCCTATATCATGCGCTTTCTGGACTTCTTTGTTCAACTGAGGGATAATTAAATAGTGCCTTTTAGAATCTTTATAACCTTGGCACATAAATTTCCTTTGCAAACAGTTTAATTTAATAGATGAATGTCATTTAAACATTGGAACTTATTTTTGTTTTCTTCTGATTAAGGTACCTAACTTGAACTATGTAAAATAATAATCTACCTTGAATTATTATTTTTATTTTACAGATGGATCCATTTCTTGATTCTTACCCTCTCGGGAAACCATCCCTACACTGAAGAAGCAAGGAAAAGAGGTGTTACTTCTTGACTCCATAATATGTCAAACTTTGAACAGCCTACAGAGAACTAATAAGAATTTTACAGCATTGAACTGACAGTGAATGAAACAAATTTAACACTGGCTAGGTCACCACTGAAGGCTTGAAACTTATAAATGCAGAGCAGTCTGCTGTGGACTTTATGAAATAGGACTGCAATGAGCTGTTTACAAAAGATTTGCACTATTAGGAGCCAGACTCTTTCTGCTTGCTTGGGCAGTCTCACAAGCTCTTTGTTTGCCCTTTATGGTCTGAATGAAAAGCAAATTTTAAAGCTTGATGGCATTTATTCAGAGAATGTTCTATACTGGGAAATGTGGCTGTTTTATCTGGGAATGGAGAGGAGTTCTGTGAAGAAGAGAGATTTGGTGCAGAAAGAAGAAAAGACTTGCTTTTAATAGCATTTTCATATTCCTTGAAAATTTTCTCCATTCTGGTTTTATTGAATTCTTCCTAGGTTCTACGCATACAAAACTATTAGAGAGAAATTATGTTTATTGGGGAAATGTTGGTGATCTGCACACATAGAAGGTTGAGAGGAACCCTCTATTGAATACAGCCTACAATACATTCAGATGCTATTACATTCACATTTTAATAAGTACAAGTGATGTGACTGACATTTTCTGAATTTTCATGCTTATGTGAACAAATATAACTGCACTGGCAATACCTCTAAAGCAAAGGCTGGACCTATATTTAAATACTCTACTGCCACCTTAGTCAAGATAAAGTTTTGCAGTGAACTTTTTCTTTTTCCTATTTTTCACCAGCAAGTAGTGTCTGCATTGAAAAAAGTGTTTATATGTTCAAATAAGTAGGTGTGGTATGGTTTGATTATATATAATCTAAAGATTTAGGAGAAGATATTCAGTATAGCGTTATGTTAAGTGTAATGGTTCAACATACCATTTTGCATGTGAATGCAGAAATTAATTAGCAAGTACATATTTCCTGTGAAGTCATATAGTTTCACTACCTTCAAGAAATTATTTATTTGAAATCCTGGTCCTCTAAAGACAAAGGAAAAACTTTTATTGGTCTCAACAGCATCAAGCATTCACTGCAACCTTTTATCTTTGCAACGGGTGATGCACGCTGAACTATGAGTGAAATACTAAACCTTCTACCTTACCATTGCTCTCAAGCATCTTTCTGCTTGACAAGGCTCAAAATGTTTTTAATTGACTGTAGTGAAGCACAGACTAAAACACAGAGATATGCTGGTCTAGTCCAGTCTGACTTCTTGCACAGCATAGGTCATAGAATTTCATTAGGTACTAACTGGATAAAGCTGGCTGCTTTATTACATATCTTTGCTATCTATCTTATCTTGATTTAAAGACTGTGTAGAATGGAAAATCCATAAATGCTTGACTGTATCAATTCCTATATGTTCTAACTGCCGCAGTGTTGAGGTTGTTTTTCAGCTTAATGCATGCCCTGCACAGGCAATCTGAAAAAAATACACAGCAACCTGGTCCTGTTCTAAAATCACTGTACCTGACAGATAGCAATGATTATTTTATTATTGTTTCATCAGAGAAGCTAAATATTTCTTTCTGTAGCTCACTTTCTATATATCCCAGACTTTGTTAATTATAAAAAATTATATTCAAAGGAAATAGCTGACAAACCAGTTAATATCTCTCAATCACTTGGGATCAGGAATGTTAATTCACAACTGGCAGCACTCCCAAGTCCATTTTTGCAATTTAAATCAATCTGTGTTCTTCCTCTGTCATTCATGTTTTTTAACTGGAAGTGCTCTATTGGAAAAAAAAGCAGTCGGTGAATTTTAATTCTGAGAAAAACTTAAAATTGCCTATCTATTTCTTCATTTTTTCTTTTGAATTAATTTCCTTAAAACATATTAAAATAAATTTAAGAAGTATCTATATTATTATTGTCACCTATTGAAAACTTTAAGGTAAATAAAAAATAGCACCTGAGAAATACAAATTTGCTTCTTCATTTTTTAATTCAAACTGCCAAATAGAACTGTGAAATCCAAGAACTATCCAAAAATTTATTTCAGAAGGAACCTTTTGAGATCTCAGGCTATCCAGCCTAGGACCTCAGGACCTATCCAGCTAAACTTTGAAAGCTCAGGAGGATAATTCTTCACCACCTATTTGGGTAATTTGCCTCCAGATCACCTAGTTTTGTAAGAACTGAGTTCCTGAAACTATAAACTATCCTTTTGACAGCCTACCCA
>JAYRBT010000082.1:137124414-137141823 GCA_036023395.1 Myiotriccus ornatus | reverse complement strand
TGGGTTTTGTCCAGAAATCTACTTGGACAAAACCATTCACAGCCCCAGGGACGGGCTGGTGGGCAAAACCACGACATACTGATACTCTTATTTACTCCTATTTATTTCTAAACCTCTAGAATTCCTGTATCTGAGTTAACACTTTTACTGGCAGCATGCAACATGGCCTGTAGACATTACCTTGCAACTGACTGAGGGATCTAAACTGTATGGCAACAGTTTAAATTCAATGTCTCCTCAAAGCTAGATGTAGAATCATTATGCACAGTTTACTGGAAGTTAGAGAATGAAAAATGGATGCCTTGTATAATTGTAGGTAAAGCATAATAAAAAGTTTAAATAAATGTTACTATTTTATAAAATCATAGAATCATAGAATATGCTGAAAGGGACCCATGAGGATCATCAAGTCCAACTACTGGTCCTGTGCAGGACACCCCAAGAATCACACCATGTGCCTGAGAGTGTTGTCCAAATGCTTCTTGAACTCTGCCAGGCTTGGTGCTGTGACCACTTGGCTAGGGAGCCTGTGCCAGTGCTCAACTACCCTCTGGGAGAAGAACCTTTCCCTGATATCCAACATAAACCTCCCCGATTCAGCTTCTTGCAGTTTCCTCGAGTCCTGTCACTGGTCATGAGACTGAAGAGGTCAGTGCCTGCCCCTCCACTTCCACTCTTCAGGATGCTGAAGACTGTGATGAGGTTTCTTCTCAGTCTTTTCTTCTCCAGACTGAACAAACCAACTGACCTCAGTCATTCCTCATACGGCTTCCCCTCCAGACCCTTGACCATCCTCATGGCCCTCCTTTGAATGCTTTCTAATAGCCTAATGTCTTTTTTATTTTGTGACTCCCAAAACTGCACATGCTACTCAAGATGAGGCTGTCCCAGTGCAGAGCAGAGCGGGAAAATTCCCTTCCTCAACTGGAAGGGAATATCCAGGCTGGTGATACTTTGCCTGATGCCCCCCCAGGTTGGCCCTCCTGGCTGCCAGGGCACTGCTGACTCATATTCAACTTGATGTTGACCAGGACACCCAAGTCCCTTTTCACAGCACTGCTCTCCAGCCTCCTCCCAGGTGCAGAATCTGGTGCTTGTCTTTGTCAAACTTCATGTGGTTTGTAATTGCCTTCTCTCTAGTTTATCAAGGTCTCTTTTCAGGGCCTCCCTTCCCTCAAGGACGTTGGCAGCTCCTCTCAGTTTAGTGTTGTTAGCAAACTTACTATTCTTTCAAGTCCTGTGTCCAAGTTGTTGATGAAAATGTTAACTCATTCTCAGAGTCATCGGCTTACAACTCAGGGCACTGAGACCCCCTTGGTACATCATCCACGTTGAAGACAAAGGCAAAGAAAGCATTAAGCACCTCTGCCTTGTCTCTATCCCTGTTTGTGAGGTGACCATCCTCATCCTATAATGGGCCAATGATACTTCTGCACTGCCTTTTGCCACTATTTGAAAAAACTCTTTTTATTGTTCCCCACATTTCTGTCCAGTTTCAACTCCAGTTGAGCTTTGGCCGCATGAATTTTTTCCCTGCAGTGGCAAGCAGTATCTCTGTTTTTTTCCTCTGTCACCTGACCTTGCTTCCCCTGTCATACAGCTTTCTTTTTTGCCTTATTTCCAGATGGTCCCTTCTGCCTCTTCTGCTTCACTTCCGAGATGCCAACTCCTATGCCCTTAGGAGGTGATGTTTAAAAAGTGACCAGCACTGATGGACCTCAGCACCTGCAAAACCATTTTCCCAGGGGATGACCTAATTTTGTACAACAATCCCATTTAAACAAGTGTTATAAACAACTGCTCGAGCTGTTATTCTGTTGCTGCATCATGATAAAATTACATGAAGAATCCAGAGGTCTGAGACTCTGTTATGGGAAACCCAGGGCTGAGCTGGTGAGGAAACCTTTTCTGACTGTGCAAGAGTGGTGTGTGTAGGGAGTCAAGGTGAGCACCCATCAGCTCACTGGAGCCACCTGCTGTGAAGAGGCTTCAGTCCCAGCAGTGAAAGTCTCTGGTGGGGGGAGTGTGACTGCCGGAGTGGCTCCTGAATGGTCAGACAGGAAAGATTCCCTAATACTTTCACATCTCTCACTCTTCTGTTTTCAACACTGATGAATTCTAACCTGTCTGGTTCAGAAGCAATTACATACACTTCAATATTCTTCCTGCACCTCTTCACATTTCCAATTCTACTACAGATTTATGAGATAAATGATCATCACTGCAGGTAGTGGTTAAGATGTGGGCCCAGCATGATTTGTAAAATAGTATAATGATGTTTTCTCTTTTGTTCCAGCTTGTAAATATTCAGAATATCTTGGTCCTTTTTGACAATAACAGAGCACTGAAGTAATGTTTTCAAAGAATTATCTATTACTTCTGATTAAAAAAATCCTACCTCACATATACAGTCCATCCAGCCTTAAATACAAAATATTTCAATTTTCTTCTGTCCCCAGTCTATTTGGTCAGTGATTTGTTGCCCTAGTGCAGCTTGGGAAATGTATATGAAGTTTTTCATTAAAATTTGTGGAGCTTGACTGTATAATCTTTGACAGAATAGCTCCTTCTGGATGACATGAGTAGCAAGGTAATTATATATGTGAACAAGGATATCAGAAACAGGCCTTTACTACAAACAGAAAAAAATGCCACACGCATTTACAACATTCTAAATAGATCCTTGGGCTGGAGCATTCATATGCAAATAAATCCTCTAAACAAATACAGGAAACAGAGTAAATGGGAGAATCTGAGGGGTCAACAGCTGGCCAAGGAAATAATTTAAAAAGCATAAAAAGACTATGCAACCATATACAATGAACAATAGAAGCTTAAAGACCTCAAGATCCATTAATTAGAATGGACAATTGTTGATCCTTTGAGGGTGAAATGGGATTTTATTTTGGCAGAACAATTTCAGATAAAGTGGACACAGGAAATAAACAATCCTGTGTTCTAGAGGTACCATCTATTGTTAACTCATTTTCAAACCTCTCTCCTCTTTGACTGAATAACACCAAAACAAATCAGATGGGCTTCCTGGCTCAGGAAATACTGAATATATAATGTTTTAGCTTCTGATGTTTTAGTCATTGTAATTACCCCACAGGTGGACCCAGACATCCGACCTACACAAGTGACTTAAACATAACTTTTTTGTCCTTACCACTACTCAATAATCACAGGAACTGTAATATCCAGCTTCCTGAGCTTTAGCAGTTCCAGAAGCATCACCTGTTTGCTGGCATCCTAAGACTGCTGATTGTTTTCTGCCAATACTCTTGGTACTATAACACCAGTGCTTAGAGAAGGAAAACATTAATTGCTTAGAAAACAAAGGAGTTTTCTATGCAGACTTGTACCTTGTACTGCATATGACATGCCCACAGCAACTTCCTGCTGTCACTAGTGCATGAGTCCTTCACAAAACAATGTATTTCTCACCAAGCAAGCAACAACCTTAGCCTGCAGCAAAGTAGATGGAAAAGGAGATTGAATTTTGGATTTTTTTTTTTTTTTTATTAACACAAATGATCATTACTGAGCATACTGCCAAGTCCAAGAAATGAGGAGCATGAACCAGGTAATAAGTTTATTTCTTATTTATTTGTTTCACACTGCTAACTTAACCACTAACAGGAAACATGGGATTATTTTAGCTCTGTAGATTTGATAATTCAGAAGGTCACCCTTCAAGAATTTTGTTATCCTCTTAATTTGGAGTACATGAGTCAGTTTGGGGAAAAAAGCATAACTGGTCCCAAAACACTGCAAAATTTATTAAAATAATAAATGTTAGAAGTGGAAAAAAACCATCATTTATGTCTTTTTCAGGTGCCAGTATTCTGTAGCCTATGTTAATAAAACATGAAAGCTAAGTATCTCTTCTTAATTTTTCTAAACGTGAAAGCTTTTCAGACAGCATTTGGCATTTCCATTCTGAAGATGCAACAGGTACTGTTTTTAGGTATCACGCAGATTCCAGATTTCACGCTCTGACTGTGGTATTATAGTTAATTTAGAATATACTGTTGTTGCTATTATTATCAATCTATAAGCTAAGCAACCCGCTTTTTAAAGGTATGGTCACATATTCATTCTAACCTAGCTTTTTATAGAGCTCTAGAACCAGTGAAAAAACAAAGTACCAAAGGATCTGAAATCCTTTATTTGCACTGATTATTTGCAATGGTCCTTGTTTTAAGGCAGTATATAGTTCAAGAGCGGTCTTGATAACTTCAGTGGATGATGCTAAATATTTCCAGGCACAATGAGATCTTAAATATGTCAGTTACTATTACCTAAAAAAAGAACTTCATGACATTTTCAAAAACTTAAAATTACAGGTTAGAAAGCACAAACCAGAAGGGTATAGTTATGAAACACTGCTAAAAAGCTGATAATAAGGATCAATCTGTAGTTGGTGTAATTCAAAATTATTCAAGTATATTGAATAGAAAACTGGACTCTAGATTGTCTTTTTCTTTATCCCATGCTGTTTTCCATTGCTATACTTTTCTTTCACTTGTTTCCCCATTCTTCTCACACACTTCTTGCATTGAGATGCCTCGAAAATAAAGCAGATTTTTTTTTCCCTCAGTGTCTGATAGGATGTATCAAATGTGAGCACAAATTCCCAGAAAACCCGTAATACCCATGCAGAATTTTTACTGTGTTATGGATGACCAGAGCAGTGGGGGTCAAGTATTTTTCACTGACTGCTTCAGTTTTGATAATGGTGTTGCTGATCAGCAGATGACCTATTTTGCTCTTTCTCTTACTAGCCAATATGTTTCTTCTCCTCTTGTACCTACAAATATGTAATTTTTTTTTTTTTTAATGACTCTTCTTTGGAACACAAACAGAACTACAAAATGATAATTTAGCTTTTAAACACATTTCCTTCTTGATAGTATAGAGAAATAACTTGTTTACTCTTTCCTTGCATTTAGTATTCTTGAAAATTTAATATTCTTGAAATTCATAAATACAGAAATGAAACATGCATTCATGTCAAACGAAAAATTTGATCTAACAAATAGAACTACCTAATACATTATGAGTTTACACTTCAGTGTAATCCTCTAGTTTTTAAATAGTGGAGTTCATTATTTTTTCTTTAAGAAACTGTATGAATATCTCAATGGTTTTCATTGCATGTAATTTGCAATTGATATGAACAAAGGAAAATGGATTTTAGGAAATCCAAAAAACAATCCTTCTGTAATTCAGGTGAAATCAATTGAGCTGCATCAGAGCTTGAGTTGGTGTACAATGTCCAGAGAAAGCTGCTACATTACTGTAGTTTTCTGATTAATAAGGAAATGGCCAATCAGACATAGTCCTCTGGCAGAACAATTTTCATGAAGCAGGGACATGCAATACCCCCTTCACCAATGCCACTGATTTAATAATATTATTCTTCAGGTATTCTTTTTTTAAAGTTTTAAGGATGTGCCTGCAATGTTTAGAAACATTAAGATTGGAAGACCAACATTTTCAGTATCATATTCTAAATGTGAATCAAATGTATTCATCTTAATGCAGCTGACCTGGACAGTACCATCTCATAAAGAACAAAATGATGACACAAGTTAACTTCCCACAGCACTGTCATTTTTTTGAGACAAAATTTAGTTTTTTTCAATAAAAATAACTTTTCCTTAATATCCCAGTTCATCAGACCTCCTAGTTTTCTGTTTCACAAAATTTTATGTGCCTTATTCACCTCTCATGTATAATTACTTAACAGTACTGGGGATAAATATATGGAAAAACCTGTGTAGTTTATCGAGAAAATAAGGCTCCATTACTTTAGCTGAAGAAGGTAAATTGACTGATGATAGTTGTGAGTGGAGGCAATCTTTGCACTCCCTTATTCCAAGTAAAAAACCACAGTATGTATATATTTGCTCTGAAATGGAGGTATACTGTTAACCTTAGCTATTAAAAGAATCCTTCAGCTTTAAAACACTGTTATACAACTTCCCATTTTCTACCAGACCCATTACATTTACCTGATTTATAAATAAAGGTGATGTTGTGCTCTCAGGCATGACAGTATAGAATTGATCTCCATTATATGTAATCAAATTCCTCAGCATCTCACTTGGTTGTAAGTATACTGAATATTTAAATGTTTAATCCAGGATTAATCTTTCTCTTTTAAAAGTTTACATTGTGGGCACATTCTCAACTCACATGTTTGAATATGTCCTTTTGTAAGTTTTGTAAAATTTCTGGAGTTTTTGAAGCAATAGAATGTTTCAGTGTGCCTGCTTGGCTGACAAATTTGAAAGGACTATAATAATCTATAAATATTTGGAGAGTATCAACATCAAGGATAGGAAAGGGCTATTTATCACAGTATAATTTTAAAAGCTTATCATTAGAAGTAAGAGAATAAAGATAAAATGTTACATGAAGAAGAAAAATCTTCTTGACCAATTTACCTACTAGCCTATGCAATTGTTTCCTATGGGAATTGATGGAATACTCTTTGCTATGACTTTAAATTAAACTTGAGAAAATATGCTCAAATGAACAATAAGGAACAATCACACTCTGGCAGAGAGAAGGAGCAGATGACCTAATAGATCTTTTTCATCTTCTTTTTCAGTGACTTTCATTCTTCTTTTCCTCTGGCTGATAAAACAGCATAGAAAAGAATGACCTCAAGGAAGGACTTGTTCTTTGTGACTTAATGAAATGAAATAATTGCAGCATTCTGAGCTGCAAGTACAGTGAGGGTTTGGTGTGGAAATCAGGAACACAGTTTCCTTTATGTCAGCCATGATGGGTAATGGTCTTACCTGGATTGAAGGGAGACAGAATAACACAGAAAGTAACATCAGCCTGAATGCATCCTGTTTTTGTTTGGATATGAGCTAGTTTTCTTCCTAGCAGTTGGTATAGTGCTGCGGTTTTGATTTAGGATGATGTTTTACTTTTCAGTTTCTTATGCTGCTCTGCCAGCAAGAAGCTGGAGGTGAACAAGAATCTGAAAGGGAATATAGCTATGACAGCTGGTTCAAACTGGCCAAAGGGATATTCATACCACATGGCATCATGCTGAACAAGAAAACTTCAGGAGAGTTTCCTGGGGAGTTAGTGGCTCACTGCTTTGGGACCAGCTGGGCATCAGCCAGAAGGTGGTAAGCAATTGCATTGTGCATCACTTGTTTTGTATATTCTTCTATAATTATTTTTATTTTCCCTTAATTTTCTGTCCTATTAAACTGTTTTACCTTCTTTTGCAATTCTCTCCCTCATCCCAGCGAAGGGAAGTGAGCAAATGTCTCTGTGGTGTTTAGCTGCCTGCCACATTAAACCACAACAGCATGCCTAGTGAATGGTATATCCCAAGGTACAACATGACGTCTTACTGCCTACCAGTTTCTGGTGAAATGTAAATGGTTAATTATGGTATATAGAGCAATACACTTGTGATATGATTACAGGTGAGATCCACTACTCACCCAAAATACTACAAACACTAACATAAATGTTGCTTTATCAATATCTTGTATTGCATTGATACACCTTCATAGTAATTTCAACACACTTTTCATGAAGACAATCCCAGAATTGGAACCTGCTGGTTGAAAACATACCAAACATAGTGATTTTCAGTGTAAAGATCAACTGTTTTTCAGGAACTGAAAAGGCAATGCATAGTGGTTCTGTTGCTTTGACATAGGAAAGGAGTGAATCAAACTTGGATACCATTGTTATTTGTCCTTTGCTTTTAGGAGTGGTTCATCTGCTTGGTCTACTTTGTATTTTATTGCATTTTTTAATCTAAGCAAAGATACTGTACATGTCTCTTTGGAAAAATTTTATATACACACTTTTATTTAGTATGAGAAGTGTATATGCACTCCACTAAAATAGAGTATATAACAGGGCTGTTAACATTGATACAGTGTTTGCTGTCACTGTAAAGTTCTCTGAAAATGTAGTTGTAGAAGAAGTCACATTAAATATCAAGTTGAATTAGCTTACCAAAACTGATCAGCTGAGACTTTGCTATGAATTTTGACTTGTAGTTTCCAACGCAGGGAATTTGCTGGATCTGTATTTGCATTAGTATATAAAACGGGATGAGAAACAACTGACAGACCTGAAAACATTTTTCAGTTTCAAAAAATCTCTTTCTGTTCTCTATTCTCTAGACAATCCCTTACCCGTGCTGTTGAATGAATAGAGCGGATCTGGGTCTTGCCTGGGAGAATGTGGACTGGCACCTCTGAATCATGCAAAGGAGTGACCGAACTTGAAAAGGTCTATATGTGCCAGAGTTCAAGCCTGTGGCCTCATTAGTTTTGGTCTATTACTTCAGATGATACCATACATGGATCTGGGACAGATTCATCTTCTTGTAGAACAGAACTTTAAAAACAAATCAGATGAATGATGCTCCACAAGTGCCTATTTCTCTTAATCTATTGTTAAAAGAGCCTAAAAATTAGCTCAAATATCAACGATATATTGTAGATATTTAAAAGTGGCATAATATAAATTCCACCTTTGTTTAACTTAGAGGAAGCAGTTATGGAGATAATATTACCTGTTAGGTGAGACTGCAAGCCTCCAGACCCACCACCCCAGCTCACCATTGACACACATACAGTACAAAATCATATTTTAAAAAAAATTATATATATATATATATGCTCATATATATGTACGTATATATATACTTATAATCTATATCTGAGCAAGGTGGGAGAAATGTAAAGGAAAATGGAAAGGAAGAGGGAGAAGGAGAGGGAGAGGGAGAGGGAAGGGGAGGAAAGGGGAGGGAGAGAAAGAGGGAGGGGAGGGAAGGGAAGGGAAGGGAAGGGGAAGGGGAAAAGGAAGGGGAAAGGGAAGGGGAAGGGGAAGGGAAGGCGAAGGGAAAAAGACAATACGCTTATGCCAATAAAAGTGTAAGTGAAACAATTATGTTTCTATTACATTTGTCAGAATGACTGTTTCTAAGTGAAAGCTCTGATGGATGTTGACCACCTGATTAGTCTCGGGATTCTGTTTAAAAAAACACATTCAGAAGGTTGCAAAGAGAGTTTTTACTTTTCAAAACATCCCAAACAGATTTCAGTGAAAAAACACTAGGCTTTATTTTCTCAGTATTTCAAGACTATTGTTTTAAATAAATACTCCATTGTTTTAGATTGCTATTTTTCCTTTGTCTCTCCTGCCCTCTTCTTCCTTCCCCATTTGCCACTTCACTGTATTTTTCCTAACTTTTTTTATGATGATGGTCATATCCACTGGTTCTAATGACAAAATAAAGAAGCAGAAAGTAAAATGAAAATGAATGAAAAAGCTATGAGCAAAAACTGAAGTATTGGTTCAGAATTTTACTGAAAATTTCCAGAATTAATAAATAAAATAAATAACTTGAACATTGGCAGTTAGTCTTCCAAAATAAATAGAAACCATCAACTGGTATTATTTTCTCTTTTCTCATTTCTTCATGCCAAGGAAGTGCAACTAAATTAAGGATGAATAAGATAGCGGTACTATCATCCAGTTAGAAGTATGATCTTAGTTTGCGATCATTTGCTTGCTCTTGACTGTGTAATTTATTTAAATATGTGATTTAACTGTGTATTTAGCTGTCCTCCTAAATAAGAAAGGTAGTGATGGTGCTTCATTTTTGAGTTTGGTGATAATAGTTCTCAAACCTTACTTACAGTCAACATAAGACTCTGTAAGTTTCGCGGTTCTGACTCTTTGGAACTGTGACCTAAAAATGTGCTAAAGTATATTTGTGTCTAGAATTGTCTGAAATTTTAGGTTACGTTAATTATAAAATTATTGACTGAATAATTGTAACCAGTTTTAGGACATGGCTTCAAACATAACATAATAATTAAAAAATATTTAGCAAATTCTGATAAGCCTTTAGCCTGTGCAATATAGATATCTACAAGTTACATAGCCCATGTGGATGTGCTCTTTAAGCTAGTCAAAACTGTCTCTTGGTGGTCTCTTTCCGATATGACCATATTCCTTTTTCTTTCTATAATTCTCTTACCATGACACTAACTCCTCCAAAATGTGTTCTTGAACTCTTCAAAAATGGGATTAGCTAAGCCTTTTCATCTTATCTGTACTACTCATTTTGTTCAAATTCATTTTTTTCTGCCTGCAGGTGTCCAGAACTGTGACCTACAATTTACTTAACACATCCTAAAATTTATCTGACACATGCTAAGAACATAATTGTTTTTTCACAGTCACATCAACTTGATACCTGGTGACATCATGTCTCTTATCCTCACAGCTACTTTTCCCTTTTCCTTCTCTTGTTTTCATTTGGTGATATATCAGCTTGATATCAAAAGCTGGTCTCTCTGCGAAAATGAATTGTGCAAGCTAAAACCTATTTGGTTCTCACATGTATAAAAGTGAGATTCAATGAAAGTGGACTCTAGGCTGAGAGGATTGGATGTGATCCAGGTCCCAAGTTTAGACATAATCTGAAATGTAGGGCTATAGGGCCTTCATCCCATGACTCAAGTTTTATAATTTCTTAGTCATTACAATAAGTTACCTAGCTATCTGCTTATGAAATTTTCTACTTTTCAGACCAGTGGGTCCTTAGGTGTTTCTTAATATTGCCTGTATCCTTGTCGTGTCACTGCAGAGCATTTAATGGAGAGAAGGAATGAAAATAGTTCAAATACTCTCGGTAAAAGGAGAGTGTTCAGTTTAGGTTTCTAAACCTTTGAGGAGTGCTGTATTTACTGATAATAAGAGGTCATTGGCCTAAATATCTCCTCTGGTGAGCTAGTTCTCTGAGAAGGCATTGCATTAGCAACTAAACTACTAAGTTCCAATTGCAAATATATTGTCAAATATATTTTCTGTCTAGAAATTTAGCTTGGAGAGTAAGAATTATTTCACCATATCTTGTAGTCCAATAAAACTTATTTGTGCCAGGTTTCAAAAAATTCCAGAGAAACGGCTGCTGAGCATTTCACAGTTTGGCACTGAGGGTCTATATGAAAACATAAATTACAAATATAATGTATCCAGAATTCCTGGGAAAAACATGTATTCATAGGTCTAGTTTTCACATGGATTGCAGAGAGCAGTATTCATACTTATGCCAAACTTTGTTAATGAGTAATTAGTCATTAATGGCATTAATGACAGTAAGTATGACCAATAAAAGATATTTCCAAACCTGATACAGACAAGACATCAGGCAAGGACCACTGAGTAAATGAAAAGCATGTACTAACTGAGATTAGCCCAGCATGATTATAACAAAAAACAGGATTACTCTTGATGCTTAACATACCTGCTTTACTGGGAACTTAGAGCATCTCCTTATCTTTGTTTCCCAAAAGACTGCACTCTTTTTATACTGCTGTTGCAGTAAGTCTGAATTAAGTTCAGTAATTACATTACTTGCCTTACCTGAACTGGGGCAAGGAACCATCACATTACCCCAGTAGGCCAGTTAGATGCTTTCATTTAATAGACATTTCATGCTAGAATGTTCTTTCATTGGTAATGTATGTACCTATTTTTCAAAAATAAAGAAAAATCTGTTTGGATAGTCTCTGTAAAGACCTCATGTTAAGAAAGTGGACAGCTATTGGCCAGTGATTATTTTCTTCATGAGTTCTCCAAATAGATAACACATTTCTCTCTCTCATATTCAAAATACAAATTAGCATGTTTCATCACCATTTAATTCTCTAGATTGTCCTACAATAGGAAGCCTTTTTCCTTTTTACTTATTTCTTTTTAGTGTAATATAGCCTCTGAAAAAAAAATCATCCTATGGGCTGGTACTTGACCTCTGCTGTAGGTTAAGTTTCAATGGCAAATGTCTCTCAGTATTGTCAGGGAGAGGAACAGTTACTGCAACTGGACTTAAGAAGTAGGTTTTGTTAGCTTAAATAAATGGGCAGCAGGTTCTAGTTTATTAATCTCATTTATGTTTATTTACAAAAATATAATTCCTGTTAATATGCTTGTAGTTGAGATTCCTTGAAGAACAGCAGTAATATAATGGCTGTTTATGAGCTATATATCAGAGGGTGTTGCTCTAATATGCTCCTAGAACAGACTATGTGTCCTAGTTTTCAGTAAATCTCAGATTTTTCCTTGAGAATTACAGCTATTGTTTCACTTGTTCCTCTGTGGAATTGTTTACCAATCTTAAAGCCTTCCACAAAACCATGAATAATACAATACTCACCCCCTTATACCTTGTGCTGTCATTTACCCTGGTTCTAAGTGATTTCAAAAATAAAATATTAGGACCCCTGTATAATATATCTGAGGTTTTAGTATACATGTTTCTTAAGTGTGCTCTTTGCATAATTATCAATGATCAAGCAAGGAACACAGCAGCAGGAGGAAAAGTCCCACTTTGTCATGGAACTTGTTAAACACACTGTTCTAAGGAGGGTAAAGTCTGAACAACTGAGATCATGATAAGGTATGGACAAGTAATAATACCACAGACATGACTTCCTTAAACAGTAAGTAATCATAAAGCAAATTCCAAGAAGGAAAAATTATGGAAGGAAAGAATAAGAAACCAGTGTCAGGAAGTCAATCTGTGTGCATGCAGCCACAATCTTGATTGTAATTAGGACATCTCTGAAGAGTATCTTTTTAACAGTTTTAGTCTTCTCAAGGGTATATGAAACCTGATGACAGGGAGTATCTTACAGATATCTGCAAAAAATACATAAAATGTGATTTGGCAGCAAAAATAAGCCACTTTGAAATGGAGAGCAGAGACATTATGACAGTTGTAAGACCACAGGGAATGTTATACTGACATTCAAAGAAATCTGTACAGACATGGAAAACATGACACCAAGAGGTGAGTCAAAAAAACATCTATCGTTATGGGGGGATATAAGAAAATAAAGCTTTTTATGCAGTGATGCACTGAAAGAAAAATAACAACAATTAAATGGAATAACCCTTCATAGGTATAAAATCAAGCATACTCCAGGAACCGCTTAAAATGCGTGTGTACAAAAATACTTTATTTTTACATTCTTTTTTTCCCTATCTATCTCTATGTCCTCCCTTCTCCAAAAAAAAAAAAAAAAAATCAAAACCCACAAAAAAAAACCAAAACAAAACAAAAAACCCCAAACAAACAAAAAAACCCCAAACATCTCAAAAGAAACAAAAAATTAAAAGACAGAAAAAATGCTTGTTAAAAATGAGGATGCAAGAATCTTCATGAACTTTGAGACTTTGGGACATATTCACATGTTGTCAGGAAAACTGGAAACTGGACCAGAAGAGGAACCAGCACTTGTGGTAAGTATGACTGGAACGCTTTAAGGACCCAATCCTTTGTCCCACAATTGCCTAAGCTGGGAAACTGTGTCCAGTCAAGACAGATGACAGAAGAATAATTAAGAACATGTTTGCAATCTCACACTGAGTAAAACTGAGGACAATAGTAAGAGCTTTTAAAAACATAAACAGTGGCATAGTACATTTTTACTTAAGCATAAGTGAGTAGACTCGCTAAAGAAAACTCAGCCCAGAGCAGTCATCTTTGAAGAAGGGAAAAAAAACCAAAAATCAACATTACAAGACATGTATCTGCATCTAGTTTCTAAACAGTGAGAAAACAGTCAAAGAAACCAGAACTGGTACCAAAAACAAGACAAAGAGGAAGGCACCTTCCTGTACCCTAAGCTGTAAGCTCAGTGTTAGTCTTTTGTTATCTATCAGAAGAACATGGGGAAAACCATCATTTAGGAAAATGAGAGAACACACAAAAAAAGAAGCCAAAGATCAGGCCGCATACACACAAATAAGTAGGTCTGATTCAGATAAGTACCACACAAAATATGAGCCAACAGAACAGTAAGCACTGCAGTGGAACCTAAGCCTTATAAGGTGCTAACAGGTTCAAGACAGCAGAAACACAAAGACCCTGTAGGCCAATAGCCATTGACTAAGACACAGCTACAGGTGAGATGGGGTAAAAGGTAACCTCCAGCAGAACCTCCAGTATAATGGAGAACCAAGGGCATAAGAGCTTTTTCCTTACCGGATTATGTCTCACACTTGGTCCCCCCACAGTGCTCTCAGTAGATTTCCCTTCCTTGCACATCTCTCCTGATCTGTGAATACTGACACACAACCATGTTGGGTCATTTTCCTACAGCCAGAATCTTCACCTTCTTTTTTCCAAGGCTAATTTTTGTTTCCATGTCCTTCCAAGAGCTCTTCTTTTAAGCCCCTGGCCTTCAGTTTCCTTAGCCTAAAAAGTCTATATGCACAAGTTCAGTACATGATAACCTTCTGAATTTTTGCCTCTATCTCATGTTTCTTTATTGAGGATTCATGATTTGTCACATTTGTTTACTCCAAGTTTTATCAGAATTAAGTGCAGCCTATATTGGTTGCAGCTAGGAAGTAGCAGCCTTCTCCTTAAGGGTTCAATAGTGAATTTCCAGTCATTTACCCACACACATACTCAACATTATCTGCTATCTGTTAGCATTTGCAGTTTAAGCGATTTTGCCACCTACAAAGTACACCCAATCAGATTTAAGGTGATATGCATCAGCCATAAGCTGATTTCATGCAGGGAAAAAACAATATATTCAAGATGAAGAAGGTGTTACTCCAAGGAAAGAAAACAGTAGTAGTAATGAAATAAGTTCTCTACTGCTAGACAAAGTATATTGAAATGCAATACTGGGTTGGAAGCCAATACAAAAATTTCCTGTTTGGGAAACCACCACATTTATAAGGACAAAAAACAAACACGGTCTGCTGAAAAGACTATTTCTCTAGTGCTGACTACCTATTAACAATGTCTACTGCAAGCAAGCTGCCAAATACTCACTAAAACAACCTAACAAATACTACAAAAAGGCAGTTGTTAACTGAATGGAGAACCTGAAAGAACAGAAATATTTGGAGTCAGATTGTCCAGTGTGCTACCCTTCCGTAAATAACCATGCATTCTTTTATTTCCAGGATAGAGTTTTTTTTTTTCTTTTGTATTTTAATGATTCATATGACATGTGAAGCAATAAAAACTTGAAGTTGTTAATAGTGACATGTTCAATTCTCTCCAGTTCGATGGTGAGAGGTAAATAAGATATCGTTTATGATGCACTGAAATTTTGTCAAGGGTACATAGATCATATTGATAGAGATTCAACTTTATTCTACATTTTAATAAAATTAGAGAGGCAGGGTTTTTTATTTTTGAAATTTCTGGAGATCTGACATTACTCTTGCTGAATTCAGTCTTATCTTGGAAAAGGATAGAACCGTTTATTATATTCTGTGTTTGCATTTATTTATACTTATAATTTTATCTCATCAGAATATAATCCTACTTATGTTTTGCATCTTTATCCTGGCTTCAGCATTCCAAAGACTGAACATTTTATACAAAGAAAGTATGCCAGTATAGACAGGAAAGACGCTTGTGTGAGAGAGGGAGAGAAGGAGAAGACAAAGAGTGAGCTGTCTTCAATAAAGTTTTTTTAACCAATTTCACTGACAGAATGGTATATGGCTATTAGCAGTCTTCATGTGAGCTTTTATCTTTGGTTCCATGCCTCAAGGAGTGATAGCAGCGTAGCAGTTCTCATTAGTCTTGAAAATGGATTTTGTTTTATTCCCCCAGTAACTTCACTGAGTGCCTGTCTCTGGCTTATTTCAGGTTTTACATTCCTTTCTCTGTTGTACACGACCCTGTCTTCTCATTTCTTATGTTTGCCAGGATTTCAATTGTACTATTCCCTCTGTAGCTGTCTAATATTACACTAATGGGAAAGGTGCTGACAAGGTACAATAGTATAACAGAGCCCAATTTTTTCTTAACATTGTACACAATTTTTAAGAACAATGAAAAGCATCAAGTAGAGGTAATAACTAAATCTCAGACACCTGTTGATGGTGAAGTTTCTTTATTTCATACAGAAAATTACGGAAAGCCAACTAACCTGACATGGAGATAGACGAGATAGGAGTAACAGTAAGTCTGGGACTGTCATTAAGAACTCCACTGGATAGTTTCATTTCTGCTTGTAAAACTCTGCATTTTGATAAGGAATAACATGATTATAGATATTTTATTCTGTCCTCAAGTTTAAAGATGTATACATAGAAATAGGAAAATACAAATACAATAAAGCCAGGATTCCGTAGATTTTATAGATTTGACTTGAATATTTAAGAGAGACCAGAATAAAATTACAGGGGATAATACTAAACTTGATTAAAACTTCTGTGTTAAAAATTATTTAAAATTACTTTGCAAAGGATGACTTCACACATAATTCTGCTCAGTTCCCTCACACACAGTTAAACACATGACGTACTTCTGTAAGACTGGGTCACTTCTCGTATCATCGTTTTCTCTATAAGGATCTTCTGGGAAACAGTGTCTTAGTGAACAGCCTTAGTGAATTCCAGGTAGACAATATCCACTGCTCCCCTCTCATCTTCCAGGCCAGTCATTTCATTGTAGAAGTTTTTCAAGTTGGTCAAGCTTGACTTCCCCTTGATGAATCCATTATGACTTTTTTTCCTTCTGCATTTGTCTGGAAAAGTTTCTCAGGATTAGTTGTTCTATCACCTCCCCAGGAACTGAGGTGAGATTGACTGGCCTGTAGTTCCCTGCATACTTCTTGCCCTTCTTGATGGTAGGTGTGACATTTACTTTCCTATGGTCCTCAAACACTTCTCCCAGTTGCCATAATCATTCAAAGATTATCGAGAGTGATCTTGAAGTTATATGAGTCAGATCCCTCAGAAATTGTGGTTGTGTTCTACCAGGATACATGGACTTACATAAATCCGGTTTGTTTAAGTAGTCCCTGTCCTGATCCTCTTCCGCCATGGGTCAGTCCTTCTCATTCTAGAATTTTCTCATGTTCTCTGGGCCTTGCTAGTTAAGACTGAGGTAAAGAATGGATTCAGTACCTCAGCTTTCTCCAAGTCCTGTGTCACCAGTTCCCCTACCTGTTTAGCAGTGGGCCCACATTTTCCCTAGGTTTCCTTTTGTCAAGTATGCAATTATAGAATACTTTCCTATTTTACACTTCATGGGGCAGATTCAATTACATTTGGCTTTGGCTTTGCAAACCTTATCTCTGTATGTTCAGGCAACATTTCTGTATTTTCCCCAGGATACTTGTTCCCACTTCTGCCTTCTGTTTACTTCCTTATGGTGGTTGAGTTGACCAGGATCATCTAGTTCTTATGTGAAGCTAACCTGTCATTTTTATCTGACTTCCTAACTGATGGGATGGAATGCTCTTGATTTGGGGATGATCCTTGGATATTAACCAGCTTTCTTGGGTCTCTCTTCCCTACAGGACCTTTTTGCATGGGCCTCTTTCAAGCCAATGTTTAAAGTGACCAAAGCCTGTT
>JAYRBT010000082.1:137052285-137115270 GCA_036023395.1 Myiotriccus ornatus | reverse complement strand
CTCGCACCAGCCTGCCTGCCGCTTCTTAACCACACAGGCACAGCAGCCGCTGGCAGCCCCGCACAGAGACTGTAGACCTCAGAGGCTAGTATACGAACCCCCCTGGCTGGTCGGGTCCTTTCCTTATCACCCCAAAGCCGTAATAACCCATTCTGTGACTCTGTGATTCTGTGATGGAAATTTGTGAAAAATCTCAGCCTTTAAGAAAAAACAAAGCAGATATTACTGACTCCGTTACATCACTTTATTTTTCAAATATATTTCCTTATGATTAGAATTATATATATATGAATTAACAGCCAGTACAGAGAATGTTTTTAACTTCACAAGAGATGATGCTAGAAAATCAGTAAAGCTGTTTATAAGTCAGAGGATCATAAAACTCGTTAGTATGTGAGGTGACTTCAAACTCAGTAGATTAATGATAATTGGCTCTTACTGAAGGGAAAATGAGGAAGCTTGTAACATACTCAATGAAGCTGATCATTGCAGATGAGGGATGAGGTTTGTTTTTGAAAGTGTATTTTTTTTTTAGTTTTGCTTGACCTGAACAGTTCAGTGTGACAAAACTTTATGCATGACCTCTGCGACTTAGAAATACTGCAGGCAAAATAGTTCCTCAGAGATAGGGAACTAAAACTATTTGTGATTCCAAGAATGGACACACACAGTAGTGTTCTTTTTATCAAAATGTCTTCAGGCTATTTGAAATAATAAACAGTGTGGAAATGTAGTAATGGAGAGGGAGATTACCTAAGCGGACTGTGAATGAACACTACTAGAACGCAAAAGAGAAGGAAAGACTTAAAACGGTAGCTTGCATTAGCAGGGCTGGATTGCCAACAGAGGAATGCCTTTTGAATCCTGTGGTTTTCATGCCCAAGATTATCTTCAGATGTATAGTCAATCATTTGACTCAATTATAACACCTTGCAAAGTGTGAATAAGAGTTAGATGAGTTAGCAATGCAGTAAAGTTAAAAAAAAAAAAAAAGTATATTCTTTCTGAGTATTGTTCCAATTCTGCAGTTACAATAACTATGACTACCAAGCTATGAAACATAAACAAAACTATATTATTTTTTCCATGTGCACTGTAACAATGAGATCAATGATACCAGAAGAATACAACAGCAAGAACTGTGAATATAACTAGAAATATAGCAGTGTTGGACCAGCACTGGATACAACATAAATAGATTTGACAAATCTGATCAAATATGATCCCAGACACATGAAAGGCAGGGAAGCTAATCATTGTCAGTACACAACAGCTATTCTCAAGTCAATTTTGAGTTATTTGCATCTTCAGATATTATCATAGCATGCCTCTACGAAATGCAAGATAAATGTTACCTATATTGTAAAAGCAAATGCCCCCATACTAACTCTAAATAGTTCCAAATCAGCCTTCTGCTCATCAGTGATCTGTTTTGTGACTACTTATCCTTGCATCATTTATACAGCATTTCTTAAGGTTATGAGTCAAATAGTTTTCATATAATGATATTAGGGTCTAGGTTATGATATTTGACAATTTTCACAGTAGATGGGAAAAAATTAGATACTACATTTCAATTCCTATGTGGCAGGAAAAGCAACCATGTAAATAAGAGAACAGGCGGTAGTTTCTTTCCATTGGCTACTCCAATAATCTGTGCTCCAAAAAGCCAATTCATTGTTCTGCAGGAGCTATTCATGTTGTCCCTGTGAGCAGTGGTGAAATCACAGCTATTTTTTTATGATTCAACCCCATATAGAGGCTGCAGCAGCTGCCTGCAGCTGCTTTCTTTGGGTCCTGCAATCTCATGAGCAGAATTTGTCACTTCTGTTCCCTTCTTCATCTCTTTCTTTTTTGCTCAGTTAGAGTAGATCTTACTCCTGCTTTCTACATGTAGTCTCTTCGTGTTATGCAGAAAGTTAGGGTGTGGTGAATAAAGGGCTACTTCCAAGAAACAGTGGGTCCTAGAAAGAAAACTCTGTGTAATTTAAAATCCTGTTCCCAAATGAAACAGGGTCAGTGGAGGGGGCAATGTTAAAGTGGGGAAGAATGACAGTTCCCAGTAATTTGAATACGTTTTAATTTTTTTTTTTGCAGATCCTTACAGAGTTACTGAATTCTGAGTCTGTATTTTCCTTGAAAGTCCTTTTGCTGTTTACTAGTTTTCCCTCACCTTCCCAGAAACACAAATACCTCCTCTCAGGTCTCTGTCAGGACTCCTGGTTTGTGTATGAATTCTCACAATCTATTGTCTTCCCTCTCTTTCAGCCTTTGCTCTACTATTTCCACAAAATTTAATTTCGTCTCTACTTCTGAGAAACTGAGAACTCTGATCCTGGAGCAGCTTCCAGAATCCTGGAAGATTCAGAGAGATTTACAAGAACTTATCTGCACCTCAGGGATATTACCTGGAAGTTAATTTTTCCTGCAGGGATCTAGCATTCATCATTCTTTTCCCCCAGCAGACAAAGCCAAGCTTAAAAACTGCAGGTATTACACAACAAAGTCAAGATTCATGAGTGTGTTTTAGGACTGATTACACTAATAGTTATTGTCAGGGCTGCTTCAGCTAAGATCACGTTATGCCTTAAGTGAGTTAGGTTGCACTTAAGGTATTTGCCAGATATCTCAAGGCCATAAGAGCCTGAACAGGACCAGGAGTTCTAAACTTAGAGTTAGGCTCAATTGGACTGTCAAAAAAAATATGTCAGAGATACTCTATGTACTAAGCATGAGTAAAACTATATGTTTCTTTAAAAGAAAACAAACGGATAACATTACATAAAATGAGTCATGAAGTCTGTTAAAAATCAACTGGCTGTTGCTTAATGGGATGAAACAAAAACACAGCAAAATTTAGGCAGAAGAAATGATTGAAATTTGGGGCTAGCAGTCACAGGGCTTGGTAAGTACTTATTCTGTAGGGAGAAGCAGAGTACATAGTCCTGTATCTGGACATAATTCCACTGTGGCAACTGGTTACAACTGAGCAATCTGTGCACTCAAAGTGTTGAGCACAAACTGAAAGAAAGCATTTTAAAGCATGCCAAACTTTGACCTCATTCATCAAGAGTCATATCCCTAGTGTTGCTTCAGCATGGCTACTTTATACCATACACACAACAAGATTTGCCCCAGGCTTATGAATTCACATGTTCCCTGCCTTAGAAAAAAATTCAAGTTAGAGCACAAATAAATGATGTTTTATTGCATTATACCTGTGAGGTATACATTTTCCAAACCACAGCTATTCAAGGGAAATAGAAATTCAGAAGGAATGTGCACTTAAAAATATCCCTTGGAGTTCTAATGAGGGACAAGGTCAGAATATGCAAATGGCAGCTAAAAAAAGTATAGAGTCTATTATGTTAACAGAGGCAACAAATCAACAACAGAAAGAAGAAAGCTCCATTTTATATTACCAAGCAGTGACTGTATCTGGACTAGCAATTTTCATTCTGGCCTTGTCCTTACCTAGAAAACAAAATCGAAACCAACCAACTAACCAAACAAAACCCAACCAATTAAAGCCACCAAAAATTAAACTAAACTGAAATGAAATAAAAAATAATTAAAAATATTAAAACCAGCAGGAAAACAGCTGCAAGAGGACAGAGATCTGTAGAGACTAAGCTGTGTGGAAAGATTTAAAGTGATTGATTTAGAAGACATAAAGAGCCAGATACTCATCTGGTTTAAATCAGCTTGGTTTCAGTGAGGATTTGGTCTAAGAAATTTAGATATTTGCCAAATATGTACAAAAAGAGAAGGTATAGTGTGGAGGGATGTATCCAACAGCAATAGGATCAAATTAATTAAAAATGTATAGGTTGGATATTAGGAAAATTTTAACAGTATAATATGTATTATTTTAGGAATGTATCTCTTGAAGGAAATGAGAAAACTCTGTTTCAGGAGCTATTTCATATAAGACAGACATAAAGAACTAAATATATATCATGGAAAACAGTCCTACATTAGCTAAAATGAGTTAGCTATGTTCTCTCTATCATCTACTCGCTGTGATTTTCTGAAATATTTGCAATCTGTGCGTTAATAGGATTGGTGGCATACTAGGAACACATCTGGACATGTTTTCTATATACTAGTTGAAATAGAACTGAGCTAAACCAGAAAGAAGCAATGAGGAAAAAGAAAGGCTGTGACTAATGGATAAGGCTGTCTATGGGCAATCAGAGTTAGAGTTGAGAAAACTCTGCAAAACTATTCTTTTAAACACACTTGTCCTTGTTTTATTTACTTTACAAGCAATTCAGATATGTGAGAAGGTGATTAAAGAGAGGCAACAATTTGGGACCTTCAAGAAATACTTGATTGTGTTTCAAAAGCAACTAGACAGAGCTGATGGAAACTATGGACTGTGTAAAAGACGGTTGACTAAGAGGAACAACCTCCAGCAATGAAGAATTACTACAAGAACCACCCACACCTCACACTGGAAATTTTCACACTATATGTTGCAATTCCTCCAAGTGGTAAATTTTCTAATAACAAAAAAAGCTACTGGTTATAATCCGTATTGTTAGTCTGATGGGTCTTCCAATTTTTGGCTTGAAAACTAAAAAGACCTGACTCACACCTCAGTGAGAGGAAACCTGGAACAGACGAAGTCTGATTTTACAAATCAGACTCAATGCATATCCCAGGGTAGGCCCTCAACCAGTATTTTAAATACTTTCAGTACACTGAGGTCAGTGACCCTTGCTTACACATAAGTAGAGATTTTTGGCTCAGTGACTTGAAATTTTGGCTGTTATAACTCCTAAACTCTCTCCAGTACTCTGGATTATACTATATAAAAGGAAATATTTGATTTTCAGAAATACTTGTGTGACACCCAGGCATCTGTTATTTCAGTCCATAGCACTCAGGAGAACTGGTGTTCTATTAGGTACAAAGAAAAAAACATGCTTACATGTTCAGTGTGCTTGCCAATTTTTTTTCAACCCAAAGTTTGAATTCACATAGCTGGGTTTATTTTTATGTATGGAAGAGGAGAAACAATGAAAGATGAGGACACTTCTTCATGTCATTTGCCGCCTCTTGTTCAGTTTTATTCAGCACCCTGTAAGTGATGTGTTCAATGATGCTGTGGGATTCCTATTCATTTTGAGCTGACATTTTATGTTATTCATTACTGTCACTATGGGAAAGAATAATAAGATCGGCATTTGGTTATCATTATTTGAACATCAGCTCACTTAATAATTTTCCCTTATCATGCTTAATAAAAAAGTATATTGTTTTACGTTTTTCATGTTCTACCTAACTTACTATTTTAAGAGCTACAAAGAAATTGTGTTTTGTTTCAGTAAATCAGTTTCCACTTAAAAAAACAAGGTGGCATCTGGATAAGTGGGTTAGCATTATCAAAACAAGTAAAAATGGACTGAATCTCATTTTGATCTTGATCTGCAGGGTCTGTAATTTGAGTAATTTCAATGCTGTTACATTTAATTAGAGTATGTGGGATTGAGAATCAGTCTATGAGATTTTTTTTTCTTTTATTTCCCTTGGAGGATGAAGTATGAAACACCTCCTGAATGGCTTTTATTTTGTCATCTTCTTTAGGAATTTCCCTTGAAAGGGAATGCTAGAGAGTGGGTTGTAAAGATAGTTTATATACTGTCAAGATAATGTTTCTTGAGTAAAGCCCAGATCATAGTATATTTGATGCTTGCCAGCTGCTTACCTCCTCTTAAGGAGGCATGAATTCTCCGGATATAGTGTCCAAGCTTCCCCTGTGGGTTTTTGCCAGCCATGGAAATCATGAATCTAACCTGCAAAACAGCTGGAATTAACTCTACTGTGAAGCAAGAATATAGTTTGCACAGGGAAGATGACATGATGCCTGTTCTTCCTTTATTATCAGTTCTTCAGTCAACCCAAACCTGCTGATTCTTCTAAACACACTGAAAATGTGTGGCAAGGAAATTTCAAAAATAAACGTCGGTCAGGAATGACCAGGGATTTCACTGAACAGGCAATTTGCTGTATTTGGGATTCCCACAGGTACTGTGTGAAAAGGGAGGACACACCACTTCAATCCTATTTGCCTCTTAGATACATAATTAATTTCCTTTGTATACCTGGATTATGAAAATTTGTAAAAATTGTAATAAAATTGAAGTTCTAAAAAGAAGGGCTGCTCATTTGTTCAAAGGTTACCAATCAGACTCAAAATCTTTATTTTAGATTTTTCTTTTTTTCACTCCTACTCTTTCATTTTATGACTAAAAACGGAGTAAAAGAAATAATCAAGACATAAAGGAGAGGAGTAGAAGAAAACAACCAAAAAAACTACGTTAATCACAATCTTTCATGTATCATTTTCTTCCAAAAAAAAAATCAAGAATATAGAAATTAAACCCTGATAATTTGTTACTCTGGTTTTGACATCTAAATTTCAGAAACAGCACCTCTCCTGATGAACATTATTTTAACCAATATAGGACTAACAGGTCTTGAATTTTAAAAGTTATTTATTGATTAGATAAGTAAAGAAATAGTTAAAGTGAGGAGCTAATTTTCTCTGGAGAAGGGTTAAGGAAACACTGTATTTCTTAGCTGAATTAATCCCATAATTTGTAGTCTGAGATGGAGTTGAGAGTTGGAAGACATTTTTGTGTTGCTATTCCTGACCTCCTCAAATTAATTTGCTTATTTAGAACAACACTGTACATAGAGACTAAAACTAACTGTAATTCCTCTTTGACTATTAAAATGTCAGACTGCATCTCTGTATTACAAGAGAGTGTTTGTTACTGGTTAAACTATGAGGTACAATTGGTGAACAACATTTACTTCAAAGATGCTCATGGACCAGGAAACCTTTCAGAAGGAATGTCTATTGCTCAAGGTATAATTGTCTTCTTTCAAGGTAACTTATTTTTTAATTTGAAATAAGTACTTCAAAGAGATTCAAAGTGGGCTATCAATCCTTTGAAGCTGTCAAGAGGTAATGATTTAGGATTTCCATTTCAAAGAATTTTACATATCAGATAAAATGGAACAATTCCGTTGAAAACCAGAAATCCAGGCCTGAAATGACGACAAGAAGACAGCTTCTAAGAGATGAACTAACAGAAGTGATATGCTTTTATTGTTCCTTGGTGAGTATTTTGACATATATATGACTGGATCATCTGAATCTATGGGTTTAAGACTAAGTAAACTCAACTACCCTTTAGAAGTTAAGCTAAATAAAATTATTTCTGCTGGTCCTTAACACAAATCGCTACCTTTGAATATTATATTTGGGGAAAAATATTTATTTTTTCATGACTTTTTGCCTATTTTTTTAAGAAAGGTCAGATCAAGGCATCTATCTATTTGAATGTATATATGGACATGTACTATGTAAAAATTTTTTAACTTCTAGACAGTGAATAAACACTGAGATTATGACAATTACTTTGAAATGCATTTGCTTGTTTGCAAATGGAGGAAATTTAAATTTCATTTGGCCAGGGTTAACTCCAGGCGGAAACAAGGAGACAGTGCCCCTGGGAAGCAGGCTGCTGGCAGCAGTGAAGCTGCTTGGGTCAAACAGTCTGCTTCACCTGCATCAAGGCTCTGAGGCATCAAGTCAAGTATTACTCCTGACACTAAATGAGGAGTTGTGAGCTGTTGGGTAATATTTGTCACAGTTATCTTTCCCAGCAGTGACACTGCTTGTGACTTTCAATGTTTCCCGGCCTCTGAATGTCAAGAAGAAGAGAAAGACCTGTTTTCCATGGTCTTCCAAGCAACTTAACACCTTTTCGTATCTGCGGCAGAAATTACATAATCAAAGCCTAGCATAGGTTCCTTGGTCTTGAGGCTCCTCTGTGATAATGAGAAGGCTTAAACTGTCTTTGGATCCAGAAGCAGAATGAATTTAATTAACGTAAAGGATACCAAGTCTAATTAAAATTACGATTGCATTTATAGACATGTAAAAACATAGAAATACTTCAGTTTTATTTTGAAATCTAAAGTTTAACTGGGTCATTGTCTCCTGTTAGTAGGACATGCAAATTAGTCATTGTGTTCTTCAACAGACTAAGCAAGTTTTTTTAATCAGGAAAATTAACTTCTGTATAAATGTTGGTTAGGTAATGGACAAAACACATACAATCGATCTATATACGTATTTCAGAAAACTTTTCTGGCAAAGAAATCTTACCAATAGGATAGACTGTGAGCAGGATTTGGAGAGACATATTACCCCAGAGGAATGTGCTTTGATGTAGAAAACAGGATCAATCACCTCACTCTGTAGTACACTAAAAGAAAATTTACTTAAGATATAGTTTCACTTCACACAACTCAGGCTTATACATAAAGAAGAATACTAGAGAAATTGAGGTGACAAGAGGATTTTATGGATTTTAAAGATGTAACTAAGTGCAAAGAGACTTAGATAGTGTCTGACAACAAGCAGCAGAGATTGTTGCATAAGACTCCCCTTTTTCTTTCTAGCAAAACAGTCACACTTGACTCCAGATATATTTCTCATTTGTTAGTAACCACTAAAGTACTGGACAGGTTTTTGTTAAGAATGAAGAAAAATAATCTCAGAGAGGAATAGCTCCAGAAAATAAGGGACATAATAAAAATATAAACTCATCAAATTTATACTCAGAAATGCACAAAAAGTAACATGAATCTAGTTTTCTGCAGTGTAGCTTTAGCTTAATAAACATGAACATGAGCACTTAAATCACTTAAGTAGCCTATATGATGTAAGAGACTTATGGAATCAAATTACCAAATCTTGAAAGTATAATATATTACTAAATATTTTTCAATTGAAACAAAACAAAAGAAAAAGTTTCTGTGATCGTTTTATTGTTGATATTCATGAGGTAGTGATCTATAACTCCATTTGATATTCTAGATGGTTATTAAAATGTCCTTTATCTTTGGTGAAAAATGATTCACTGTTAAATAAAATGGTGTAATTTCTCTGGCTTAATTTCTTTTCTAAGATGAAAACTTGCATGATCAAATTTTTCAGTGGTCAAAAACTCAAATCACTGAAAAAGAAAAAAAAATTGGAAAGCCTGTAAGAGAGCACAGTAACAAAGAGAAGAATAAAAGGAACAAAACACACAGAAGATCATCCTAGAATCATAGAATGGTTTGGGCTGCAAGAAACCTTAAAGGTCATTTAGTTTGAACCTCCCTGTTGTAGGCAGGGACACCTTCCACTAGACCAGGTTGCTCAGAGCTCCATCGTATGTGGCCTTGAACACCATTGTTACTGGTGTTCCTGTATTTGGACTTTTGATTTAGTATTTATTAGAAAGCTGACACTCTGGGAAGACTGTACATGGTCAAATAACTACAGTTTTGTAAGTTAGTTCTGTATTCATTTATTTATTTCGTGTCAAATCTCTTCCATGCTGTGTCAGTGCCCATGTGAAGAAATATGTTTTAATTTCCGTGGTGTTATGTTTGATTGTTGAGGGTATATAATTTTATTTGGTATTGGATATAAACAGTAGCTGATTTGGTCAATAGCCTTTTATTTTTGTTATAATATGCTGACTTTACACCAGACATTCAACTGTAATACATAGCTGAACAGAAAGCACTGCGAGACTCTTTTCCCTTCGCCTAAATTCCCTGCTGTCCTGAATCTACTTATTTTAGACCGTAGCCAGAATTTTTCATGTGATTCTCATGTTTAAATGGAAAGCAAAAAATAACATCCCAGACCACAAGCTATTTTCATTTCTTATGAAAGATGAACACTTAATACTTTTTAACATAGTGAAATTAATTTCATAGAGACAAAGAAAATTATGGGCTCAAAATCAGTTGAAGTGATTGAGGCTGATTCTGCAAACTTCTCTTAAATCTGCTTAGAGCTACGGCAAGGGGAGAGAGAGAGGAAAATACAACCCCCAACATTCTGGAAACGCTCTGACCATTGGCCACTGCCAGCAGGAGTATGATGCCAGAACAGCATTTCTGTAGCAAGTAAACTCTAAGCTATTTTGTGATTTTTACTCCAACGAGGTTTGCCTTCCTTGAGTGTTGCACCTTTTCAAAAGCAGTGTTTGATTATTAGGTTTTGATAGTGGCAGTCTTCACTGAGCAAGGGCTCAAACCTTGACTCTTGTTCCAAAGAACAGGAGGCACTGAAAGCAGGCTTACAAGTGAAAACCGTTAAATCTGGAGACAACTCAAACAGTGGTAGTTCCAGCTCCATGTCTAGTTCGGCAGCTGGAGTTGATGCTATGATGTGCAACGTTCATGTGAGTATGTCAAAGAAGAAATCACTTTAGAAAACTGTTGAAGAAGGGAGGGCAAAACAAGCAAAAAGTAGTATTTCTTTTCCAAAAAAAAAAGAAGTTGCAGGAAAGACTGGAAGAAATTGCTCTTTCCCAGGGTAACTGTGTACTATCTCTTCCTGACAGCACAGCACATTGCTAAGGTTACAGTTTAGACTGTGGAGTTTGTCCCTGTTTCCTAGAATTTTTAATGGGTGTGGGCAGCCTTGGTTTGTCGTGTTTAGGAGTGGTGGTTTTCCACTACATCCCCCAGTTTTATACTGCCTGTGTCATCGTTTCAGGCCGAAGAAATAATTAGCCTTGGAAAATATTTTTTTCTTGTTTTGTTTTTTCTTCACAGGAGCTGAGCTAATTCATTTTAAAATGAAAATGTCTCCATTTCGGTTCCCTTACTGAGAGTGTCACAAATTATGTGGATTCACCAAATTGGTGGCTGCCAGCAAACGGTTGAGAATTGCCAGATTCAGTTAAACACTTTGGCTCGGTTAACATCCTCCCATGGAAAAAAAGTCATGGGGTGGCCAAAAATCAGGCAGAATGATCTGCAGGCTCAAGCCACAGTTTCCACTGCATCATGTGCTGAGGAATGTTGGGGGGTTGGGTCCGGACACCCACAGAGACAGCAGGGATCACAGTCCTGCAAACCCACAGGGACTTCTGTGGGATGTTTTTCCTGTGGATTCTTTGACCTTGAGTTATGCTTGAAAAACCATCTCACCCGCACGTAGGCCCTGACTGTGCCCATGTGTAGTCCCTGACTGTCCGTCCCCTAAGGTTTCAAACGTGCCTTGGGGGAATTTACAGGTGCAGAGTGGGAACTGTGCAAAGCACTTCTGCCAATGTCAACAGTAACTACGTAAAGAAAATGCCTGTGGTTTTCGTAAGGAGGAACATTTCTCCATTCTAGCAATGCCCTCTCCTCTCTTTCAAAACCTAAAGACATCTGTTTGCAGACAGTTTACATGCAGTGTCTTTCATGGCACTAAAGGGATAGATAAGACAACGTTACTTCATCCCTCCCCTCTGTCAACATTTGGACCAAAGATTGGATTTTTTCTCCCTTTCAACCTCTCTATGGGAGGAGTTGGAGAAGATTACACAGTTATTTATCATGTGCAATTCACAGTCCTCTATGGCTAGAAATTCTTCTCGCAGCATGAGTTTTCCAAAGGCAGCACGGAAATGAAAGGATGCAACTTTCTTTTAATTATTCTGGATCATTCCTCCCCGCTTAATGCAGAATTTTATTCTTGTGTTGTCAAGGACATCAATACACAGTTCAAGGTTTTGGGGGAGGGAGGGTGGTGAGGAAAGTAATGAAAGATGTTTGTTCCCTTCTTTTGAAGATAAAACAGACATCTACAAATGAAAGTTTATCAGAGTTAATGCACTAAAATAATTTTACACTGGCTAAGAAAGTATAGCTTCTCAACAGTGTTGTATTGGACATGCATATTTTGAAAGAAAAATAGATCTGCAATATCACCAGATCATTGCTAACACTTTTAAACATTATTTTGTGTTTGCGGTGTGTGACTGTGATTGATCACCCACTTGCAGATGTGCTGTTACATCCCTCTCTTTCTGATTCTCCTGTCTACAACAGGCAGATTTGGACAGCCAAAATAAACAAGGGTGTTTCTTTAAACTAGCTACCCAAAAAAAGAAGGAATTTGCCAGGGAGAGGGATTCTTAACCTATTTCCCAGCCAGAAAAAAAAAACACATTACCAGCAAAAATGAGTCCCAGTCCAGCCAAGTACAAAGTTCTTCATATAAAAAGCCAAGGACAACCAGATTCTCTCTCTCTTTCTCTCCATTCCACCTCTCTTTCTCTTTTTTCTTTTTTTTTTCCACCCCCTCCTTTTATCTGGCAAAATGGTTGGAGTTCTGTTTTTCTTTTTTTTTCCTTTTTAATATGTCTAATTCATTAATGTTGAGAATTGTCAAGTATGTCTCCACTGTAATACAAAGCTTAACAAAATTAAAATTTTTTTCAGGAGAAATTTTATCTTCGTTGTATATTTTTTAATCTGTAACTATGAGACTAAACCAACTCTTAAAAAATTTCATGGGAGCAGGATCCAGCCCTTAAAGGACAGTGCAGTAAGCAGTATTGATTTCTGTTGCATCACCCCTATTTTATAGAACAGCAACAGACAAAATCCAGCCCTGTGTCTGAACATTTTCTAAAAATTAAGCTAATTGAAAAAGCCAAATAAAGTTAACAATCAACAATTATCCAGTTAAAGCAGGCAAGATGAAATAAATAAATAAGATTAAAACTCTAGTGCCTATTATTAGCAGACTAGCAGAACGGAATTGAAAAATTCATCAGCCTCAGACAGTAGGTTGACAAGGTCTTCTTGCAGCTAGGAATTCAGCTGTTGCTTTGCATCAACAAAGTCATAGGAATAGAAGTTCTTTCCTGTCCAAGTATATCTGAATTTTTGCAGCTTAAAGAGGTATACATTTCAACATTAATTGGACAGAAATCATTCTTGTCATTGCCTCTGAATGACAGCATGCATGCGTGACAGTGGGAAGACTAGCTCTGTCTGTAGTTTACAAGCAATTACCAGCTGCACTACTGTGAAGCCACGGCTACTGCAAAGCATTTTCAGTTACCAATTAAAGAAGTGCAAGACTCTAAAATGTACATAGTTTTATGTTGTTCTTCCTGTAATATAGATGATGCAGAATTCATAACAGATGTCGAATATGATATCAAAGTCACAAGAAAGGGAAGAGACATTGATCTTTGACCTCAGTATTGTTTGAGAAAATGTCACTGCTTTCCCATTGCTTTTTTTACAATCTACTCTTCTATTCCATGTAGGTTTGTTACATGGATAGGTGCCATATTATAAAAATGACAGTGAGAAATATAGGAGGGACTACAATGATGAGAATATGAAACATTTATAAGGCAGTGCCTGGAATGAAAAACATTTACACAAGTCTAAGCCTGTCAGTCAGTGTCAAAGTTTTACACAGTTAATAAAAATCCTGCAACCTTCTATTGGAGTCTCAGATCATGGACCATTAGAGTCAACAGGAAACTCGCCATTTCTTCTTTAAGCCTAGAACCAAGGTCTGAATGCTGGCATCATATTTTCCATATCACCTATTTTCCTCTGAACTAATAAACTAAGCACATAAACTAAGCATATAATGAATGTTTTAATTTAATCTCATTTAGGTGAGAATTAGACCCTATTCATGTATAAGGAACACTGTAGTATCCAAGATATTAATGCACAGCATGTACTCTCTTTTTAAGGCAGAAACTATAACTGAAAGAATATTACTGACTATGACCTTCCAAGCCCAATCAAAACAATAAAGAGAGGTTCTTTATGGAAGAAAAAGTGATAATGAGCATTAGTTCCTCGGTTTTAGCAGAACTAACTGGATAGCAGAAGATCTAACTGGTGGTGGGGACAATAAAAACCTTAATCACCGTCAAAGTATTTGAAGCTGTGAATAAATCACACAAACTATTTCTGAAAACTGAAAATAAAGAAGAAAATTGTGAGTAAAACTTATCCCTCAAGCTGTTGATGGTGAAAGAAAAACTGTGAAGGCTACTGGCACTGACACTGCAGCTGATGAGGCAGAATCGGATGCATGATTTTATGAAAGCATTTACTGGTAGCCCATTTCACAAATTATATCCAAACCCATAATTTTTGTTAATTTAATTAAATTTCAGAACTGTAACCATCTTTGGAATTGCAACACTGAGTTTAGGTATTTCACAGTAGCACCATAATCAAGTATCCATCACATGAAAGAGATTCTGCATAAAATAATTAGAATTTTGAAATCTGAGGCCAAGAAAGTTAATATTACCCCAACAGAATAAATTATTTTCTAAAATTTCAGGAAAAAGAATTATGAATTTTCATTTAGTAGTCTACTGGCATTCTATGAATCTTTCTCAGGTTTATAGTTTCTTGCAAGAGAATCAAGTATAAGGTCCTGAGCACTTTTAAGGCCCTTGAAAAAAATATCCAGCAACTGAATCTCACAAGCTAATTTGTGACTTGAGTGCTGCTTAGAAAGTTTTTTAAAGTTTGGGAAAATATGAGGAATTGAACTTCCAAATGTGCCATGGAAGGATACTAAAATTTTGTTCCAAATAACAAAGCAGTAAAAAAACCCAGAAAACTGAAGATCTCCAACCTCCTGAAGAATGATCTTTCAGTCTGTGATCCTAAGCATGTCACCTGCAGCCTGAATATCACAAGAGTCCTTGTATGCTTGGTAGCTGTAGGTCCAGCAAGTGACTTGTCAAGAAGCAGTCTGCAATAAGAAATCTGAAAGCTATCCCTGTCCTTGTTATAAGATTGGACTATATCAATAGTCCTATGGAACAAGCCTTGGTGGGATTATTTTGTTTGTTTGCTGGTTTTTTGGTTGTTTTTGAAAGTTACCATCTTTTCAGTGAAAACTTCAATAGTTGAAAAGTGTAGTAGGAGCTATAGTAACAGTAGACTGGAGACTGTAACAGAAAAGCACTGCTGAGGTACATATTTTATATTTGATATCCCTTTTGGCATTGCTGCAAACACTACCAGTCTTCATAACCTCACATCACTGAAACCAAAATTAATGACAAAATGTTGACATTTGACTAAATGTTGATCAGTATCTGAATTAGAAGTGTATTGTATTTTACAGTCAATGAAAAGAAAAAAAAGAAAGAAAGAAAGAAAAAGAAAGAAAGAGAAAAAAGAAAGAAAGAGAGAAAGAAAGAGAGAAAGAGAGAAAGAAAGAAAGAGAAAGAAAGAAAGAAAGAAAGAACTTTTATGGCACATTGGATCTTATCTAAAAGTTTACATCTAAAAAAGATCAGCCATTCTTGCCCTAAAAATGCCAGTTTCTCTGTATAGTATAAAGGAATCTGGAGTATCTAGTTAAGTGTTTACAATGTAGATGTCTACTCTTTAGTAGTATGAACCTCACTACTCTTTTCGGATGTTCTGTCTTTCTGTCTTTTTCATTAATGTTGCAGATCTGTAAGGAATTTTTTTTTTTTTTTTTTTTTTTTAGAGAAGTTGTTGAACACCCCATGTCTTACTTTTGGGAGATAGAAGAAGTTACAGACAGAGATGTAAAGAACCCAAACCTGTATCTCCCTGCAAGTTCTCAGCATTCTCCGAAACTATAAGGAAAAAGACACTAAAGTTCACTGAGGTCTGAGGTTCCTGTGTTGTCCTCCTATTTTCATTCAAGAGATAAACTGCACCTTACTAAACACCATCTTTATTTTTAAAAACAATCTGAGACTGCATTTTCTTGTTTGGTCTCTAACTCTCCTCCTTGCATACAGAATTCTTCATAGAGGAGTCTAACACTAAAGTACTATCAGTAATTAGCCCAGGCAGAGCAGAATAGGAATGATACAAGCAGAGACAACTGTAGTTCAAAGTAAGAAACAAAATTATTATTATATTAAAAATGGATCCTGGAATGGAATCTGAATTCCACAAAGGCCACTTGGCATAAAAATACTCATAGAGCCCCAGTTCTGCTGATACAACTATACTGCATCACAAGAATATAAAAAAAAATCTGGTCAGTTTTAACTCTCTTCAACATAAACTCATTTTCCTCTATTAGTTCCTGACTAACTGTCTCTTAAAACTTCTAATCTTTCTGTTCATCTTTTGTATGCACCCTCTCTGCATCTGCAGCTGTTTCCTTTTACTGAACTTTAATAAACACCAAATCTCTTTCCATTTCTACACAAGTAAAAGAGGCTCTTGCAACCCTTCCCTCCCACCAAACCTCTACAGAACCCTGGTTGTCTGTGAGTGTCCTTTTCCTCCTGTGCTATGGAGGGCACGTGTGCCAGCAGCAGCCCTGCAACAGCACACCAGAGCAGGGTACACACCACAGCTGGAAGGAAACTGCACCCTCTCAATTCTTTTACTATGTTTGTGGAATAATCTCCATGCCACTGCATGTTTTTGTCCTTTCTGTTTTCTTGTACCTTTTTGAAATAATACCTACAGTACAGCAACAAAAATAGTATGCTTGATATATAATTCCAAGAGCCCAGTGCATGTGCTCTTGAAAACAGATTAATCTCTTCACATTCCCTGCTCTCTGTGTGTATAATAAGTTTAGAGGAGACAGACTTGCAGGTTTCCAACTGCTCCTCAAATTCATATATCTAAAATAAAAAGGATTTTTCATCTTGTTTAAATTTTCTGTGGTAAATGATAAAGAAGTCTTAGACAAATCTCTTTGACCTGTGCAGGTGTTCTCCTGTCTGTTTTTTAACCAGTTCTCCCATGATCTTAAGCTTCATGGTTTTGCAAAGATAGACATAAAATGTGAAGTGGACAGATATTTGGTTTAAAGTAATTGCATACCCTAGGCACAATATAGCATAAAAGAACACTTCCTGGTGGTGGTAACACAGCTCCTCTTGGTAACTGGAGAGTGTGGACATTCAGAGTGTGAACTGAGCTCTTCTGTAAGAAAATGTACATGAAAGGAGTCAGGGGACATCAGAGAGAGAGAATGTGAGAAAACTCTATTTCAGAGAAATAGTTGTACAGACAGATCATCTAGGAGTAAAACATACTCTTTTTAAGATTCAGTATCTTGCCCTGTATTGTCATTAAATCACCAACACATTAAAAAACAATAGACTTGGGAGTCTAAAAACAGATTGAGATTGCTGACACTTCTTTTTCTAAGTATTCAAATTCAGATACTCATACAAATATAAATCCTTCATATTAAAATATTATAGTTTTTAGCAAAATTGAAAAAATGTATTAAAATAAAAATGTACTGTATTCATTTAATAAAACAATTCCTAGGCTTTAGAAGTGGGACTACACATGACAAAAAGGAACTCTGCTGACTCTTTTCTTTGTCGTGATATTTCTGTGGCATAGTACTATTAATGTTCATGCTTAATTAATATTATGCAAGACAGCTTAAGTTGAAAGCTCACTATGACATTTATAACCCACTTTTCCAAATACATTTGCTTAAAAATGCCCTCACTAACATGAGAGACTTTTCAGAAAGTGAAGTGTCATATTAAATATATTAGAAGCTTTGAAAAGTATAACATCACTTCTCTGCTGAAGACCTCCCTTGCTCTTTCTTCAAAGGCAGATTATTCATGTACAATAGTACAACCTTTCATATAAGTTTTTCATAATAAATGCAGTAGTTTTGAAATGAAATGACTTCTTCCACAGTAATGTTTTACTGAATATGTATTCATAACTTCATGCATTCATGAAAGATAGAACAAAATGTTCTAGTATCTGGTTCTGACACAATTGAAATTCTCATTTTAAATTAGGTCAAAACATATAAGAAAAGACTTCAGTGTGTGTAAGTTGATGCAGTAATTTCTATATGACTCATTCAAATCTTACCTTGAAGGGTAATTTTTATAACCATTCATGATGAGAAAGTCTATCATCTGCTTTTCAATAGTTTAGGAGGTTTGTGAAAATTATTTTTCTTAATAAGTTCTTTTTTATTTCAGTAGAATATTGATTAAGAACAAAGAACTACTTAAAAAGAGTAATGCTGTTATCCTTGGACTGCAAAAGACACTTTTCCTCCATTTTTACTCCAATTCATCACTAAAAGTGATTAATATATTTATTTATCCCCACTTTTTTTCAGTATTATAATAATGATGTGCAATCACAACATTTAAAAATGTCAAATAGGATTTTTAAATTGTTACTATAAATGTCTTTGAATCCTGGCATACAGTTCAAAAATATTTTTATTCTTTCTTTTAAAAATAAAGAAAAATACAAATGATCTTAAAAATCCTCTGAAGTAAAATGTGCATTTGTGGCTGGAGCTGCACTATCTGCAGATATTTTTTGCCTCCAGCCTGCGTCTCAGCTCTCAGGGTAATTTCTCTGTTGCTTTGCAGGATGAAGGGAAGTGTGTGGGGGCTTTCAAGTCTGTATCAGATAAAGTCAGCCGAGTGCACTCCAAACACCTTTGTCCTCTGTGTAACCCGCCTGCCTGCCTGCAAAGGATTTGAAAGAGCACACACGTGATCCCTTTTGCAGGCAGAGGTGAAGAGATGGTAACCTGTGACTGAAAAGAAACAACAAATTGCTGTGGGGAGGAGGGGAGGGAAAACAACCAGTATGCACATCAGGCAGGACCACTTGCGAAGGGACAACCATGCCCTGGCCATAGGCTCCTAAATCTAAAGCTGGATAATCAAAAACTAATGTGCAGTTAATTGGTTTCGGTGAGAATTGCTTAGCATGGTGCACTTTAAAACAGACTATGTATAAGCAGGGTAGAAATAATATAATCCAACATTAGATGTCTAAATCTAGCCAGTGTAACATGCAGCCTAAACTGCACATGGTCCAAGCTACTCAATTACGCTTCTCCTACTGTCAGTGAAGAGAAAGGGACACCTTGAAAACTGCAATTCGTCCTTTGCTGTGACAGGTTTCTAACATAGGTGATTCAGCCTTTGGAGCTACCTTTCTCTCTCTCCAGAGACCTCAAAGTCAGCACAGAATTCTTAATATTTAAAGGACTTAAGTCTGATGAAAGGAATCCCCACAAATTTGTCATGAGTAGCTGCTATTTCAGTTTTGAATAACATATTTACCAGGTAAATGCATCTTGGATGAAAATGGCAAGTTACTTTCCATATTGCTGCATATCTGAAAATCAAGTGTATATTTTAAGAGAAATAAACTTTGGATAGTCCTGTTAAGAAGCTTTACAAAGACATCTAAGAACTTGAGTACTAAAACTTACTTTTTTAAAAAAACGTGGGCAGGACTTTTGGCAAATTCTCAGCCTGAGAATGGAGTTCTTTCTTTTTCTTTAGCACTTACTGTCTATGGCAATGAGACTTTGATCACTCAGTTGAGGATTTTCCCTTACTCAACCCAGTTCTCTACTATATAGTGCAATAATTTAAATCTTGGCAAAGATGTTATAACGTACAGATAGTAATGTGAAGATCTGATCAAGAATTCACAGCCAGTAATGAGAGGTTTTTTGGGGCGGTAATACAAACCCTGTGTAAGCACGTGGTGTGTGATTCCATTTTATACCTGTGAATGATTTTCTAAGGTACAGAAAAACAGTGAAGAGTCAGCCTCTTGATGGCATGTTTTAGCATTGTCAGCTGCACAACTACTTTGTTTAATTAATGCTTACAGATGACTCTTTTACAGATTTACTTGATAGTTTCAGAAAGATCTGATTAAATACTGGACATTGAGTTAAGATTTGATATATTACTTTAAGTAACCACTGCATCTTCCTAAATCACCTACAGTTTTGAATGATGACTACATAGCCTTTTGATGAAAAAAACTTCATGCTCTGGTCATATGATGAATTTTTGCAATCTGTAAAATTCAACACATCAATTAATCACTTAAATAACCCTTTTGTATCAACATCCAGGAGTGTTTTCCCAAAGTATGGATAATGTGTTTTTAAGTGAGACTGAGACACAAACCATGGCAACTTCAGGGAAAAAAAAGAGACTTTTAACAGGCTCTTACTCAGTTTGTTTCCTACAAAGTTTAAATAAGAATGTTCAGAAGAATGGATGACCTATGAAGATGCAAACTGTTTTCCATTGTCTGCTTGAACAATTGTCTTTACCTTACTGAAAGAATGGTCTAGAAAGACACTTACAATTAGTGAAAGCAATTCTTAAATGTCTTTCAACATATACTTGTATAAAGCCATGGCCCTATTGAAGAAAGTATCAAATATCCATCAACTGCAAGAAATCCAGGCTTTCATCTCAGAAATTTTAAACTAAATTTTTCTTCATGAGACTGTTAGGGGACGTTTATATCCTATGGATCTTGATCTACACATCAAATAGTTCAGTGGCTGTCAGATAGATTATGCTTGTGATACTTCTCTTCAAACTGAAAAGGAAAAAGAGGGGGACTATTCTAGAGGAGCCAAAAAGCAAATGATTCTTCCATGATGCAGAAAGAAACCATACAAAAAATAGTGCCTCATAAAACAACACCATGATGTGAAAAGATGGATCCCTTCAAACTCAGCATATTCTGTAATTCTGTGATGGTAAATTGATAACAAAGCAAAAGAGAAAGTTGTGGTGTTGACTGGTGACATCTTAGATCCAGTAGCAAAGGGCAGAACTCAAGGGCAGCATGAGAAGGAGATCCAAGATGCAAAAGATTTATACTTTCACTTGTCAGGTTCTTATTGACATTTGAGAGATGATAAACTAGTCTGCTATTAGTCAACTGTATCCTCTGTAGGTAATTTGAAATGTTCGTGAGCTTTACTGCAAATAGTTCAAAGACTATGATGTCAGAGAAGATGCTGATGAGAGCTCAGTTTTGTTTGTTTTTTTTTTTTTTCTTTATTGTAATATAGTAGGAGGAGGAAAAAAAGAGCTCTTTCATTTTTTCTTGAGCTACCAAGTGGTCCAATAAAAGTTATTCCTTACTCTAACACCACCAAAAATTTAACCACAATCATGAAGAAGTATGTTTCATTCCTGAGGCCAAGAATATAAAAGAAAAATTGAAAATAAATTCTTAGCTTCTCAAGTACTTTTGGAAACAATTATTTTTTAAAATATTTTGTTCAGTTGCTAAAATGTGAAAAACTGAAAATACTTGCTTTCCATGTAGGGTTATATTTCCCTTTTTTCCCCCTACACTGTTTCAGTTCTGTATTGCAAAGTGCATTAAAAAATACAGAGCATTATTTATCTGTTTTCAATAAAGTCTGATTCAGCAGTACACACAAACATAAAAGTCTATACCAGACTTTGTCTCTGTTAAGGTTTTGCATTAAAGTATGACAGCATTATTTCACTATTACTAAGGTAAATAAACCTTTACTAGTTTCTCTCCAAATCAAGTTGTCTTCCTCAGCAATAGCCAAGGACTGGCAGTTTTATATCTGCTTATACTAAATGTCTTATGGGTCAAATTGTTTCAAATGTTTCTATTTCTTTTCCTGCTACTGTTTTTAAAATTTACATATGTAAGTGTGTCTGTAACAGTAATTGAACATTTTTGTTTGCATTAATCAATTTTTGTTTAAGGAATTTGAGATTCATCAACTTCATTTTTCTATGCCATAAGTGGGATGAAATCTCTAAATGTCTGAGATGTAGCAAATTTCAAAAGGCAAGTTAAGCATAATTTACAACTCTCAGCCTGACCTAGAATCCAAATTTTTCTTTTTTTTGCTTATGAAAGGACTCCTCTCTTTTTCCTGTTGCTATAAAAATTCACACAAAACAGGGATAAAATGCCTGGGCTTTGATCCTGCCATTCAGCCCATGTGGGCACCGCTGATCCAGCTGCCGGATCATGGCCCAGCCGAATAAGCACAGGAAACAATGAACTGACTGAACACAAAAGGCTGTCACTGATCTCTGTGGGTGTTTTGCCTCAATAAAAAAGGGTCCTTAACTAATAGAATCAGAGTACTAAAGCTGCAATAAAGATGCATGTCTGAGGTTGCTAATTGTTTTCTGTTTTCAATATTTGAAATATATAATTTTATTTTAGTTTAGTTTAGTTTTTAAACTACAGAAAGGAAAGAACAAAGGAGAAGTAAAAACTTTTGTTCCAAGAGGAGGGGACCATTTAATTTGTTGGTGAATCATTTTTCCCATCTAGATTCATTATTTTCAATGCCTTGTACAGTACTAATTTTAAGACTCAAAGAAAAAGCATAGGGTATAATACTGTGTAGGGTTAGAATAGTATTAAACAGTAACAAAATTACAAATTATAATGGCTAGGCCCAAGATTAAAGAGTTTGGACTTCCTTATGATTTTTGATTGCTCAATCTGCTACCAATGTGTTTTGCAACTTTCTGTCCAGTATAACTTCCATGCTCCACTTTACTGATTTGTTTGTATAAAAAGTGGTACCAATGCAATTGACTGAAGCCTATCCCGTACATCGATAAGTTTGATGGTAATATTTATAGAGTGTTCTGAGACCATTTGACTGAAAGAGTTCTTTTATACATGATTTCAATGTCCAGCCAATAGGATTGTTTACTTGGAAAGATTTACTTTCAGCAGTATTATTGATTTCACTCCTTTAGAGGTGATTAAGAAGTACACAGGGTAAGTTCTGTGGGACATTTGATTTTTTTTTTTGGTGATATAACACAGCCAAACGCAGGAACGGAAACTGAAGCTTCCGATTTCTTCAGAAAAGGAAAAAAAGCCTTTCCACAGAAAATTCCAACCTCTTTCTGAAAAGCTGACCTCTTTCTTCTGATTCTGATTAAAGATTATGGCCCCAATTATCCTGATGTTTTTGTCACTTTTGCTTAACCTTCGCCTTTTTCCAATTTTGTAATGTAATGGGTCACATTATGACACCTTTGCCATCAGCCTTGGACAGCTCTGCTCATGTAAGAACAGGGTAGTTTGTGTGGATTTGTATTATTATTATTTTTAATACAGTAGTAGAATTTAGAGTGGAATTGTAAAGGAATTTATAGAAGATTATAGAGGAAGTCTAAGCATGCATTTTGGATTACATGCTTAACTTGAAGATGTGTAATGTTTGTCCAGCTTCTGCTTGGAAAACGGCCTCTTTCAACTGAAACACACGTATGAATGAAACATTGTTTATGTAGCAAAAAGCTTGTTTAGACTGGGTGTAATAAAATTAGATACGAAAGAGAAAAAACTCATCATTATGAATTCCGGCTGAGATCCACTACTATGTAAGTGGGAATTAAGGAATCTTTATTGAAGAAAGCCTCTAGAAATCCACAATCTGTGGAAAAAAAGACACAGATAACACAAGCAACAATTTTCAGTTCTACCTGTGCTATCATATACTATTAAATCACACAAACAACTTTATGTTCTACCTCAGCAGCATCTCATTTACGACCTCATTGCAGATGAATAATTCTGATCATTGCCAAGGTGCAAACCAGCAGGTTCAACAGTCAGTATTATGACAAAAATAAAGAAACTCAGGAATTGTTTCTGTGGTGGTCTTACTCCACTTATGGAAGCGGCAATCTCACTTTTCTAATTGCTCCTGTTGTGTTCTCCCAGTTTTTCTTTACTACTCCTATTTGCAACTGTGAGACAGACCAAAGAACTGTTTATGTTGAGAATGGATCTTGCAAAGGAAAAAAAAAAAAAGGGGTTTTCAGCTGGTCTTGTTCCTCAGGTGCCTCTGTAACTGTTAGTGCCAAGAAGGTGACAGGACTTTCAGCTGCACTCTCTGCTTCCATCTATTTAATGTAAGAGTAAAATCCTTTAAAAGTGTCCTTTTAGTGAATTTATTGCAGGTATCTTTGGGACAACAGATGTGAAATTGATGGCTTAGTGAGTAATCACACATTTGGAAATACTGCAGATGTATAATTTACTTGTTTGCCCATTAGAAGTTATTTTGATATTTAGGCATACTATATTGTTATATCACATGTGATGATGTGTTTGTTTTGTTACCAAGATTGCTTTCTTGAGGGTAAATCACTGAAAAAGTTAAAAAATGCAGAATTGTTTTAATTTTTTTGACTTTCTTCTGAGCTTTATCGAGTTTGTTAATTAGCAAGAAATTGGTTTCCCTTATTGCATACAGTAATAAAAGCTGAATTCTTCACCTGCTGTTTTCTCTTTTAAAAGTATGGACTCTTGCAGCTTTAGAAATTTATTTTAACCTAATGTGTGTATGTGTGTTTCATTATATGCATGATCTGTTACAGTTTCTGTAAGGCCATCAGAAAGGAGAAAAGGCTGACACATTCATGGGCAAGAATGCCCTAACTTGACAAATGAATAACCTCAAGGTTCATACTTCACTTTGATTTTGTACAGCATCACATATCTCTCTATGCTAGATATATAAGACACTCTTATCCATATATGTGTAGAAAGAATGGGCTATTACAAATTAAAAAAGCTGGAAAATGTTGCTGGTATTTGAGATGAAAAAAAAACACAAAAAAACAATAGGGGCTTGGCCTTTAGTTGTAATTCTGAGCCAGATGCTGTACCCTACGGAGAACTTTGAAAGACTATACAACACAGACGCTATCAAAACCATAACAGAGGAACATAATCCTAAAATTGCCCTTATTAACCTGTATATATGCTTCAGAAAACCTGAAGGAGGAAATCTCACTTCAATGTAGATTAAAGGAACTCTGTGTTGATGCTGTCATCTGAAACAAATGCATGGGTTGCTATCAGATGACTCATAGAACCTAGTTTTTCACATAACATGGTATTGAATCATTTTCCACCATCAGTGAAATGTTAGAAACATTTACACTATACTTATAAAAAAATTGGTTTAGATTTTAAATAGATGCTTTCTCTTTTTGCAGTCTCCATTATGTGATAGCAATGCTTCTCAATAACAGTTTAAGCAGCTACCAAGTAGTTCAAGTAATAAAATAGGAGACCTATCTCCTTGTTCTGAATAACTGGTTTCTTCATCCTTCTACAAAGAAAAAGCAGCAAAGATATGGAAAGAAACTGATTTTCTTAAATCTTTTTTACTTCAAGTTTTATAGATATGCATAGAATTTTCAAGTTCAAATTCATTTTGTACTATTATCCACAAAAAGCGTCCAGGTACATAAGCGTAAATATGAACCCTTTTCCATTTATTCTATTCACAAAAATAGTCTGCAAAAAGCCTTGGAAAAATAAAAGAGCCAGCCACAAAAGTACTGCTTTATTAGGCTTTATTTAGCAATAAATGACTGCTACTTGTGAATTAAGAGAAACCAACAGACTAAATCCAGGAAGGACTTTGAGATGCATTTCTTTCTTGACTATTTCACATCCCTCCCTCAAAGGTAAAATAGAGTGGAATTCAGTTTCCTGTTGAAAACATAGGTAAAATCACAAAAGAAGGAAAAGGTGGAAGAAAATTGAGTAATAAGGTGAGAGTAGAATAAAAACCCCTGAAAATTAATGGTAGATAAAAATGCTAATAATAAACAAAGAAACATCCTCTGAGAAGAAATCAAGTTGAACTGCATATCTAGCAAGGACACAAAACTGTTACATCAATAAATCTTTTTATGACTCTATGTTGTCATTGAACACCAGCTGGCAACTCAACCTTACACAGCCTCTCATTGACTTTCTCCAGTGGGATGGGGTTGAGAACTGAAAGGCTCAAAGGGAGAAGACTAATTGGTTGAGATAAAGACAGTTTAATAGGTAAACCGAAAGCCACACACGTGAGCAAAGCAAAACAAGGAATTTATTCCCCACTTCCCATGGGCAGGCAGGTGTTCAGCCATCACCAGGAAAGCAGAGCTCCAGCACACAAAGAGGGATATAAGCACCACCACTCTAATGTCCCCCACCTCGCACTTCTTCCCCCACCTTATATGCTGAGAATGATGCTAGATGGTGTGGAATATCCCTTGGGTCAGTTGGGATCAGCTGTCCTGGCTGTGTCCTCTTCCAACTCCTTGCACGCTCCCAGCCTCCTCACAGTGGGATTGGGGTAAGAAGCAGAAGTGGCCTTGACTCTGTGTAAGCATTGCTCAGCAATAACAAAAATATCCCTGTGTTATCAACACTTCTTCCAGCACCAATCCAAAACATATTACCCCATACTACCTGCCATGAAGAAACCAACACACTATACTTTTCAAAGATTTCTTCAGACAAGTGCATGAAAGAGTACACATTCACTCTCCTTTAAAGAAAATCATCTGGGACATGCAAGAACATGTTTTTGGGAAGCAAAACAAATATTGTTAGAGTTGTCACCTGGTAGAATAACAGCTGATCAGAAAAAAAGGTAGTAAACAATATGAAGTAGAAGCACTGGTTTACAGACAAAGGCAACTCTCAAAGTTGCAGGACAATATTGCCCTTGTTGGAAGTGAAGTTTTTATCCCACAAAGTGAATTCAATTTCAAAGATTTCACATCCCTTTTTCAATAAGCATTAACAGTTGCCTACAATAAATGATAATCACTTTGATTTTCCTTCACTGTGAAAAAATCATTTCAAAAGGCATGGTTTTGCTCTATGTCAAAGCACATGGCTTGCTAGCATACAGAAGATTTAAGAGATCTTTTTAGCTTGGTTAACATTACTGTGAATCTCTGCACATAACAAATTTCACAACTGATGAATAGCGAATTACTGAAAATATTTGAAACCCGAACACATTAGGGGGGTTACGAATCATTAAAACTCTGGATTCAGATTAACTCCTGTAAATATGTTACCATCAGTGGAGTTAATGTTGATGAATTTGCACTTCTACTGCAAGTGCTAAGAACTGCTAGAAATGTTGGAAAGGAAGAGATTGGAGGCCATGTTTATCCTACAGCTCTCATTAGTACATCCCTGATGGTCAAGATAGAAACAGGGGTCAAGACTTGCTAAGAACGGGTGATAAGTGGCCAAAATATTTGTGCAATAAAAACATACATCAGGGAGATAAATTACATTGCAAAACTTCATTTACCACAAATATGTTTTTTTTTTAATGTATGGGGAATGGATTAAACCCTTTGGCTTTCCCATATCAGTATCAGTATTACATGAGAGCATCAATAGTAGTAGGACAAGAATAACCTTACATTTACAGGTGAAAAGAATCCTTTCTGCATAGGAAAATTGAAAGAGCTATTTGTCATTTAAATGTTCAAAATATATAGTAACAAATGTATTTCATTCTCTTAGAATAACTATGATGGTTTGCTAACTTTTCATTTTAAAACCCTTTTTCTGTTTTACTGGGAAAGAGCCTTTTTGTTGACTATCTTACTGCTTTGTAGATGTTGGAATAAAAGAATGAACGAATACAGGGATGAAAAGGTACAGAATTTAAGGTTATTCTGCACGTGCTGCATTTAGAGTAACAGGGATGAAAAGGTACAGAATTTAAGGTTATTTTACACGTGCTGCATTTAGAGCAACAATTTGTCATTTCATGAAACTTTTTTTGAAACATCTAAGTACCATAAATGTATGGCTTATTGATCATAAAATTGATAAATGGGTTAATATTTTATAGGAGAAAGCTAATGTATCTTGCAAATGACAACAGGACAGGCTGTCAGCTGCAGCTTTTATAGTTGCAGTAGAGCACTGATTTTGCTGTTGGACCCTGCTGTTTGAAAGATTAAATGTTTTACAGGCACACAACGCAGCTCCTTTCACCGATCATACTTAAGGCAATACTCCTCCAGCATGTTCTGGATGAAGCTCACAATACATATTTGATTGCTGTTGCCATGTGTTGAATGCTCGTGGAAAATCTTAGCTCAGATACTTGTGAAGATGCCAGGTAAAAACTACTGAAGGAAATCCAAGAGATTTCAAGAGGAATAAACAAAAGCATGAGGGTGATTAAAGTGCATCCAACAATTGATTTATGAATCAGAATGTAGAGACACAGAAAACAATGTAAATCATTTATCACCCTATTATTATAGTAAGCACACAAAGGGCAATAGAGACTCCACAGAAGACATGAATCAAGATTCCTGACTGAAAAAGCTTATAGTTTAAATTTTAGAAGAGGTATTGTAAGTGATGACGAGCAACTTGGAGGGGTTGAGTAAGGGTTACACTTGATCGATCACATGCTCATCCTATTTAGACATTTCAAGATTGTGAATGTTCTTTTCATAATATATAAAATACGAGTGGTATAGAGAAACTAATACCTACCCTTAGCTTCTCTGTTGTGAAACACTGAGGGCAAGTAAATTTCCCATGGACTTAAAGAAAAAGACCAGAGCAGCAGTTCTGTGGACACAAATGAATACTGGTGGAAGGATTCTCCCTTTGAAACAAAGCAGACTTTGAAGAATGTACTGCACTTGAAGTAAGAGTACTCATAAAGTGATTAAACAACATTTTACTTCATTTGATTTCCATTTATTTTTTACCTTCTTTCTTCCTTTTTTTTTTTTTATTTTTTTTTCCTGAATGTGAGACCCCTGGTGAGGGGAAACTTTTAGTGCAGCTGAAAGCAATGACAAAATTCATATTGTTTTCCATAAGGCCACACATAACCACTATGACCTTATTTTACTTATTAAAATATCCTTCAAAAATGAGAAGGAATCTGACTAGGAGGGCATTATGTGTACAGGACTGTCATACAAGATCTCTTTCAAAAACTTTTGCAGACATTTCCTTCTTTAGCTGTCCAAGGGTTATCCTTGCCTCCCAATTTCCTGACCCCCTGGTGGAGCACCTGCATCTTGCTACTCCTTGGCTCTCCTCCTGTAAGAAGCACATAAAATTGCAGACAGAGCCAGGCAGAGGAGTGCAGCAGAAAGCAGAGACAATAGTCAAGGAGAAAAAATCCCCCAAACTTTCAGAGTTAGCAAGTATCAGAACAGACTGCTCAGAGAGCATCCATCTGTAGCAGCACCCAAAACTTGAGCAACTGTCTCTTATGCTTAAGATAGCTGTTCTTTGAACAGGACACTGGGCTGAGTGACCTTCAGATGTCAGCAACCTGTATTTTTAATCTTTGTATGATCATTAAATGGGTTAGATATTCCTGACTAGAGAGGCTTAAATAAGATGTGCACCAGATATTCAGCCTGGAAATAGTTCATAGGATGAGTGCTTATATGCAAGAGGCTTTCTTGACAAACTTAAATTTAGTTTAGTAACTGGATCAAATACCCCCAAATATTCTTCAAAAATATAAATCTGAATGCTAAATATGCAATCTAATCTCCCTATATGTAATTAATACTGTTGTGAAGTTTTCTTGGCTTCATGAATTGAGTTAGTAGCATAAAGCATTAAGTCCATTTTATCTCTAAAAATTGGTTTTATATTAATATTAGTCCATAGAAGGCCTCTTGCACTGAGTTTCATCAAGAACTCACAGAGAATCCATACAAAATAAAATTAAAAATAAATAATCAATTTTAAATGAAGTTTCATATCATGGTTTTATAAAGAAATCAGCTCAAACTTTCTCACTAGTGGAGTCAAGGAGTTGGTGTGCTTGTGCGTAAATATCAGTGTAAAACTTGCACCACTTTTCCTAGTATTTACGGCCAACTAAATGTTGAAAACTGACAGTAAGAAATAACAATCACAGAAAACCTGATAAATTCTATTAAATCTAGTTAAAAAAATTCAATAGTAAAATTTAAGATGAGTTATTTTTTTCTCTATACAAATAAATGTACAAAATGAAGCTCCAAAGTATGAAAACTGTTCAATTATTAAATATGACCCCAAGCAACTATGAGGAAAAACCCAAATTTTTGTTTTCATATTTTTAATAGACTTTTGATGTTTTATTCCTAAGGCAGAAAATGATTGCAAATTATTAGAGATAATAATGTGTCCAACACAAAAATCTGAATTTTAGAGAAGTGTTGCAAATTCTAACGCCATTTTCAGAGCTAATTTTCTGAAGAGACATAACTGCTAAAGTTTCAGTTGAGGTATTTGATTTATAATATTGAGAATTCTGTAGGTTTGAAATCCAGAAAAATTTCAAGCCAGCTGACAAAATTGGCCCTTACACATGGGGACTAAAGCTTGAAATTAGCAGCGACCTAATAGATGACACTCATTTGAACCAATATCACGTTACAGGAGACATAGTTGCACTTCACAAAGCTGTCAGACACACTTAATCTGTTCCACCACCTAGCATCACGCAGAGACATTATCTCTGTTAACTGCCACAGCCCTGCTGTTTTAACTTGATAGCTTCCAAGCGCTCAGCTGGTGTTACCATGTGATACTGCACTACTCAACATTGCTGCACTGGGAAGCTCAGACATATCTGAGTGTTACATTTCTCATTTAAAAAATAATCTTTGAATACTATTTATTCCTCAGTATGGAGGAATTAAGAAAACACAGTTGACTTCATCCTTACTCCTTTGACCAAGTGGAAACTTGTCAGATGCTAAAAATATTAAGAATAAAAATTACGTTTTTAAAATATACGTAAGAATTATCAGAGCTTTGTCACTTTTAATGCTGATTAAATACATTTTATATATCATATTATTATATGTAATTTTTATATATAATAATTGAAATCTGTCATTTTCCTCATGTTTTCCTCATTTGACGAGAATGCAATAGCCTTCAGACCAAAGGCTATCTGGATGATGACTCTGGTTGACATTTTATCCCTGTGCGTTTCACTTCTTGTCTGAAGGGTTCTAGCAATCAGCTGGAAACAAGGAACTGTGAGACTGAGCTCTCTGAGGGTCTGGAAGATGCTAAAGCCAGTGTGCTGATCTTAGACACCACAACCAAACTATTCTTTTCTTATCCGAAAGCAAGAAAGGATGTAAGGATCTGAATCCTACTGTCACCAAATAGTCTGAGTTCAAGAGATCTAGTTTGCCACAGGTGTGCCACTACTGTGCCATGAACACACTTCTCATCACAAACTATTTACAAGCCCTTCTGCTCAGCTTTGTCAATGGGTCAGATCATCTCTTATACACACAGGTTTTTTATTTCAGTGTAAAAGGTACATGATCATCTAAAATGGCAGTGAAAATCTGCAAGCAGATAGCTATTTTTTTAATGTATTATAGTACTGGACATCTCAAGACACTAAGTTTAATTCCTATGTTTAGAAAATGTGAAAATATAAATCAAGTTTGTAATGCAAACCATGTAACAGTAAGTAGGTTCAGGGCAGCATGACAAAATGCACAGATAGAAAATAATCTGTAGAAATGGTACATGAACCAGGAAAAATGTATAATAGCTCATCTTTAAAAGCAAAATAAGGTTTGTAAAAGCATTATCAGCTGGCAGCTAGGGAAGTCCTTCAATCAACCTTTCACATCCAGTTGAATTCTGAATCAAAATTTGTAAACTTACTAGAGGAAGAAGGTTTGTTCAGCAAATGAGTGTGCCCTTTCATTCTCATCTTACCCTTGAAGAAAGGAGAAAGACACTTATCCCACTGTGCTAAGGAAAAGATGTGTAAATAACTCCATATCTTACCGAAGTAATTATGTGGAATACTATGGAAATGCTGCTATTCCATGTTTCCTCTTACCTTACTGTGTGGTAGATTTGAAGGCAAAATTTCTGAATGAGAGGAGATGTTTCACATTCCTATAATGGTTTGAAAAAGTACACTTTAAAACATCTTTTGAATAAATGTAACATGTAAATAGTCTATCAATTGAATTCATAGATTAAATAGGTCTGTGCAAACTTTTACTTACACTAGCCTTTCCCTTTGATACAGTGAATGAAATTTGGCCTCCAAATAAAATTTACATTCAAAGTTGAAAACTTCAGTAAGAAATATGTATCCACATTTCATCCTTATATTTCTTTCCTACAACCTCTCATTTCAACCCTTCAAATTTTAATATCCAAACTTGATCCAAAACTTAACAAATGAACAAATGCCACATTACAGGTAATATTCACTGTGAATGACAACACAATTTCCTTCTTTGTGTGACAGATCTGGACAAGTTATTCCAATACTTTTACTATTTGGTTTGATTCCTTTAGTTAACAGGGGAAAAAAAAAGAAAGCCTGGTCTGACAAGACATATGGATAAGATTTCTAAACCACATTTTTGTGCTGCTGCTTTGTTCAAGGAGAGGAGAAGAAAGTAAGCTGTCTCAAACCAATTTATGTGAGCAAAGAATTAATGAAAATGCTAGTAAATTATATAATGGCTTCAGGCTTGCAAAATGCAACAGCACTCTTGTTTCATAATTGTTCTTTTGAAGCCAGATTTGTGCAACGTTCACATTTTATTCAATGCTACATCAAGTGGAATTCTTGTATTTGACTTCTGAAGATAGCAAAGGTAGCATTGGAATACTCTTGAGTTTTACTTTTCACTTTCCACTATAGCAAAGTCATAAGGACAATGATGCGTACCACGTAAAAATTTTACCCTTAAGAAAATGTTTTTCTAAAAACATTTCTGCAGAAGACAGCAAATGTTACCCATTCAAAACTGTCAAATGTAAAGTAAGAGGTAAAGAAAGCCTTAGTAATAAAACTAGTATACTTTCTTGACATAAAACTGTTTTTTTTGCAATATTTGTAGTTGAAAAAGCTATTTTTTATCAGGTTTGTTTTTTAGGACAGAAAAAAATATTTCAGCTATATAAAAGATCTTGTCTTGACCCTGACAGTTAATTCTTTATCATTTATGTAGAAAGTAAACATATTAACAGCCATTCAACAGCTAGTACATCACTGTACTAATATAATTTCACCATTTGTGACTCCTGGGACAAGGATACAGTGTTCCCAGAGCTCAGGTACATGTCACCCTCACACATCCTTGAAAGAATTTAGATTGTTCTGTTTTAGCTGGCAGAAGACAGTGGCTGAAGTCATGGTCTTGCTTTTTTCTTGCATGCTCTGAAGTTCCATGAAAATCAAAGCAATGAGGATGGATCAACACAATATATTCACAGATTCACAACTATTTTTTGTCTTTATTTCATAAAAACATATTGACAAGCAATATTTTAATTTATACTGTGCTGCCACATGATGTTATAAAAGCAGTTAAATCAAATTCCAGAGAAATTAGGAAGAACACAGACATCAGGAGGAAAAGTTTGAAGAGGTATCAGGAAGCCAACCTGACTATAAGGCTTCCCGCATTGCCCCTGTCAACAGACAATTTAATAAATAGACTAGTTTAAAAACCAGCTCCTCCCTCTCCCTCTCCCTCTCCCTCTCCCTCTCCCTCTCCCGCTCCCTCTCCCTTTTCTCCTCTTTGTTTTCTTGAAACTCAAAATCAAGAATGAATAGAAAGGAGAGAGTACGGCTGTTGCAAAGCTGGGGATGTACACTGACACAAAAAAACTGTCATGTAGCTGATGATGTATTCCGTAATTAGAAACAGAACAGTTTGGGGAAAAACAATTCAGTTTATAGGAGCTAGAGTGTTGAGTGAGGACAGGCTATTTGAAAGACCTAGGCCAGTATATGCAAATGCAGCTGTTCATAAAAGGAACAGAGCAGAAGAGCAATGACAACCAGCAACGCAGAACTACTAAGGAAGCTCAAGCTAAAAGATCCAAGAAAAGAGACAAATCAGCTGAGAAAGGTCACAGTTGCAAAGGTCACAGTTCAGTGTGTTCTGTAGAAAGCAACAGAAAAAGCAGTGGCATAGAGCACATGGGAACCAGAATCATTTGACTTCACTACATAATATTGGAAAAGCAAAAGAGGAAAAAAAAGTATAGTGAAGGAATACGGAGAATTCCAGTAAAGATAAATATATAATTTATATGCTAGCACATAAAAACCCCCTTAATAAGTATGGGTGACCACTGCTTGCTGGAGACAGTCCAGCACAGGTTCAGAAAGAGAACTGGAACCTATTTTGTATGAGAAAAGGCTGAGACAGCTCAGGCTGTTCAGCCCAGTGAAGAGAAGACAAGGGGGTGGCTTATCAGTGTGTTGAAATACCTGATAGGAGGAAATGAAGAAGAAGGAGACAGACAATTCTCAGTAGTACCCCCTGACAGTACAAGAAGCAATGATTACACATTAAAACACGTGGAATTCTATCTGACCACGAGAAGACTTTTTGGTTTTTGTTTGTTTGGTTGGTTTGGTTTGGGGTTGTCTTTGTTGATTAAATGATGGAACGGGTTGTTGAGAGAGGCTGTGGAGTCTCTTCGAAATCTCCAAGGAGATATTCATACCCTGATTTGACTCAGGTAACCTGTTCTAGATGATTAGACTGGATGGTCACAGGAGGTCCCTTCCAATCTAAATGATTCTGTGATTCTGTGAAATAGTCACCCAGTTGTGTTATCGAATTGACTGCTGGTCTGATTTCAACTGAATTGTGCCATCATCAGCAATGAGAGGTATCCAGACATCAGATCTGCAGGTCTGGTGAAGGAGGAAACACTCTAGAACACTGACTGAGAAGAAACTATCAAGGAGGTGTTGAAATAAAACTAAAAAGCTATTCATACAAATCAAATATCTCTTGGTAACAAAAGAACTCTTGCCAAGAGTGGAGGAAAGTATCTCTCTCCTGCAGTGCATGTCATCCATACCCATGCCACTCATAGGGGCCACTTGTCTAACCTGCTACAGCAGAGGGTGCTCTGTAATGTCTCAGGGACCCCATGCCAGGACAATGGCAACTGATCTTTCATCCTGTAGCATATTTAATTTGAAAATATTAGTCTTTTTCATTCAAGCTTAATGGTTACTATAGGTTTTGGGGAGCAAAGTATTGATCTGCAATATAGGGGGCAGGTAGAGATGTTTCATGCATAGAATTAGACACAAAGCTTGATTGTGTCACTTATATTCAGATATCCACTGCCATTCAAAACAGCTCAGCCATTTTCTATTTCTGAAAAGTGTTGGTATCCTGTAGAACTTGTGTCATATTACCATATCCCATTGTTATGGGTCTGTTTCAGTGCCTGAACGTACAAGAGTCCTGTAACTGGACTAACTAACTGGATTAACTAGGCAGATAAACATTTCCTTTTTTTTTTTTTTTTCTTTATAGAAAGGTAAAAGAAAACATGAAGTAGGATGCTATTCCAAGAATGAAGCATCTTTTGATGACATGGAACATGAGCTATAATCTAACAACATGTGTTATCATCTTTATTGCCCAAAAGCTTGTAGTTTGGTTTCTACAGAAGACAAAGATATTAATCTTTCAGCATCATAAGAAATTTATCATACCAGTTTCTGTAAAACAAATTCCCTGAAATGCAGTGAGACAAAAGTTTAATAAAAAACCTGACTGCACTGTGTGCCATAGTACACCATCCAGACAACTCTCTATTGGCAGTGTGAGGATGAAATTTCCTTCCGAGTACACATAAAACTGAATTTGGAAAAAAAAAACCCAAAACTGTATACTTGTGGATTCACCTCTGGAACTTGTTTGTACTACACAAGTCAATTGTAGACAGTGACTACTAGTTCTTCTTTTTAAGTATTTAGCTCTGGCATTCAGTTACACCGGATCTTGTCACCTGCAGTGTCATGTCTACATTTCAGTGTTTCCCCAGAGTATGAGGTTTGGCTTCACTCTGGACCATCATGCTCTAGGCAGACATCAGACTCTTCAAGTATTAAATTCATGCCATCATTTTCAACACAAACCACTGCATTGCTTTGTCTGCCATTCCTAGCACTGCCATTAATAGGACACTGTTGAGTCAGCCACATGTACTAACCAAACCATTACACTCTACAGCAACGTGATCACCTGCACGTGCTTACTGAATCACTCACACTATCTCTAGGTTCTTTGGAGATAGCTTGAGCACGGTTCTAGGCATTTATCAGTCTTTTATGCCTCTGACTGACCTGTTGCATACTAGTATTTGAAAAACTGGATATAACTTCCGTGTCATCCCATCATGTTTTTAGGAAAACACTGTAAACCAATATAATCTTCTTTTGTATTTCAAAGCATCAGTAACTCCTACTGAAATATTCTGGTTAAAGATCATGCTCTGCTAAGTCCTTCTTTCAATTCCCTCACAAATTTCCATTCAGTTGCCTTTTTAGATGGTGAACATTTTCCCCATAGGTTTTACTCCAACCGCCATCCAGGAAAACAGATTTAGTCTATCCAGTATTGCTAGCACAGGATCTATCATAAGATGTTGTCCTTGCAGCAAGTAGAGACTAGGGAATAGTTGTCATTGTTGCAACTACCATAACTGAACACTGCAATGAAGCCTCATGAACCCCTTTTGTGGGGACCAATTTTATGTCTAGAGGTAGCTTTGGGGCAAAATCCCAGATACAGCAACATGTTTTTGAATATTCCTTGACAGTCACTCTTGTTTACACTGGAGTTCTTAACCTTCATAAACATTTTTGGTGCCCTAGACATAAATATCCCTTCATTTGATGTTCTACAATGTGAATTAACATGCCTGGTGTTAGGATGTTCCCTCTTAGCCCTTCTTCATGCTACAGCATCACCTGCATATATGAAATGTTGAGTTTTTCCTCCACAGTTTCTGGCAGGCAACTGGTACTGACTGGTTTCCTCAAAACAGAAGAATCTCTGCAGGGTCTTTGACTGTAGATGGCTCCCACAGCTTTCTGTGTGACATCAGGGATCTCTGCCTCTACATAGCACTCAGAAATTTTTTACCTTTTACCACAAAGAGCAAAAACTATCTGGCTCCAGTGGTTGTATTTGTAAATGTGGAGGTTTTAACTCTGGTGCACGCTGCACATTTAGAAATAAGGACGCTGTACTTAAGAGATTTTCTGGGTATGCACAAATCAGTTTTATATACATTACACATTACCTCCTGACATGTGAAATGAGCCTAATGTGTCCAGGAAATTTGACAGAGCAGTGCAAGGGGGCATTAGTTCATTATTGGAAGAACTATTCATTACTAGGTAGCAAATGCACTTCCTCAAACTTACAGCACATTTGTGTTGAGCCTATGCCAAAGAATTACACTAATTAGACTGAAAGATATTAAACATGTTCTTCATAATATTTAACATAATTTCCTACAACAGCATGCTGCACCTTTTCCTGTTCCAGGCATAGAATTTATGTGCTGGTTTCCTGTGTTCCTCATTCATTTAATTCAAACAGTGCTGTTTGTATCAGGTATTGTTGCAAAGCCTTTTATTCAACCTTCTCCAAAGGTGCTGTATAGAGATTTTTGAAGCTTTTGTTTACTGCAGAGTCATTTCTCAGTAGTTTTTCTTTCACTCTCTAAAAGATTAAGTGATTCGGTGGCCACATCCCTCATTTGTGATAAAACAGAAGTTGTTTTTCTTCATGTTAGCCTGTGAATATTTAAAGCACTGCCTTTGACCAGGAGTTAACAGTGAAAATGACAAAGGGCGTGATCACAGCCTTTGGGGCAGCTGAAGTAGCAGATTACGGAGCATCACTACTATCAGAATGTGGTCTTGTGTTCTTCTATAACATTAATGCCATTAGATGAAACAATGGCAGGTACTTGTCTTAGCTGTATGCTTGATTTTGGTAATTCCACCTCCATGAAGATAGAACAGAAATGGCACAAAAAGGAAGATAATTTGAAGTTAAGAGATGAAAAATTATTTAAAACTTTGATATGGAAAAATATTTGAAAATATTAGAGCTATACATTTTACAGAAACAATAAGGAGGATGATAAGAGGTTATTCATGAAATAATGAACTCTATGAAAAAGAACAGAATTCTCTTTATCTTTCTGTATATTACAAAACTAAGGGACATGTGCTGGAACTGGAAGAAATTTAAAATGTAAAATAAAAGTATGTTTAAACAATATATAATTTCGATGTAGAAATCCCTTAAATATTTTTAGAACCTACTGCTCCAAGAAAAAAACACATATGTGCAATAAAGTAAATTTTCGTATCAAAAAGGCTGTCTGAACTCTGGTTCATACTTATTCAGGAATAAAACTTACCTGAGTATTAAAGTATTCATGCATTATTGAAAGCTGTGAAAGGTTTCGTCCTGACTGTAGTGTGATCAGGCTTGGACTTTTATGCCTAATCAATATGATTACTAGTCAAAAATAGTTACCTCTAAAATGGGAACCTGGTACATTTTCGGTGAGGGAACATGACAAGGATATTATTTTGAACTGGGAACTAGATTTGCTGACACAAAGATTCTCTTCCGGCCTTTTATGACCATATTTCATTTTAAGAAGTGTATTAAGGTGAAATAAATGAGTAATCTTTATATTTTTCTCATGTAATTTTTAGCTCTCAAGACATCATACAGCGTATTCAAGGCAGGTTTAAATGTATCTATGTAATTTTTGCCTGTCTAGTACCACTGCACCAAAAAATGATCATAATTCCACACAGCCAAGTCATTGTAAAAAACAGATGTTGTAGTACAGATTAGAAAGGACTAGCAAGGCCTTATTTTAAGATTGTATCCAGTTTGATCTTCACCCAAAGGAACGAATCCTTTCCAGAGACACTGGTAGAAGGCAAGGAAAGTGATCAATGCACTAGAAAACATAACCTATTTGGGAAAACATTTGAGTGAACTACTGACATTTAGTCTGAAAATCAGAAATATGTCAGAGTTTATAGTGGCTATTTTCAGATAGTTAAAGGTTTGGTTTGAAAAATAAGAGAATATTAGAATTCCAATTGAAATTATTTATTTTTTATGTATGTAGTTTATATATATACGTTTTAGAATGTTTGTTTTCGGACAAGTTAGAAATGCTCCACCTTGCTAGTCTACGAAAATCACTGAGATTTCAAAGCAAAACAATGTAGTATCATATTTGCTAAGTTAATTGAATTGTGTTTTTATGTGGTTAAATAATAATGCTATAAACCACAGACAAACCAGTCAAGATAGGCAGACTAATTACTTTCCATGAACAAATAAGCATTTGAATTGGATAGCACACAGTGAAATTAATATATAAAAACCTTTTTTTATATGAAAATTTTATTATATGAAAATAATATATAAAAACCTTTTAAAAATAATAATCAAAACAAATTGAATTTCCAAACTTGTGGGTTTTTTTTTTAAGCTGGGTGAAGCATGTTGATGTTAAAACATATTTCTGTATTATTTTTCATATTCTGGGAATAAAAATTACTCCACTGAAATCAAAACGTCTCCTTCTTAGTCAAGCTGAGAAACCTTTTGCATTTCCACTGTTGTGTGTTAGAATGCTGGTTATCACAATTTAATCATAAAATATCTTTGCAACTCTCTGACAATGGTCACAGTACCAAGTGTCTCATGTTGACAGAATTTAAACAGAACTGCTTGTTGACTAATTATTTCTGAACATTATCCTTAAAAACTGTTGGTTCCAATTCTGACGTGATTGTACACTCATGAATATGTTGGCAAATATTGTCTAAAGAAATTTAAAAATTATTAAAGATGATATGTGAAATCACTATTTTCTCCACAAAAGACAGTTCTATATCAGTTTTGCAAAATATACAATCAGCTACTTAATCCCAGCGTTTAATGTGAAGAGAAGGTAAATTACTTACTTTGGATCTGAAGATAGCAATTCAATACCTTCTGTGAGCTTATTTTCTAACTGTAAAGCTAATGAGGCAAAAATAGCTAAATCCATAACTTGCTCAACAGATTGGAAAAGCCTCACTCCACAGTTCTAAAAGCTGGGTGTTTTGTTTAAGGTAGAAATACAGTCTATGATCCACAGATTGCAATGAAGGTAAGCACCAGTGGAAACTTCTGTATGAACCTCTCTTTAATGAGACAGTCAGTTACTGGTTTGTAGCTGCTTTTTATCCCATTGAATGTATTAGTAAATAGACAGTTAAGTTTAGAAGATTAAAGTTGGTGAAAATTAGGAAAGATGAATCTTGCACTGCACGTACTAACCCTGAAAATAAAATTTTCAGTTATTTTTCTTACCTTTCCTATCTAAGCTCAATCATTAGCTTTCACCACTCTGACTCTACTACTTTAAACTACTTCTGTTACAGCATTTCTCTTTTTATGCTTATTCTATATTTTTTGCTTATTCTATATTTTTTGCTTCAAGAAATTAAAAATATATTAATGCGAAACCTGTGGAAGATAAATTTGTTTGAATTTAAATTAACAAATGCTCTGTAAATTCAGAAATTCACATTGCTGCTGGCTAAGGAAATATTCTTGGATATCTGTTTAAGCTACCATGTGTCAACTGACCCAGAATATCTGATCAACATACATTCTCAATGCTCTTAGCAAATACATGACTACGTGGCCTAGCTCACAACCTACATCAGGCAAGTAGAAAGAGATCAAATGTCCATGTGTATCTGGGGATAAACTGAGTGCATATCCTGGGATATTAAAGCACCAGCCTTGTTACAAGCTACTATGTATCACCTATATAAGGGACGGGCAGGGCACTAATGCTCACAGGTCTATGGGTGGCCTGTTCTGAAGACAGAACTTAGCCAAACTTTAATTTTCATTTTTTCTTTCTCAGGCTTCATGCCACACATCATGCCTTCCCAAGAAAAAAAAGTCTTTTAGACCTTCCCAGCTGAGAAAGAAGTCTGACAGATTTGTCACCCATACCACCTTACTGACCTCAGAATGCAGGTCGTGAATCTACAGCTCATTCCTGAACATGACCAGCTGATGGCAACCTCATTACCTTCAGTGAAAACTGAAAAGTTCAAGTCTTTGACCCTCATTTTCCTACAACAGCAAGACATAACAAGGACAATACGTAATAAATTACATTTGAACCAAAGGAAGACAAAAAGAAGATAAATTATATGTTGTGTGGGCATAAGGAGGCATGGAAAATTACAGTTATGGGAACCATATGACTGAGGTTATAGCAAATAAACTTTCTCTGCCCTTTTTTTTTTCTCAAGCTGGAACTATTGTCTTCCAGCTTACTCTGAAGCTAAAGGTATATGAATTATTTTTACCTACCTGCAGTGCTCGACTTCTATGATCCATCTGCACATTTTCTCTTCTAAATCTCACTTTAATACCTTCTACTTCTCTTTAGCTGGTGATTGACTTAGCCCTTAAAGTGTTTTGTGTTAGTAATAAAAGAATGCTGTATAAAATGAAATTGTTTTGCACCACACCATGGAATTATAATTTGGACCAAAAGCAGATGACTGGGTTTTATTTTCAAATTGATTTATCTGTTGTAAACAAGATGCACATGCTGAAGAGTGAATTAATTTGGGACAGTAACAAAAGAAGCACATAGAGTTCCAAGAAAATTCACGTGTATGCCAGTAGAAGCAGAAGCCCAAGTCCTTGCTATATACTGGTAAGAGCATCCACAAGCTTTGAGACCTTCGTGGAGAAGCCCCACTGAGTAGACAAAACCAAAGAAAAACAGGAAAGCAAGTTTCAGATTTTGAATTTGAATCTTCAAAGCAATGCCCAAATCTAAATTGTGACACAAAACTAATAAAAACACAATATAGTTCAGGATTTTATAATCTACTGAAACTACTGTAAGCGCTTATCAAATCATAATTTTTTTAGTCCCTTAAACATACAGTTATCTATCGATAAAGCTGAGGATATCTGAAGTTCGGAGGAATTCAGTCTGAGGAAACACAAGGATAATTTAGAAGAAGGAAAGATCGGCATTACGCTGCCCATGTTCATGTGTATGTCTAGCTCTAGATGTCTCAGACCTCACTAGATGGCACTGACAGACTCCTAGAACCTTAAAATGTGAGGAAGTGTTCAACTTTGGGAAGAATAATTAAGATGATCTCTTGGCCACTCAGAAGTCCATGTGCATGGACTTCAGGAAGCACATTGTGAATTTCAACAGAGGTCAAGTGTTTATTTTTCTTTTGATCAGATTCATCTCTAGTTGTAAAGTTCCCTTATGTGATCTGAGTTCGGGAGTACTTTAAGATTTCTGACATAAACCACTGATCATGATTCTTTTCCACATTAAACAGTACGCACTTTCTGTGTGGATCCATGGAACATTATTGCATGCTGTCTTGCACCGCTGTATATAGCCCACTTTCTGGTCAGTCACTGTCAACAGCTCCTGTGCTGTTCTCCACACATATGTCTGTGTGAAGGACTGGATTTGGGAGCTCAGATAACAACTTGTGTTCATCTAACAGAATGACGGAACTAGCACCAGATAACACCAGATCTGACACCAGATAACAAAGACAGTGCTCCTGTTTGTGTTTAAGGGATTCCCCTAGGAAATGAGTTGCCGAAATTCAATGCCGCTTTGTTGTGTCAGCTCTTTTGAAGAAGGTAGAGCAAAATTAATAGGAATGATTAAAAAAAAGTGAAGTCCTGAAACTGCCCTGGGAAGAGCAATCTTCCGAGATGTAGGAGGTCTCAGGGCAAACCTCTGCTGTGAATCAGGCAGACAGAAATTATGCTTATGGAATATGCATAATTTTAAAACTTTTTTTTTTTGGTGAGACTAATTTCCTTTCAGTGCACATAATCTCCACATAAGCTCCAAGTTCAGTGCACATAAGCTCCAAGACCTTGCTGCTAGTCAAGGAATCTCTCAAATAAGGTTTTTAAGAAAGGGAAAAAAATCCTGGGCAATGGCAGCCAGAAGACAGAATGAATAATACGTGAGAGAAAGAGCTCTGCAGACACCAAGGTCAATGAGGAAGAAAAAGGAGAAGGTGCTCCAGGTGCCAGAGCAGATTCCCCTGCAGCCCATGGTGCAGACTATGGTGAAAGAGGCTTTCCCACTGCAGCCCATGGAGGTCCACGATAGAGCAGAGATCCACCAGTAGCCCGTGGAAGACCCATGCCAGAGCAAGTGGATGCCTGAAGGAGTCTGTGATCCTTTGAGAAGACTGCACTGGAGCAGGTTCCTTGTAGGGCCCATGGAGAGAGGGGCCCATGCTGGAGCAGTCTGTTCCTGAAGGACTGCGCCTCATGGAAGGAACCCACACTGCAGCAGTTCATGAACAAATGCAGACTGTGGAAAGGACCCACACTGGAGAAGTTCACTGAGGACTGTCTCTCATGGGAGGGATCCCATACTAGAGCAGGAAAAGAGCTTGAGGAGTCTTTCCCCTGAGGAGAAAGGAGTGGCAGAGACAACGTATGATGAATTGTCTGCTGTCCCCATTCCCTGTCCCCCTGTGCTGCTGAGAGGGAGGAGGTAGAGGAAATGATAAGTGAAGTTGAGGCCAGGAATAAGGGAGGTGTGGATGTAGGGTGTTCTAAGATTTGCTTTGATTTCTCATTACCCTACTCTGATTTGATTGGTAATAAATTATATTCCCCAGGTCAAGTCTGTTTTGCCCATAACAGTTATTCTGAGTGATCTCTCCCTGTCCTTATCTGCATACTAAAGCCTTTTATTGTATTTTGTCTCCCCTATCCAGCTCAGAAGTAGAGAAATAGAATAGCTTTGGTAGGCACCTGGCATCCAGCCAGGGTCAACCCACCACAATAATGCTGCAGTATTTCATGTGCTTTCTTCATTTGTGTTTATGGAAATTTTTTGCTGAATTTAACCTCAGTGCATAGGTAATTTCATACTTAAGACAACTACAGTCCATAGATGTTCTGACTAAGGTGCAGAGTATAGTGCTCCCAGGGAATGGATAATGTGGCTGAAATACACAAAATTTCACCCTCTGGGGTGTGAGTAATAACGTTTGGAGTCATAAAAACCCAGCCACAGCTCAGAGCTATCTCTGATATGAATCTGATCAAGAAGCAGTCAGAAAACCCTGCTGTCAATTGAGTAATTCTGCAGTGGAAGATGGAAACACCCTAAAACAGACAGGAAAAAAAAGGAGCATCAGCAACCTCAACAATCAGTAAATCTGATAAATATTTTGAAATAATTTTCATTAACACTAGTATCTGTGCCTACATAAAATAGTTCCATATTATGCAGATTAACCTATGTTCTCCTAAGCATCATCATATTCTTATATTCGATGTTTCTAAAATATTTTTTAAACAATAGTCTCATAATTGAGGTAGTGTGTTTCAGCTATATCCAAACATTTGAAACTAATATTAGAGACACTTGAACCTGGATGACTAATAGATTTCAGATGACATTATGACTATTATTATTAATTACAATTATTTTTTTCAGTGTACTGCCTGAAGAAACAACCTCTCGTAACAGAAGGACAGCAAAAATCTTTAATACCAATAGTAAAATTGAATAGGATCTGAACATTAAAATGATTCTCAAAAGAAGCTAAAAGATGTCTCTGCTTTACACACTGGAAACAAGGATGACAGTGAGACACAGCAGGCCAAATCACCTTAGAAATCAACCAGGCCTTTTTTTTTTCATCCTACATTTGTCATTGAACATTCTATTATCCTGCCGCAGTCTCTATGTCTTAAGTAATAAAAGATGAAAGCTGCTACTCTGTTTTCCAAGCAGTTTTCCATTTTCCTGCTGATACCAGAAACATAAATACCACAATCCTTCTTTGTCCAGAACATGATAGATTTGACCTGCAGTGATAAAGTTTATATTGCTGAAATTCACTCTGCTTGTGTTTTACAGATATTAACAGATGGAAAGTTTGGAAGATTTATTTAAACGCTTGTAAGCGTAATCCTTCCTTTTCATTTGAACCACTGTAAGATTAATGTTTGACACAAGAGAAATACACTTTCAGAAAAATCAACTTATTTTGTAGGATTTAAAAAAACAGTTGCTTTCCTAAGGGAATACAATTGTAATTTCATGGGCTTAAATATTTTCTTCAGGTGGGGCACTTCTTAAAAGCACAGGAAAACCTAATAGCTCATACAGTTGAACAAAACTCATAAATCCAAAACTAAACAAAACAAACAAAAAAACCCACAAAAAATCAAAAAAAAACCCCTACAAAAAATCCTGCCAACACCATCCAAAACACCACCAAAAAAAAAAAAAAAAATCCCACCCATAAACCCACCAAAGCCAAAGAAAGAATGCAAGAACTGAAAATATTAAAATAAAACCAAAGAAGTTGGCACTCAGTTATATCAGCCTTAGACTGAAGGAAAAGTAATTCAGTGGAAAAAAAAAAATCTTTAAAATAATGGATCAAAGAGAAAGGATAAACATCCTGAAAGAGATAGGCTTACATATGAACACGCTAGAGAAATATAAGCCAGTGGAGAACATACAAAATGTACAATATAAACTGAGAATTCCAGATAAGCATTATATACCATAGATGTCTGAGACACAGCACACTACAGAATTTATACCTAACCGCCTCACCCCTTAGTGGAATCCGTGGGCAAAAACTGAGTTAATCAGGGCTTTTACACACCCATTTCACATATACACATGAACAAGCATAAAGCCACACATACACAGGACTTCACTTTCTGTCTTTCTACATATACACAGTATCTATTAGGGTTCCATGTTGTGATGGAAATCCCTCAATATAGAGTACAAGTAACATTGAAAACATGCTGGCCAAAGGACCAGAAAGTGTTCTTCTGGAGGGAGAGGTGGCAGTGCTCTCCAAGATTTCAGCATATTTTTAGGATTTCCAGACATTGTCCTATCTCAAATCTGCATTTATATCACTGACCTTTCTCCTGGAGTGTGGTTCATGCTGTTCTCTTTTGAAAAACCACATTATCAGCTCTGGGTGAGATGGCATGGTAAACAGGACAAAGGATTAGACTGTTACACTCCTAGTTAGAATTTTGGCAGCGGTTCAAAACTGAATAGAATTGCAAAAGATACATAAAAATTGGAGCTGTGGAGATCAAAGTAATCAAATATGGAAAATGAACTTGTCATAAACTGTATGTGTTGATCTAGTCTTGGATTTCTCATTATTTCAAATGCCAGACAATGTCAAAGACAAAATAAGAGAATTCTGGTACCATCATCGTGTTTTAAGGTAATTATTTTGATACAACAATAAAATCCCCTATAAATGGTTATGAATAAGAGAAAAATAAAAAAATTATTAAAACAAAACCTAAAAGATAAACTACTTGTTTCTTCATGTTTCTGTGCCTTAAGAGATCACAGAATCACAGAATTAATTAGGTTGGAAAAGATCTCTGAGATCATTGAATCCAATCTATGACTGAACACCACCATGTGAACTAGACCATGGCATCAAGTGCCATGCCCAGTCTTTCCTTAAACACCTTCGGGGACAGTGACTCCACCACCTCACTGAGCAGCCCATTCCAATGTTTAACAACCATTTCTATGATGAAATGCCTCCTAATGTACAATCTAAACCTCGTCTGGTGCAAATTACTACTATATCCTTTTGTACTGTCACTGGTTGCCTGGGAGAAGAGACTGACCTCCACCTGGCTACAACTGACTTTCAGATATTTGTGGAGAGTGATAAGGTCACCCCTGAGCCTTCTCAAGCACTGTAGCTAGCAGAAAGAACACATGAAATACATGATGAGTCATTTGAAATGTCAGCTTTAGTAACTCTTCCTATTCTCTGTGTTTACAAGTCATTCAATTTGAATTCTTCCTTCCATTTCCTCCATGAACCTTTCCTATTGTATTTGGTTTATATTTTATGTGCACAGAACTGGAGGAGAGATGTTATTTTTTATTTTGTGACTAACATCACTTCCTGTCTGTCTGTGGTGATGGTGACATATTTCCTAACATAGATGCAGCTTATAATTACAAAAGAAGTTTTTCTGCTGTTGTAGTTATACTATTCCTGGAAAAGATTCTTGCTAACTTAAGCCTTCCCTACAAGGCTGTTACAGAAAATGTGATTTTATAAGTAACTTGAATTCATATATGTAAATATTCTTCTTTTAATTATATCTCCATTTCTCTGTTAAAATTGTAACAACCTTGTTAGCATACCTTCACTAAACCAGGACTGTGTTGTTTTCCATTTGTGGAAAATCGTGTCATTAGGAGGAAAAGAGTAATCAAATAAATTGAAAAGTACTATGGAAAATGAAGTACTCGACTTTATATATAGCCTAATACTATAGCTGTTGGCAAACATAATTTCATTGCTCTCATGTTGGGAATGCAGTGAAATGCAATCAGACATGATGGGATAGAAATTTTTAAATACCTACATTTAATGGTTATCAAATTTGAACAGAAGGTCTTCTATAAAAGTGTTTAAGAGTGTCACACCCTGAAGCTAAGGATTACAGATAAGCTGCTGTCTGTGAGACTATATTTGATACACTAAAGAGTATGAATATGAATCCAAGAAAAATATCATAGGAAATTCCAAGCTTTGGGATTAACTGTTCATTTGTTAAACGCATGTTATTTGAATTCCAAATTATATTTTCATAACGGACCACACGCTCTGTGTATTAGCTTATGCAATATAGAGTTAATCAATAGATTTATTTCAGATGCTGATTTAGTTTACAATTATAGAATTACGTACAAAAACTATGTGTCCTATACTTTGAAATTGAAATTTATAGATTTGCTTATCTTTTATGAAAATATGACAAAGCTGCATTCTGGTAGAGGAAGATATTCAGTATGAAACAGTATGATTTTTAAAATAGAAGACTGTTGGGGCATTTTTGTCTTTTTTTCTTTTCTTTTTAATTTGTATTTATGTTCGCATTTGCAGATCCCATTGAGTGTAATAAGTCAGATAGACATATCTAGTCTAAAGACCATTTGTAATAAATTTCTTATGTGAACGTTTTAAGACAACAGTGAAAACTGACATATTACAAGTTCACTCTTGCACGACTCTTGAAGAAGCCAATGTCTTAGGGTATCCGGCCCTTTTTTTTCCTTTTTTTTTTGTGAGGTTAATTTCAAATGGAATTCCAACTCTGAATTCCTCCATTTCACAACAGTACAAGAGCAATAAAAATGACAAAGCAGGGCTTAGCCGGTTTGCAGAGCCAAAGGTATTGAAACCTCTGTGTTAATTTAAAATGAAAGGTGGTATCAAAGGTGATGAATTTGTGCATGTCACTACTTAGAAGTATATCATTTGGATTTTTCACACTCACTAGTCATATGAAACTCCTTTTCAGAACTAGTGCAACATATTTCACTATTTCTGCTATTATCAGCTCTCTGAAGAAATAAAACCAAGTCAGCCCATGACTATCCAACCATTACACATAGAATGTTTTAAAGACTCATAAGTCATCACTTGATCTAAAGAGAAGTCTCCATGATAAAATAGATCTGCTGCTTCTTCAGCATTCAGTATAACACAGTTTCAATGTGCATTTAAGCTGGTGGCTTCACAAGCATTAAAAGTCAAAGTCTTTATTGTTTCTTAACGTAAATGTTCTGTCTTCCTTTGACCCTTTATCCATTGTTTTTCATATCCCCAGTTCTTGCCATTCTAACAAACACTCATGGGATCAGTCAAGGTCAGCATTTTGGAAGAAAGCATTTTTATAGGGTTAATTTTCAGATGTATGTGAGAGACTGAAATGTTAGAGGTTAATGACTCAAACAATTGGGCAAAAGCAGCCGGATGCTCTGCTTAGGCCGGGTTTGCACCCTCCAACCAAAAAGGAAGAGGGGAATTTCTGGGTGTGCAGTGGCCAAAACCTCTGATCACATAAGAACATCAGAGGATGATCAGGACCAGGTTGAGCCCTGCAATTGATTGTGTCCCTGATAACCCACGTCTGATGTCATTTGAGCTGGGTAAGGAAAGGCCCGTAAGAAGTAGATTCTGGGAGGTGGGATAATGCTTTTTGTCATGGCACACTGATATTCAATGTTGTTTCACTCCAATCTACCCCAAAGGTTTTCTTAAGAACCTTAGTTACCCCACCTCCAGGGTGGGCTCTAACAACGTGTCAAAGAGCTTCTAGTGTTCACCTTGCCTGAGATCATTATGTCACATCACAAAAGCCACCCATGCGGCCACGCTCTGCAGTTCTTCGGAAAAAGTAATTTAAGGAAAGGAGTAAAATATGGATCTAGACAACTTCAGTGTAACATACGACTCATTAGCAATTTCTTAAAATACTCATCAGTAAAGTTAAATGCAACCTCTATACCAATGCTACAGTTACACCATTACTATCTTTATATCATTACAAGCATTACCTTCATATCATAATTTGTGGCAACATAAATTGAAAGGATTTTTTAAATCTTTTCCTAAATTAACTGCTGTAATGATTCCTAATTCATTTTCCTAATTCCTAATTCCTAAGCCTTTCAACAATTCCTACATAGCCATGTTTCTATTGCCACCTCTGAGAAAGTAAAATCTGCCAATGCAATGAATTTGCAGGTTTTTTTCTATTCACTGTGCTAGTCCCTATTCCTCTAAAGACATGAAATGATATATATCATTTTAGTTGGAAGTGAAAACCCCAGAAAAAAAAAACACATGAAAACATTTCAAGAATTTCAAATCACTCTATCAAAATTTGGACCAGATTTGTTACTGTTTTCAGATTCAAGACTGAAACGCCCACCATCACATGTAACTCAGATCAAATTAAAATTGTAACCCAGGTATCTGAGCTGGCTGTGTCAGTTCAGGCTTTGCTTCTTCCTCCCTGGCAGGCTGTGGAGACACAGGCTGCTGGAATGGACATAGTTTATCATGAAGACAAATAAATACCCACCTCCATGCAAAACAGCTCTGCCACCGCTAGCTCAGGCTGCATCCATTGCCAGCTCGACAACATTACTATAGATATCTTAGTGCTACAGCCAAAACTTTCTCACCAAGAAGCTGTTATTTGAAAATCAGGATCCTCCATCTATTAAAAATTGTCTTCTAAACAGTTCCAACATACTTTCATAAATGTAAGAATAATAAAAATTTACCATTACAATTAAAACACATATAAATTCTAAGTGAAACACAATAAAATCAGTTTGAGGTATCATTCAATGCATACCACAGCTGGTGATAGGAGTCATTTCTTGTTCTCCACAATAGAGGAAGCAGAAATGGTATTGATTTATAGACTTTTAAGACTCAGCAGGAACTGATTAGCATACATCAGTAAAATTCTAAAGAGATTTTGTCTGCAAATAGCCTTTTTTAGATGTGCCCTAACATTCAATACAACTAATCAACACATACAGAATCAGAATGGTTTGGGTTGGAAGGGACCTTGAAGATCATCTAGTTCCAACCCCCTCTGCCATGGGCAGGGATAACTTTCACTAGTCCAGGCTGCTCAGAGCTCCATCCAGCCTTGCCTTGAACTCCTCCAGGGATGGGGCATTCACAGCCTCTCTGGGCAACATGTTCCAGCGCCTCACCACAGTCACAGCCAAGGGTTTCCTCCTAATATCTAATATAGGGACTCTACAAAATATTTGCAATAAAAAGCTGAGACTAGGAAGCACTTCTATGTACATAAGAGGGTGATTAAAGACTAGCAGCAGAAAAGCAGTCCAATGAACTGGAAAGAAAACAAGGGACCAGCCAAACAAGAAGTAGGGGACTGGAGGATTTGTTGGGCAAGGAGACAGGATGTCTACATGGGTGGGGGAAACACCGGAGAGATTGAGACAGTGGAAAGAGATCTCTCAGTATTCAACTTCTAAGGATTAATCAAAAGTTGTAAAAAGTTGGATGAAAGCTTCATAGATTTGTGTCAAGGTCCCTTTTATTTGAAACTGAACTCATTTCTTAGCTTCCAGTTCCCCCAAGTTAATGTGCCAAGTTTCTGTCCCTGGAGAGAATCTATTTTCCATCTGAAGCAATATATGATGTTTGGCTACAAGAGTTGCTTTAGAGAATCTGGCTTTCCACAACTTAGAGACCTTCAAAAATGCTGGGATATGTCCCAAAACATAGTTCTAGGAAGTATTATCATATTCATCTACTTACCATTATCAGATTTATATTTTACCTTATTTTAGCCAAGACAGTTGAAGTCTGGTACAGTCCCAAAACATCCCGGTAATCCTCAACTCCAACATGTCTGCTTTGGTAGAGTGTGTGTGGGACAAGTGCTTGGGCCAGCCTTAATCATAATCAATAATAGCGTTTTTTATGTCTTTCAATATGTTTTTCTGCAGGCTGGGGCTCAATATTGTACACAAGCCTTAGTCTGAGGACTGGCACCAAGCTGCTTGCAGCTGACTGCTTGAACATTTAATACATTCTTTTCACATCAAAAGCAATATCACTTATTATTCTCTGTCCTAAATGAAAACAAAAGAGAATGTAACAAAAGGAAAAAAAACCCAACAAAATCAAATACTTAAGAATATGTTTGTTCTTCAGGTTCAGTGGGTTATATAATAAATGTATTTATACAGTCTATACACACTGATGGGTGTTAATACTACAGTGGCTGAAATGGAGCCTCTGAAATTAATCAAATGACACAATCTATCTTCTTGTCTTGATTTTCCAGTACAGTCACCCCAATTCTTGGAGTTAACTTCCAAGAAGGGATTTTACATTGATGCCAAAATGGTGCTTGTTCTCTCCTGATTCATATTGCAGGAGGCATCCTGAGGTTTAAGCAGCAGTAGGTTAACCCCACTCTCTGAATGAGGGACAAAACCTCATTCTTGCAGGGATATCTCAGCAGTGCTGCACTATGGTTTTCCAGAAAAAAAAAAAAAAAAAAAGGGTTGTCTGAAAGAGCTGTGAGATGGGCAAACAGAAGTTTTCAGATCAGACAAATTCTGCAAATGTCAACAAATTATATTTTTTCTTTCATCTGCCTGCAAAAGAAGTATTTAAAAATCAAGTTACTTTTCCCACAGTCATATAGATGAACGATAAACAGGAGATCTCTTAGGACATACAGAAGGCATGTTCATTTTGATAACATTAATTTTGTCCTAGAGGCTGATGGCAAGGTCCCTCCATCTGCCAAGATCTCTGAGATGTGCTCTAAATTAATTTTGAGCAGATTTTCCATCTCACTGAAGATAAGCATTAAAGGAATGTCATTAAGGCTCTAAAATCAATTACACAAAATGTAGAAAATGCCAAAATCTTACACTGCATTTCCAGAAGTGTCTGGAATAGACAACAACCTTAATTCAGTCCATTGTGCAATCCTGGATTTCCACCTGCCTTAATCAGAACAGTAAAATATTTGTATCTTTAAGAAACAGAGAACTGAGTACAGTATCTGAAACAAAGATTTATTATTTGTATCTCAATTTCTAAGAAGTTTTTGTTTACCACAGACCATAACAACAGGTTTGCTAAAGAGGGTTTCAAGTATCTATCTTTTCAGCTTTGCTCCCAGTTCTTGCTACATAACACCTCAAAATCCTTTCCTGTATTGCTTTCATTGATATTTTTGCTTTGAATTAAGGAGTTACTATATTAAAGTTTATTTCTTTCTTGAGGACTGGTTAAAAAAAACAAAACAAAACAAAACAAAACAAACAACCTAAGCGAAAAATTAATACTCTGTTCAGATTTCTCAGCTGGTTACTAAATTAAATTTAAAACCTTGCTTATGCCTGCTGTCATGTCCACTGTGGAAAGTTTCAAGATTATTTAAGTTATAAATATCTCCCCTTTTCACCTAATAATTCAAATATATCTCAGAACAAAAGAAGTTTAAATCTTAGGGTTGTTTTTTTTCTGACCAGAACAGTTACTGTTTAAATCAAGTGAATGATTAGAACACATAACAAGATACAAACCACCTTGTTTGTCTCCTCAGAAACTACAATATGTGTATATATACAGTTCAACATATACATCAAGATTATTGGTTAAGCAGTTATATGTTAAATTCTCTGACCAGTTAATCTTTTAATAGGCTTTCACTGGTTTATTCTTAGCTTTTCCTAATACTGCTCACTTAGGTAGGAGCTATTCAGTATTTTTCTGGTTTTCGTAGATGGTAAATGAAGGTACAGGGATTAATCCAACAGTATCCAAAAGTATGTAGCTATTCTGGGATTCTTAAAATTTGAGTCTTCAATAAAATTATACTGAATGTAAACTTAAAGATCAACACCGATTGATTTCAGTGATTTTTCTCAGTCATGGTACTCAGTGCTAAGTCATAGTGTATTCTGATTTTCATGTGGAAAATCAGAAATAAGTAGTTAGCCAAAGACAGGAGTGTATGAAATCAGTCTGGAAAATTTCTGATCTCTTTCAATGGATAATAGAGAAAACATAAAGGAGCTAATTACACTTCTAAATTTGTATATCTCAGCAAGATACCTACCTTTAGTCTGAAAAAATCAGTCCTCAATGATATTATCAAAAAATTTGTATCCTTTTAAAGGAAAATAAGCCATATGCAACCTCATACCTAATAAGGATACTTTGATACCTGTTCTGTGCCTTCCAGTCCTCGGTGTGTTTTTTGTTGTTTGGTCTGGTTTGGTTTTCAACAAGATTTATTGTATTAACCAATTTTGGACTCTGTTTACACTGAAAGCTACTGACTGAGCAGGTTCAGCCCATTCTCAATTAGAACATATCTGTCTAGAGTTTCAAAGCATTAATTAAAGAGACTCAAACTAAAGCTCATATCTGTCATGTTTAGAAGAGGTGCTAAGTAAAACAGTGATGTTCTGATAAACCAACAACCACTCAGTTGATTGGGACTTACAAATACAGGGGTGAGGCTGGGGTGGAGGCTACAGGATTAGATACCCAGTTCATGTGAGAGAACTGTCCCAGAGGACCCTCTGGACTGAGCATGGCCAGTGCTCTCTCTCTCTTTAGAGAGGAGGAGAGGAATTAGAAGTCATTGTGACTTGACATCTTCTACTGCACAGGAAGGAACTGGGTCCATCACATTTCATTCTTAATCTTCTGTAAATCTGATCCATGAGACTAAAAGTAAACAGTCAGCTACAGATTAACCATTGAAATATGTGTCATGGACAGGAAAGATTAACTAGATATGTTTAACAAGAATTGACTGAGATATTTAGTTGACAGTGATTTAAAAAATCTGCAGTCCTCTGCCTGTATCAATTCTGGATCTACTCTCGTGAAGAAGATAAAAGAAAAAATTCTAGTCACAATTTGTATAACTGAGACATTCAGGCAAGGTCAGAATAATAGAGATCCCATTTTGCGCAGTTTGATAAGTAGAGCTTTTTTTGGGGAGGTGAGGAACATGACTTGAGCCTCACTCAAGCAGAGTAGCAATTCACATCTCATATTACTGGCCATTATCCAAAGCAGAAGGCCCTGATTCAGAGCTCTTTTGTCTGGCTTTTAGCACCCTGCTCATCCTGACACAGAATAAATCTAACTGTTGAAAACTCTCTATATTTTCAAAAATTAGATTCTTTTTCTTTTCCTTTTAACTAAACGCATATTTTAATCTTCTTCCAGATTAGACTTTACAAAATATGGAGTGAATATCAGAAACCTAACTTTAAATGTTGGCTCAGTTAAAAAAGAATCTATTTCATAGTATCACATCAATCAATATCAATGTTCATCCCATTAGTAACTAATGATGTGGCAGTAGGGCAGCTCCAGCTAGAATATTTTTTTACATTCTGGAAGTAGTTTATCAGAAAGACAGACATACTGGAGTGAGTTTGGAAGAGAACAACCAAAATCACTACAGAGCAAAAAGGTGTAACCAGAAAAGCCTAAAAGCTTATCCAGCAGTTATCAAGCATGCACAATTTTCAAATAATTTGTCACAGTTTTAGTACCACATAATTCTAATTGTGACCACACTACTACAGTGCTATAGTAGATGATAGCAGTCTACAGACACCTGGTGTGTACAAAAAAAAGGAATAAAGGAGTGAAAATATTTAGTGAAATATTAACTTTTCCAAATTAAAATATGATTTGTTTTTCTTCCTTTGGTATATTATTTTACCTATCTGCCTGAATTCCCAGCGTTCTCTCATTTCTTCACCTTCTATACATAAGAACTTCCCCTGAAACTGAAATGTGAAATTAATTATTTTCATTGTAGCAGTTGCTAATGCACATTTCCTGAGAGCTGGCTGGTGAAGTACAATTTTTGTCGTAGAAAAGCTAAGGCTAGAAGAAACTCAGAGTGTTCTCTAGTCTGATCCCCTGTTTTAAGACATGGGCAGCTTGTCAGGACCTGTTCCTAATGTTTACTACTGATGGAGATCCCATACCTTTCTCAGCCAACATATGCAAGCAATGAGATACCCAGAACATTATCCTTAATTTTAGGAACATTAATGTGATGTCTCAATTGACTTCTAGTATGTTTTGATTTCACTCAGTTTCTATCATAAAGATAGAAAACAGATTTTTAAGGTTTTATTTTAAGACTTTTTTCCAAGTTTTATGCTCTTAAAATACAGGTAAACCATTTAATACACTGGCTGACTATAAAGAATTAAGAGCAAATAAATAATGGATATCTAATTTAATTCTTATTTAGTATTTTCTTCCTACCCAATCACTTTCAATCTTTATAACTTTTAAATATATACTCTGTTTGATCATGCTTATGATGCCAAAAAAATACTGGCAACTCAATCTTTTAGCTGCAAGCATATTTTAGCCTCTGCCTGATTTTCACCACTGCCCCTAATTTGTGTTGCTGAGGACTTTTGACTCATGAGAGTGTAGAAACTATCTTAGAACTTGCTGTAGAATAGCATGTACTTTCTGCCATCTTGTACTTGGTATTTATATCTATATTTTAGTACAAATGTCTGGCTAAAACTGCCTGTGAAGAAAAGTTAGCTGATTAGCTAATTAAAAATGTTCTGTGATGTCTGGTCTTGATTACTGGTTTCTCAACAGCAAAAAAAGACAAATGAGAGATCATAAAAATTTTACAGAAGACAAAGAGCTCAAATTTGGGTACCAGAAAACAAATTTTTTAAAGGGAGCTACAGGAAGCCGTCAATGTTTAACATGTAGAACTGCAGAAAACCTGTGTATCCTTCAACTTTGGAGACCCACAGAAGTGAGCAATTCTCTGTAGGTTTATTTAGATATTACATTTCTAGTACAACTATGAACCAAACATGACCCAGTGTACAACTGAGTCTGCACAGAGCCTAAAACAAAGATTCTGAGAACCTTGGCCTCCTTTCGATGTCACAGGGATTCAGTCTTCAAAGTTCCCTAGAGGTGGGCAAACTGGAGATCAGGAGTAGAGGAAGACACTTGATATCATCCCTCTGGGTATAAGAAATGATGGTTAAGTGAAAGTTTGGAGACATAATTAAAAACCTATAAACTGGAACATCTGATGCTGACTGTATCTTATTATTTATTCGTGAATGCAAGCAGGGGCAAAAATTGCAGTATGTGTTATGTAAAGAAACCTAAAAAACACACAAACATACATTGTTAAAAAAAAGCTTTGTAGAAAATACCCACTGATGGAAAAAAATAATTGAATTTTTTTGTGAAATATAAGACTTGTGAACAAAAGATCACTTTGCTGTAGAAAGGATAGGATATAAATTTTCATTTTTTTCAAGATTTGGAGTATGTTTGTGCTATAAAAGATAATTGTGTGAGTATTATAGAGTATTACATTAGAATATAATATATTCTAATATTAGAATATTGGAAAGAACTGACCCTCAGGATAGCCTGAAGGTTGTTGAACTGAAAGCTAACAGGTTAAACAGATGCTGACTATGAGTGAGACATAAACCATACAGATGCCCTGATTTAAAACAGTAACAACTTGCTAGACTGTATCTATCACATTTTTGCTATTTGTTTTCCCTTAATATCTCTAGAATGATAATTTTCTGGCATTTTCATTGCTTTAGGGACATAAGGATATATATTTTTATCTATGTTTTATATGTGCCTTGAATATATGTGTAGCGTTATAAGCTATCCCTTCCCAAACTTTTTGCTACTGGGTGCTGTTGCTCTGTGTGTGCTTGTCTGTGTAGACAAATTATTTATTTGCCTTAGACAAAATAAAAAATCAGAGTGGTACAAGAAAGAAATTATCTCCTCTTCCACTTGCCATGTATCCATCTATCTAAAACTGCATTAACTATACAACAACAGGATGACTTTTCAACGAGGTATTAGTTGGAGAACCTGTTCCAGTGAAAAAGTATACCTCCAAAATCCTCTCTATATATCACAAGTCTTAAACTGGGTGAAAAGCAAAGATAGAGGCTGATACAGGCAAATAATCAACAGAGAAAATAAAGAGTAAAAAACTGAAAAAATATCTTAAAGAAAACACAGTAGGAGAAGCTGAGGTGCACCTAATCCTAGGAACCTATCTGAATCCAGATGTACACATTATAATACCATTAGTAAGATTATCCACATCCTTTATGAGATACAAACTAATTATTTCAATGAAAATGGAAATTGAGACACAAAACATTTAAAGTAGTGCTAGAAAAGGTTTGAAGAATCGAGTTACAAACTCTTACAATTATTATTTCCCGATGGATACTTCAGTGAATCGAAGGAAGGGAAAAGAATTTTAAATCTCTGACTTTAATGTTAACAATAAGAGTCATTAGTCTTTCAGCTTGAAGATTTATCTCTTACCAATAGGGGATGTGACACATATGAGGGCCTTCAGAACTTCCTTTCCATGCAATTTGACAAAAGACTAAAGCTGTTTCCCTTGGTTATATTTTAACTCTGTGAATTCTCAATGACAATTACAATAGTTGAATCCTACTTTTAATTAAATAATGATGCCACATATATTGACAGTAGATAGTTTGTATACAAAAACATGCAGTAGACTATTAATTTCATGTATAAATGAGGTAGAAAATAAAGGATGATATAAATCTTATAAACCCAGAGATAGTATAAAAAAATAAGGTACTGATGAAATTTTGTTTACTATTATACAGTATCCTAAATGGTTGCATCTGAAACCAGCTGTAAAGCTAACAAAACTAATACATATTCAGTTGTTTCCATCTGATCAACAGAAATTAATTCCATCCAGAAGTTAATTTTTAAAAGGGTCAGTAAATCTAAATGTAATTTAACGTTAGGATGAAAATGCATGGTTTTATTAAAAGACTAAGCATCTCAGAGTCAGAATAAAAAACCAATAATACAAATACCAATGTCACTGAAACTGACAGAGCAGGGTTATGCCTACATTCATAAATATTTCACATTGAGTTACAGGAATAAATTTAAACTACTTACATCCTAAATTGTATGTCAATGTGTGTGATGTCAATTAATTACATGTTCATTTTATATTTTGTGTTATAGGACTAATAAGATATTGTAACTGAAAAGTTTATCAGGAAAAATTTCTATGAAGCATTGCAGCCCTAATTAAAGGAAGATGAAATATCCCTATTTCTCAGAAATGTTCACGATACTCCCAGTTTTATAATGACAACTTATCTTGGCTGGAGATAAGGAATAAAACATCAGGAGAGCCTAAAAAACCATTCAATACTCATTCATTGAAGTTGCCTGTGTCTCATCAGATTCTTTTAGGTAAGTAGAGGTGAACCTGAGGATGATATTCTCTGAAAACAGTCTTTGAAGGATGCAGAGTTATTTGAGATCAGGCCTATGGCCATATGCAGTATAGTTTTCCTCCTCTTCATTTTCACAGCTTACAGGATTGGTATCCAAATACTGAAAAATCTTTTTACAGCTCTGTTTCCCAAGAAAGAAACAAGAAAGTAATGCCTTGGGTGCCAGCATAACTTTCAGATTTTTTTTAAAAAAAGGCATATAGTTATTGGGTTTTGTGTGTGTGGTTCTATCTGAAAAATTCCATAGCTGGCATCTGACCTGTGGTTCAGTAGAAGCTTCTTTTTATTTCTCCTGTAATATTCAGTGAGGAGAAGCTTCAGGCAAAGATGCCTCATGTAGCACTGCTTCTTTCAAGGCAATGCTCATGCACAGTAACCTGGCCAGTCTTCAAGGTGTCTAATAACTTCCCCACAATTAAAGCCTGCAGTTCATATTCTCTTAACAAGTTCTATGAGAGGCCTGAAATGGCTCCGAACTGAGAATCACCTCCTGCTGTGCTGCAAACTTTTAATACATTTAATTCTGTCAGTACAGAATTCCTACAGTGAAGACCAAAATTCAATATAATTGCAAAATAGCAAAACTTCTGTCATTCCCACTAGTGAAATTTTCTTATGATATACTGATGTAGCAGGGAAAATACTAGTTATGCCTATGTAAAAATTTCAAGGCAAATATTAGATATAAAATACCAAACAGCAAGTTACACTTGATAGAAGCAGGTTTACAGAAGGTTGAACTACATATCCTGGCCACTTAAATGGCAAACTAGCATGAAAATCTTTTCTGGTTTACTTGATTTCTTTTCCATCTAACAACTGTGGGCAAAGTTGTCTTTTAAATATGATTCCAGTGTGAAGATTTAGGAGAGGATTTACAGCTACTTTAGCACCTATGAGCTAATCCGGGTGAGAAAATTAGTTGGTTGCATCCATTACAGTTGAACCATGTGCATTTCTGTGTTTACAATATCACTAGTTGCTCTTTTCAGGATCTGATTCTGCCACTGGGCATTTTCATGGCAAAGGGCACCATTTCTAGAGGCACAGAATCAGAGGATTACTGAGGCTGGCTGTCAGCTCTGGAGATAGTCTAATTCAAGAACCTGCTCAAAACAGAGTTACTTAGAGTAGGTTCCTCAGGTACAGGTCCTGTCCAGTTTTGAACACCTTCAAAGATGGAAACTCCACAGCTCTACACAGCCTTATTCCAGAGTTTTACAACCTTCACAGTAGAAAGGAAAAAAAAAAAAAAAAAAGGACAAGGACAACTCCCTTACGGTTAATTGGAATTTCCTCTATTTCAGCTTGCACCCATTTCCTCTTGTCCTGTCACCACTGAGGAAAGTCTTGCTATTTTGCTCTATCTGTACACCTTTCCCTCTATATACATAGAAAAGATTCCCTGAACTTTCTCTCCTCCATCCTGAAGACTCAGTTCTCACAGTCTTTTCTCATATGCTCGAGATGCTCCACTGCATTAGTGAACATACTGCAAAATATCCACGTCTGCTTCTTGCTGAAGAACCCAGCACTGCACACAGTACTCCAGATGTGTCTCACCAGTGCTGAGCAGAGGAGAAGGATCACCTCCCTTGACCTGCCAGCAACATTCTGTCTAGTGCAGCCCAGGACGCTGTTGGCCTTCTATGCAGGAAGGGCCAGTTTCTGGTTCATTGATAAATTGAAGTCTGTCAGGATCCTCGGGGCCTTTTTTGCAAAGCTGTTTACTAGATGGTTGTTGCCAGAATACACTGGTGTATGGGGTTATTTCTCCCCATTGGCAGGACTTGGCATTTCCCTTTGTTGAACTTCATGAGATATCTGTTGGCCCATTTCTCCAGGTCCCTCTGAATGGCAGCACAATCATCCATCTGGTATTTCTGCTAGTTTTATATTGCCTGTCAGGCTGCTGTGGGTGCGGTTTGTCTCATCAGAGACATTCTGTGTGTCGTTGATGAAGATTTTAAAGATATATACTGACCACAGTATCTACCCCTTGGTAGACCACTTGTTACTGCCCTTCATCTGGACCTCATGCCTCTGATCACAACCCTTTAAGTCTAACAGTTCAGCCACATTTTCTGTCACCTCCCTGGTTTGTCAGCTGGTCTATGATGATGTTATTGCAGAGAGTTATTGCAAAGTCCTTACTGTAGTCAAGATAAATTAAATCTTCTCTCTACATGTCCACTAACTCAGTTGTCTCATCATAGAAGTGTATCAGGTTGATCAGATGTGATTTCCTCTTTTTAAAACTAGGCTGATCACTCCCAAACCCTTTCCTGTCCTGAATAAGCTTGGAAATGGTTTACAGGTTTAGTTTCTCTATTACCCTCCCTGCAATCAAGGAAACAGCTTGAAGTTCCCCACTTTATTCTTCTTGCATTTCTTAAAAAATGGAAGTGATGTTTGCTTTCTTTAAGAACTCAGGAATGTCATCTAGTCACTATGAACTTTCAGAGGTAATAATGAATGGCCTTACAATGACATCAGTTAGCTCAGTCAGCACTTGTGGGTACTTCTGATCAGGTCACATGGACTTGTGTACCTTCAGTTTGTTCACGTTCCCTAAACTGATTGTCCTTCACTAAGGATAAGTCTTCCCTGCTCTAGACTTTCCCATTGGTGTCAGGGATATGGGATTGATGAAGTAAATTATTTCACTAAAGACTGACGAAGAGGAATTCACTACATCAGTCTTTTTCATGTCCTTTGCCATTGGGATCCCTTGCTCCGTTCAGAAGTGAACACAAATATTCCATAATACCTAGCTGCTGATGTACCTGTTAAAGGTATTCTTGTTGTCCTTCATGTCCCCTGTCAGATTCAACTCCAGATGAGCTTTTGCTTTCCTAATTCCATCCCTACATTATTGGAGAATGTCTCTGTATTCCTTCTGGCTAACTTGTCCCTGGTTCCACTTCTTATAGGCTTCTTTTCATATTTATATTTTGTCGGGAGCTCCTTGTTAATGCATACAAATCTCCAACTGCATTTGCTGACTTCCTGCAAAAGGAAATAACCCATTATTAAATATAGAAGAAATTATTCTTGAAAATCAACTTGCTCTCCTGGCCCATCTCTAAGGGCATTCTTTCAAGCAGGTTTCTGAAATTGCTCCAGGGTTGTGATCTAGTTTTTGCCCTAATCCTTCCTCTCAGAATGCTGAACTTCCCCACTGTAACCAAGGCCATGCCCAGCTGTCACATCCCGAACAAGTTGTTCTTTATAATTATGGCAGCCAGCACACTGTCTTCCTTTGCTGGGTCCTTGAACACTACTGTTAGGAAGTTGACATCAATTTACTTCAGAAATCTCCTGGATCACTTGTGCCCTGCTGTTTTGACCCTCTAGCAGATATTTGCCTGGTTTGAATCTCCCAAGAGCACCGAGGTCTGAGACTTCTTCCAGTTGTCTGAGGAAGGTCTCCTCTGCTTTTTCTTCCTTACCAGGTGATCTGTAACAGACACCCAACACAGCACCTTACATGTTGGAGGTGAGCAGGAGGAGGAAGAGGATTTTAGGAGGTTGGAAAGAAACAACCTCTGGCAATGTGGGCCAGACAGCATAAGATAAATAGACTGTCTCTGTTAGATTGTAAGTTTTCTCTCACAGAGCAGACTGTTTCTGATTGGACAATGCCCAGTCAGGGACACCTGCCTTTCCCAATTAGGTACTTAAAAGTTATCTGAAGACGCATGTAATCCCCCTTTTTGTATCTGTCAATCCCTAACCCTGACCAATGCCCTGTCCAAGTTTTTGCATACCTTTCCCCTTTTCCAGAATCTTCTTTATCTGCCCTATAAAAACCTTCCATTTTGTAAAATAAAGTTAGATCAGCCCTTATCATCCACAGCTGCTGTTCTGTGTAATTTGTCTCCTGAGCTCGGTCAGTACTTGCTATCTGGGTGAGACAAACTATGACCCTACCGGGAACAATGAGAGAAACTGCAGCTCAGCTGTGAACCCCTGCTGGTTTGAAGTTACCCTAAAACCCAAACTGTGTCAAATCTCCCAAGAGCACCAAGGTCTGAGACTTCTTCCAGTTGCCTGAGGAAAGTCTCCTCTGCTTTTTCTTCCTGACCAGCTGATCTGTAACAGACACCCAACACAGCACCTTACACATGTTATCAGTCCTCTAATACTGACTCGTAACCTCTCAGCTGGCTCATCATCCATCCCAAGGTGGATCTTCATGCATGGTTAGTGCTCCTTCACATCTTTCAATCCCCCTCATTGCTGTCCTGACTTTTCCATCCTGAACAGCCAGGATCCAGTCACTGGAGCACTCCAGATATATGTGACCCCATAACATCTCTGGCATCCCAAAGAGAACATAGACCTGCAACCACACACAGACTTCTAATTCCTCCTCATCGAGAGTAGGAAAGTATCTGCAGCTGTCTCTGGGTTTAGCCACATGTATATTTCAAGATTTAATTCGAGACGGGATGGTCCTGTGCAGGGCCAGGAGTTGAACTCAATGATCCTCATGGGTCCCTTCCAACTCAGCATATTCTGTGATTCTGTGAAGAACAATCTGAAATCTCGCCGCATATTTGAAAATTGAATGTTTTGTCAGGAGTTCTACTATCACAGTTTTTGCAGTTAATGGTGACACCACTGGCTATATACACAGGCATATTACTGCATACTACTTAACCTTTCTAGTGAATGACTTCCTGTCGCGGCTTTGGTCGGGGAAAGGACCAGACCAGCGACGGGGGTTCTTGGCTCTAGCCTCTGCGTGTAGAATCTCCTCAGGGCAGCTAGTGGCGGCTAGTCTCTAGGTGCTAGAGGGCTAGCCATGCACACTAGTGCAGGCTGCAGAGTAGGCAGAGCGGCTCCGCT
>JAYRBT010000082.1:137021122-137052185 GCA_036023395.1 Myiotriccus ornatus | reverse complement strand
GTTCTGGTGTCCATTTAGTCCACAAATCTTCTTCCTTTGTTCCTGGGATGAAATTCCCCAAAAACCAACTCCAACAACTTCCTATTATTTTCCTCACCTATAACTTATTTTAGTTAGCCTGACAACACTAATATACTAACATATTAGTGCTGGCATCCAACATACACTGTGATAAGCATAAATTGCTAAAAGATGCACTCATAAATAAGAAACTTCAACCTTTAATAGTTAGTTTCTTTCTTCTCTTCTATTAAATAATGATTAGTTATCAATAATAATACTGTTCAAATGTCTTCCAATTTTTAAAAAAATTCTGTATATCTGCAGGTACAAATTTAAGGATGGGGAAGAATTGTGAAATAAATGAGGCTAATCTTGAGAGCCATTCTGCAAAACCTGTTCCAAGTAATGTTTTGAAAGAGAACTGGGAAAATGGGATGAGAAAGTAAGTTGAAAAGACTAAGTTTCATTCACATGTTTTGTGAACCTGTAGATAACTAAGGGCTTTACTGAATCTCAAAGAAAAAGCAGTAATGAATACAGGGTGGGGAGAGGGGAAGAAAGCATAGTGAGACTGAGACCACAAGAATTGCCAGAGGCAAAGTAGCTTCAGGGCAGGGGGGATGTTAACAATGAAAATCATCGCTTTTGAGAGGGGAACTTAACTTTTCTTTCTGTCACTACGTCCCTTTTTCTCTTTGGGGTAGAATTCGTTCCACAGGGGAATGTAGTTCAAAAGACTGGAATTATTTTTGGTCATTATTCAACCACAGAGAAAAGCTTTTATCTTGTGCCCTGGAGAGCGTTAGACAATGCTTGGATACTACTTCACTGTGTCAGTAATCCCACTGACACGAAGGGGGAGTAATGACGAAGGTAGAGTGACTATCAATACAATGGATGTTGATATTTGAAGTGAAGCATTAGAGCTTGTGTTCTTGGCTCACTTGTGTCCTGGATGGGCACTTTGCAGTTTCTGTACTATCATTTGCAAATACATAGAATTTTTGTGACTGAAAACAATTTATGGTGAACATTTTTTTTTTTTTTTTTACAGGAAGATCACCTGTTCCAGTTGCATACCTTCATGGTTTCTGTCAGGATTAAGCAAATACAAACCAGTTTCTGAATAGAAACCTTCACCAGTGTTTCTGCAGTGTATCTTGCTTTACTGCAGCTGGAAAGAGCCCTGAACATGCAGGAATTTTTGCTGCACTTACTTAACAGGCAAAGAAAATGGAGTTCAGAATTTGCACAGGAAGAGAGAGGAGAAAAAGTAGGAATCAAGGAGTATGTGTATTTTGCTCTCACTGCACCCTGCTGCGCAGGACTGCATCAGCAAAACACGGTTTAGTGTAGTTTAACTTTCTGGAAGATCACGTGTCATGAAGAGACTAAATATAATTCTTTTATTCTTCTGATCTTTTTTTCTTCGTTATTAGTTCCTACTTTTGAATTTCCAAAGTATCTGTATGAACATATATATATACCCATGTTTCCCTCATTTTACATACTTTCTGACTTCATAAAATTAAAGACTAAGGGAGATTTAAAGGGATGTCTGGAGGTCATTGAATTTATTATCTTGGTCAAAGAAAGATCAACTTTGAATTCAGATACAAATTTGAAACTAGATCAGGTTGCTCATGACTTTATTATATGTAAATTTATTTTACAGGCAGGCTATCTATATGGCTTTACTCTCCTGCAAAGGACTAATCCAACCTGCATGAATTTATTTGGATCAAATAATAGCTGTACCAGTTCAGTGGTGCAGTACATTGTCTACTGGTCTTACCAACAAATTATTCTTCAAGGTGCCATTACTGGACACCACAGAACTTTGAACAACATGTCTTTCTGCTCATCAGACTGTCATTTACAGACTTCCTTCCAACATTTATCAGTCTTGCTTAGGATAAAGCTCTGTAGTTAATGCTCCTGAGCAGTAACAAACATTATTTGGTGCAGCTTAACACGTACTAGGGATGTGTTTGAGAGATTAATCAAGAGGAGTGAGTGCCTGTCATCATCCCTGAAAAACCAACTTAATCTGTGCAAAAGTTCAATTATTTTAGGTTAAGCTTGTGAGAGAAATAGAATAGAATGCTCTGAATAAACTTCCTGTTCTGTTTTGAATATAAGTGCCAAGGAATGACAGGTGTGGATTTTTATCATGAGAGGAGCTGTCCCTTTGCTTGCAACACAGGAAAAGCATCATGTAATAAGAATATCAGTTCTGATAGAAAAGAATACTCTTTATTAAGAAATGTCTGTTTTACCAGGAGGTTACATAGTGTGGTATTAGAATCACTGCATGCAATGATGTATCTATACAAACCACATTTCCAAATCCTGCAAGATCTATTAGAAATTCTGCCCTATACATAAATGTGGGAGGCTTTGGGCAAAAACTCATCTTCAGTGTAATTTTTCCTGTATCACAGTCCTAAACATCACAAAAGCCAAATATTTCACCATTAATGTCCTAAATATCATAGTGGCTAAAATACAGTGGTGGTTTGACCCTGGCTAGATGCCAGGATACCCACCAAACCGCTCTCTACCTCCCTCTGCAAAGTAGCAGAGGAGATGGAAAAGAAAAAAAACAGCAAGAAATTCATGAGGATAGATAGGGCAAAGCAGACTCAACTTAGAGAACAAAAATTTGTTGCTAACAAGATAAAACTAAGAGAGTGAGAAATAAAATAGTCTTAAACAAATACCTTCTCCCCCCTCCTCTTTTTTTCCAAGTTCTCCCTCCAGCAGTGCAGAGGGACAGGAAGGGGTTTTGTAATCAGTTTGAGTCCACCTTTTGGACAGCAGTTCTTGCCAATCTGCTGTCCTGTGGGTTACTCCTCCATCGGTGCAGGGGGGGAGGGGTGGTCTTTGCATCCCAATGTTCTCCTATGGGCTGCAGGGGGACAACCTGCATCACCATAGTCTTCACCACAGCTGCAGGGGGTCATGGCTCTGAGTCCTTCCCCTTCCTCTGTGGGGTCCCTCCCTACGGGAGACAGTCTTTGATGGACCTCTCCCCCTGGGTCTATCCACCCCTCGGGCAACAGTTCTCTTCAATCTGCTGCCTCATGGGTCATTCTGGACAAATCCTACCCGGAAAAATTTGTTTCAGCATAGCTTTCCTCTCCATGGACCACAGGTCTCCTGGAGGACTTCGCTCTGTCCTTCCACCAGTTTCAGCGTGGTGGTCTTCCATGAGCTGCAGCGTGGGGGAATCTCCAAACCCCAACAGTCTTCCACCAGCAGCTGAGGCTTCAGCTCTCAGTCTTTCCCCTGCTGGAGGGCGAGAGGGAGGTCCCCCTGGGCCTCTCCTCTCCCCCACCCCTGCTGCTGCTCTGACCTTGGAGTCTGCTTGTTATCCCATGTTCTCCTCCACTCTTCTCTGGGTTGGAATTTCTTCTGAGCCACGAGCCCCTCTTCCTCTGTTCTTAAAAGTGTTATCAGAAAAGCACATTTTCATTGGCTCAGCCTTGGCCAGGAGCAGGAATCATAGAATCATAGAATCATAGAATTAACTGGGTTGGAAGAGACCTCCGAGATGATCAAGTCCAACCCTTGATCCAGCCCCACTGTGATTACTAGATCATGGTACTCAGTGCCACATCCAGCCTCATCTTAAAAACCTCCAGGGACGGTGAATCCACCACCTCTCTGGGCAGACCATTGCAATGCCTGATCACTCTCTCTATAAAGTACTTCTTTCTAATATCCAACCTAAACTTCCCCTGGCACAGCTTAAGCCTGTGCCTAGGAAATTCACCTAGAGCTGACTATCATTGGCTTTTCATGGGACTGTGAAAGGTTCTAGTAGCTTCTGACAGAAAACACCCTATAGCCCCCTCTGGCTACTAAAACCCATGACAAATATTTACACCCTTTCTACTGACACTGTTTGAAATACTATCTGTGAAATTTCTCACCTTAAAATAGATGAGAGGATAGATTGAAAAAAATAAATTCTAATTAAAAATGTCTTAGAGTTTGTTTTTGGATAACCCAGTAAACCAATGGAGAATAAAGTGCTATTCCTAAACTGTGTTTGAGAAAAGTGCTGGCTAGCGTAAGGTTGCTTAAAAAGCTGCAAATTCAGGAAAGCTGTTAAAGCTCTGTAGTTTTACAGAACAGCATCAATATCTCGCCTTTGATAAAACAGTGTTTGAGTGATTAAAAATATGTATCAGTCACTGTGATTTATTTTTGCTTTTATCCACTTGTTTAATTTTGTGGGTTTTGTTTCATTTGAGCTTTTCAAAATCCCAAATGGTGCCACAGTTTCCCTATTTACTAATTCGCTGGATTAATTCATGCTGCTTTTATAGAGTTAAATAGAATGTCTTTCTTAAAAAAGTAGAAAGTTGAAGATTTGAAGAGTATTCTTTTGACAAGGAATCAGAAACAAATAGGAAAAATAGTATTATTACAAGCCGAGGAATATATATATATATTTAAGATGAAATAAATTCTCTGTATAACATGGTATCATTGTTTACTTTTTAAAGAGTTACAATTTACAGATAATGAATTAATTTTAAACAAATAAATATACAAGTCTAATTAATTATAAAGAAGTCTTAAATCAGCTGTTTATTCTTCTACGGGATACATGGTATTTTGAGGGGTAAAACCTATAAATAATATTTCTTTGAGAATTATGTATTTGTATTACAGTCAAACTGAGACAACTTTTTGTTAAGAAATTGTATGTGGTTTACACCAAGAAAACTAGAGTTTTTCACTCAGATAAGCAGTTTCTCAAATCATGAAAGTAATCACTAACAAATATGTTGCAGTATTAATTTCCAGAGATATGTGTTATGGATTCTGTTTCTAGTAAATTCAGTTAAATATTCCATAATAGCTATTTGTTCATTGTAACAATAATATTTAATTCAGCAATTTCATTTCTTGTATCCATCCCTATGAGGAAAGTTAACTAAATAAAATAAGGATAACATAATTATTTTCTACTAAATATGTACAGGTTGAATTTAATTCAGAGTTAGGAAGCCAGTTTCTTTCCTTTATGAAATTAAAAAAGATTTATTTATTTCTTATTTCTTATTTCCTGATTTAACATCAAGCAATGCCAATTCCTGGATGGCAAGCATTTAGTAGAAGGAAAATAAAGAACAATCATTGAATACAAATTGAACTTTTCTGTTTAGTATATCCTCCTACACTTATTGAAGGAAATTGTGAGTGTTCAGAAAAGAGTTGTCTGTCCCCTGCACATATTTATCAAATTATTTCTGAATATGAAGTTGACATATAAGCATAGAACCACATAAAACAAAAAGACTGAAAAAGAACAGCAGTTCTCCTTTAAAGGAAAGCAATAGTCGTAGCCATCTTTATTTAATTTCTTCTTTGTTGATTTTTTTTCTATTAGCTGTAGCATTTTTTAAACACTATTTCATTAGCTAAAAAAATATCTCCATATGGGAAACTAAAACTGAAATTACCTGTCTGTTTTTAATATGATAACCTTGAATTCAATAACTATTCTGTATATGGCAAGTCATGTGAAAGTTTATACTACAGTAGTAGTTAGACTGCTTTATTTCAGAAAAATCTCAACCTGAAATAGCCTCAAAGATGTTCCCAAGAAATACTTTTGCAATTGACATTCCACACTCAGATTTATTGGCTCTTATAGATTAAATTTGGCTTTGTTAATTTTTACTCAGAAGCAGCAAAACAAAATGTCTGATGTTTGACAAAAGCTTATAAATGAGAGCAGGTTCTATTCAATGTCTTAGGTATTACAGTAAGTCTAAGATATTTAAATTAAAAACCCTCTTATTTTGCTCATCTGTTAACTTTCAAGCTACCCAGTTTCCACACATTCTGTGTGTTCTTGGACCTGGCCAGATTTTGATAGGCCTTATAGCTCAGCAGCCAGAGCATGCCCATGCCAAATATGGACTCTGAAACCAGTGGCAGTCCACATTTAGGATGCTGTAGGATTCAAGAACATGGTTGTTGTCAGATCTTGCTTAACACACTTCACAAAATACAGTGCTGATCATGCTTGACTTTTTAAAAAAGCTGGATCATGAAGGAAGTGATGGATTTCCTTCTCATTGAACAGCTAATATTTATATGACTTATCTAGAAAATAGCAAATATGGTTTTTTTCTCCTAAAACTTTGATATGAGTTTTTCTTCTGCCAGAGAAAAACCCCAGTCATTGCCATGAAAAGAAGGAGAAGGGTCAGCAAATTCTCTGCCTCTCTTAATAAGGTGTGCAGCAAGACCAGAAGCAGAGATGCAGAGATATAAGTGAAGGTTCTGGTTCTGTTTCTATAACTTCTTCCTTACTTCATCCAATGCATGAATAAAAAAATCACACACACAGCTTTACCTGTGAGAAGATGGTGTCACAAATTCTCTGTCCTCTCCCTTTCCAGTCCCGTGATCCTTTTTTCCTTCTTCACAGAATCACAGAATCACAGAACATGTTCAGCTGGAAGGGACCTAGAAGGATCATCGAGTCCAATTCTGCACAGAACCATCGCAGAGAGGCACACCATGTACCTGACAGTATCATCCAAATGCTTCTTGAACTCCATCAGGTTTGGTGCTGTGACCACTTCCTTGGGAAGACTGTTCCTGGCTGCCAGGGCACTGTTGACTCATATTCAACTTGCCATTGACCAGGACCCCCCAGGTCCCTTTCCATGGCACTTCTTTCCAGCACCCCATTCCCCAGTCTGTCTGCACATCCAGGGTTGCCCCATTCCAGGTGCAGAATCCAACACTTGTTGAACTTCCTATGGTTGGTGATTGTCCAGTCCTCTAATTTGTCAAGGTCTCTCTGCAGGGCCTCCCTGCCTTCAGGGGAGTCAACAGCTCCTCCCAGTTTTGTGTCATCTGCAAACTTGCCCAGTATCCCTTCCAGTTCCATGTCCAAGTCATTTATGAAGAATTTGAAGAGCAGAGGGCCTAAGATGGAGCCCTGTGGAACCCCACTAGTGACAGGCCACCAGTCTGATGTCACCCCATTCATTATTACCCTCTATGCTTAACCTGTGAGCCAATTGCTCACCCAGCACATGATGTGTTTATCCAGCTGTGGGCTGGATATTTTGTCCAGAAGGATCCTGTGAGAGGCAGCATGGAAAGCTTTACTGAAATCCAGTAAGATTACATCAACTGGCTTCCCTTGGTCAACAGGATCAAGGCACAGTAAATTGAACTTCTTTCTAGGCAGGCAGGCAGGCAGGCTAGGCAGGCATCTCCATTATTGTCACTCTTCTGTTAGGCACTGCTTTCCTCAGGGTCGTTTCTGGCCAGCTGAGAGAGCTCTCTTACAACATTTGATATTCTCTATATGTTATATGTAGGGATCCTGGACACCTGAGAGAGGTCAGGGCGGTCCTATATATTCTAAAGTGACTGGGACATATCAGCAATTATAATATTTTGTATTGTACTTTTTTTAATATTTGGAGTCAAGTTTCAAGACTCATTTATGGCAGCACTGGTACAGTCAAATCAAGGAACTGCAGTTTAGCACTAATAGATATTTAATCTGCATCAATACTGTAAAATACTCTCTTTTTATAGTTTGTTCAATGTTTTCTTAAGGGCCATCATGAGAAAAAATAATTGAGAAATATGATTCAGAGATGTAAAACATATTTTACTGCTAGAAGTCTAAGTTTAAATTTATTTAAATGTATTTATGTAAAAATGTTTAAATGAATGTGTATGGTTAGACTACATCAGATTAACAGTCATTAGACACAGGTGATCAAGTAGCCTAAATATAATTTCTTGGGCATGGTCTTCTGATTACTAAATATCTTTGATCAGATGCAGACAAGTAGCATTTATACAAATGTTCTTTCCATATCTTTTTAGCATGGGGTGTTACCTCCAGAAATTTCTTTTTGCACAAACAGACCAGTAAATCAAATTACTGACAGTCAGTCGTAGTAACACAATTAATATTTTTAAGTAAACATGATAGAAAACTATTTTCACACTTAAAATAGTTAATGCTTATCTCAGCAAGGTAAAACTATACACTTTCCCCATCAGGTAAAATGTTGCTAGCTCTCAGTATATTTGCCTTGTGTCTAACCAAATTACTAACACTGAGAACTTGTAGTGAACTGATCACTAAAAATCACCCCAAGATTAAGAATATTTCTCTGGATTGGTTTCTTTGCTGTGTGCACGCCACAGTAGTCCTAAGTGATACCACCGATCTGCCAGAGCTCTGCAGGCACCTTCCTATATGGCCAGCTGTAGACTGTTTTATGACCAAACTGCCTGCACTCTGAACTATTAGTAGTATTTTCCAGATCTCAACCTGTAGAACTTGCTGTAGGAAGAAAGCCAGAAACTGACAAAGTAATTGCAAAAACAACAAGTGTTTATATAACAAAGGAGGTTTAAAACAACAACAACAAAAAAAAAAAGCCAAAAAGATCCAATTAGATATTCTTATTCTGTCACTGTTTTCTGCAGTTTGAATTTATTTATAAGATTTTTTTTCTCCTTATTTTTCTTTCCTACTATAGAATGGTAATAGCGTCATACAAGATTGACCTGATCTAGCAAGAAGGACGATAACTGTCATGAAAGGTCCCATGAGTTTGGATCAAGCTTGGAAAACAGAATGACTGCTTTGCACTGACAGAATCTGCTTCAACTGAGCCAAAGCAACCCCTGGATTGATTGCAGGGGAATTCTAAGACCACATCTGAACAAAGTGACTCATGGTACTCTAGCTTATCAGTCCCCTGAAAACTAAATGGAGCTACTCAGATTAGTCTTTTGGTGGCCACGAGATGTATCCAGACATGAGGCTTTTCTTCTCTCTTCAGGATTTTAACAGTGCCATTCATTCCGCTACCTGTTCTTCAGGCCCCTCATAAGAATTCGTATTTCTGCAAAGCCAAACCAAGTTTAGAGACATTTCTGCTATGAGATCAGAATACAGAAGCTACACAACACCAAGGATTTGTTCTTAATGTGTGATAGAGTATGAGAAAACCTATCTAGAAAGTTGGCGATGGTGGCTAAATAATCCTTCAGTTGTAGAGACCATCCAGAGTCTTGCAGTTATTCCATGTTATGGCAGAGATTCTGAGTTTCCTCACTATAAAGGATGAGACACAAATAGAATGATGAGTAACTAAATCAAGGTCGCATTTCAGCATGCTCCATGACTCCAAACCTTCACAAGACGGTTTAATTCCTAATTAACATGAACTGAGCAGCCAAATCACATCTCACAGGAAGTGTGATATGAAGCCATATTTTTCCCTGATACATTTTTAGCTCAGATGCATTTGGATACAGAGCTTGAGGATAAAGCAGTGGGGCTTCTCAGAAATTACAGTCTTAATATAACTGAATCTGTGTTTTGGACAATATTGTGTTTTGCTTAATTTGACTAACAAGTTAATTAGTGTCCAAACTTATTATGAATACTGGCTGTAGCTGCCTAGACAACTCTGGGTCCTTGCAGGGATAGATAAAATTTCGGAAGAATTTGTGACAGAAAGCTAGAACTCGATTTTTCTTAGGAAGAGTGTAAAGTGCCGTCTCAAACAGGTTAGATTTTTTGTTTTCCTGCATTCTGCATTTCAGAGAAAGTTGCAGGGAGCAGTTGTGAACAAGTTATCTCTCTCCCTGGTATGCACAGAGATAATGTTTGCCGACATGTACAAGGCCTCCTTGGGACAGAGAGGGTGGAGGAGAGAGAGAAGATACAAAAAGCCTAGGAGAAGCCTTTTGTCATCTGGGTGCCTGGTGTGTGTAGCATCGTTAAGAAGTGGTCCTTGCATCTGAAATAAACCCTTTTCTTTTTTTTTTTTTTTTAAATTCTTCCACTGCCTTGGCATTCTTGAGAAGAACACCTGTGTATCTTTTACCTTACAGTCCTAAGTACAGGTATCACTCACAGCTGCAGACATTCAAGTTTTGCCTGGTGACCCTTAGCTACAAAACATCCCAAATACCTTGTCTATAGGTAAAGCTAATTGTGAACTAGATAATATTTTGAGATGTTATTTTTGTTCTTAGGAATTACCAAGTTCAGCAAAAACGTCCTAAAAACTGGCCGCAAACTGACTGCAAACTTCCCTTCTTTTGATTGTTATTATAAAGGTTCTGTTTCATAAGAGAGTTGCATTAAAAATTTGTTCCACAAAAATTTACTCCATTTTGGAAAGACACAATCCCTCCGAACTGAATAAAGGAGTAAAATTGATAGCCCATACCAAGAGAATTTTTTTTTTCAAATCCTGTTGAACCAACTTCAAGAATTTACAAGCAGACAAATAGTTTTCCCTTTTTTCTCTAAGATATTACTGGTGTTTTTGGTGAAAGTTTGGTAGGAAGTGAGTTGTTCCGCTTTCCCTCTGATATATTTTATATTCAGAATCTATCTGATAGTAATAAAAATCCTATGTCTTTACAGCAAAGCTGCTTATTTACTGATTATACGTTTTCCAAATGAGGTTCTTTGCTTATCTTCCTTTTGCAATTGTCAATATTTAAGGGATTGGTCTTGCTTTTGCTTTTGTTACAGAAAAGGCATTTAGGAGCCAACTAGCAAAGTAGCCTAACTTCTTTTTATTTCTTATCTCTTTCCAATTTTTTCTCATTTTATTGTAGGGCAACAACTTCCCAAATGGTTGTTCACTTAAGAAATTACCTCTTTTATCCTAACATTGCTTGGTCTTTTTGATGATAGAAATGAAAGTAACAATATCTCAGCTTTATTGAGTTTTTTAGAAGCCTCTGGTGAAGCACCTTTGTGATTATCTTAACTAAGTACACAGTGCTTTAACGTAAACCCACAAAATGTTTATTCATCTAGCTAGTATGAGATACCACAGGCTGTTAATTTGATTTCAATTTCAGACTTGCTCCTGGTTTATTCCTGGCATCTCCCAGTCAGTCAGCTCCTGCCCCTGCTACATTTCAAAGGATGCTGGGAGAGTGATTCCAGCATGTTCTTTTTTACAGCACATTTCTCTGGACATTCCAGATGGTTTTTTTTGTAACCCACAATTGAAAAATAGTGGAAAATCACAAGCTGTAATGTCTCTCTTTGAGACACGATATTATCGTTACACTAGCAAATAAGAAAGTTCTGGAAATGCTTTTTCAGAATGTCCCTGAAAAGACACTTGTAATAAATACATTAAGATGACCTTATTTTTACCTTAGTCCCTTAAACAGGACCACATTGGAGATGGTTGGTTTTGAAAAGTAAGAGAAACTGAAAGCAAAGGACTCCTCAACACAGATGCTTTGAGCTCAGCCAAGCAGAAGGATGGGTGGTTTGGATGTCTGTGCATGAATGTGGATGAGAGAAGAAGGGGAGGAGAGAGGGATAGTCAGTTGTCTCTTTACCAGCTGTTCTTCTTTCCTACTGACCTCTCAGAGTGCTCTTTATTCCACAAGGAAAGGAACACAGTTTGAGAAGAGGTGTGTAATATTTTTTTTTAATCACCGAGTGATTACAAAATGCAATTAATATAGTCAGCTGATTCTTAATTGTGTCAGTTGTGTATTGTGAACCCCTCATGTACAGATGGCAATCGGTAGCTAGAAAAGACCATAAATATATAATGGGACAGCAAGGGTATATCTTAGGATGAATCTTTAGCATGGATTCTAAGGCTTCCACTATAATGACTCCTTTCATTGTATGGGATTTCTAGCTTCCATGTAGATATTTTTTATCTTGCTCCAATGTTTTCTCTTACAATGTATATTGATTGGATGGTTTTGAGTTCAAAATATTTTTCAGATTGTATACCTCTTGTTTCAATTAGGCTGACTTTCTGAATATATAAATTAATAAAATAATGAATTTTATGTTAATATATTTAAGTATAGATAAATTTACCGTCTACAGAGAAATGGATTACTGGTAGTACTGTGAAATCCCCAGGTAAGTGTTGCCGCCATTGTACTATACTTTAGCCAAGGCATTCGTTAGGTAAAGATCTTTATGATACAAAGATCTAGAAGGATTAGTCTGGAAAACTGTTCTTAAAAATCTATCTTTTACTTGCTTCTTCTCACTCATAAAATTTCCTATATTCCCAATAAGCAGTTTTCTGCTTCCTTTGTCCATAGCTCTGTAATATGTAAACTAGTAGCATAACAAGGAAATGCTTAATTTCAAATATAATATACATTGATTTTTTCTTAATTCCCTAACAAAATTCTCTTCATATGTTTAGTAAGCCTCTGCCATTGGATCTAAATTTTCTTTTTCCCCAAAACCTACATCTTCTCTTAAAACAGACTTTTTTTCCTCAGAACATTTCTTGTTCCAAATATAATGAATGTGATAAAATGTACTGTGTTTGCCTGTCAAGGTTCTGGTAATGGTAGGTCTACACAGGTGGCTTCTGGAAGCTGCTAGAAGCTTCTCCCATGTCTTACAGAGCCAATGTCAGACAGCTTCAGGACGGATCTGCCGCTGGCCAAAGTCAAGCCAATCAGAGATGGTAGTAATGCCTCTGTGATCACATGTTTTAGAAGGGAAACAAAAAAGTTACTGTGCAGAAGTAATTGCAGACAGAAGAGAGGAGTGAGAATATGTGAGAGAAACTACTCTGCAGACACCAAAGTCAGTAAGGAAGGAGGGGGAGGATGTTCCCCAGGCACCAAAGCTGAGATTCCCCTGCAACCCATGTTGAAGACCATGATGAAGCAGCTGTGCCCCTGAAGCCCATGGAGGTTAATGGGGATGCAGAGATCCACCTACAGTGCATGGAGGAGCCCCACAGTGGAGCAGAGAAATGCCTGAAAGGAGGCTGTGACCCTGTGGGAAGCCCATGCTGGAGCAGGGTCCTGGCACGGACCAGCAGACCTGCAGAGAGAGGAGTCCACACTGGAACAGGTTTACTGGTAGGACTTGTTACCCTGTGGGGGACCCACACTGGAGCAGTCTGTTCCTGAAGGACTGCACCTCGTGGAAGGGACCCACACTGGAGCAGTTCATTAAGAGCTGTAGCTTGTGGCAAGGACACATGTTGCAGAACTTTGTGAAGGACTGTTTCCAGTGGGAGGGACCCCACACTGGAGGAGGGGAAGGACTCATGTTCCTGAGGAAGAAGCAGTGGGAGAAACAACATGTGATGAACTGACCATAACCCCCATTCCCCATCTCCCTGCACTGCTGAGGAGAAAGAGGTAGAGCCTGGAAAGGAGGGAGAGGTGTGGAGAAGGTGTGTTTAAGATTCTTTTACTTGTTACTATCATGCTCTGATTTAGATTGGTAATAAACTCAATTAATATCCACAAGTGGAGTCTTTTTTGCCTGTTATGGTAACTGATGACTGATGTCTTCCCTGTCCTCATCTCAGCTGACAAGCCCTTAGTTATATTTTCTCTCCCCTGTCCAGTTGCAGAGGGGAGTGATAGAGCAGCTTTAGTGAGTAGCTGGCATCCAGCCAAGGTCAACTCACCACTGAGACAAATTTAATCAGATGAACCTATGTTAAGACATGCTGAACAAGCCTGTGTTTCTCAGAACAATTAACAGGGCATCTACCAACCCTCTGGATAACCTGTTCCAGTGTTTCACCAGCCTCATCATAAAAAAAAAAACTCTTCCATAATTATATCTAGTCTGAATCTACATTCTTTCATACCTTTGTCCTATCACAAGACCTGTTAAAAAATTGTTCCCATCCTTCTTACAAGCTCCCTTTAGGTACTGGAAGGCTGCTATGAGGTCTTCCCTGATCTTCCTTTTCTCCGGTCTGTTCAACCCCAACTCTTTCAGCCTGCCCTCATAGGAGATATGCTCCAGCCCTTTGATCATGGCCCTCATCTGGGTCTGCTCAAACAGGTGTTGGTGACCTGTGATGACAACCACAGAGGTGGATGCAGTACTCAAGGCATCACCAGAGTGGAGCAGAGGGGCAGAATCACCTCCCTCAACCTGCTGGCAATGTTTCTTTTGATGTAGCCCAAGATACAATTGGCTTTCTGGGTGGCATGCATGTGTTGCCCTCATGTCCCATGTTTAATCCACCAACACCTCCAGGTCCTTCTCAGCAGAGCTGCTCTCTGTCTGTTCATCCCCCAATCTGTTAAACCTGAGGCTGCCCTGACCCAGGTACAGGACCCTACCCTTGACCTTGTTGAACCTCGAGAGGTTCCCATGGTCCCACTTCTCAAGCTTGTCCAGGTCCCTCTGGATGGAATCCCATCCCTCAGGCATGCCAGCCACACCACTCAGCCTGATGCTGTATTCCTTTCTCTCACTCTTAATAAAAATTATATAATTATTTAGCTCCACTGTTAGCCATGTGATAAACACATTTCATACAATCTGACAGGAGCTCTATTTGATTTACTGTTTCTTTATTAGATACTTAGTTTTATATGACTCCTCCCCCTTCAAGGTAAATTGCTTTTAAAACTCCTGAAAAGTGACACCAGTGGTATTCAAAACATTTATGTTTTTGGTATTATTTTTAAGCCCACCACTAGATATTCTAGAATTATTTTCAGAAGAAACATTTATCATAGAAATATTATTTTAACTCTATTTTTTCATTTATTCCAAACATTAGGAGAAGGGGAAAAAAAAAAAACCACAGAAAAAATGACATAAAGATAGATGAGCAGAAGGTTTGCTTTTGCTGTTCAAGACTTCTGTGTTCTTTAGTCACAGTGTTAGTTTTAGGGAATTTCATCAGCAATATTGATTTTTAAAACCTACACTGCTGAGGAAGAAAGAATGAAGTGTCCAACCCTAACGGAATGTATGGGAGAAGCAAAAGCTCTTACTAATCCTGTAGAAGTCTTGTCATACTACTTGCTGCATATATCTGTCCAAGTTTTTAGTGATTTTTTTTCCTTTAAAAGAAGAGGGTGCTAAACCGTAAGTCCATAAAAAAATGCAAGGCTCTGCTGACTAAATGATGATGAGATGTTTAAAGAGGATTGTATCATTCCAGGCTTTCTTGTTATTTTTATGGCATTACTGCACAGACATTCTTCCAGCAATCATCAGAGAAAAAGAACAGAAAAGGAATTGTTCAAAATAGGACTTTCAGAAGAAAAAGACAACATTATTGCATTATAAGGAACTTTAGGAGGAAATACTTTAACTTTTCCTCAAGTATTTTTCAGCTTCCTCACACAAGTTTGCATGTCCTCTAAAATAAGAGCGATCTTGAAGGGCAAGAAACATCTCTTTACTATATGTCAAAACACTCAGTAAACGTTAACTTGGAAATCATCTGACACTATTTTCTAAATATGTCTTTAGCAGATTCATGACATATTGACATATTTTCAGGATACTTGAAATTCATAACTTTTATCATAACACACGGACTTGCTCTGCCTTTATGGCAAGTTCTTATTTTTCCCCTGTGAATAATGCCAATAGAGCTTTACCAAAGCATTTCAAGGATAAGTTTGGGGTTTAGTTGTTTTGGTTCTTTAACTGAATTAATTAAAATCTATTACTTCCTTTTCTTTTGCTAATACATCTAGTAAGCTTTTGAACTTCTTTGCTGCAATAGCATAGTGCTGACTCATTTTCAACTTGTTTCTCAACATTTTGTGCAAATGTTGAGCAAAAATTAAGAGCTGACCATGCAAGCAGCAACTCTGTGAAGTAGAATATGATGAAGAACTTTACATCCATCCTGCCTTCATTTGCCTACAGGCACTTGAAATGGACCTTGGTCATGCAGTATTCACAGAGGAAACGTGAGAGCCTCCCCCATCATGGTGTCCCTCAGAGACTTCCCTAACTAGGACAGTCTTACCCCCTGTAACAACTGGATCCTGTTGCTGCTCAGCAGTCATTGTTATTGTGCTGCATCTTGCAAAGTAACCCAAAGGTCTGACTGTGTCATTCTGGATTAATGGAAATTATCATTTCATTTAGGCTATATATTTGCTGACACTGGAACAAGGAGACAGAAATTGGCTGATATGTGCTGTCTGACCAGTGCTATATACCAGCAATTTCAACATTACCTTTGCCTTGGTACTATATACCCCTGATAAATTATATGACAGAAAATACACATTTGGGTGATGGGAGAACTGTGGTTTTGAGATTCTGAAGGACTCAAATTCTGAGAGTACAATCTTCCCCAGCCATGTTGCTTTGGTTTTATAACCTGGCTTAACATGCTAAAAGTAATAAAATACACTATGTGAAGATTATGCCTGCAAATCAGATGTGATTATAATTAATAATCCTCCCAATTTAAAGAGCATTTTAAGAACTTTGAACTGCCAGTATTTAAATTACTTCAGTTACACTCTGTAAAGCTCCATAAAATTTACAGCTTTATAAGACTAGCTTGAAGGGTTGATAGTACTGACAGCTCTTCACAGTTTGATAGACATTCTAAAAATGTTAAGAAAAAAAATTAATCTCATGTAATAGAAATAAGACCTCATGTTTCCTTAAAAGTTTCAGGTAAATTTGTAGAAGTCAGAAAAAAATTAAGTCCTCCTCTTATTATTTTCTCATTATATAGAAACAGCTTAGTAAAATGAAGGTAGAAAAATTAATCTTAAATTAAGCAGAGAATTATTTTGAAGTAACTGATTGAAAGCAAATTATCCAAGAAAGGAGAGAAAAGAGTTGGAAAGGTGTATGGAAAAAAACCTGTGACCAGGAATCACTAGCGTGTATGGGAGACAGAAGAAAGTAAAGTAAGGTCTAAAACAATGGTTCCAACTTGCAAATATATCTAGCTATTTCTGCCCAAGGCTTTGGAAGATGAAGGGAAGTGAAAGATTTTGTCAGTATTGTCAATTTCAAAAGTTATGACTTAGGTCCACCTATGACATAGAAGTACTGGCTGTTTGTTGTTTTGTTGGAATTTTTTGTTTGTTTTGTGGTTTTGTATTTTTCTTTTTTCATTTAGGAGAATTTTTATTCTTCAGTTGGCTTTTCAGTTTTTAGAATGTTCTTGACTTATTTCAACTCAGTTATAGCATTAAAATTTGATATTTTTAATGAAAGCTAGGATTCTTGCAGAATCTTAAGGCTGAAGGAATCGCATATGAAAACATAAAATATCCTTATAAAAAGTCAGAGATGCTAGCACTACATCTTGTTAATCCTTGTTTAATACTTTATAAGTCCTGAGGCTCCTCAAAATTATTAAGAAGATTTAATAAGAAACAGGAAAAATGGATATCATACTTTGTTTGGACTTCACTATGGATCCAAGTTCTTTCTGTCTAATATATCCATTGACACTTTATCATATGGAATTTTTATTACTACAACATCCTTGACAAATGAAATTTTCCCATGTTCCCTACCAGAACACTTCTGGAAAAAAACCACATTTTCTTATTCTCTTAACATAAGCAGTCATTCTGAATGTCCCTATCAATTCCAAATTTTCTTCTACAATTAACTACTGATTCTTCTTAACAAATATTAAAGTATAGTAATGTTAAAACTATCACACCAAATCAGTCATGATTTCCTTCTGGAGTCAATGAAGAGAAGTTAATCACTTCTCGGAGGTATCAAAAGACATCTGTCTGAGATGAGTGGATGAATTTCCTTGTGAGAGTGTTTGTCCTTTTTCATTGATTGTAAAAGCAGAAAACACAGATGTTAACTTTTAACTGGTTCAGGTCAGGTAATGATAATCTCTCAACAAATCCTGGAGCCCTTTAATCTTGTCTAATGGGATGCGTGACTTTTCTTACTTTTTACTGCCTTACAGTTTGCCTTACACAGAAAGACTGTTTCTTCCTGACAGATTTTATCTTTATTTCAGTTTTTCAGATACCAACAATCCTTCCTGCATAACACACATGCAAAACATCACACTAAGTTCCAAACAACAGCTGTTGTGAAGTCTTATTCTCTTGGCCTTTCTGACAGAAGAAGTTGTGAAGTCCTTCTACTCTTTGTAAAACAGAGACATACGAATGTGGCACTGAAATTTGAATCATGTCTTTCACTCTAGTGTGGTTGATATCCCTCTTGTAAAGCAGAGAAGGATGCCGTGAAATGTGCAACATACTCATGTAGGAGCTGCTAAGACCGAAGACTGTTCACAGCCAAGTACAGAAGGGCCAGAACATCACAATGGATAAGTACCTTGGGGCTGACAGAGGCTTTTTAGAGGTTTGAAATTTATTATTTACCTCTTATTCCCCTCTCTGAAATATGCTTTGATAACTATACAGAAGTGAACTTCTATCATAGGATTTTGCTCACTGAGGTCATTTATCCTCTGTACAGATAATTATATTTGAAAAACGCTTCAGGGAAAATGGAGTAAAGAGAGAAGGAAATGGCAGATATTGGACACACTCTACAAATGCAAATTAGATTTGTGTTATCTTGGGAAAGCAGACTTTAAGAAATTATTAGTTTTTTCCAGCAAAGCTTTAGTGAATCAAAAATTATGAATATCTGAAAGATCTTACAAGTTTAAATAAATGAAAAAGGTAGTTTTTTTAAAGAAATAGAGATACTTCTTAATATCTAGCAATTGGCAGGTTGAATATGAGTCAGCAGTGCCCTGGCAGCCAGGCGGGCCAACCATGGGGGGGCATCAGGGGGCATCCAGTCCTGAGGGGCACCAGGCAAAGCATCGCCAGCTGGCTGAGGGAGGGGCTTGTCCAGCTCTGCTCTGCACAGGGGTGGCCTCACTTTGAATATTGCGACAATTTTGGCACCACAATAAAAGAAAAATATAAAGCCATTGGAAAGCATCCAAAGGAGGACAATAAAGATGGTGAAGGGCCTTGAGGGGAAGCCTTGAGGAGCAGCTGAGGGTACTTGGGCTGGAGGAGACTGAGGGGAGACCTCACTGCGGTTACAACCTCCTTGTGAGGGGAAGAGGATGGGAAAACACTGATCTCTTCTCTGTGGTGACCAGTGACAGGACTCGAGGGAATGGCCTGAAGTTGTGTCAGGGAAGGTTCAGGTTAGATATTAGAAAGAGATTCATCCCCCGAAGGGTGGTTGGTCACTGGGACAGGTTCCTCAGGGAAGCCTGACAGAGTTCAAGAAGTATTTGGACAATAGCTTTAGGCACTTGCTGTGATTCTTGGGGATAGTCGTGTACAGGGCCAGGAGATATACTCAATGATCCTTGTGGGTCCCTTCCAACTTGGCATACTCTGTAATTTTTAATTTTTTTTTTTAGGAGACATATTGATAATAATAGACACATGGGGAACAAAAATCAGCCTTTCTATGGGTTCCAGTTATTCATTTCATTGTTTTATTGGAATTTTTTTCAAAAGCAACAGTGGATATAACTCCTCTGAATAATGAAACACACAGTCTTCTCATGACCTGTGTGAGAAAACACAGTATATGCAGATTTTAGGAAGTGGGCTTTATTGAAATGAGATTTCCTGTTCCAAAAGGAGTCAGTTAACTTACACATTTCTGCTTTATAATTATGACTATGCAGAATGCTCTGACAGAGCTAAATCAAAAGTAATACTGCAGAGGACCTCTGGAAGGCAAAGAGAAATTGGTATAGTTAGGTGATTCAGAGATAAAATGGTAAATATATTGAGAAATTATGAGAATAATTTCCTTCCTTAAAGACGACACAGCAATCAGATTTCAAATGCCAGCCTTCAAGTATGAGCTAGTAAGTAATCACTCTATTAATCATACATAATGAACTAAAGTATTTCAAGCAGAGACGTAGTCTTTTTGTAATATACTGCAGGGAAATACAGGATGACAATTAGGACTACATTATTAGAAATATGCTGAAAATGTTGGAAGTTTAACATACATTTTTGTAATAATCTCACAAACATTGTTGACCGGCATCTACTATGTTTTAGTGCTCACTACATGAGGAACACCAGTTCAAAAGCACTCAGAATAAGGAAATAAGGAGGGACTTACTAATTAAATTTATTCCATGACAATTCATGTAGAATACGTAAAATTGAAAGAGAGAATTTTGATTGAATCTGTCTTCTACAAACCTTTGCTCATTTCCTGTAAGGATGGAAACAAAAAAAATATTTTATTTCACAGAGGAGAGGAAAATCACAAAAAGACAATTAGGATTGCAATTCCAAGGCTGTTAAAACTTCAGCATTTTTTCCCAATATGTAGATTTGCTCATCTGTGGGTTTTATATCTATCTATATGTGTATATATATATATATATATATACATCTCTCTCTATATAAATATTATACAAGTATAAATAGAATTAAAGTTTTTAAATCCCAACATGTTGTTTTAGCATTTTTGGTAGCTGTAGTCTTACTTTGAATTAGGAAATCATCAATTTTAATCTAATACAGAAGTGGGAATTTAAACAATTATAAAATTGTATTTACAATTAAAAAGAATTAAACTGAAATGCTTTTAAACACAAAACCAATACTGATTTGAGTATATTTTAAAGGATTCATTGAAAAAAATTCCTTAACAGCCTTAATTATAAATATATAAATATTTTTAGCAGAAGCTTTAAAATTGCCTTTTCCTGATCTCAGTCTAATTTATCTTGAAGTAGTCCTTCATTAAGAAATCTCATGCTTAAGTGAAGGGTTAAGAACATGCAGAAATCAAAGAAATCTAAATAAAATAATTTAGATAAGTGCCACACTCTATTCCATTATTTTATCTTGGTTACATTAGATTTTTTTAAAAGGAATATAATATTAATTCATACAGCTTTTTAGAACATTTAGAATAGCTTTTTAGAACATTTAGAACAGCTATGATAAAACTTTATGATATTTCTATAAAATCCTGATAGTCCTTGTTAAATCTTACAGTATCTTTTTGTGACTGGTCAAAATAAGAGGTAGATAAGAAATACTTAAAGGGTATTCATTTGAATAGGGAAGTGAGGTGATAATTTCTAGAAGCCAGAGAAGAAGTGATTGCAGCTGTCAAGTAGAAACATGATCATTAGGTCCTAATATTAGGTTTTGAGGATGGAGAACAAAGCACAAGCTAATTTCATTCCTTACTTTAGTGCATGGCTTAGGAAATGCTCTTACAGAGAACTTTATTCAGAAACTGCCTCACAAAGATGTCACTAAAGCTCAAACGCACAAAGGTAAGATGTAGGAGAACAGGTATTGCAATATGACATAATTACTAAAAATGAGGCCTGGAAATAAATTTGAAAACATCTAAAGATGAATTAATGTAACATACTACAATTTATATTCTTTAATGATAGAAATAATTTTTTAATTATATATTACCTATAAATAAATATTAAAATAATTTAAAATATTCCCATCTTAAGGAAATCCGGAAATGTTTTGAAACCTCTAATTAATCTGCCCTCTTATTTTGGTGTGTAATCAACAATGTAGCCTAGAGTCAACGTCCATGCCAATTATTTTCTCCATGGTTAAAATATCACAGGTTAAATTCTTCAGATCCACATCTTTTCTCTTGAAAGTATCCTGCTCAGGGATCTATCCAGTTTTTTTCTAGAACCATGCAGCAACTTTCAGTGCATCAGAATTCACTGACATTAAAAGAGTTAAAAAAAGAATAAAGTGTTTTCTATTTTCCTCTTCATCTTCTAGTTAAGTACTATGAATATTAAGGCAAATGAAGAGAGAAATTAGTATACACAAAACACTGCTAAATAGTTCATATTTTCTACCAGATTTCTTTTTATGTCTCTTAGATACTTTGGATGTTGATATGACCTCCCCTTAGTACTTACATAGCACAACATCATGGTTTTTGCTGCTCCTAACAATAATGTTCACAGTACCTTGGGAATAATTCTGTTCAAAATAAAAGCTCTACATGCCTGTAGAGCACTTCAGAGATTGTGCACATTGCAGATACAGCAGATTAGCCCATCAGTACAATTCTGAATTTCTTGCAAATGTAATTTTAAAGAGATATTTTTTGAACTGGAATGACAAATTCATGCTATGCATCTATCTATATATCTAAACATATACATATATTTACATTTTATTCAGTGATATTTGCTAGATTGAAAAAAAAGGTTTTAATTTTATCTTTGTTTTTTTCATTTTATAGACTCAGAGCAATTTTAATAGGATTTATTGTTATATGAGATATAAAAACTCTTTAGGAGTTCCTGTCTCAGTAGTTCACAGCTGAATTTAATGAAGAGGGATGGCTTCACTTTCAAGACAAGATTAATCTAGTAATTTAAGACCAATATTGCTTATACAGAAAGTCCAAGATATATCTTGACGTGAGTCTGGATGTTGACTAAGAGAATATATTGCTTGTTTCTGTGAGAACAAATGCAGCACTTGATATATGAGTAATGATGGTATGAAGTGTCTTAAATGATTGTTCTGAGAAAATAGAATAAATAGATGAAATACAGTATAATTATCAAGAGTTTTAAAAATTTTTGTACATTTCGTTGTCCCTGTTCCTGTTTTCTAATAATAATAACTATCACTTGATATATCACCCAATATCCCAGTTATAAAGAGATCCCACATTCCCTTTGTCTGAAATTTGTCTAAATACCCCATGTAAGGCTATTTCCAGTGCCATGATAGACCTATAACAGGTGAGATCCTCCATTTTATGCCACTGTGTTCCCCCACCACTTTGAAGAGATTTCTGTCTTAAAAATCCCTGTCAACAGTAAAGGAAACTCTTCCAGAACTGAAAGATAAATGAAAATATGTACCTATGCTGTTCAAATTCCTGCAGTGATCTTCTTGCATCACAGGTTGCTCCTTCACACAGCATTGGCTCAAAGTTAAAAACTTCTATATTCCTATCGTAGCTAAAGCACTCATTCAGAAAACTGTAGAGCTGAACTCTACAACTTTGTCAACCAAAAGAAATGTATGTAGACTAGTTATTGCATAACTCATGGATCCTGGGTGCCAGGTAGAGGAAGGACATGTAGAACCTCAAATGCAAGTAATTTTCAATGGAATTTGACTGAAGATTGTTTGCTACATTTCATGAAGACAAAGTTTAATAGAAAATTCCAATTTAGGTTACATATTTTCTCAGACATATCAGATATATCTTAATATACAGTAGATCACAGTGGCCATACCCATCTAAAGTTAACATGAGTTATGGTGTGTTATGTCTTCACTGCAAGGAGCATGGTAAACTCACTAGTTTCTGTGAACAGAGGAGCCAGAGTAATTTCTCACTGGCAGAGGATAACAGCTGAGAAGAAAGGAAGAAAAATAAAGTGGATGATGGAAAAAATCTTTAGAGAGGGAAAAGAGCAAATTCAATCAGAACAACATGGAAAGAAGAAAAGTATTCAGGAATTATATGATTAAATCATATAAATGATGACAGAAAACGTTAGTCATCCCTAATTTATTTAAAAAAAGACTTTTCTCTGATTTTCCATCTGATATGGTAAGACATACGTTTTGTGTGACCTAAGGCGACCAAGATTTAAGTATCTATTCTAAGATGGTCTTTCAAGATCCTTCTGACACACTGAAAAGAAATAAGCACTTTTACCTGTTTTTTTTTGTTTTGTTTTGTTTAACTTTGCTGTGGTTTAAACCCACCCCACAGCTAAGCACTATTCAGTTTTTTACTCACTTCCCCCTCGTGGGATGGGGAGAGAATTAGGAGGGTAAAAGTGAGAAAACTCATGTGTTGAGACAAAGACAGTTTAATAGTAAAAGTCACATGTACAAGCAAAGCAAAACAAAGAAATGATTCACCAGTTCCCGTGGGAATGCAAGCGCTCATCCATCTCCATCTTGTGGAACAGTGACTTGGGAAGACAGATATCATGACTTCAAATGTAACCCCCTTCCTCCTTTTTCTCACAGCTTTATGTGTTGAGCATGACACCATAGGGTATGGAATACCCTTGGGTCAGTTGGGGTCAGGTATCCGGGCTGTGTCCCCTCCCAACTGCTTCTGCACCCTCAGCCTCCTCACTGGTGGGGTGAAATGAGAAGCAGAAAAGGCCTTGGTGCTGTGTAAAGGCCGTTCAGCAATAACAAAAACATCTCTGAATTATCAACACTGTTTCCAGCACAAATCCGAAATATAGCCCCATATCTGTTATTGTGAAGAAAATTAACCTCAGACAAAACCAGCACAAACGTTCAGACTGGCAGTTAGGAAAATAGGATGAATCGTCTGCTGCTGCTGTCATCAATTATGAGAAGGAAAAAAATAAAAGTAGAAGATCTTTACCTTCAAAGAATTTAAGTTAGGTGAGATGACTGCTACTCATGATAATCACCTCAGTCATATAACTGAATATTCATAATTTACATAAAAGAAACTAGAATAACTTGGTTCTTTCTAATATCCATTTCAAAGTGAGCCTTAATTTGATTTCTCCACACACTTGTTAAGTAGCATCTGAAATACATATATATATGTGCTTATTTTCTTCCAAAATGGAGTAACTTGGTAATATTTTTGAGTGTCTCTTAATCTGAAGGTTTGTCTATGAATGTTTTTACCAAATGACACAATTCAGTTTCATCAAAAGGACAACAAATAAGATATTACTTTACCGTCTAAACTGTAAAGATCAAAGTTGGTATTTCTGAATAACACCAAAAAACCTCTGCTTCTTATTTGAGTACTTGTTTTTATGCATTAAGAGAGTGCCTCAACCTCATATGTAGCTGTTGGCCCTGTATGTATCCTTGATTAGCACCTCCTTTGGCTGAAAGGTTTTGTTATGCTCCCACAGTTGTTACTGGAGAGGAAAGAGAAATTAAAGAAAAGAAGAAGTGGAGACACAAAAACTTGACATATTTTTTCCTTGAGCTTCTGGAACTATGGCAGATTTTCCTTCCTTGAGTTACATTTCATGCTTCCCTGCCAGTGTTTCCTATTGTAGAACCACTGATTTAAATAAAAGATACTAAATCTTTTTAATAGTGTATAAAAACGTCCCTGAATCCTGGGCTTTTTCTAAGGGTGAACAGTCAGATATTCTGGTGACAGTCTGGAAGGCAGCAAGGAAATAAAAAAAAGAACATTAAAACCATCATTCAGATTTCACTGAACTATTGTTTAAATTAGCAAATGAGAAAAAAAATCAAAAAACCTAATTCTATAGATGTGCTTCTGGGAAACAAACATGCTAATATTGGTTGAGTGGCAAGAGAGTACTCCCTTTTAGTCTAGAAAATAGCTTAATGCCTGGGTCTGTGTTCATCTTTGTCCTACTTATCCTCAAGTCCTAAAATACATGCCAGAGTAAATATTTACTTACAGATATTCATTTTAATATTAACATGCATAATGTTAGAATTAAGAAAGAGGTAAAATTGTAACTTCAGAGAAGGCAATTTTTTTTTAATTATTTTGATAGCAATGAAGAAAGCAGTTTACAGAAAAAAAATCCCCAGAGAATGAATAAATTATCACATTGTCATTGTTTGCTAATGACTTCAGTATTGAAAAAATAAGTAAATGGATTTTTGTCACTCAGAAGATTCAACCACCTTAACTCTATCTTGAATAATCTCAGTATCACTCTAAATCAGCTATTACAATTGCTTTGGGAAACAAAGGAATATCAGGAGAAAATTTAGGATTAGTTTTCTTTAAAGGTATCTTGATGTTAACACTCCTTTTACAACAATAATATGAATAACAACTGTTCACTCATTACTAGCACATAATGAACAGGTAGAGACAGTTTGTTTTTCCTTCAGCCAGAGGCCAGTTTCCAAATTTCCTTAAGCTTTGCATCAGTAAAATTAAACACAGAACCAAACCTAATGTATTAAAAACATTCAAAGGCACGTTTGCCTAAGTTTTATTCACTTGAGCATAAAAACAGTAGGAAAAAAAACGAGTATGAAATAGGGCCCACTACAGTTTTAGCACTTTTATGTTGATTGAATGGGTTTTTCAGTGACATTGTGACATTGTCACTCACCTGACTTCTATCTTACCACTCAAACCACTTTTACACCTGAAGTTTTTAAAGAACTATTTTTTCTCTGCTGTTGATACTATTCATAGAATCACCAAGGTTGGAAAAGATCTTTAAAATCATGAAGTCCAACTGTCAACCCAGCACCACCACCATCTTCAACATCAACCCATGTCCTCAAGTGCCATATCTACATATTTTTTGAACACCTCCAGGGATGGTGACTCCACCACTTCCCTGGGCAATCTATTGAAATGCTTTGCACCCCTTTTTTTTTCTTCCTAATATCTGATCCAAACCTAACCTGGTGCAACTTCAGGAAATTTCCTCTAATCCTGTCACTTGTTATTTGGGAAAAGAGACTGATACCCATCCACCTCACTACAGCCTTCTTTCAGGTAGTTGTAGAGAATGATAAGGTCCTCCCTAAGCTTCCTGTTCTCCGGACTAAACAACCCCAGCTCCCTGAGTCACTCCTCATGTGACTTTTGCTCCATTCCTTCTTGTTTATCCTAGAATATCCTATATTCTTATACATCTATTTTTTTTCATGGACTATACTAATCTCTCTATGTCTTTGTTCATCTCGTACACTTGACTAATATTTTACTAATTGTAATACTAATGTTCTCCTTTTCACTGCTGATAAATAATATCTGTGTAGTGTTTTATCATCCTTTCAACTTTGTAGTTTTGAATTTTCCTCCTATGCATTATTTTTTAAGTATTTCACACTGAACATATTTCAGATCTAAAGCACTATGGCTAACTTGATACCTTGGGAGAAAAATCCCAACAAGCTATTTTCAGCTTCTAATATTTTTAACAGAAGTATGGAACATTTCACCAGATAAAAAATTAAGAGTCGTCTTGGGGAAGTAATTTATGTAATATACTATAAAGGCCTTTGTCTTCTATGTACTGTTTTATGCATCTTCTAATGGCTACAACTTCCTTTGACAATAAGTTTATATACCACTTCTGAAAAATAATTTTTCCCAGTTTACAAAACTGAACTTCAAATTTATTCATATATCTTGGTATTTTATAGTTACTGAAATTTCTTACTTCCAGGTGGATTTTCCTGTATGTCAGTTTAGACTTCATGAGACAGCTCATCTGCCAAGGCTAGATATCAGAACATGGGTGAGATGTAGACAACCAATGCCACTGCTACCCAAGACTCTGTGTTGTATAAGTACTTAATCCATAGGATGATGTTATATTGAGATATTGCTACGTTCAAGCCTTTTTGTCTCCATCTTGTTGCATTTCAGGAAGATACAAAAATCTTAGCCTGTCAGTATTTTTTAAATCATTATATCCTCACAGGATGCCTTTTTAGCTGTTTAAAGTGATAACTTCAATTGTTAAGTGTGAAACATCTCTGCCCAACACGGTGTTGTAATCCTGCAGCCCAGAGTAATGCAGTATTGCCATTTTTAGGAGTGAGCCAAAGGCTTTGTAGTCAGTTTGCAAGGCTTCAAGAGTGAGGCTTTACAGGCTTATCTGTCTGAACTTCTTCAGTTCTTTGCATGGACCTTTCTTTAATAATTTGGTTTTATCGCTTGTATTTATTTTTCTTCTGAAAAGGGGTTGTGTCTATTTGGTTTTACTTTGCTTGTCTTTGCATCATACAACCTATCTTTTATGCAGACAGTAGTAAGAGATGTTACTACTTCAAGTAGTGCCAACTTCGTCCTTGTAGAATAAGATATTTATCATGCAGTGTAGATAAATACAGTTCTGGTGCAATAACAGAAGCCCTGAGATGTGGAGATGCAGCATGGAGACAGAGGAGTACAGGTCCTGGATGACAAGAGATGGGGCACAGGCTGGGCACTGGAGGCCATGTTCATTATCTAATCTTAAGAAGATTCTTTGTCACAAGTTTATATTTGAAATACACCAACAGGGACTTTGTAGGATGGAATTCTCCATAAAATCTTTCGAAAATTGATGCATCCTGCCTTATATGATTTTTTTTTTTTCTTAAATGAGGATGTGACCATTTCATCAAAGGAAGGTTGAAGGATCAGGTAATACAATGAGAGAGAAGAATGCTGAGCTCAGTCATAGAGAGAGCAATTTGTTTGAGGAAGCTAGAGAAGAGTTTCACCATGTGGGTAGAAAGAAGAGAGCAGGTAGGGATAATTAGCTGCTAAGAGTATGTGAAGTGAACAGTCTCTTTCCTCAGAAAGAATGAAATGAAATAAAGGACATTTCTCAGTAACCTGCATTATTTTGTGCTTCCTCTTCTTGGTGAAAAAACAACAGTATGTTCAGAAATTCGGTACAAAGCCTATGTGTTGTTGTGTGCCTTTACCATGACCTTTAAGTGTCATCTGAAGAAACAAAAATTCAAAAAAACCCAACCAACCAAAAAACCTAGCAAAGTCCACAATTCAGTAGGGTCTGAGGATACGTATGAGAATCCTAGTAAGTTATCTAAAGAAAATACCTATGTAGGGATAGGTACTATTTCGGAAGAATTTGTGACAGAAAGCTAGAATTTTATTTCATTTAGGAAGACTTAGTAAAATGTCTTCTCTAATGGGTTAGATTGTTTTGGGGTTTTTCCTTCCTTCTGCGTTCTGGAGAAAGTTGCAGGGAAAAGCTGTGAGCAAACTCTCTCCCTGGTATGCAGAGAAATAAGATGTTTGCAGATATGTACAAGTCCTCCTTGGGACAGAGAGGGTGGGGGAGGAGAGAGAGAAGATCCAAAAAGCCTTGGAGAAGGCAGGGCATTGCCTTTTTCCCCTGGGGGCCCGGTGCGCAGAATCAGTAAGAGGTGGTCCTTGCACCTGAAATAAACCTTTTTTTAATCCTTCCACTGCCTTGGCATTCCTCGGAAAAATACCTATGTATATTTTACCTTACAGCCTAGGACAGGTGATTGAACCAAGAGCTCTGTCTTGCAGGGGCACAGACAATATTGCCCTTATGGAGGGTAAATGTTAACACTCTCTAGAACCTAGAGGCAAAAATCACAGAAACTTAGAATAATTTAGCTTTCTTACTTTTTTTCCCCTTTTTCAGTATCTCATCTGCTAGCTTGTGAAGCTATAGTTGCTGAATTTTTCTGCACATTCTTTCCCATGCTTTAAAAATGTTTATTTTTCGGATGAGTGGACAAATATGATAGTGAAGGCAAAAGCTACTAACATTCAGGGAAAATTTCTCATAAATTCAAACATTCGTTGCAGCAGGTGAAGCTGAACACCATCCACAAAATGATGATTAGGTAAAAATCAAAAACTTCAGGTAGAAAAAGCTCTTGTTAAAAATAACACATATGTAACTGAATGCAACTGAATGGAGAGACTGGGATATAGACTGTGATCCGACTTCACATATGGCAAGAAACAACTTGGTACAGGTAGACACTGGAAAATGTCCAGGAAAAGCTACACAATAAAACTGAATTTCTTCAATCTGTCTCCAAACTAAAATTAATATAGACAGTTCAGAACTATGAAAAAAGCCATCTGCTAACTAGTGAACATACTGTCCACAGAGTTGGTGTTTTACAAAGGCACAGTCAATTAACTTTTATTTAAAACTCTTTGGTTAACAAAGATATGAAAGTTTTTCTACTGAAATGAATCTCAAAATGTTGAACAAACTTCACAACGTGGAAATAAATCCTTATATAATAGCAGAACTGTGTCTTTATTTACTGTCTCCCTGCAGGACTTCCCATCTTCCAAAAAGTCCACAGAAAAGTGAATCCATATTCTCATCACCTTCTGTATTTCTTATTATTAATTTCTGAGTTTTCGTTGAAGATACCTAGTTTTTTCTGGCAAAACCTTTCTTCTTTTTTTACCATTTTTAAAAATCAAAATGAATTTGTGAGGAGTATAGACCCATAAATCTCACTTGTTACAAGGATGAATCTCAACATCTCTCTTCCTACCCCACATTCTACCTTCTACTTGAAAAAAGTCCAAAGGAGGTGTTTTTTTTTTTCTAATATGAAACTTCATTTACACGAACACACTGCCCTTATTTCAATTACTAAGTTTTATTTTCATTCAACTGTTCTTTAATAAGAGAGAAAGAGTTACATTATTACCAATTTTACATAAAATAGCTAAATAAAACTTAGGGGCATTTTTGGGTTTTTGAATTATTTCCTATTGAGCCAGCAAATGTTAATGAGCAAAGTGTTTATATACAAAGAACATACCATGTTATTTTTCTCCCATCAGCAGAAAAAATAAAACTGAAGCAGAAAACACTCACTTATATCCCTCAAGTTGGTTAGTGAGGTTTATTATGAATCTCATGTACATGAACAGATTCTGTACATGGGCAATGGTTGTTCTTATGCTCACATTCAAAGACGACTCTTTATTCTCGGTAAATTCCTGATTACATTTGTACATATCCCTGTTTAGAGCAAAGCAAGTGCCTGTTTAGGGTGCTAGCCCTGCTTTTTTTCACACAGCTCAATCCAGACAAGGTACACCAGTCTCACTGAGAATGTTACTCAAACCAGTAACAGCTGTGCAGCAGCTGTTCAGAGCTTCAGCGACCCACGAGTGTTTGTAAGTGACATGCAGGGTATGAGAAACCTTTTGGACTGGAGTGTTCCTAGACAAAACATGAGGCAATGATGCTGTCAAGGGTCTTGCTTACCCTGTTGTAGCTTACTTCGCTTCACCCTCTCAGTGAAGGCATTATAAGGTGTTAAAATGTCTTAATAGTAGTGCCTCTATAGATTCTACCCTCAGTGTCAAACACCATCTGTAAAATTTCAGAAGGAATTTGCTGGAGAATCTGCAAAATCTGGTGTGTTTGTTAGACTACCAGACAGAAGAATATGGAAAGATAGGGGACAAAGGTCCTGAAACAGGTATTGAAATTTTGTGACTCCAAGCTCAGTCTATGAATCTGAATGGAAAGTGAGAACGAGAAGTTTGAAAAGTTTTGGAAATCTGACCGAATACTTATCTATTCCTCTAAATGTGTGTGCGCACAAAGATTCTTATAAATATCTCTTGCAAAGCTGAATGGATATAGTATTTGCAATAATATGTAATAATCGGATAGTTAAAAGAGGTAATACCTATAAGAGTCTTTATCTGCAGTATATAAAGGTGCTTACAACCTTCTTCTAGGAAGTAAAACCACATCTCATCCCTAATTACAAAATAGCAAGAGCTTTAGGCTGTGCTTAAATA
>JAYRBT010000082.1:136995098-137021022 GCA_036023395.1 Myiotriccus ornatus | reverse complement strand
CAACCTTCTTCTAGGAAGTAAAACCACATCTCATCCCTAATTACAAAATAGCAAGAGCTTTAGGCTGTGCTTAAATATTATCTAAAGTCAGACTTATTAAAGCTACTTTGAAGTCATGACAAGAATTTGTTTCTATGACCAGGCGAAAGGTGAAACATATCTAGCAGATCACTGCTGTTGTGGTTTAACCCCAGCCGGCAACCAAGTGCTGCACAGCCCCTCACTGTCACTGAATGCAATGGTGGAGAGAATGGGAAGGGTAAAAGTGAGAAAACTTGTGGGTTCAGGCAAAGACAGTTTAATAGGGAAAGCAAAAGCCATATGCACAAGCAAGCAAAACAAGGAATGAATTCACAACTTCCCATGGGCAGGGAGGTGTTTGGCCATCTCCAGGAAAGCAGGAATCCATCATGCGTAACAGTGACCTGGGAAGATGCCATCCATCACTCTGAATGTTCTCCTTTTTCCCCCAGCTGTATACACTGAGCATGATGCCATATGTTATGGAATATTCCTCAGGTCGTTTGGGATCAGCTGCCGTGGCTGTGTCCCCTCCAAACTGCTTGTGCGACCCCAGCCTCTTCAGTGGTGAGGTGGGGTGAGGAGCCGAAAAGGCCTTAACTGTGCAAGCACTACTCTGCAATCCTGAATACATCCTTGAATTATCAGCACTGGTTCCAGCACAAATATGAAACATAGCCCCATATGCTAGCTACTGTGAAGAAAGTTAACTCTACCCTGGTCAAAACCAGCACAACTTCAATTTATGTTATTGAGTCGATGTCAAAATTAATTATATGATTTTTTTTTTTTTTAGTTTTGCTACTACCAATGTTTCTGTGGACCCCTTAAAATCACAAAAAAAAATGATTTAAGATTTGACTCTGAAATTCTTATGATCTGTGCATTCACTACAAATAGTTCTGAAGAAAACATGGTTCTTTCATTTTGTTTTCTTTGGGGGGTTTTGTGGTTTGCTTTTTTTTTTTTTTTAAGGAAAAATGGAATATTTGCATTAGGTTTGACTTTATAAATTTTTCCTTGTTTTATTCTCCACTCATTTTCAGCCTTCATCAACTTCATAACAGTTAATGCCATATTAGAGACATGTCTTCCAGTGTCCAAGACTGAAGCGTAACTCTCCTTCTTTACGTCATTTGATAGGCACCCACTTCAAAAGGAAAAAAAAATTCTTACTTCCTATCTGTCTACACAGATGTTACAAAAAATAAACCAATCAAGTCTGGAGACAAACAGGTAAGTAATAATCACAAATGTTTATTTTCTCATTAGTTTAGCTTACCGTGGTTTTAGGTTTATTTCTTTTCTTCTCTTGTTGCTCCTTGTTTTTTGTAGTCTGCTTGGGTTTTTTTTTCATATGAACAGTTTTTGTTTTGATTTATTTTCAGTTCTAGGGAACAGATTTCTCAGGCATCACACACAACAAAAAAAAAAGATCATCAAATTCTACAGACAACAGATGCTTGATCCCTTACAGTGCAAATACAAGGTAGGAGACAAACAGGAGTTTGGTGGGTTGGAAAACACTATCAGACTTAATTTAGTGTTCCATAAGAGTTAAATCTTTTTCTTCCAGTTTTCCTTGTTGTTTCACACCGGGCCTGCTAAACTGCAGAATGTGTTGCTGAATATCACAGAACAATGAAATCAAATAAAAATGGAAATTGAAAGGAAGGGGGAAAGGAAAAGGAAGGGAAGGTTTGGGAAGGGAAGGTTTGGGAAGGCAAGGCAAGGCAAGGCAGGGTTGGGGAAGGGGAAGGTTTGGGAAAGGAAGGGGAAGTGAAGGGGAAGCTTTGGGAAAGGAAGGGGAAGGGAAGGGGAAGAGAAGGGGAAGAAGAAGAGAAGGGGAAGGGAAGGGGAAGGGAAGAGGAAGGGAAAGGGAAGAGGAAGAGAAGGGAAGGGGAAGGGAAAGGGAAGAGGAAGAGAAGGGGAAGGGAAGGGGAAGGGAAAGGGAAGAGGAAGGGGAAGGGGAAGGGAAGGGGAAGGGAAAGGGAAGAGGAAGGGGAAGGGAAGGGGAAGAGAAGGGGAAGGGAAAGGATAGGAAAGGGAAGGGAAATAGCAAAGATGGGAAGCTTTGATGACATAAGGCAAATGGAAAACAAGGAGGTCTTCCATCATCCTGAAAGGCTTTATTTAGCAGCTGTTCATAGAACACATCAAATTAGTTTTTGCAAAAAAAGAGAAAGACCTATACAGGAGTAGAAACACTTAATCCAGTTCACTCCATACTTACTTCACAGCTTTAATTCAGAAATATTTTAGCAAACATATAACTTTCTGCTGATTTTTAAAATGGCTCACATTGCTAGTTGGAGACTTTTTTTATGTAAAAGAAAATAACTTCTGAAAAAAAATTCTTAGAACTTTTGAAAACATTGAAAATCCAGTGTTAACCCTGTTTGTATCTGAGACTAGCTCCACAGTTCCTTCAGCATGATTACATTGATTTGTCTGGGAAAAAAAACAAACAAAGAAAAAAAAAAAAACCAATAAAAAACACCTAAAAAAGAGAACGGATTTTCTTGGAGCCTTTTCTGTTAAAAAAAAAAAAAAAAAAGTTGATTTTAAACACAGACTAGAATAAATGTTATAAAGTTATGTGAACAAAGGTGTAATAGCAAATCTTACAAGGTTTGATCAAGAGTCACTAACACCTTCTTACTCCTGTGTTTTGGCTTCTCAGTATTGGTTGTTTAGGTCTGTACCTTTGGATGACTTCAGAGATGTTGCCAAGAAATTCCTAGCAATTCTGAAGTAGCACATGATGAAGGAAAAACTTTCCTGGGATTTATTTACATGATACCTGGCTGCTGTAACTTTTTTTTGGCCAGTATCACAGGAGAAGGTGCCATTTCAGCTGTTCAGTTTTGAGATTTATTTGTATATTATGAAAATAGGCTTTCAACATATTTTAATGAATTACTTAGGTTCTGAACCATATCTTCAGAAAATCCTACCTTTGAAAGATTAAATTTACAGAATGAATGCTAAAGCTCAGGAAAATGTGTGAGGCAGTCTAAATAAAAGGTGCGGAAAGAGGAAATAGTACCAAAAACCAAAGGGAAATTATAAGGAAAGGGCAGTAAATGACTGAGAATAAAACCAGCATTATATTTATATATATTCTACATATATTGTATATACATATATATTTTTATATACATATATGTATCTATATGTATACATATAAACTCTATATTATATACAGAGAGAGAGAGAGAGAGAGTCTGCTTTAAGAAAATGATAGAAGAAAGGAGAAATAGGTTTAAAATAAAATTGGAGGAGAGGAGGATACATTTTAAAAGTAGGACAAGATATAAAAATGAAGTAGCCATCAGAAGAAAAAAAACACAGCTGAAATGAGATTTTACTAGGTTCAGTAAGATGGGTAGGTTTTGGAAGCACAGCTGAATGTCAGGGGAAGTAAGTGAGAATGGAAAATTATGCTGCAAAAAGAATAAACAAGTTTTTATATTAAATCTCGTACTTCTTCACAGCATCTGTTCCTGGCTTAGGTATTAGAGAAATGGTACATACAATTAAATACAAAGATTTTGAGGAGCTAGCCAAATATTTAGCAAAAATTGTTACTGAAAGTAAACTAATATATATTTTATGAATAGTGGCCTTTTTTATTAAAATAATGTATGTGGTGGCTTCCAGCAAGTTGTAGCTCTTACCTTTTTTGTAGTTATGTGCATGCTCAAACTGATAAAAAAGCATCTCCAAATATTTTTTTTAGAAATTGTCACCTTTTAGTTAATATTTTCTAGCCTTGCAAAGAAAACAAGTACCTTTTTCATAAATATTACCTAAAGTTCCTGCAAACCTAGTAGTGATCACTATTTTAGTAGTGGTCACTTTTTTAAACATCACCTCCTAAGGGCACAGGATCAGGGAATTTGCAAATGTTGGAAGTCAAGCAGGCAAGAAAATGTGTGAGGCCAAAGCTTAACTGGAGATGAAACTGGTCAGAGATGTGGGGGACAATAAAAGGTTTTTTCAAATATGTTGATGGCAATAGGCAGTATCATCAGCCTAGTACAGGATGAGGGCTCTACTCTGCACTGGGGTGGCCTCACCTTGCATATTGTGTGCAGTTTGGGGCACCCCGATATAAGGAAGATATTGAGCTGTTAGAGAGTATCCAAAGGAGGGCAACACAAATGGTGAAGGGCCTTTAGGGGAAGCTGTATGAGGAGCAGCCGAGGGCACTTGGTCTGTTCAGCCTGGAGAAGAGGAGACTGAGGGGAGACCGCATTGCAGGTACAACTATCTTGTGAGGGGAAGAGGAGGGGCAGGCACTGATCCCTTCTCTGTTCTGACCAGTGACAGGACTGAGGATGTGGCCTGAAGTTGTGTCAGGGGAGGTTTAGGGTGGCTATTAAAAGAGATTCTTCACTCAGAGGGTGGTTGATCACTGCAGCAGGATCCCCAGGGAAGCGATCACAGCATTGAGCCTGTCAGAGTTCAAGAAGCATTTGGACAATATCCTCAGGTGTATGGTGTAACTCTTGGGGATGGTCCTGTGCAGGGTCTGGAGTTGGACTCGATGATCCTTGCGGGTCCCTTCCAGTTCAGCATATTCTGTGATTCTGTAAAAATGAACAGAGTTTGATGTCCTTCTTCATTTTCTCTTTCCCTTCAAAACCAATATCAGCCTTCTTCAGTATGTTTGCAGGAACCTGTCCTATTTTAAATAATTTTAATATGGCAGCAGAACACTAAAAGAAAATTCTTCTCAGATTTTAACATGTACTGATTGTAACCATATTTTATACTATGAAGCATTCCTTTCCCTTTCCTTGGATTGAAAAGCAAAAGCTAATTTAATGCCTATTTCTAAAGTATTTTGTTGTGTTTCAGTTTCTAAGTGGTTCATTGAATTTTGTTCAAGTCACTGAGGAATCAAAATACATGGAACGGCTGGTAATAACATCTGGATTTATGCTTTTGAATAGTGGGGTATTTTCACAAATTACCTTCAAGTTGCTTCACAAAGAGACAAGCGTTTAGAGTCCTATCTCTTTGACAAGAAGAGTGGCTCACAGACAAGTTTGTATAAACCTTTCTTCAATTAATCTCTGACATTTCTGAGGCTACTTAGAAGTGCTTGTTTAAGGAAGGGAAGCCCATTACCCTGTGCTGTGTGAAACAGCAATTTAATTGAAAAAGTCGTGTGTTTTGAAGGCAGATTTGTGAAGTACCACTTAGTGAGGTTTTGTAATAAGTAAATATGGAAGAGCTTGAATGCAAGAGAAAAAGAACTTGTTTTAAATTCTAAGTTTTTACAAGATATCTACAGGGAAAACGAAAAGGAAAACAATTTTTGGAAGGGTTGGAAGGGTTGTTTTTAAGTGGCTTTTTTTTTTTTGCATTTTTCAATGTGGTTTATATGAAGTATCAGGAAATGGAATATTGCAGAAATAGAATACGTTATAGGCTTCTAATGATTTTCATTATACAATTATGTGGTCCATGTTACATTTTGCAGGGGTTTGGGTTTACTAGGAAAATATATGTACGATTATTTTATTTTTTCTTAAATGGATTTTATTGGATGATAAATGAATCTTTACCTTGGTGATAATGAAACCATGCATTTAATTTATTTTAGGCTTGGAATTTTCTTTAAAAATAAGTGACTAGGGTTCAAATTCATCAAGAATCTTATTGAAGTAATTTGTGCTGCCCTCTGCTTATAGCTGTCTACATTGTCAAGTACTTTGCTGAGACCCAAAAGGCTAATTAAAAGTTTGGGGAAGTCTTGGATCATAACCACAGTTGGTGGTGTAGCTTCATAATGGGTGGATTTTCATAAAAATTGAGTTATTTCCTGGTGAGACCCTACTCCACTACCACAAATCTGCACCACAGAATTATATATTGTAAATTGCCAGAGCTAGGTTTCCCTTGTGTTACAGGCACAGAAGAAAAGAGAAGTGCTTTCTTATTTCTTACTTTTCTTTCTCCTTTTTTCTTCTGAAACTATGTATTAAAAAACATGTCTTCAATCTAGCCTCATTTCACCTAATTTCAGGAATACCAGTTAGGAACATAATTGATAGGCATCTTTTATAGTATTTGAAGAAATTTTACTTTATGCAGGGTGGAACAGGCCCCATCCCCTCACCAGGGCTGATCACGTTTCTGAAATAGATCCTTACAATGGACTAAATGTTGTAATTCTGAGTTCATTTAAGCTAATTCATAATTATTTAACTAGATTTTCTGTCTGTCTACAGACCAAGTACAATTTGATATATTGTTGCACCGAACATCATAACATAATACCAAATTACACTCTCTCTTTCTCTCTCTATGTATATTATACTCCATTTAACTAGAATAGTTACAGTTTGGTTAATAAATGCTCAGCCTTTCTTATAATGGTATGCAGGTGGCTTGTGGCTTTCACTTTGAAAATTTTCATATAAGAGAGTCACCATTCTGAAAAGCTTGCTAAAGAAAATTCAGTGTACTATTGGATTGCCAAACCTACCCAAAAAAACATAAGTAGTCTTTTTTTGGTATTGCAAGATTAACATAATTTAGAAAAAAAATACTGAAAATTTAAAACTAGGCACACATAATACTCCCATTAAAAAGTTACAAAAGTGTCAACATTACTCTTTGGGAAAAAGATCTATTGGGATCAGATGTCTGGCAGATTGCCTTTAAACTACGCTGTATCTCACTTCTACCATGGATATACAAGGGTAAATCCCACTGGATAGCTGTAGTATATCTTAAAGAGAAATGTATGTCACAGAGAATTTTGACCCCTAAAATGCATTAAATTAATAAAAAAGGTCATTTAAGAAAATATACACTGAATTTTCATCCTTTAGTGCTTTTTCTGATTAATTAACACTGTATCAAGATACAAGACAATAATTAAATTTCTTTAGAACATAACAGTACTTCGCAACTTTATAAGTAATTCTTTTAAGATTACACTAAAATTATTACACAGTCTATCTCAAAAGTAGACTCAAACTTAGTCCCTTCTACTTATGGAAAAATGTTATTTAATACAAGGAGAGTTTCAAGTCACTATATCTTGAAGAACTTGGCCCAAATTACACTTCATTTTGCTCTTTCTCTTTCATGGCTAAGGAATAAATTTTGGTGACTTCAGAACAGGCCATGAAGATATTTATAATTTAGTTAATTAAGGAACTAAAATGTAGCAATATGCAACATTAATCTGTAAAAGAAGCTTCATTTTGCAGGTGGCATGTATCTTCCAGGCACCATATAGAAAAATCTTTTTGCATGCAAACCTCAATCCGCCTTGTTATACTTCTCAAATTTTTAATCAATCTTTGAAAAAGTGTAGGTTTTTTTCTTGTTAAATTCTAAAGATTTTATGAATAAAGAAACTTAAACTAGCTCAGTATAAATATACTCTTAGGTGATCATTTTTATTCTTCTTTGGACAGCTTAGTAGTGTACTAACTACGCTCTGATTTTTTGTTTCCCTCCCAGGGAAAGTTGGTGGCTGAAATGAGTTTTAGAAGAATAGCACCACATTTATATTATACATTTATGTATATTCAAAAGCAGGCATTCAGAGGACAATGACCACAGTCAAATCAAGATCTCTTGGCTCCCACATACTGTGAGCCAACAATTTTTTTTATGCCTTAGGCAATACACATGTTTACATAGCCTTTCTTATTTTTTACTTCATTTCCTATGAAGCGTTACTTTTAATTACTTCAGCTGTTCATGCTACAAATTCTATATCTTAGGTAGTGTATTGAAGATTTCTCTGTTTGCTAGATTTTTTGCTTTTTTTTCAGTGACAGAACAAATTCCTCTCTACCTATTAATTATTAAGAGTAAAGAAACTACAAAAAAGGAGGACTAAATTAAAAAAATCTGTGCTTTTCAGCTTTTACTCTCAGTCTCTGGAGTTCAGTTGCAGGCATCATTGAAATGAATGAAGGAATTAATTTTATCATAAACTAAGGCCCAAACAACATAAAAATCATTAAATAATAATCAGGAGAAAAATAATAATCCAGCTCAATACTAGTGCTAATAGTTCAACCTTATGCTATAGCCAAATATAGAAATGTTTGTTGCTTTATAGTTTGACTTGATCATCAAAGATTCCATGGTTGATCAACTGCAAACTGCACTGGGACGCTGAGTCAAACCACAAGAAATTTTTATCCTACGTTGACACCATTTTTTGCCTATTTCTTTTATGCCTAGCCTGCTTTTATTCTTATTGCCTGTCTGTTTGATCTTAATTCATGCTGATAACAAACATATTGTTGCCCAAAGACCATTGTGGACTTCATAAGCACAGACGTTTAACTGAAGAAAACTGTCTGTCATCAAATATAAGGCAAACAATATGAAGCATTCTTTTTCACAAGTAATGACATTGTGGGTACATTATACAGGAAGACAGGGAGTACAAAGTATAAATGGCCTTAAAAGGAGTCAAGAAAATATACAGTGTGCATGTTTCTTTAGCAACAATTACTATGATTATTGAATTTTTGGCTCAGGAGGTTTCTAAAACACCAGTGTGAAAGGACTGTAGCTAGATCTCCAAATCTATGGTTATTCTTGTATGCTTTCCTTACATGATATTAGGCTGGAAATATTTAACTGGGCTTATTTGTTAAACTATTAAAAAAAAAATTCCAGCTTTAGATCATGTGCATCGGGGGAATATATTTTACAGAAAGCGAGAAAAAGTATAGCCTTGAATAAACAAACTGACCTTCACATACTATTTATGGAGGTGACTTGCACAAACGGTTTTGGTCTACTTCTATCATAGAACCACAGAATCACAGAATTTGATTTTGAATATCTCAAGAGAAGGAGACCCCACAACCTTTCTGGACCACATGTTTCAGTCTCAGTCACCTGCACAGTGAAGTTCTTCCTTGTGCTTAGGTGAAATTTCCTGTGTTCCAGTCAAGACTGTGTTTCAAGTCAAAATACTTGGTAACATAGTTATTGCTCACTGTGAAAGGTGAAGAACACGGCAGAATACCTCACCCCAGAAAGATCCATCTGGCCCCATGAACATGAGGGGAATTACAATCTGCCTCACTCAGTTCCACTGCTGGGAACTGCACAGAACCAAACCCAGGTGAGGAAAGTCACACCAGACTCTGCTCAGCATCCCTTTATCACTCCACTCTGGAGAAATGTAAAACCATTGCAATGGCATGAAATAAAATTCTTTGTATCATTAATAATTTACACTCATCTTGCATCACAGAGTATTGGATGTTGGGGAAAAAAAGTCCTGGAGATTTTCTAAAAACATTCTTCATCTTTTCATGAGTGCTATTACTCATGCACATTGCTCATAGTTCTTATTTAATAAGACATACCTCATGGTGTAACGTCAGGTGATCAACATACTAGAAAATGGCTTAAGTGCCTAAACTATGTGAGTTAAAAATTCCAAGCAAGGTTTTTCCTCATATAAACTCTTTTTGAAATAAACTGGGGATGATAGAATTTAAAGGTCTCAAGGGTTTTTTATATTTCAGATTCAATGGCAAATTTTCTTCCTTACTGAAGTTTATAACTTCCTTTTTTCTTTTTCTTTTTAATTTTATTTTAAGGAAATTTGTAATCTTTCCAAACACAGAACAACTTCCTGAGCTGCAGGCATCACATGTGAGTTACTGTGTAAATGCTATGAACAGATAAACAGATGATTCTCTTTCTGGGAAAACATACGGTGAAATGTAAAATGCATAATATCCCTTCAGTTCAGTTTGACATTTAAGTTAAGAACAGATTTCAAATTACTTGAAAATCGTTCTCTGTGTTTGTGGCAATTGCCTTAAATTTTTTTATTAACTTACTGTTCCATGTTTGTTCACAGGACTATTTATTAGTGACTTGAGCTCCTAGATAATGCAGCAGAGATATTCTTAGTCCATTAGAGTTAGATTTGTGATGTGGGGAGATGCGCTAACCAGGGCTTACGGCTGCAAAACCAAACATGTATTCGTGTCTGTCCCTCAGCTTTAACTAACATACTTTTGCCTCTGACACTAGAAGTTTTCCTTGTGAAGCCAAAGTACTTTGGCAGTCAGAAAAGTTCTGAGTGAAAGCTGAAGAAAACTTTGAGAATTTCTTAAATTAGCTTTTTAAACTCATAGCCAAAACAGAACTCACTAACTTTTAAAACAAAACAAAGTGTGTTCAATGTCCTCGTAGGATCTTGTTTCATAATGTTGCTATTCGAGTTTTGCAATGGCTACCATTATGAAATAGTTTATCGCCAAACACATTTGCAATCAAATGGGTTTGGATCTTGTTCACATTTCAGCTCTCTTAAGTGACCAGATTTCTCTTGTTTTGACTTGTGTTCACTTTTCTATATGTTAGAAACACTTTTTCCTTTCATATATTAGGAAAGTTAGAGTTAATTACAGATTTGTGTCAGATTTTAAAATATTTTTTTCTTACATTAAAAACTCAGCAGTGTTGTTCATGGATAAGGCACTGTTGGGATGAATGATAAAAGACAAGCACTTCCCTTTAAAACACTCAAAGCAGCTTGCCAAAATAATAGGAATTACTGATTGGGATTTAAAGAAAAAAAAGAATAAGCTCAGGCTATGGTTGCAATATCCAGAGAAAATTAATGGCTAATAAGTGCTTGATTCTTATATGCTTTCAAAAAAACTCAGTTCATAGACTAAATTTGCATGGAAACTGGCAGAAAAAAAAACCCACCCACAAACCAACAAAAAAATACCCAAACCAAGCACGTGGGAAGAGCTTAGTACAATCAGAAAAATCTAAAAAGCAAGACATGTTAGTCTTCCATTACTTAAATGACTTCATGTACATTTAGCTGTGAAGTTGCATTTGCTACCTCTACCCCTGGCTATATAGTGCTTGCTTCTCTCAGAGACTGGCCATTACTGAAGGTCTGAGCTGGTCACCTGCTGCAGCTCATTGCCAGATCTCCTATCCATGCAGCCCTTCCCTACTGCAAATGTCTAATGACTCTTCTCTCCAGTGGCCTTATTAACATAATAAGTAGGAATTAAGAGCACCTGTGTCTAACCAGCATCTAGCTTGGATTTTGCTGCGTCTTGTCAGATTTTGTTAATTTCTTTCAAACTCACAGTTTAGCCAAAAAAAGCTATTACCTCTCCCCACAAAATGTTAGCATGATCTCTGTCAGTCTTCTGTTCCACAGGTCAAAGAAAGCAGTAGTTCAATTGTTCTTCACAGAATATATTTTCAAAACTTCCAATGACTCATATTGTACCTCTCTAAAAAAAAAAAAGAAAAAAAAAAAGAAAACTGTCTTTCCTCACATGTTTAAATTCGTTATCCATGCCTAAGAATTTACATAATGGGAAAACAGACATGTATTGTCATTAGAGTTTATAGTATGTCTATTTATATGTGATAATTTCCAGCATGGCTACAGCAATCAATTTTGCTCTAGCTATGCTTATATAACTTCCCTACACAGACAGTCAATCATTGAGTAAATCCAGCTGTCTTCCAGATTAATTACTTTACTTCTAAATAATAAAAGCATATTTTTTCAAAATAATTCTGACAGTGGGGAGTAATGTTAGGATAGTTTAAAGTGGACTTATTATTCTGACAGTTTTGTGCCTGAAAATGTCTCCATGTGGACAAACTCTTCAATTGATACAAGCTCCTTTTCGTAGTCAGTCCTGAAGTGAGAGAACAGTGTCTGTCCTTCCCCTAGGGAGATCTGTTCCCCATGTAATAGTAGTCTGTGAAGGACGTCAGTAGAAGAGCTACCGGAAAGAATATCCACAACGTGATTGTGAAACATCGTGTTTTGACTTTCTGGTACTTGTTTTTTTATTCTCGCTCCTTCAGCAGTTTCCCTTACTGATTTTCTTTGCCTTTTTCCTTCCCCTTTTTTTTTTTTCTTTTCAGTTTAATTTCCCCATTCACTTTAATTAAGCTCTCCCCAGGCTCACACGCTTGCAAACTCTTATTTATTTATCTTAAAGTGAGCTGACTAACTAGCCAGAAATTTTCCAAACCTCTAAGCTCTCATTAAAATCTTCTGTCAAACCCTCTCACTTTATTTTTAGTGAGACAGAGCTTGACATAAATTGAAACAAAAGAAGTAGGGGGAGGATGAATTACTCTACATAAATAGAATAAACCTATTACTACACAGAAGTAAAAAAAAATAAAATCAGTTGAAAGGTACACACATTGTTATTTGGATTACAGAAACAGAGAAGTCCAATTCCCTCTCCAATTACAACCATCCTACTTTTTTCAATCCATCCTTCCATGGACTAAAAGAATTTACACAGATACCTAGTCTCAGTTTCTACATAATTTTGTAGTATCTTCTTAAATTATCCAAGTACTTCATGCAAAATCACTGCATTTATCACTGTCCTTGGTATGTAGGGCACTCATATGATTTCCATGTTGTGGTAGAAACATTTGAGTAATTATAAGTACTTAAGCACAATTTAACTTAGTTAAAAATATGACTCCAAACCATCAAGAACATCACTGGAGACTTTCTCTTAGCTGTTCTCCTCTCATGACTTTAAATTTACTTGGAAAAAAACAGGTGACTATACACAAATTTTACCTCCAAATTCTCAACCTGACTTCAAGAAGAAAGTATATACCTAAGAATTTTCATGGAATTATAGAATCAAAATATTCGGCTTGTAAGGGTCCTTCAGAGGTCATCTACCCCAAACCCTCTGAATGAGCAGGGACATCTTCAACTAAATCAGAATAACCTGACATTGAATGTTTCCAGGAATTAAGCATTTACCATCTCTCTGGGCAACACCTTCCAGTGTTGGGTTTCACTGCCTTCATTGGAAAAAATGTATCCTAATATCTGGACCAAATCTGCCCTATTTTTCTTTAAAGCCATTATCCCTTGTCGTACTACAACAGGCCTGCCAAAAGGCTGAAAAATGTGTTCCCAGAGCCTTCTCCAGACTGAACAGCCCCAGTTCTCTCAGACTCTCCAAATAGCATAGTTTTTCCATCCTTCTAAATAATTTGTGTCTCCTCTGGACTGGCTCAAACAGGTCCATGTCTTTCCTGTGCTGATGACCTCAGAATTGGATGCAGCACTCCATGTGGGGTCTCACCAGAGTGGAGTAGAGGAGCAGAACCACCTTCCTTGAGCTGCCAGTTATGCCTCTTTTCAGGTAGCCCAGATGTAGCTTGCTTTCTGTCAAAGAAAACCTGGAGAAAGCTTTTAGTCTGGAGGAAAGGAGGTTGAAAGGGAATCTTATGGCTCTCTACAGCTACCTGAAAGGAGGTTGTAGTGAGGTGGGTGTCAGTCTCTTCTCTCAGGTGACAAGCAGCAAGATGAGGAAAACAAGCTCAAGCTGCATCAGTGAAGGTTTACATCAGATATGAGGAAAACCTGTTTCACAGTAAGGGTTGTCAAGCATTAGAACAGACTGCCCAGTGAAGTTATGGAGTCACCATCCCTGAAAGTGTTCAAAAAACCATGTGGGTATGGCACTCATGACATGGTTTAATCATGGGCTGATGGCTGGATTGATGATCTTAGAGGGCTTTTCCAACCTTAACAACTCCATAATTCTGTGGTTCTGGGCTGTGAGGGCACATTACTCAGTCATGTCCAACATTTCATCCACCATTATCCTCAAGTCCTTTCCAGTAGGGTTGCTTTTAATCCCTTCATCCTCCAGGCTTTTAATCCTCATCCTGCCTGATACCAGTGGCTACCTTGACCCGTGTTCAGGACCTTGTACTTGGCCTCACTGAACCTGATGAGGTTACATGGGTCCACTTCTCGAGCTTGTCCAGGTCTGTCTGGATGTTATCTATTCCCACAGATATGTAAAAAAAAATTAAGCGCATGCTATTTGTCTCACCACATAATAGATAAAACACATTAAAAAATGCAGGAATAGATTTTATCATCCTTCTCACAAACTTCTCCACAGCAAAGCTGAAATTATCATCGTGCTTCTTTGTTTACCATTCTCCAGTGATTTTTGTCAATCTCTGTGGTAGTCTTATCTGTGCCAACTTGAATTAATTTTGTGTGGTTTCACAACACAGCACATCAAATGCTTCAGTAAAATCAAAATATATTGCATCTGCTATCTTCTCTGAAACCACTAATCCTGTAATTTTATCAAAAGCAACAGACGACTAAAAAGCTTTAAACATCTTAATTTGATGCTCCTCATTGCTTGAATTTCAGTTCTTTCTGCCATGAGTTTCTTTCTGCAGATACATGTTTACAATTACTTAAGAGTATTTTGATGGGCTAGAATTTTGTGGGATAATTCAAGGGTTGTTGCTTACCATCACAGGAAAAATTAAATAAAGAGTAACAAATGTAATAATAACAACAACAATAGTTTGGTTCAACTATTTTTTCATACAGGGTATTTCATACCACATTGTCATTTAAGAGTTTAAATGTTAGCCTTTATTGATTAATTGATAAGGTAATCATGGATTGTTTGTTACTGAAACAATTACTATGAGGACTATTATTTTCAGAGGAAAGGTAGTTGTCAGTTAAAGCTTTCTTTCATTATCCTAAACAATGAAATTATGTATTTGGACAATACTGTGTCCTGATGGAAAATCAAGATATATTTGTAGACAAAGATTGTACACTAAGCAAGGTGTACCACTTTTTTAATATAAACCATCATATATAGAAGGAAATATACAATTTTTAAAATAAAATATTGCATATTTTAAAAATAGAATTTGTAATTGGTCAATCCATTTTGCATTAGACAATCTTGATCACTTGATCATAATGTGTGAGCTCTCTTCTTATAGCTGAAAGTTTCAGCTAAAGAAGAAAACTCTAAAATTTTGTTGACAAAGTCATCAGGTCATAACGGGAAAAATTTTAGTTCTCACATTCTTTCCAGACAAGTAAACAGTAAAATTACAAGCAGGAAGTGAAATTAGTGGTATTTTTTATGACAAGTTTGTTTCCTGCTCAGAAGTCATGTTCTTTTCCTCATTATTGACCATCATGCATCACCAATACTAACTAATGAAATTTGCTATCATTCTAGCCCATTGATGAATTTCCTTCTTTTTTTTCAACAGCAAAATGTAACAAGAACATCAGCACGACAGTAAAGCTGTTTCATTCATAAACAGAGACTACTTAGAAATCAGTAGAAATCAGTTTGGCTATCCACATTCGTGCCACTGAAATAGATATACAGACAAGAGGTTAAAAGTTGTTTGGTAAAGAAAGATAAAAAGACATTTGAGTGAAATACACTGAGGTACACAAGATCTCAAAGAAAAGGATCATGGGAGAAATCAGAAAAAGTTCCAGGATGATATAAGATAGTCTTACAGTAACAAAGTAAAAGGAAATGAAGCTGCTGTCAAAGCTACAGAAGACGTTCTCTCTCAAATCTAATGTTCGGAAATTACAGAGAAAGCCAGAAACCTGGGGCAATAAGAAGAATTTTATCAGCAGCTCGGTGAAGAGAACACCAGCATAAGTATGACCTCTTCTTTCCTTTCATATTATAACATTTTTGCTAAGATAATGGAAAATTCTCTCAGTGCAGGTATATTTCAACAGAGATAACAGACAGACTTTCCCTTAGATCTTCTTAAATGGGACCACCTGCATGTGTCAGTAATAAACTTTTGGAGCACATGAACAAATACCAGCTGCTATAGAATTGACAGTGTGCAACTATGGAAAAATCACTGACAAAGTGCTGAGCAGTCAACAACCTGTTCCCCTGCAGAGAATAAAATTCTTGTGAAAGTACTGCTGTGTCCTAGACTGAAAAACTTGAAAAATTTCCATGTAGATGAAAAATCGATGTCCATGGTACCTGTGTAATAAAATGTAGCCATTATTCATGACATCACAGCCTTCCTCTGATGTCTCCCTAGATAGTCTGGAAGAGATGTCATGAGGGAAATACAGCTATATCTATCAAAAGCACTGAACTGTGATTTCCTGTGAGCAATTCTACATGTTGAAGAGGATGGAAATTCTAAGCAAAAGCATTGCGAGACATTAAAAATCAGGTGAAAAAAAAAAAAATTGGAGAGCAAAAGAACTTGGAAAACATCCTCATGTACTTGTTTGTTTGTTCTAAGTAAACATATGATATGCTTCAATGATTAATCTTGTGTAATATGTTCATATGTCTGTCAGAAACTCTTAGCAGATCAAACAGGTATCCTGTAAACATACAGAAGGTGAAAGTGGTCTGATTAGAAATCTTTTGAGTGAGGAAGAAAGGCCAAAAAAGTATGATGAGAAAGATCAGAAGTCAAGAACTGTGTTACAGTTCAGGACCCACACATGGATGGAATGTTAAATAGATGGATTTTAGAAATGGTATAGATAAACATTGTTAATTATGATAATTTGCATAATTTATTAAATGGAAGAATGCTGTTGATCTTCCAAATATACTCTCTAACAAAAACTTTGAATTTTTATTAAGATCTTCATACTGTTAATGTTTAGTATGCATTTTTTTATTTGTCACAAGTGTTCTGAGTGCATGCAGATTTTCTAGACAAAACAAAAAAGTGTGACAGCTTTATTGACTGTTTGAGTGAGTGGCCTTTCATTCCACCCAAATACAAGTCATACTTTTAAAAAAAATTCATTAAGGGATAAATGTACCAAAATTAGATATTTTGTATAATATTTCATCAGTATGGTCTGATATACAAAATAAGGCGAATAACTGTCTGCAACTATTTTATGACATAAGAGGATTGATTATTTTGGCAATAATTTGAAGTCTTCCAAACTCTGTCTTAAGTTCTCCAGTACTGATAATTAGACTCTTGCAAATTTATCTCTTTAGAGAACTGGCTGAAGGATATTATTCTGGCTATTCTGTCTCTGGTCATGCCCTCTAGCTCCTTCTAATTTGAGGCCTGTGAAGTTATTTAGAAAATGTGTTCCTACCTACAGAAATTACATACAGATTCACTAAGCGTCTTAAAGTTAAATTTTAGTATTTAAAAAAGGAAAGGGCCAACATCATAATCTTGAGTCATAGATTAATGTTGCCATTCTGTGAGTGGTATTTCATATGTACGGCAGAACTATGGAATTTAACTTCTGAGTTTAGAATCAACTGGTAAAAGAAGTAAGAAAATAATTTTCATGCAAATTTTTTTTTTGCACTTCCAGAATAAACAATTTTTGTTTCTTTAATTTGTTTTGTTTTTCTCCTTAGGAATATCATTTTATGTTTGGTGGCCTTGCACTGAAGATGGAGATAAATATTACATTATGTTTCTCCAAGAGTGATTTTTTAGTGAATCTGTAGACATTCAACCACCATGATAGGAACTCCAGTGAGGATGAAATTCGACTTTCTTTCTAGAATATTACAGTGGATGATAGATATTAATAACAACTATTATTGTAGTTATTCTGAAACACGTATAAAGGACAATACAAGAATAATAGTACTTCTCATAACTAGTCATGAGCCAGTGGTAACCATTTTGGGTATTTGGTATATACTTTGCCAGCTGTTTCAGAAGAATAGATCTCCACTGGCACAAACTTACGGGATTCCCTCTACGGCCAAGGTGATACGCTCAACCCAGCAAATATGAAGACACCCTGTTCAGAATGACACTCACTGTATTTTTCAAACAAAACCAAAGAAGGATGTCTTAGTAGAATCCTACTAATGAGAATAGGAAGAGTAGAGTTGTTCAAATGGAACTATGTGATATGAAAGCCATTATTAAGACATCTTTGTCCAAAGTATGCTGGCCTAATGTCTCACCTTCACTGCATTTCTACTCAGTATTTGAAAGTGCTGTGCACAGTTAAAGCTGTCCTCTGGAAGAGCAATAAAATCAGCAAACTGTGGTTATTCAGGACCTTGATAGGTGTTTATGGGACTTATTTGGCCTGAATAATGATTCTAAAACTATACCCAGTGTTTTGTCAGATGTGGTGAGCACAATAAAGATGAAAAGAAATTGGGTAAAGGTATTTTCTTGGAACACTCCACTAGTCAGGTCAAGTTATCTACACTGTTATTCATCAGTAGGCACAGTGCTTTTAGAAGTATTGTAAAAAACCTCTGACAACCAATACTACTTCTGAATAACTAAATTACATGAAGAAGGAAAGACAATGATATTGTTTAAGGTGTCAAATGCTTTCTTGAAGTCAACTATAGTTCCAATTAAGCAGTAATTGTTCATGTAAAATTCCCATACCTTAACAGAGGAGCATCTGGCAAGTGCAGTAAGAGACATAAATAAAAACTTGCCATTATTAAACTAATGATAATACATGACCTACGACAATCTTTTGAAAAACAGATAAGTGCTGAAAACGAATACTACCTAATTATTGGTATGAAGCTGATATTGCTCTCTTTTGTCATAGAGATAATGAATTAAATGCAGATTAAGAAAAAAATGTATGTAGTCTTGCACTTTTAAATAATAAATAACTGATACATTTTATGTGTCTCCATGGTGCCTCGTATTGTGCCAAGAATATATTAATTAGCATTAATTACTGTTACAATGTCATTAGCATCGAGGTTCAGATATTCAGAGCTTTTTCATAACAACTTCTGTGCACTGCACATATCAATGTGTGCAAGCATGAATGCATATGTTTTATGTGTCATGTTTGGAAATAAATAGAGGAACTGTACAAAATCCTTTCCTTTCAATTAACTCTGTGAAGGTCCATAACTTTCCTTTCTTACCTCAACAGAATATGTTTCTCTTCCAATTATATAGAGCTTATCAGATCTCTCATTACTTTCAGGAGTAATATTTAGAGAGAAAAACTGGTACTAGTTTCATCCAATCCTCAGGGAGGATAAATGCATCTCTGGCCATGTTTATCTAACTTTTTATAAAATACCTTACTGTAAAGGGATCTAATGCTTAGACTTGATTTTATAGCTTTTGAGGAGATAAAGTAAATAAGAAGAATCCTACTAAAAGTGCATTGCTATTTTAAATAATCTGAGTTTCTAATAATCAACATACTCCTCATTAGACACTTCTGTTTACTAAACCAAAACTCATTAATGAATATTAGATTAATTATATAGAAATTTTACCTACAAAGACCTGAATACAATGCAATATTCTCCACAAGTTTCACAAAACCATAAAAAAACCCCACAGCTGTACTTTGCAAGACAAAGCTACTGTGAATTATGAAGATTATAGCTTTCAAAGAGTAGACAGTTAATGCACAAAAGCAAAAATCAGTAACAGACAGAAATAATTTGGTATATTTGACTGCTGGAAACACTATTTCGTAATGCTTTCAAAGAGGACATATTTAAAGTCCTCTGAAATTATGTTATAAATGTAACACAAACTAAGAGGACAGACAAAGAGCATCTAGCAGAGAAGCACAATGTTAGCAAAATGCCTGAACTGTCCAGTATCTCTTAATATTCATTAATTACATGTTTTGAGGGGTTTTTATATGTAACTGTAAAAGCATATAAACATTCTGTTTCTTTAAGTACTTTTACTCGCTTGTTGCTTTGACTCTTATATCTACTGTTTTTTTCAGCTTACTCTAGAAAATGTTCACACAAAGAAAACATGTAGAAAAAGGGGCAGAGCCGAAATTTACTGTTCCATATTGTCTAATGTTGCAGAATTAAGTGCTAAATTAGTGTCTTTTCCCAAAGGGGTAATATATTTTATAAACTGTATCAGCTGAAGGCTTGGGACAACTCTCTAGACTGTACATATCTGTAATCTCTCCCTTTACCATGAGAATAAAAGAATAAATCAGACAGTCAGCATTTGCTACAATGATATCATCATATTTTCCCATATGCTTATTCTAAGTACAGCTTTTACTCTAGGTGACTGAATCGAACATGTTATGGCAAGAAAATGTTACTATATCCATTTTCCTAGGTTTCTTTTATTTTTTCCTCTGTAAAATTAAGAAACATATATATTTACTAATGATAAAATATAGTAAGAAATTGAGACAGCTTAAGAAAACACATTAGCCTCAATTCTAGGAATTAAATTCTTATCTCCGAAATGTACTCACAGGGTAAATATTTTACTGCTTAAATATTTTTGAGTCAACAAAGTTAGACCAGCAGGAAATACAGCACACTGTATGAACAAGTTGAACAATCAAACTGCCTTTGGGTGGACTACAGGCTGTCTGTTACATTAAACATGCCTGGGGCTGTTTTCTGGCACTGAAATCAGCTGCCATGGGCCAGGTAGAATTCATATATTAAGTTTCAGACTCCAAACCAGACTTGCATCTTCATGGAAGATTTCCTAGGCCACGGCGATTGCTCGACCGTGCTTGAGTTGTGGTCCACATTTGTGTCAATGTGTCTATTAAATTCTCATTCTAGGAATTGAATAATATGTACAGTGAGTTCCAGGAATCTTACCAAGTGCCATTTAAGTAATTAGTAAGGTCATAGCCCTCCTCCAGAGCTGTTGTGTAGTCACAGGTAGATTACTCAAGCTTTTTTCCCCAATTTTTTGCAGTGGTTAGCCATATCCATAATAATTTTGTTACCTTTATTTTTTAAGGCAAAATATAACAACAACAACAACAACAACAACAACAAAAAAAAAGAAACTTCATGTAATTTGCTACTTCTTTTGAGAATATAGTGTGTATATTCTGTCACTGTGTTTAATACATATACAACATGAATTCCATCATGTTAATGCTTTTTTGTGTTTTTTTTCCTGTCTTGTTTATTTCTTTACATTGCAGTAGTAATAGATGTTTGAATAGTGACACAAATCAGATGAAGGTTTACAAGGAAAGTTAGTTGTTTAACCCCAACTGGCCTCTCAGTCCCACACAACCCTCATTCATATACCCTCCAAATGGGATGGGGAAAAGAATTGAAAGGCTAAAAGTGAAAGAAACTCATGGATTGAGATAAAGCCAGTTTAATAAGGAAAAAAACCCCACACACACACTAGAAAAGCAAAACAAGGAATTCATTCCCCACTTCTCATGGGCAGGAAGGTGTTCAGCCGTCCCCAGGAAAGCAGGGCTCCATCATACGTAATGACATGGGAATACAAATGCCATCACTCTAAATGTCTCCCCCTTCCTCCCTCAGCTTTATATTCTGAGCATGATGGTATATGGTCTGGGATATCCCCCTCGGGTCAGCTGGGGTCAGCTGTCCTGGCTGTGTCCCCTCCCAACTTCTTGTGCACCCTCCACTGCTGGGATGGAGTGAGAAGCAGAAAAGGCCTTGGCTCTGTGTAAGAACTGCTAAGCAATGACAAAAACTTCTCCATATTATCAACACTGTTTCCAGCACAGATCCAAAAAACATCCCCATATTAGCTACTGTGAGGAAAATTAATGCTATCCTAGTCCAAAACAGCACAAGATCTTAATCTTGTAAACTCACCTTAGAACTGTGATAGTCATTATTGATAAAATTTAAGCTACCTTTTTGTGCAGTATTTTCAATTTTTTTCTCACCCTTTTCTTCCATCACATCAAGTAAGTTAGGACTGTAAGTTCAAACAGTCTGAAGCGTAATTCAGTTTTCATTTGTGTGACTCTCTAAGTGACAGCCCTTTAAAAAATGATCTTGACAGTTAACGACTGAACAAAGTAACTGATGCATAATTTTGTGTGTTATTGATGGACAGATTCTCTTGACAGGTTACAAGTATTTGGGAATAGCCATCAGGAAAAAAAAAAGAAAGTACGGAGTTGTCAGTCCCTATTTTAAAACATATTAAGCATTCTTTACAATAATTTTATAGGTTGTGTATCTAAGCTCAAAGCTGACACTAAAAATAATGAGATTCTGGTTTTATGCTCAAACTCCAAGGGATTTTACAGACAAATAATTCTCAAAAAGAGCTTCTCAGCAGCTGTGTAAGTAGTTGTTGTACATTATTCATCAGAACACTTAATGCTCTTTTAGAACTTTGATTCCAAAAATGTGTATACTTCTACCATTTTATTCTCAGCAGTCAGAAAAGAAATTGGTATGGAGAGCTCTGAATGCTTATAGAAGTTAATGGAAATCTCCTGCTGATTCCAGTGTCCTTTGGATAAGTCCATAAGTATTCTTGAGTCCCCTTACAATTATTTTCTATGGCTCTGAAGTAAGCAAAGATCCTACTGAGCTTTAGTCACCAAGAAACTGAAGCTACCAAATTGAGTACAAACTGCTTAAAATAATGTTTTGATGCTGATCTGTGTGTCCAGACTGCAAACAGTGAGAACTGAGTGCATCTCCAGTTTAAAAAAAAAAAAAAAAAAGTACACAAAGAAGTGCAGAACTTTACAAAGGTCACTTCAGTCTGATATGGCAGGTTACATATCCCTGGACAATAACTCTAACTGCATCCTACTAGTTTTAATGACAGCACCACTGACGGGTCCTATAGAATATATCTGACAGGAACAGCTTCAGAGAGGCCAGCCCATTGATCCAGTGACTTGGACACATTTTTTAACTTCTTCATTCTCTGATTTTTTGAAACTTTTGAAAAATGTAGTTGCATCTTTTCAAAGTATTTGCATTCTAGGAGTTATCAAAAATGCAGCTCGGGTTATGTATGCCACTCTGCAAAGACAAGTCCAAACAAGAGAATGATATCTGACCTCAGTGTTTCCCTCCCCCTTACGAATATGTCTAAATAGCAGAACACTTTACTTTCATTAACAATTCATAAAATCCTCAGACTTTTGCAGTAACTGATAGTTTATTAAGGGAAAATTTTTATTTGTTAAAGAACATGAAGGACATTTATGATTATTGAGTGAGAAATTATTGCCATTTCTGACCTGTGTTAGCAGGTAAACCTTCCACTGGACCAGGAGCCTGAGGTTTGAGGCAGCTGAAAGCATCTTCTGTTCCTTCTGTTGAAAGAATTTTATCCATTCACACAGAAAATGCTTCTCTGCCGCAGCAGGAAAAGCCCTGGGTAAGAGACAGGAAGCTGAGAAAACACAGAATAAACCATTAGAAAAATTACTGTAGTTTAAATATGTCAAATTCAGCCATTAGTCAATGAGGATAATGAGCAATAACAGAGCACAGAATTTTGTTCCTTGTTGTTCAGTGTGTGGGTGGTCTGTTCACTTTCACACACGGCTGCTTTGTAAGCAAGCTGGATTTTGGGCTGGGCTGCAGCTGATAAAACAAAAAGGAGAATTTGGTTTTGGAATTAAAAAAAAAATTGGTACTTCCAACAGCAGCTTTCAAACCCCCTTCTATGCCATTTGTTCTTAAATAAGAGGCAGCGTAGCAAGGATAAAACACAACAAACTGTATTGGTGATTATAATTTTGATCAGTTGTTTAAAAAAACAGTGAAATATCACACTGCATATTGTATAGACTGTACACTGTTTTAACACTCTTAGATCATCGAAAAAGTTTGCATCCAAGAAAGACATTTGTTTAGTCCTAATTAAATCTAAATTATGTAAATAATTCAAAATAATCATGTGTGCTGACTCTACCTAGAGTATGTTTTAAAACATTATTTGCTGCAAGTCTGTTTTCCAACTCTTTAAATATTGAATTAATTTTCTTTTCCTCTCTTTTTTTTTTTTTAATGAGTGGATATTATTAATTTATATGTATAGTAATTTTGTGTGAGGGTATTTGGATGTCTAATATATGGTAAAATTTAGTCACTGAGGAAAATATCTTTGCCTCAAAAGAACTGATTTCCCTTATTTTGCATTTTTGCTTTTTTGATGGTAAAAAAGGAAAACAACAGATGGTATCTAAGAAACCTTGTAACAAATATTAATATTCTGATACCTGTTTGTGTCCTTTACAAAGTCCACAGAGTCACTCTGCTTACCCCCTGTTATGAAGTGCCCTACCTATAGCAGCAACCATCCAAAACTTTGCGGGAAAAATGGTTAATTATCTAACTAAATCCACATTTTGTTTAATAGTAGCATTTCTTCAAGAAACTGTCTTACATATCAACATACATAAAAGTCAAAGCAGATGCAGATGAGCAAGCATGGTCTTTCTACCAACCTTATAATGAATCTGAAGAAATTTTACTATGATTTTAAGCCATGTAGTCCTGTTGTCAAAACAAAATCAACAGTCATCTGCTCAAACCAGCATATATAAAGATACAAAAGATATACAGATCTTCAGAAAGTACTTTTCCATGCTCTGGTGTGCAGGGAAGAAAGGAAAAAAAAAAAAATTCCACCACACCTCCCCAAAAGAGTAGCTCCAGAAGCTCTGCATGAAATGTTTCTGCTCCAGGGAAAACAATCTGGCCTCATCATTCCTAGCTGGAAAATGTTGTAATAACTTCCTTCTCTTTGAGGCAATTTCCATAATCCAGCTATCAGTTATTCAAAGAAAGAGACAGACATTATGCTACCATTTAAAACACTGCATGTTTACTAATCAGACTGAATTCCCTGAAATGAGCCCTTGCCTACATTTACATTTCCCTGTAGTGTCACACCACAGTAGCACTGGAATTCCTGTAATTGCAGAAAACCATTTGATTTCAGCTTCTTTTGCTTAAACAGAAATAAAAATATGTTATTCACAGTAAGTTTTGCTATGATTGAATGTATTTCAGAAGCTGGATATCTTGATATGATCCTGCAAGATTAAATAATTTCCCTTGGAGTACTCTAATTTTCACAATAATTACATTACTGAGGCATAAACCTTATCTTCATAGATCTTGGAGACTCCATTAGTTGAATTAGTTGACAAGTCAGTAGTATCTCAAAGCAGCTCAATGAATCTATGAATGTCAGTGTTTCTTAAGATAAGTGCTGGTTGAACTTCCATGTAAGCAAAGAACCAAAACCAGTAACGTCATTTGGGAAAAAGCGTATCAACATATCCTTACTAAGGTTAATGAGTACAAAGATGTGTAGTAAACCCCCTAGATGACTATAGATCAGCATGATAGGATGTATTATAAATGAATGAATGTTTGTTGTTTAGTTGGATGGCAGGAGCAGAAGCACATTCAGATTTCATTATGTTGTGAACAATGGAAAGACTTTGCTTACATAAAGTTTGCAACAGAATTTGTGACCAATAGTTCAGTGTCCTGCAGATTTCTTGACAACAAACACACACTTCAGAGCTTTAAAGCATATCTTTCCTTGTTTTTTGATGTGCTACTTCTTATGGTCTCAAATAGGGATATCAGACCTGCCTGTGTTAAACAGTAAACATACTAACAGTAAAATAATTTTTACCATCCCAAAGAATTTCGGATTTAAGTTCATAGGCTAGACCAGTTAGAAAAAGTTCAGGAAAGAATCTGCATTTTGAAATGAAATACAGATCCGTTGTTATTAGAGTCAGGTCATCTGCTAGGCTGGATGAGCCAAAGCTATGCTCAGGGTTCTTAGAATAATCAAAATTTTATGAAACATAATTGATATAAAGGAAAGTATACACCTGATTTATTTTATTAAAAACAAATGGACTTCACTACAGACATACAATTATATCACAATGCTATATTAATCCTTCTCTTTCAAGAAGTGACTGGTCATACAGATCCTTGTGCTCTTGCAAAGAGATAGACTATTTGTGAGTTCAGTGAGGTATTTTTTTTATATTCTCTCTGTAATACATGGAGTTATTCTCATTCATTTATTCTCAAACAAGTAGACAGTCAAGAGTATTAAAAAAAAGGATGTGAACAAGCTTTTCAGCAGACTGAATTTAGTATGATTCTTGTTACTTTATAAAGCATTACATTTCTGAGCAGAACCTACGTTGAAACCTACATTAAGAGTTGCTAGCATGGGCAGTTGTTAAGTATTTGTTGGTGACTTAGTTGGAACAGATTCTCCAGAGTGAAAATCCACATCCAAAATATACGCTTTTTCTTATAACTGCTAATTATATACA
>JAYRBT010000082.1:136974493-136985097 GCA_036023395.1 Myiotriccus ornatus | reverse complement strand
TCATGTAATATGTCTAGCACATAACATATCTAAGTGCCTATATATATATATTTATTAAACAAAACAAGAGAAGATAATAGAAGTGTTGAAGAAGAGATGTGGTGAAAAAGTCTTTGGAAACATATATTTACCTCTTTATTGAAAAAAACCATTAAAATATTTTTTCATGCTGTGTCAGCGACCAGAGAAAAGACAGTTAAAATTGAGAGAGAAAACAGAAGTTTTAATAGACACCTGGTGAACAGGTTTTATCTCCCAGAATAAGTTAGGTATCTAACGTTTTTAACAGCAACACCTTTAAGTGATTCTAGAAACTCAGAATGACTCACCATCTCCTTGGTAACAGCTTAAACAATTTCCAATTTGTTTGCCTAAAGTATAACTCATAGATGACCAGAAAACCTAAATTAACAATTTTTTTCCTATTTGCAAATTTAAAGGTCAAGCAGAGCTGTATTTTTTTTTAAATTATGTATTTCTCTGTCTCGTGCAATTTGGTAACAGCTGATCATTAGGGCTGCGTGGAAGTTTCAAAACCAAGTCCAAAGGAGAGGGCAGAGGTGAACCTATCCTCTTACAGTGAATGCAACATCTGCTCAGAATTGTTGAAGAAATTAGTATAAAAGTAAGCATAAAAGGAATGGCACTCTGAATCAGCAACCATCTCATTTCCATTAGCAGGAAAACAAAATCAAAGTCACATCTTTGTTCTGAACCCTCAGATATGTTTGGCATATCTCAACATTTTCAGGGGTCATTTTTGAGGGAATATTTAAATAATGGGTTTTAATTTTGTATTTAGGTTATCATGGCTGCCAATGGTAAAATATTGCAATACAACCACAAATATTGTGATTATAAATTTCCAGCAAAGAAACAGGTGTATTTTCCTAATGAAAAATTGAAGTAAAAAGAAATCTGATCAAATGATATAAATTAGACATAATGACAATATAAACTACAAAAAAATCCCCATTAAGTTCTTATGTCTACTGTTAAAATAACTAAGCTACTGGGTGTCATTTACCTGATTTCTAAAGTGTTACATAAAGTGCATAATTTTCCTACAAATTAGAGTTTAAATGACAACTGAAATTGCAGGTCATTTTCACAAATGTTATATGTAATTGTAACACCGTCTTCTCAAGTATAAGGGTACCTTAAAAGTTATTCTTTGATTTCAAAAAGACCTTTAGAATTCATGAAGTTAATGTCAAATCTGTTTCCAGTACTGCAATATGAGTTATCACAGAAGTGTTAAATAACACAAGATGCTTTCTCTTTCTCAAAACTTAAAGCTGTTTTGCTTTTTCTAAATTACGTATTTGGTGATCCTGGGTAGAGCTTGACTTCCAGTTAGGGCTTTTATTTGTTGTCGGGAGGCTGAGGGTCAAGATCTTGTTCCAACTAAGATACATTTATTTAGGCAAAGTCAATCAACTCTAGAAGGAACAATACCTTACCAGAAATAACAAATACACTAGTAGTGACCTGGACATGGAAGGAAGGATGAGAAAACAAGAAACTCAGTAATTTTCCTTCTCATCCCAAAATCTGTAGAAATGATTTACACAATTTTCAATTGCACAAAAATCTTCAGATTTTTTTTTCTTGCTTTTTCTGTTAACCCAAATTCTACCTCTGAGCCTAATAAATACAGTAAGATATGTTTTAGTTTCCACTGTATCGTGTAGTGTTATCCTTTGGAAAAAAATCAAACACAACAGTTCCCACGATGAAGGAAGTACCATTTTTCAATACAGCCTCTACAGAAATGAGATAATGTCTCTACAAATGTAAAACTGTCCTTCTAGGTTGGAACTGTGGTGCTTTAATGTTTCCTTTCTTTTCAGAAATGCTGTCTGTATAGGCTTCAAGGATTCTCTGAAACTTGCCTAGGATTTACAAATATTTGGTTCTTCTTCAGGCTGGTATTAATCTGCTGCAGGTCATTGAAGTGCTGTTAACATTTCAAATCCCAGAAATGTTCCTACCTCCTTGGTGTGAAGTGATGATTGTAACATATCCTGGAAATATCTTTGAACTTAAAATGGACACACACTGTGTACACAGCCAGTTTTGTACATCTCAATCACAATAACTGTGTGTAACTTACATATAGGAAATCTGTCCATAGCTCTGCCAGAAATCAGAAAATAATGATTTTATTCTGACCAAGGATTATAAGACAAGGTAACACCCATAAAATTTCTGTCACAGCATTTTCAATCCACTACTTATGTTGTAAGAACATATTCCTTTTTGGTTGTCTTCTTCTGATGGCTGAAACTGTTTAAGCTGTAGAGCATTTCTGAGGGTCTTTTAAAAGTGTTAAAAAATATTTAAATATTAGTAAGAGCTCTGAAGTAGATAATTTTGGTGGAAAAATGTTAAATTGTCTTTTTTTTTTATTATTTATTGGAAAAAAAAAAATTCCTTTCAAGGTTTTACTGAGACAGACCTTGACTCTTTTATTTTTGTTTATACCAGATGCTTATTTCTTGTACAAAGGAATCAATTTTTCATGAAAAATTATTTTTTATATACCACAGTTGTTTTTGCTTTATTATTCTCAAAGCATCCAGCTGTGCTATACACATGCAGAATACTTTTATTAAAGCATTGTGCAGGTTTAGAGCACAAGGAGATCCATAGACTTTATTAAAGTCTTATTTTTTTCAAACTTTAGAGAGGAAACAGAACAAATATTCAACAAAAGGATACAAAGGAGAGCAAGGAAAACTGAGACAGTAGCAGTTAATAGAATGGATTGAGGCTAAGGAAAAGTTCATGAAAGACTTTGAAAGAGAAATATGAATTACCTTCATAGATTATGCAAGCCATGGCAGAGAGCAAAAAAATATTGGTTTGAAAATGTATTTGTTACAAGGTGTTGTGAGAGACTGGAAAAAATTATTTCTAGCTCAGAACCAAGGTGTGAAACACATCTAATGTTTGTGGGGGCTGGGGCAGGGCATGTTCTGCGAAGGTGGGAGGGTGCTCTGCTCCACAGTACACCCCTAGAGCTGCTGGACAGCCCCCGAGTGGCCATCAGTCACTGTTACACCAGAAGCAATGATCTACGTGCAGCCCTCAAGCCCCAGTCTAGCCCCAGAGTGAAGAAGAAAACCCCAAAGTCTCTTTAAGTAACTTGACAAGCAAGTTTGGGTCTTTACAGGAGTGATGACAGTTGGTATTACAGGTTAATTCAGTTAACTAAGGCAAAGAAGACATGAACAGTTGACTAGATAGACCTTTCTTCTAATATATAAAATCTTCTTTGGAGTAAACTTTAAAACTTACTATTCTATAGATTATCAGTGCTAATATAGTTACAACAATCCAGTGTGTATAATTATTTTGTTGTTGTCAGAAACTGAAAGGTAGCTCTTGCAGTACAGTATTTCCTTTATAAGATGTAAATTTCTACCAGCTAATTCTGATAGACTTCTGTCAACAGGATTTAGGGGTAGGAATACCTCTCCAAAGAAGACATGAGTTAGTAACCAATTTCATTTATTTATACATAGACTCTAAAATAGGATGCCAAAGTTTGGCAATGTTATTACAGGCATCAAATCATGCTTATTTGCTTTCGAACCTACATTTTAGGAGGTAAGTGGACAAAAATAGGCAAAATTTCTGCATATTAAGAAAGCATTTTAACAGCTCAGTCCATATTACCATATAGGACCTGCTGTTTGTATAAAATAAAGTCTTAGATTTCCTGTTGTTTCGTTTAGCATTCTCTACAGTGTATTTTGTTCTTTCTTCATGACTACAATTCAGGCAATGGATATTTTATAGAGCTCCTTTGAATAGGAAAGTATATATTTGTCACCTAAGACTAGATTTTCATGGTGTTACATTATGATAATAGTGATATTTAGAATAGGGTGCAAATTGTCATAATTCAAGCAAAGGCTTAAGTTTCTCTGACAAGTATTCCTCACAAGAAGTTCTAAAAAACATTTTTAAATGGTCCCTCCTTTGGAGATAACCACTCATGCTTAAGATCTTTTCTCATGCCTTTTTCTGGACAAGTCTGGGCCTAAGTTTATATTCATGATGGCCATATGAATGAATGAGATTTTGAGAGAGATGGCACTGATTCTATGTAGAGAATAAGAAAATTCCTGAATCATTGACCTAGAAGCCATATTTCCTGAAATCCTGTTTGGAAGTACAAATTCAGCTCTATCTGATTAAAAGAAAGAAGGCCCGAATTTACCTCTGATCATGATTTTTGCTTTGAGCAGTGGTCTGAAAAGGAAATAACATAAAAAGGAACAAACTCACTTATTTAGGGGTTATCTCATACTATCTATATTAATATTTGGACTATCACTCCTTTTTATTCCACACTTCATGATGATGTTTGAGCTAATAAAATACCTGCAAAACATTTTAGAAATATTTATTATATTCAGACTGATTGCGTACAGAGTTTTGCCAATGCAATATGAAAATAGTTAAGAAAGAGAAGAATTAATAGATCATTGATTGAGTTATGTATGCACTTGCAGAAGTAATGCAAACTCATGTGCCCTCAGTAAAGCATTGAGATTCTGATTTAAATAAACATATGCTGGGCTTCTGTGAGCATCACAAGCTACTGGCTTAATTCATAAATATATATTTAATTCTCCTAATTTATATTATAAATTCTGTGTAGGATAATAGTTGCTACAGGAAGATGTGGTCTGTCAAATAATTGTAAAATGGAATTAATGATGTTGAATACTGTAGTTGCTGTTTGAGCTATTTTTATCAGAATGTATGTGTGAGTAATTTTTAATTTCATATCCAGACAGTTGTACAATGAGTTAGTGGCAGAATCAGGACATGAAGTTATGCAGCTTATCCTTTGTGGGAGGAATTTTCAATGGATTTGAGCAAACACTGCAGCCTCTAACCACACAGAAGGCACTTCTGGTGAAGGAATAGAAGCTTAAACATCCCTGTATGACATTAGTTGGTTTCAAGATGGTAAGTGCTGCAAAGTAGTGTCATGCTAATAAGTGTGAATAGCTGAAGAATCTAAACCAGCATAGGGTATATTAAAGGGGTAAAGTACCTCTTTCTGGGGTCTTATTTATTGAACAAGGGGGAAGAAGTAATAAATTAATTTATTTATCATCTTTATGCCCGAGAAAGTAAGGAGAAATTATTAACTGTAGGTAAAGTAATAGGAAGTTTATGACAGAGGATGGAACTAAAGCCAGACTGATTATGTCCCAGTTTAGAGCATTAAACAGAATAATTTCTACAGCAACTCTCCAAAACTATTTTCTGCCTGAAAGTCTCCCTCATTTTATAAATAGAAATCATAATTTAGACCAATTAATACTTGCTTATACAAGTGAGTACAGTTGAGCAGAGAGATAACAAGGCCATTGAGGAAATAAATGTCACTGCTAAGCAAAGTACATAACAGTTCTCAATTCCTAGTGCACTGTTCAGAAAACTCCAAAACTCCAGCAACATTTACTGCTGCAAAAGCATCAATTAATGCTTTTCCAACTCATTAATCGGTTCACAATATCATTTTAAAATAGATTTCTGTGGGGGTGGTATAAGAATAGGTATCTTCCAGATGGACAGCATTGTAGGGCATAAGCAATCAAGGGGATGTGCAAAGTCCTATTCCAGGGGCAGAATATCCCCGTTCACCGGTACATGCCAGAGGTGGACTAGTTGATAAGCAGCTTTGCAGAAAATGCCCTGGGAGTCCTGGTGGACACCAAATTAACTGTGAATCAGCAGTGTGTCCTTGTAGCAAAGAAGACTAAAATTATCCTAGGATGAATTAGGAGGACTGTTGCCAGCAGGATAAAGATGTGATCCTTCCACTCCATTCAGCATTGGTGAGGCCACACCTGGAGTACCATGTCCAGTTTTGAGATCCCCAGAGCAAGAGAGGCGTGGACATACCAAAAAGAGTCCAGCCATGACAAAGGGCCACAAAGATGATTAAGAAAATGGAATAGCTCTCGTGTGAGAAAAATCTGAGAATATTTAGCGTGGAGAAAAGAAGCCTCAAAGGGGTAATACATCACAGTATAAAAGTATCTGAAGGGAAGTTGAAAAAAAAGACACCACTTCAGTGGTGAAGCAATATGTCCAGAACAATGTCCTGAAACACAGGACTTTCCATCTGAACATCAGGAAATACTTCTTTGCTGTGAGGGTGACTGAGCACTGCTACAAGTTGCCCTGGGAGGTTGTGGAATCTCCATTGTTGGGAGATATTTAAAAGCTATCTGGACATGATCGTGGGCAGCCCTGGTAGGCAGCCTTGCTGGAGCAGGGACATAGGATCAGAAGACTTTCAGAGGTCTCTTTCAGCCCAAACCAATCTGTCATTCTGTGTTTCAGGTAAATTTATGTTTTTTAGGAGGACTACGGTGAAAAAAAAAACAAACCAAAAAACAACAAACACATATCAGAGTCCTTTGTTTTATTAACATGGCAAAACACAGTTTACAGCAATGAAGATGAACATTAATAATCAAATGGACTCCTCAGAAACAGACTAGTCAGGATCCACATCCTCACCATTTATTTGTGGATGTGAAAGGTGATGGAATAGAAAATAATTTTTTACATTTTCAAAAATTCTGTGATACAAAATTTTATATAATCCCAAGGGAGAAATACAGCAAGGTCATGCTGACACTCCTACCAGCAGGTTTACTACTGCTGTAACCAGCACTCCTCAGAAACACTTGGTGGAAGAGTCTTCCTATGATAGTTTCCATTTTCCAGTTTCAGGTCTCCCTTTAATTGTGGAGAGTTCTATGCTTACCTGGGATCATATTTGCTCCACAACTTAGGTACTAGGTCAGCTTCAGACTCCTGCATATATACAAATTTCACCCCAAATACTTTTTAAACTAAATTCATAATGATTGTTTAGTTTTCTCTACTCTTTTGACATATATTTCATGACAGAAATTTGTTGACTGTTCCAAGGAACCATTTTTATCTTGATAAATTTGTATAAGGCAACCTGCAGTATCCTATTCCACATAATGGTTTTCAGGAAGGACTGACCTTACTCAAGAGTGTAGTTATTTATTTTTCTATCAGGATATATGTTTCTCCATTTAATCTGGAAGCAGATTTTATCACAATAACTAAAGGAACAACATCTAAAAATAAGCCGTTGACATTGTTCTAAATCTGATATTCTCTTATAGTTACTTCCTTGCACATGTAGTTTTTTTAAATGGAAAAGGTCAGTGAAAGAAGATATGGATGTGAATATGTTTTGAGTGTACACATCTGTGCAACCAACTGTAATCTTGAAAATGGTTTAAATCAATCTGAAGAATAAGAACGGGTGTGTGCCAAATTCTGAAAGTGGATTTTGAAAGTGAATTTAGCTTGGTGAAAGACACAAAAAGAATGAAGAAGGTCATAATGAAGAAATCCTATTCTACCTCTTACCAAGGTATGTGTTATAGAGATAGAACTTAGCCCTTTATGAAAGCCATATAATTTAAAGAAAGAAGACTGCCACAAGAGGAATAGATTGCTTTATTGCATGTCAACTCATTTTTTAAGAGAATACCTCATTAGAAAAATCACTAAAATTAAAAATTTTTATTTCTGTTCCCCTTTTTAATATTCATATCTGTCAAATGACACAGAACACTTTTACTATTTTTCATTCTTCCTAGTGCTTCAGGGCATAGTTGCATATGAATAAACTGTTTTGTAATCTACCACGGTCATTGAAAATACAAGTTCTAGATAAGGAGTTTAATGTACTATACCGGAAGAATCCTGCATTCAGAGAAATTTGGAACTCTATATACCTCTTTTAGAGGGTATTTTTCAGGTTTCTGGTCACATAGGAAGGACATCTCTTTCGGTTATGAGACTTTCTATTTTTCCACTTGTGCTCTGCGGACTAACACAGAAGTAAATCTGGCATGCAAACAAATAAGAAAGAAGAGCAGGAAATCCTCTGATGTTATTTTTCCCTCCATGTACAAAGCCCACTATGAAAACCAGACATCACTTAAAATTCATTGCTCACAGAGCATCTTAGAGAGCTTTGATCCTGGCCTTATAAATGCTGCCCTCACAGCTTTGTGTGCCTCATTCCTAAGTTATTCATATAATGAATGTGAGAGAAAGGGAGAGTGTCACATTAAAACCAGCTTTTCTGGGTTAGATGAGAGTGATTTCCTCATCACTACATCACACAGGTGATTTTCTTAACATAATCCATAAGAAGTATTTATACTTTCAGATGAATGTTTGAACTGATGCATCGCTGAAACCTTGGCTTTGCCTGTCAGTTGTTGTTTAGAGTTATAAGGCAGATATTTCTTCCTGGACATGCAATGGTAGCAACTCCAGCATATTTTACCATCACTGTGCACCATATATGAAGATATATATATATATACACAGAACTAAAATCACTAGTAATTACTACCAAACACATGTACCCATTTCAAGATCCCTTATCATAGTATAAAAGACTACAAAGCATTGGGGTAGTAGCCAGATCACCATCCTTTGCATAAAATGTACATTATTTCTCAGTTGAGTTGTTTCAAAACTCATGTATATTTTGACTCTGAACCATAGAGTCGTTAGCAATGAAAATCTTAAAAGCACAAATCAGTTTATCCTAACAATGAGCATATTTTTTACTAGAAGCAGCAGTATGAGAAGACTAAGCTGTATGTCTCTCTGATCCCTCCCGTTTTATGATTTTTAGAGCTTTACTAATGCAGAAAAATTTCAGACAATTGCTTTAATTGTGTGACTAGTAACCACTGAGCAGTTCCTTTTGATAAAACCTCCTCATTGCATTCTAGTCAGTATTTAACAAAAGCAAAGATCACAACTAATGTCTGCATAGTCACACATCTCTTTGTTTTAAAGTGATTTTCCCTGAATACAAACAACCTTTAATTTTCACCTCTAGATAAAATTTAAAATCTCTCTCTTAAACCTTTCCAAGTAAGGTATTTTTCTGGTTTACAAAACTAATCAGTATAGTAATCCTCTGTATTTATGTAGCATCCTTAATCTCAGTGTCTCCAAGTGTTTAAAGAATATTCCTTAGATTTTATAAAACACTTGTAAAGGAGGTGATTCCTGGGTCAAATCTGCCTGTGCAGCTATGCAGCTCTCGGGAGCTCATTCATCTTCACAGGTGGTGCAATCACAGAAGCTGCCCTGTAATTGGAAAGGCTGTGTCTAACTCGCAGAAACAGAGGCCACTTCTAGGCAACCTCTGTACTTGATAATAACTAAGAAAAGTAATAAAAAAACCCCAAAGCACAAAGCAGTGTAGCATTTTACATTCTCCTGATTCTTAGACCAAGTCTATGTATTCCTGTTGAAAATTTTTAAAAGCATCAACAGAGTTAAATATTCAGTTCTCAGAAATTCCTTGTGTAACCTGAACTTGAGCTACTTTCCCCCCCTTAAGCTTACTGAAATATGCTTAACACAAATGGCATAAAATGATGTGATTTTTTACAAGGAAAACAGAAAAAAAAGTGTTAGGGCCTCCTTTTTATTTCATGTGACCTTTTTTTATTCACCTTCTAGTTGTCCTTTTTTTTTGTGGTTGTTCTGTTCATGTGATATTGACTTTCACTTCTTATTGGCTTGTTCGACAAGTGGGTCCAGAAAGTGCAACAAATATCTGGAAAATTTAAAGCCATCAAGTGAACAGACGAGATGAAAATACTTTACTGCTATTGCCAGGAAAAGAACTCCCTCTGTAATATTTAAGAGTTTCATTCTTATAGATATGTTCAGACTGGCAAAGGACCTAAGCTGAGTACTGTCAGTGTACATCCTTGTTCTTTAGTCCCTACAGGTTGTGTTAATATCATGTGAATAGGATGGGTGCACCATTCAGGGAAAAGGCCTGTGCAGTTTGATGATGACTCATGAAGAGTAATTAAAGGGAGTGTTTTAATATATTCTATAATATATTCTGTATTACATATTATGTGTTTTATATACACAGTATTTCTCGTCATGCATCACATGAGGCATGATATAGGCATATCATGGAAAGATAGGATCATAAAATGATAGAATCATTTCAGTTGAAAAAGACCTTCAAGTACAACTGTAAACCTAGTCCTGCCAAGTCCACCACTAAACCACATCTACCCATCTACTTCTGTGGGCAGCCTGTTCCAATGCCTTACAACCCTCTTAAGGAAGAAATTTTTCCTAAAATCCAATCTAAACCTCCCCCAAGGCTGTTTCCTCTTGTCTTATCACTTGTTATTTGAGAGAAGAGACTGACTCCCACTGCATACAACCCTCCTTTCAGGTAGTTGTAGAGAGCAATAAGGTCTCACCTCAACCTCCTTTCCTCCAGGCTGAGGACTTCCAGCTCCCTCAGCTGCTTCTCATAAATCAGAATGCCATTGGACTTTTTGGCCACCTGGGCACCCTGCTGGTTCATGTTCAGCCTGCTGTCGACCAACATCCCCAGGACCTTTTCTGCCGGGCATCTTTCCAGCCAGTCTGCCCTGCGGAGGACTGGACAGAGAAACGGCGAAAGTGGAGAAAAATCTATAAGGAGTACGGGGCGGAGAGCACAGTTTGAT
>JAYRBT010000082.1:136952436-136968106 GCA_036023395.1 Myiotriccus ornatus | reverse complement strand
ATATATATATATATAAAATCTCCTGTTTTCAAATAACTAATAAAAAAGTACTAAGCTCAAATCTTGAATTACTCAAATATCCCTGTATAAAGAGTATATTTTAAATGTGTGTGAACTGCTCTCAGAAAATCAATGAAAATACCATTTTTTGAGATTTGTTTGCTCAAGTCCACCAAAAACCCACACAAGATACTTATTGTAGTGTAACTTTTTGACACCTGTTCTTGATTTCTCTGATGCTCCAGGAAATGCATAGATAAATTATGAGAGACATCAGAAAAACTATTAAAGGTAAAGATTTCATTCTTAAAAAAAGATCCCTTAAAGAAGCAAATCCACTACTTTTCCAACCCCTCCCCCAAGAAGTCTGAAACAGATAATTTTAATCCTTTCATTTTTTAATTGAAGGGATTTATGTGGGAGTTCTACAGCCCACAATTAAATCACTTGTACTAAAAGTAAAACTTGAAGGCAGACATGAATGAAACTTGAAAGCAAATCATAGCTTTATCATTAAATATGATTTTAAAATCAGCTTATGACTTTTTTTTGCTTGTGATGATTCATGCATTTATTGAATGGGCTTATATCTATTTAAGCAAATTGTGTATACACTGTACTTGGAAGAAAACAATGGTATCACTAAAGAGACATCATCAATCAGAAATCTTGTGTCTAAGTAGTGGGAAGACCTCTTCCATAGAATGTGGTCTGTTACCTTTCTCTAAAATGACACCTGGATTATTTCTGAAATGTCTGTTATGCTGTTCCCAGAAAACCTTTAGTAACTAGAATTCTACCTTTCTTATGTCAGGTTTTTGTTAGTTTGAAGATTTTGTTTTGTTTTGTTTTGTTGTAGTGATTTATTTTCTCTATTACGCAATATAAATTTCCCTTTTTGCAAGTTGATTCTTGTGCTTCTCTGAGTAGATACTGAGCAGAAAGATACCCTTAAATAAACACTGTTTGCATTTGGAGTGCAGTCTTCATTTATCCTCTTGTTGTCTCCTCCTTGTGAAATCTTATTTTCAGAACTTTTTACCACTCTTATAATTCTACTTGGCATTATAACCTGACTGTCTGTCTTTTTTCTTAAGCTAAGGAGCCAATATCATTGATGTCAAATGCATTGAGGCAATTATTCCCAGATTCTTACATCTGACACTTGTCTTAATACATCCCAGGAAATTTTTTTTTTCTGCAATAACACTTCAATGTTAAATCATATTTAATCCCTTCACCCACTGTAGTATAAGCTCTTTTTCTGAAAAATATCATTACACATTAATTTAATCTGCTTTTAATATTTGTTAACAACTTTTTTCCCACAAAATATTCATTGAACTGAATAATTCTGGCAGACCACCTCCTGTTATGTTTTGCAATTTGAGAGAAATATATTGTCACTCATATTGTCACTCACTTTTTGAGTAAGTTTTATGAACTGACTTGGTAATATATATGTGAAGGTTTTATTTCCCTCTGCCTTTCATAATGTTATTTATCAGAAGTCTAACAAAATAAAGATATTTTACACTGATTTCTTTTCTGTATAGTGAAACGTACTTGTCAGTGAAGTAAATTTCATTCATTTAATTTCAAATTTTCCTTATTGACTAAGAACCTGTACAAAAAGTATAACACTTGAATACAACCTAGAACGTTGTTTTTGTTTGCGTATAGCCCATTTAATCCAGAACTATAGCCTTTTATCAACTGACAATTTGGAAGTGATGCACAAAATATTGTTATAAAATTTAGATTAATTTTTAAAAATTGTCTACAGAAATGGATTAAAATTGGTTGAATTTCCCAGCCAATGCTCATTTGCGCTGTTGTGGCCATTCTTCTAATAGATCTTTATTTTAACACTAGGGAAGCTAATGAGTCTATAGAAACCACCATCATAACAGGAGTTTTACTTTATCTTCAGTCTCCTCATTGATTTCCCTACCAAGAGAAAATAAAATGATCACGCAGTTTAGGTAATATGTGTTATTTTTTGATTTAACCAGGAGATTTACAACAAATTGTACCTAGGGGATTCTGTTAACTTATGTGATTAAATGTTATTTTTGCCCAGAGGAACCTCTTTACCCTGAGTAAGAGACATGAGCTGCTGCTCCCTTGTCCCCGAGGGCTATGTCAGGAAAGCGTCATGAGTCCTATGGGCTTGGTGAGAACCAGCAGTAAGAGTCCACAGGGGCAGATCTCTGGGGCACCAAAAAAGCGTGGGGTCTCTGATATGGGGAATGGAACTCACTATGCTAAGGAGTGTTCTGGGACTGTGCAAGACTTATTATGGAATGTCTAGGGGAGGAGTCAGAGGTGGGGCAAGGGAGGGATTGAGGTGGTTAGAAAAGTTGGAAAACAGAAGGATAAGGATAATGGGCTAGTCATGTGTAAGAAAAGGATCTATGCTTATCTAGCCATGGTCTGTTCCTGCTCAATGTAGTCAGTTCTCTGTTAGCAATAAACTGCCTTTCTATCTACTTTCCTGAGTGAAGGGACTCTATGAGGCATGTGCACACATGGATGCCTGAGTGCAGCAGCTGAAGTGGTCAGAGATTCTTTGTGTCTGTGGAGCCAGAACTGTACAGGGGTGTGCATGTAATTTCCTAGAGATCTTCAGGTTGGACTAGACAAGGGAAGGAATAAAAAGGATGGGAATCAGGTATCAGAGATGCCATAATTTTACTCAAATGCTGAGGAGTTCAAAGGGGTTGAGACAGACTATTGGAGAGATAGGTGGTCCAATCTGGCTATTCAGAAAACAGAGGAACTCAAGGAGGGTTACTAGTAAGGTTCATTCACAGATATGAACCACATACTTGTGGCTTTGCATGTGTGCATATCTGGGCATGAGGCAAATGGGGAAATGCAGAGACCCGTGTGCCAGTTAGATAGTGTCAAAGGTTTGTTACTGGGGGGAAGTAGGGGCTGTGCATCTCTTCATGCGAGTGGGGTTTTTGTGTATGTCTGGGTATCAGCAACTGGAGTGGGGCTGCGAGCATCAGGGGTTTCTGTGTTGATCTGCTAGCCATGCACTAGCCTAGCATCCAGACCCAGATACCGTCTATATGTGTATAATTTCTACAGTTGTTTCCTTCTTTATCAGCCAAGAGGGGAACAGGATCAGGCCATTTGTGCCATTTTGTGTTTGAGTGAGTATGGTGTGTTTTGTATCTGTATTGATCTATGTGTGTTGATCAACCATGAAATATATACATACAGAGGGAGAGAGAGTATACATACTGAAAACACAGGCTCAGCCTCACTGCTGATTGGACCTGAGTTTATCAAGTTAGAACAGCCTTGCCTCTGTTGGACTACCAAACCTGGCAGTTTCAAAAAGACTCAACTTTACACAGTGAGATAAATAGGTGTTACAATCAACATGGACAAAATAGGGCTGATTATTCAGCAGCACAAAGTAAACTTCATTGGTACAAGCGGCTAATAATTGCTTATTGCAGATTTATACCAGACAGCGTAAATAAAGGTGTTTATTTAAGATTTTCGGTCTTGAATATGTAGGATACTGAGCTGGACATCTTGCAGTGACAAATTACTGAATGCAGTAATTCCGAGCGCCACTGAATACTATGTTTTGGGATATTTTGTCTTTGCTGCTGGAAAATTGCCTACATGCATATTGACCAGACATTTTCTGGAATATCTCAGCTTTGAAATGAGTAAGAAGTTCAATAAGTAGAAATGCAAAAAGTAAAAAGGGCTATGTAGAAAATTCCATTAAAAGGTGATTCAAAATACTCTGCAGGAGTAGAAACCAAATTGAAAGTAAGTTGCAAAGTGATCAAAATATGGAGGTCATGGGTATTAAACTACACACTTAAGAAATTAAGTATTCAGTTCTACCAATATAAAAGCAAAACTCAGTCCAAGTTTGTTAAAAGGGTCATGAACCGTTGGACTGGACTTCTGCTTGGTACAACTAAGCTTTTGAAAAACTCTGTTTCTTCCCAGGGGAGTAGTGGAAGAGGATTGCATTAGCTTTGGATATTCTGTACTTGCTATCAGCAGGGATTCAGTAGTGTCTCAGGAGTTTTGCTTTGAATTTTCTCATTTGCTCACATGCTTCTGAAGGAATTAAAAATCCCATTTTTCCCTTTCATAAAACTTTATCATGTTCTTGGGTAAAGCTTGGATAATTGATATCAAAAGGTTTAATCTTCTCTTAGAGGTTACCGTGGATAAACCTTTGGCACCACAAGCTCCAGCGTTTGGCTACTTCTTTTTGAAATAGCACAGTGATAAAGCCAGTGTAAGAAACAAAACAGCAAAATCCCATATTTTGTAGAAAGAAAAAAGCCCATAACATTTTAAAAGAAGCTGGACTATGTACCTAAGAAGAATCTTGGAAACTGAAAGTGTATCTCGAGATATCCACTTTAATCAGAATATTGAAACACGTAGGCAAGGAGGTTGTCTGTCTGCTGGCTTGGATAAAACAGTTCTATGTATAACAGGCATTATGTACAAATTTCTTCAAGGCTGAGACTTTATAACAGCAAAACAATATAGAAAATGGAAATTATCTTCAGCTCATACATTTACACAAAAGCTGGAGCTACTCCTCAAAAAGTTGGTAACATTGCAAATACCAAAATTGGGAAAAGAGTTCAGAGCAAATGGTAATAGGAAAAGAGAGCTGCCCCCAATTACAGGGAAAAAATAATTAAAGATTAATCAATTATATAATGCTAAAAACTATATAATATTATGAATCCCTTAACATTTCAAATAAAAACTGGAAACTTATTCCAAATCTGGGTAAAAAATTGCAAATACAACAATAATTTAAATTTCAGATATGTTTCAGGTATATGTCTGAGTTTCATCTGTGATGAATCAGCTGTCATACTATGGAAAGATCACTTGAAGTAGAGCCAAGAATACAACAATTCACTCAGCCAAGCTGAATGTCAGCTGTTTTCCTAAGTGGGAAACATGATAAAATTACTTCAGTACTGATAGTACCCAATGCTGTGAGTGAGCATATTTGTAATCCTTTGTGACATTTTAGAACTTGGGTTTAATCCACATTGGGGAAATTAAAACCCATTTAATTATGGCCTTTTTTCACTTAAATCTTACAGATGGCTCAGAAATTTCCATTCCAAGATACCCCAGACATACACTATTATTTGGAAAGTTTCCAGACTTATGTATTAATTTATAAATTTTGCTTTTTCTAAATAATGAAATTAAATATAATTAATTTTTGCTGCTATTAAATTCATACAGTAATAGAAACTAGGAAAAAAAAGTAATGATATGACATGGGGAAAAAAAATTCTATGCAATCTAGGCAACCAAATGACGAAAAGCCAGTCACTAAAGCACTAGAAAGTGCCACTCCAGCACATCAGTACACACCAGCCCAGCTGAACCACTGCCCACCTTACACACGTGTAAGTTTTGGATTGCTGTGGTTCTCTATAAACTTTGCCCTAAGAAGGGATCTTCCAGGGAAGCTGCTGAGCTCTCAGACAAGCAAACTACTTATGTGGACAACACCTCTAAATCTGTTTTGGACCTCCTAAAACTAAGCCTATGTTGGCCTTTAGAATGTAGACCAGAAAATGTAGCACCAAGAAGCCTTCTCAGACATAGTATAACAAAGACACTGATTAAAACAAACCATGTTTGAATAGTGTTGGGTATGATTACACTCTAAATTTCTTATTAAGTCTGTAAAATTTTATTTTTTGTATTATTTTCAATCCTCAAAAATCACTATATTCAGAATATGGCTTGCAGGGTCACTGTGTTTGTTTCAGCACTGGAATAAAACTGCTGGGGTATAAAATAGTGTCATGAATTCAAATACTTATGATCTTTCTGGAAATTTTCATGCCGGTTCTTTATAGATACTCTGGAATATTCTTTGGAATGAGCTTGAGATTTTTAGTTAGTGGTCTTCTGAATCATGTCAAGGGTTTTCAGTGCTGTTTAAACCATTTGTCCATTTGCATACTCAGTGGGCATGCACACAGTACAAGGCAGGAAACTATATTTCCCATTTTTGCTTCAGAAAGAGTCCTGAAAATGTATTATGTGACAACTATGTTACCTCATTCCTTATTCAGGAGCATATGTTTTCTCACTTTTCCTCTTCTGTGTCCAGGTCTCTGGTTCCACTCCTCAAGGTTTCCTTGGCATATCATGACTATGTATACTTAATATATTAAAATATATTAGAGGAGTTTCAGCTGTCAAATTAGTTAAGCATTAGTTTAGGACTAGAACTGCTGAGATTTGGAACCTTTCATTTTCTCCTTTACACACAGAAAGTGAGAAACAATTTTGTGAGTCAGTACCCATTAGTACTGCCCAACCCCAGGCTATTAGAGTACTACATCTGGCTTAATATGTGCACTCTCTGACAGCATGATTTCAGTATTTTCAGCTGTTTTCAGAGCATATGTTAGTTCTACTCCTGCCTCTTGTAAGTGCACCTCTCATCTTACTGAACTTTTTCTTTCTCCTCTTAGAAGGTTTTTTTTTTCTTGTTTGTTTTATATTTTGTGAAAGTGAAAAAAGGTGAGACACTAAGGTTATATATTAAATGGGCATCACAAAATATAATGGGGCAATTTAAATGAAATCTTCTAACTGGAAATTGGAGAATAAAAAACTATCAAAATTTAAACATCTAATTTAAACTTAAACTTATGTATAGAATTCAACATTCTGTTATTGACTATGATCCTGAACAAAAAAAAAAAAAAAAAAGAGTTTATCCTAAGAATGAAAAAGATGTTACATGCAGCAATCAAGTTTCATTAAAAAAAAAAAGTATTTTTTGGCCGCCTTTCATTTTATCACACTTAAATTTTGAATATGATTATACTGGAACTTAAATATATTTTGGAAATATATTTCCTCTACTATCATTCTACCTATTATTTCTCTCCAAAAATTCAACAAAAGTAATGTTCTCATTATTCCTTAGAGTTTTCTAATTATGATTAAAAAAATAGTGCCAGAGATGATGCCTAAAAAAATCTTGTTTACATAACCAGTGTTAATAGCTATTTCCAATCATTTTATACAATTTTATGTAAACTTTCTGTTCATTAACTGCTTATGGAATTTAAATAAGTAGCAAAAAATCTGATGAATGTGAGATGGTTCTGTTGACAATGACAGTTCATCAAATAGGTCTTGGGAAGGAAGCATTTCCTCGTGTAATTTTATTGTCAGAGTGCTCAAAAATAAAGTCTGAAGACAACAATTTCCCAGGAAAGACAAGACAAGTCACAAATATGATCTGACAGGCTTGTTTTTGGCTTGTTGCCCTCACTCTCTTAAAGATCTTAAATCAGCCTCCAGTTTTTTCTTCTGACTAAAAGTTTCAGTTTGCTCTTCTTCCCCCCCCTCCCCCCCGCCAAGCTGGAAGCTAGTTATTCATGATCTTTTTTGAGCTTTAATTTGAATATAGGCAGATAGTCTCTTTTTTCAGGCAAGAACAGTAATTACGATTAAAAGGTTTGCAGTGAATGTAATCTCAGTTCCAGCAGAAACCTAGAGCTCAATCCTACAGAGGACTTTGGTACTGGAAATAGAATGTAGGTGGAATTGAGCTGCCTATTTTTAAACTTGCTGTGTTAAAAGCTTGGAACCCAGCACCTTGGCCTACTCGAGGGGAACGAATGAGGCGTACTTTTGTGTAACAACGCCACTGTGGGGGCTGAGCTGCTCCTCAGCTCTTCAGCGGCTTGACAGGTTCCAAATGGAATGACAGCCTATTTAACCAAAATGGTGCTGGTGTTACAATCCTCCTTTTGTAGGAGACAAATAATTGTCTCAGGTCTAAAGAAAGATTTCAAAGCAGGCATTAGGGATCAATATCCTTCTCAGTTTAATAATCCTTGTGAAAAAGACTGAGAGTAATTCTACATTCTGGAAGACTGATCTACTCACCAGGTATTTTTAAGTATGTGAAGCACCCAACTCCTGACAAAACTGCAGCAAAAAAAAAACCCAAAAACAAATTATGTAAAATTGATCAAGCCCTTTACATTGTTAGAAATGTAAATTCTGAGATGTTTAACTCTCTAGATTGTGATCCCTGATACAGACCACTTCGTGTACCTCATCAAATGGATGTACATCAGAGAAGAAATTACTGAGGGTGGAAACCCAGAACCTTTCCTGTCTTCGTAAGTGCAGAAGACACATTGTTGAAGAATCACATATCCTATGATCTAGGGAAGAAAATGTCAATTACCTAAAAATATTTGGATTCTTTATTGTACCATGAAAAAGCTACAACAGAAGGAATAAAGAGTTGTCCCTACTTCTGACACTTAGTCAATTCATTTGAAAATAGTCATTGATAGGAGCAGATTTGGGTTTCAATGTTCATTTTACACATTTCAGTTATCAACTTGCCTTTGGTGTAGCTCCATTCTGAGTCTAATTCTTAACCATGTACCTAACTCGACGCAGAAGAGTGATGCCATTTAGTCTCAACTACAATGCCAGTTTGGGAAGTACAGTGGAATGAATCTCAACTTATTAACTGGCTGTGAGCTGACTGTTTTACCCCCCATTTATATTTTTTTTGGGGGGGTTCTTGCAAAACATAGTAGAGGGGTCAAATGAGAAGCACAAAAGTGTTAGAGTTTTCACACTCAACTAAAACCTATGTCTTAATAAAAAAAAGGAAAAAAATCAAAAAAGTCTACTGAGTTTCAAGGTCAGGTTTGGCCATTTGATATGAAAATAAATGCATAGTATTTTCATTGCTATTAACCAGAAAATTCTACAGTCCTTTATCACTACAGACTTTTATCTTTACTATTAGTACTCAAAATTATTTTCTTTATAGCTTCTTATTTCTTACAGTTATTTCCTTGTTTTATGAGGACACAGATTGGGAATGTTCATCCAGTTATGAGAATTTTTAATGAATGTCCATTGAAAATGAAATTTTTATTGTATGTACTATTTGTCATAAAGTGCATGTTTGTTTGTACTTGCCACTAGCCATCTTATTTTAAAGAGACATCTCTATGTGGGTCATAAGTACAAATTTTCCTTCAAAATAGTTTTAAATGACCTGATATAGGATTTGTCTTGTAACAAATCAATTATATCTGCATGCATTTTTGATGATTTGAAAGCACATGTGACTTCAATTACCTTAAGATCTATCTGTTTACCTTAAAATATATCTGAGGAACTAGAGCTGTTCTCTGTGATCTGGTGTTGAGGAAACATATGTATTTATTATCTAACAGAAAAGCTCCTTCACTGAGCAGTAAGTTGCTGTTGAAAGCTGTGTTTTTTGCTTGACAGAGGAACCAAACTTTTGAACAATACCACCTCATCTACTATAAGGTTCACTTAGAAGTTGTTTTCTATGGGCTTCTGTGCATATTTTTCAGTGTAGAGATGGGGAGCTCTCTAATCTATGTCATGATTTCCTTTGTATTGCTACAACTGCACAGTTCTGCTGAGAGAAAAGCTGGTTTGTTTTTCAGTGAGTACTTCACTCATAGTTTCGCTATTCCTCTTGGTTGAAATAGAATTATGGCAGCAGCAGTAAAAAGTGAATGCACAGCCAAGAACGGAAAGGTTAATAACTAAAGCCATGATCACTGCAATTAGGGCAACAATGGAATTCAAAGCAGTAACTGAAGGACAATAATTAGGAAAGCAGCACGCACAACCTGATATATTTTTTAACTTATACCATATGTATCTTATTTTGAATATTTTTTCATGATCATTCAACTTTCACCAAGTACATATAGCTGCGAAATAAAACCCATTTTTCTATGGGAAAGTCTAACATGCATTTGCAAAACAGTAAACGGTGTTGCACATACTATTGCATGAGAGACTAAGGATGAGGTAGGCAAGGTTGTGAATGGTTCTCAGTTCCATTGTTTATCAAATGTAATATGTGAGGTGGGATAGAAAAAAATAGTTACCACATTTATTCTTGTTTTTCAATTGGATTTTTTTTTTTTTTTTGACACTTGACTGCAGTAATTTTATTGATTTGAAACTCAACTTTTATCAGTCAGTTGAGTTTATGTTGCTCTATCATATAAAGATTTTCATGGGAAGAAAAACTAATGTTTCCATAATCAAAACTCATTCTGACATACATTAAAGAGACTACATGAAAGGGATGTTTTACTCTGAAGTAGCCTTTTTTCTCTGTAAATAGAGATAGCACTCCAAACAATGAACACAGACCAGTGAATAGAATACTGATAGATATTACACTGTGCTTTAAGTCTGGTTTTGGGTTGGTTTTTTTCCTTTCTCTTGTGCTAAAGTAGAAGGATGTTTTTAAACTGCAACATTTAGAGTTCATTTTTAATACCTATGTTTCTCTCTGTGGGGGTTGAGGAGATACTCTAACTACAAAGTTACTCTTTGACTATTTCTTTCCTCTCTACTAATGTTTATTAAGTTCTCCTGAGTCTTAGCTTTTCTGAAGTTTTCAGTCAGCAATATTCAAGAGTTTACAGGTAAGATCTGAGAACATATTTAATATGAACACATGCTGACACATATCTCTTCATCTTTGTTTGTGCAAATAAGTGAAATATGAACTATAAACCATTAAAATGTGCATTTGTGTATTTTATATACACCAACTTTACTTTTAGTGCGAAAAATTTGGGCACAAGTAAGTAAAAACTAATTTGCTCAAAAAGTTCCCCCTAGCTAAAGCACTTTCTCATATCAAGTATAGTGCTATTTCATTGTCATAGAAATAAAAGTTCACTTTTCATTGCTCAGACAGTTGAAAAATCTATTGCAAGCTCAGGTACCCAGATTTACACAAGCTGACATTTACATTTGCCATATCTTGGTTAATAAATTTCAGATTCTGACTTTTCTGACATTTTCTCACACAAAGTTACTTTCCTTACCTGGGAGTTTAGCAGGTGTGCATTCAAGTCTAAGAAACTGTAGGTGTCAGGTTTGGGGGCTGAGGTGTAGAAAAGAGGGAGTGCAAGACAAGACAGAGAGAAAAACTTGCACAAACATAAATTAATAAAATGAGAAGTGGATTGTCAGGCAGTTTATCTTTAAAGTTATACTTCAAACTTATTTGAAAAAAGTAATGAAAAGACAGAAAAAACTTTTCTGCAATTTTGTTTAGTTAAAAATTACAAATCTGCTGATGAGATTTGAAACTCTTGTGTTGTTTATGCTTGTGCAATCAAGAGCAGCCTAAGTCAAATGATGTACTATATAGTCTAACAAAGAAAGTTCAAAGACACTTCTGAAGTTATTGTTAGCACAGGGTCTAACTTGGGTTGTCATATTGATTATGCCTCTACTATGAAATGTACCCACAAGCAATTGTATATGTTTTAGCTAATGATTCATTTTTTAAACATGTGTTTTTGTTGCATAAAAATTCACTTTAATGCTTTGATCTCACTTGACTCATTTTCTGTCTTGTTGAAAACATCATGCATTTCAAATTCTGAAAATCATCTCTTTTGAGGGTCTTATAGCAATAAGAAATTGTGTTGACCGCGTTTAGTTTGTCAGTGCTCATTGTAAGATGCATAAACTGCAGACAGAGTATTTCCAAATTCATTTGAATTCTTGTATCAAATTAGTGCTTGCCAAACTTTTAGGTCCAAAATGTGTCTTTGCTTTTATAATCAACAGCTTATTCAATTCCAGTTAAAATTTCAGCATTCCTTTGTATCTAACTGCTAAAAATATAGGATCTGATTGCAATCTTGCGTCCCCATGGTTCTTTAACTTAAAAATACCTAAGTATTTATGTCTAAAGGTAGTTAGGAAAATAAAATCAAAAGCTATTTTCCTGACAACACTAGTTACTGTTAAACCAAAGATTTCATTTCTAACACACTCTTTTCTCTCATTGAAAGCATTTTCTCTCTAGGTACAATTCTGTAGGCATGCCAATGGCAACAGGAACTTATAAATCTCATGGTTTCAACATGAACTTTCATGGTCATACTACAAAAATACATGGTTCACATATTGTTTCACAAACTGTAATTGCTCTTTAAACATCCTGTGAGTGACTTTGGAAACATCTGTGCAGTCTCTGCTTCTTCTGAAGAAACTTTGTGCCTCTCATAACAGATTCCCTGCCGTCATCATCACCAGTTACCTTCATCTACCTGAGCTTTTTGACATTTCTATTGTGGCTTGCAATCAGTTTTCAAGGTCATGTAGTTTTGTAATGGAATATTAACACCCTGAGAGTAGACTTCCCAGCAGGAGGTGTGTCAGAACAATTTGACAAACAGTACTTTGAAGGACTATGACCTTGGAAGCCTCTAGCAGGACAGTCTATGAATTTGGAGTAGCTGTCAGATTGAATTGTGAAAGGATGTGTATTAACACATAGGATTACAATAAAGACTCATTCACAAACACTGACATCCTGCCAAAGAATGGATGACACAAAAGTTTAATAGAGTATCTATTCTCTTATTATGAACATATAAACCGCCCAAATTATCTATCTACATTCTTGGAACACCACAAATGGTACCACAGTTTTCAAGTCCTTACTGTTTACAGTTAAGCATTTTCCTTGTAACATGCCAAATTGCTCCCTAACTGGACACTGGCACAGGTCCCACTGATTTAGCAGAGGTAGACATGCCTTCAAAAGACAGTTATAATGATGCTCATGTTAAAATTGGGAACCACAACACAATCTTTTAGGCCAGAGCTAAATCTGAAATTAAATTTTTAAATCCATGCCATTACTTCTATATAGATTTGGCCTGCTTTTTAAAGACAGTCAGTGTCAAAGACTGTGGCTGTGAATCGACTGAAAAGACCTAGAGGAAAGAATGTTAGGTCTTATTTATCTATGAGTATTAATAAGGATTTAAAGCATTAACCAAGGACATTCAGGTTTGGAAATCCTGGCCTGTGGTTGCAGATCAAACATCTCCAGTGTTTTCTGGGAATGATTAGACAATTATGCAGTAAAGACCATGTGCAGCACTGTTGACTGTGGCGTAATTAAAGAGAGACAATAAAGTACCGAGTACTCAACTTAAAAAATATTGTGAAATTATATGTAACCACTGAACAGATTGTTTTTAGATTCTGTTGAAAAAAACCTTCTCCAAGAACTAGAACTACAGAAATAAAATATAAATTATAATTACTCAGCCTAAGTATACATTTGTGAGGAACTATTGTCAGTAATTTTGCATTTATGAGCATCATTTAAAAGTCAAATTCACACAGGACTGAATTCTCAATTACAAAAAGAATTTTCCCTTTTGCAAATAGAAATGTGCTGCTGCTAGACAGAAGTACTTATGTTCTTCATGCTCAACATTACAGTTTATCTCCTTATTAAGTGTTCAGAAAATTTGAAAATGCTAATCCTACCAGCTTGCACTGTTACTCAGTGCAGCATAGTAAGAATTTGAGCAGGTATTGCCTGCAAAAAAAACCCAGAACCATCTACCATGTGAAATTGGTGTAAAGAGAGATCTCCTTTTAGCTGTTGTCCCAGTTCACTGCAACATGGCCTGACAGCACAAGCAAGTCACGCAATTCTGAAACTGTATCCACAGACTGAAGCAATAACCATCCATCCTAAACCTGATCCAAGGCCAGGCGAAGTGAAAAGGCAACATCTTATTGCTTTCATTGGCTTTTGGATCATGCAATCCTTGACAAATATACCTTCCACTACACCCTGACATAATCCTTGTATCACACAAGGCAGTTGGACACAGAAAGTACTAAGATATCAGCAGGCATAAGATTTATTTCTTCAAGAAAGTTGTTGAATGATATTCTCTGCATGTCAAGGTTGATCCCCAGCCAAATGTGGATACCTTGCTTATTATTTGTCATATGTCCACTTTTAGTAGAAAAAAATAATTCCTCCTAAAGTAGAATGTTGACGCCACTAAAATTTTTTTTTTCCTTCATAGTTTATTTCTCACCATTCTGTTAACCCTGGTGTAAAACCACATAGGGGCAGAGGCAGCACTGCCAGATAACTTGCCCTTCATGATTCTTCACTGGCAATATAAAACTGTTTTCCTTTGCTGTGTTTTTTTTTTCAACTCTGTCTGTCTGTCTCTCTTCAAATTCATATGCTATAAGCTGAACATATATAATTTATTATGAACTTTTTTATAAAATCATGTCTCTATTTACTGGCATGAAGGCTTTGCTATTACCCTCAGCTTTTCAACACAGTAATGGTGAGCTATGTAGACAGTTCTGGGCTACCATTAGAACATCATTGCTCATAACTTCAAAAAGCAGAGCCAAGATACTTTTTCCTACCACTGTACCAGTTTGTGTTCTTATAAACCATACACAGTAGGAGCTATCTTTATTAAATTATAACTCAATGGGTGACACACTACAGTCAGTGAAGAATGATTTTCTAAAATGATATTAAATAATGACATATAAAATAAAGTTTACCTGTTCCATTTGTAAGCTTATAGCTCTCAGATAAAATACACCACCACGAGATGGGGTGGAAAAAGAGAAATAAAAAGAAAAATGTTGCATCTTTCACTGCCCTTGAGTCATATGTTTTGCAGCAGGTTTATGCTTCACTGCACCTCTACTCCTTATGCTGGAGGTTTATTTGAAAATAAAGCCAAAGATAACCCAAATAAGAATTGGAACCAGAATTATAGTGAGAGTAGCTATTGAAATAGAGCGAACAGAAGGTTGCGGGGGATAAAGGACAGTGAGGCAACAGAGAGGACTGTGGAGGAGGTGGCCTATTTTCCATCACACTAGCTGAATATTCAGGTAGTTGGCACCAATCACTGTGACTGTAGCCATGTTTTTATGCCTAACAAAATGTAATCTGCAGATTATAAACATGGAAATGCAGTACCTGACTGTTTTTTGAGATAGAGCTGGGAATTCTACTCCCTGACAGGAATTATATATTCAAATTATAATATTTAAAAAACAAAAACAAAAACAGGGTTCAGTTGTTGGGGGTTTTTTTCCTGATATGTAATGGGCTGCTCCAGTAGAGTTTCTGTTAACACAAAAGCCTCTTCCAGTGCCTAGTTTAAATGTATTTCTTGTAATAGCGTTGTACTTTGCATTATGTGTATTTTCTCCCTCACTGTTTATTAGTTCTCATTTCGGTCACCTTGGTGTGGAGAACAGCCTGATAAACATACAGTGAAATGACAGGCTTGCTGGATGAGCAGCCAGCAGTCAAGATTGTCTATCTAGACTTCAGTAAAGTCTTTTACACTGTCTCCCATAAGATCCTCAGGGAAGCTGATGAGCTACTCCAGAGAAGCTGGATGGGCAGGCAGTAAGGTGGATTGAAAATTGGCTGAATGGCTGAGCCCAGAGTGGGATGATCTACAGCAGAAAATCTGATTTGAGGTCTGTTGCCAGCATACACTGATGGTCAGTGCTGGCTGTGATCCTCTTTATTATCTTCACTATTTATCTGGATAACGGGGCAGAGTGGATCCTCAGCAAGTTTGCTTATGGCACAAAACTGATACACCAGAGGGTCATGCTGCAGTTCCAGAGGGACACCAGCAGGCTGGAGAAGTGGGTCCACAGCAACCTCATTAAATTCAGTAAGGAAGGTACAAAGTCCTGCACCTAGGGAAGAATAATCCTATTCACCAGGGTATCCTGGGGGCCA
>JAYRBT010000082.1:136916044-136952336 GCA_036023395.1 Myiotriccus ornatus | reverse complement strand
TTAAATTCAGTAAGGAAGGTACAAAGTCCTGCACCTAGGGAAGAATAATCCTATTCACCAGGGTATCCTGGGGGCCAGCTGGAAAGCAGCTTTGCAGAAAATAATCTCAGTGTCCTGGTGGACATCAAGTTGACCATGTTAGCCAGCAATGTGCCCTTGCAACAAAGAAAGCTAAAGGTAACATGTGATGAGGATGAGAGAGAGTATCCTTATCCTCTGTTAAACAGTGGTGATGCTACACCTGGGCTGCCCAGTATAAGAGAGACATGGAAGAGTTCAGGCTGGAAGGGCCAGGAAGAGTAAGAGACCAGAGCATCTCACTTATAAGGATAGATTAAGAAAACTGTGACTATTTAGACTGAAAAGAAGGCTCAAGGCAAGTATCTTAACAATAATGTAAATATCTGAATGGATGGTGCAAAGAAGACAGAACCAGACTCCTTTCACTGGTTTCCTGTAGCAGGAAAAGAAACAATGGACCCAAGCTGAAACACAGCAGCTTCGCTCTGAACATTGGGTGTGGCAGGAGAGACCCTCCCTGATAAGACCTAAAATCCAATCAAGCTATCATGCAATCTATCAGGCAGGATCAACTGTTGGAGCCAGGGTGTTGTGTTGGTGTCAGTTGTGCTAAAACCATCCTGGTTCATCAAACTTTGAATACACACCCTGCTTTTTTAAGTCTGATTTGACAGATAAGCTGATAGTTAGCCTGTAAAGATGTGACTAGCATTCAGTCAATTTATACTATGAAAGTCTAGTCCCCTCTCATGAAGTCAGGTTCTTCTGACACAACCCTTCTTGGACTGTATGTGTGGAGATTCCTCCCTTGGGCTGGGGACGCCCCCCAAGGATACTCCTTGATGATGAGAGAAAGAGATCTGACCACGAGCATTGGTGTGGGTGAGTTACATCAGATGTCTACTTAAAAATTATTTCTTTTTGCTAGCTTTAATGTAACTGCTTCAATAATTGCAGCAGTTACAGTGTTGCAGTGTAACTGTTTATTACAGTGCACTGTACTACTTTACGCAATATTATACTCTACTAGTAGATTTTTAGTGTTTATATTGTGTAGTAAATAGTTCTGATTAAGATCTTTTGTCTGATCATTTGTATAAAATAAATTATTTATTTTATAGAAATAGTCTCATTTTTCCAATCATCAAAACCTGCGGGATGAAAGTTGTTCAGTCATACCTCTCTAATTCCTTAAATTTAAACCATTAACATAATCTGAGGCTAAGATTGGGTTTAGCTGCACCTAGACTCCTCTCTGAGAAGGGATTTAGAAAGCAGGAGAGTCCTTTCTGTACCTTGAGACTCACTGGCAAGGATTAGCTTTATAATAACTTTATCTAAGCCTTCCACTCTCCCATGACATTGGGAAACATTTCTTTATACATATATATTCAAAAGACAAGGACATGGGCATGGGCAGCCTGTTCTAGATGGACCTGGTTGTGCAGGCATGTTGGACCAGTTGGCTTCCAGAGGTCTCTACTGACCTCAACCATTCTGTAATTGTATGAGCAACTTTCATCTAATTTTTGGAGTTTATAAAGCCAAGAGTGAATCCGTACAAGCATTTTAGTTCAGATATACCTTTGAAATGAATGTTTTAATTATTTCCAAAGTGTATGAAAAGGACATCTCCTAAACTAGACTACAAGCCCACCTGGCACACCCTGAAAAGCTAATTTTCTTTCTCACCAAATAAAAGTGAACTTGAAGTATAACTTCTCAAACATTGGTGGTGTGGACATTGGGTTCTCAGCAACATTTCCTTCTACAAATCCAATCCAGTTGGGATCTACTACTTGTTAACATATAATTTTCAATTATCAGATGAAAATTATTGCTCATGCTCTCTCTCATGCCCCAGAAATAATAAAATCACAGAATTGTTTGGGTTGGAAGGAGCCTTAAGGATCATCTAATTCCAATCCCCTTGCCAGGCACAGGAATACCACTCACTAGACAATCAGGTGATCCATCTGTCAAATCCATGTGTTTCCAGATTAGAGACAAGGATGTTATGTGTGACAGTGTCAAATGTTTTGCACAAATCCAGGTAGATTATGACAATTGCTCTTCCCTTACCAGTAAGCCCATCATAGAAGGCCACCAAATTTTTCTGGCACGATTTACCCTTAGTGAAGCCATATTGGCTGTCACCAATCATTTCTAAGTGATATAAAATAGTCATACATTCCTTTTTTATTATGAGTCTATTTGTATGTCCACAGGGGACAGACTAACCTTATGACATGCATTTACTATCAACGTCCTTTGGGCAACAACACATATGACATTGTTTCAGTCTGCAGCCAAAAATGTCTACCAAGTGCAATCAGATTTCTTTTCTTTTTGCTTTCATTTCTGTCTTCAGCATATTTTTGCTATCACTCACATGTTCCTTAAACAAATCAGGGTGCAGACTTTCCATTTAAAAACATCTCCTGTGATCCTATCAAGGTCAACCTAATTTTTGTTTGGTATTAGAGCCTCATTAGGGGTACTAGAGAAGTTCAAGTCCTAAGAATAAAAATGTAAGAAGGTAAATTACCTTCCAGTTATTTAAATCTTAATGATTAATTTGTTGCAAAATCCAAATGCCAAATGCTTACATGAAGAAACATTCACTTACATTATTTAGTACCATGCTGCACATATAGACTAATGCCTTAAGAAACTCACTGCAACAACTTCCAAGTCATATCCAAGGCTGTCTCATGTCTCACTGATAGCCTGTATAAAACATCAAGGTCATGCAGACAGCCTGCTCTGTCGCTTTAGCATAACTTGTCTGTCACAAGAAATATGCACAAAGCATCAAGATCATAAAAATCTCAGACAGAGTCTGCTTATTTGTACCTCCCATGAGGACAAGAAAATCTTGTTTTCTGAACAGCAGAAGTGTCTTATGAAAATCAGAAACCTACAAAGAAAGACAAAACTATTATTTATTTTTAAATAATAACATTATGTTCCTAACTGAAGCTTATACTGAGAAATCTCTTAAGAAGAACAGAATCCCTTTGTGTATAATTAGACTGTATTACCTGTCTAATTTTTAGAACTGCTGAAGCACATCCTATTTCAAATGCAATTGCGACAGACCAGTTGTGATAGCAGACATTAGAAATTTCCTATGACTAATATAGTAACTTATTTTCAGCATTTGTAAAGGAACACATTACCACAAAAATATTCATGAGAATTACAGCAATATAAATTTCCAAAATAATTGTATTTTACCAATATTTACAAATATGAAACCTCAGTGTACTTTCACTGAAGTTGTTCATGGTTAGTTGAACACAACTAAAGGCATGTTTTCTCTCCTATCACTAGTATACATACAGACATTTTCTTGTGTGGAGCCTTAGGAAAACACATCTAAGTGAGAGTCTACTTCCTGGTCCTGAATTAAGGCTTGTTTCTTTTTCTTAAGTATTTTGGCTTCCTTAGTAAAGTGCTCAGCAGTATCACAGGTTTAGGTATGTTTGGGGTTTTTCTATTCCTTTTCCTATGAAATTTGTAGTGACTAAATGGAATAGTTTATGTTTAGGCAACCATTCTTTTGCCTCCCAATACATACATGTTTAGATTTCTAAAGCACAGATTGGCCTTTATGAGTAGATTGGATATTCAGTCTGTTAGCTTTTTCCCTTCCTTCTCATCTCTTCTCTCATTAATCCCTTCTCATACTTTTCAGATAATGCATCTTAGACTTTTCCTGTCTTTCAGTTCAGCATGTACAGGCCTCTGGTATCAGTTCACGCAACAAATTAGGTATGATCCCGATGAAGCCAATAAGAGTTATGCAATGAATTCACTGAAGTCAGCATGTCAGTTGCTGTCTTGTTTAAAAAAAACTTAAACAACAACAAACAACTGAACAAACCCCCTTAATTTTCTTCTTTCAGTTTCAATGGGACAGCCCAGCACAAAAGGGCATAAAAGAGAGACTAACACTACTGTTTTCCTCAGCACCCTTGTGGCTGGATGGAAGTATTCTATGTCCCCTGCAGTTTAGGAAATATGCTCTCATAAATTTGTACAAGAAATTGATTTTTAGGGGAAGACTTTGTGATTGAACCAAAGGTTGGCACACTTTCTGAGATCCTATAAGGTAGTGTTCTCCCCTCAGTTTCAGTGTTAGCACTTCACATTCAATCTTTGGGTTCAGCATATGAAGAGTCATTAAATTTGCCTTCAGCTGTCAATCTTTCAAGACCATTCATGTCAAATGACTGCAGCACCAGAAATTCTCTTTCTTCCTCTTCACATGACCATTAACTAAGAATACAAGAAAAGCCTTGGGGAACCAGCTCATGTGGTCTCTCAGCATGATGTTGAGCTCTCACTGCTCCAAAAAGTAATGATCATTAAGTTGTCTCTGATACAACTCCTTGTCCTTCTCTTAATGATGTCCTTTTGAAAAAAGAAGTAAACTTAAATTAGACGTGAGTACTTTCTCAGTCCACTCTGATTGCCAAATGGTTATGTTGATTTGCTTTTTGTTTGTTTGTTTGAGAAAGAAACAAGAAAGTTGAACATGGCATGAGAAAATTCTAGCAAGGATCTAAAAATAATCTACTCTCTTTTCAGTAAATATCTGGTTATCAGTTTGAAAGCAAAAAGCAATACAAGACCTATGAGAATCAACACTGTTTTCTAGTCTTCTAAATTTTCTAAAGTTTGATATCCAGCAGACCATATAAAAGCAAGTTTTAGTCACAGCTCAAGAAAATGACATTACAATGGCAATGACATAACACATTGCAGGCCTAATCAACACAATTAAGTGATGATGTCATAAAAGTCTGTCATGAAGTTTCTAGCTTCATGGTGCTTAGGGCAGCCTTAGGTCTACCACCATGTTGCCCACTGTGTTAATTGGATATGAGGAATGGGCCTTTCTTTATGCTGAGGAGTTTAGAATGTATGATAAATTTGATGCTTCAGATAAATTACATATGCACTGAAGGAGTTATTGGGCTGATAACAGCACTAACTTGTATTAGAATTACATCCATGCTATAAATTGATGGAAGCATAACAGCTGCTGGGGAGCTGATATAATGTCAGTGCAACTAAACTGGGATTTTGTTGGCTCATCATTTTAATGTTAAGTATTCGTGCTGGGCAAAACCCTATCAAGGAAAAAAGTGACCATTCTTCAATTATTCTCTTTGAATAGGAATAAGGAAAAAAATAATATGGCTAAGTCCTTTAAGGAAGAAAAATGACATTATTGAGAAATATTTCTGGAGAAACTACAGAACAGGTTCCTTGGCAACAGGTAATAGCATTTCGGAAGAACCCACCATGGCTCAGATGTTCCCATAGAAGGTTTGACTTCATTTATGATTTCTAGTGACCACAAAGTTTTGATTATGCTCTCACTTGTGATGTTGTTTACAGTGTAAGACTTTTTTCACAATGTGTATTCATGTGTATATATGTATATATTTGTATGCATATATGTACATAGAGACAGTTCCTTTTATTACTGTTATTTTATATTGAATTTTTAACACAAAAATAAGAGTAAAAATTCTGATAACATGAACCATACTTTTTATTGTACCTAAACACATCTCTACCAACCAGTGCAGAATTCTAGTATCTGTGTGATTCTGGTCCTCTAATAATTTTCTGTACCTTCAGAAACAATTGAAACTCTTTTTTATTTATAACCTTTTCAAAGAATAACCACAATCCTATTTTCAACCTGTGTTTTACTTCCAAGGCTTCCTGCTAGCAGGTATAACACTTTTCAAGCCCTCTGCTTCTCATTTTGATTTAAGATAATCCTTCTAGCATGTTTTTCGAAACAGAAATTTTGGATCCAAACTTCTGGTCAATTTTTTTAATGTCCTTCTTTGAATAAACAATAACAACAAAAACAACAACAACAAAACAACAACAACAATAATAAATACAGCATAGACCATAGAGGTAAGCTTAGATATGAATGAGACTTTGTGTTTAGAAGTTCCAATAGACTATTACTCTAATAGGCATTTAAGACTATTTTTCTACCAAGACCATCCAGAAAATTTAACATAATTTGCTACAATCGCCTTGGTGGATAAATCACAGTATCTGTTTTATAAATGAGAGCTTTCCATGGAAGTAATTGTAAAAGTGAGAAGAGACTAATGTCTGAAACAGGTTCAATTAATTAATGGTCTTGGGTTCTCCCAGATGAGATCACTGTGATTAAATGGTAGTATCCACGGTCAACTTGAAATACAGTCTAAGAATATAATATTTTTGAGAGGAAAAACTTAATTTAACCAAAGGTGGTGACTCTTATGCAAAAGATTTAGACTTCTTTTTTAAATACTACATAAATTGTTAATTATTAAAAATTATATAGACAGAAATATGCAGCAAAACCACTGAATGGATTGTTTATATAGCCTCAATTCTGTGAAAAATTAGAGTGGCTTTATGCAGAGTGTCACTGATCTTTGATTTTAGACCACGATCTTGTTACTAAATTTTCAGAGCATTTATTCTGTAGAATCTTCAGTATCTTTGTTATTACTATATAAGGAGTCTTTTACAAATGACTGTCTCAACACTATAAATAGCCCCACTCTGTTACAGTTTTCCCCTGAGTATCCTCACTATTGAGTAAATTGACCTTATACAGGATGATAAGTCGTTCTCGAATGGGAACCTTGAACTACAGAATAAAATTTGGAATCACTCAGTTCCTAACTAGACACTACGTTTAGCTTCACCATAACCATAAACATGCTGTATAAAGTATCCAACTGAGATCCTAATTCAATTAGTCTCCTAGTCAAATCTGTATTTCATATATTCCCCTAAACTGCACTTCCATAAATGCACTCTCACTGTGGAAAAAAAGTACTGGCAGAAGACATGCTCTGAAGTGCAATCCTTCTATGTACAATCAAGTGGTATTTATAAAGGCTTCTCTGCAGTTTTAGTAATGGACCTAAAGTTCATGGAAAGATCTTGTTCTACCAACAGCTTAAAAATAAGCACAGCTTATTTCTTCTGCACTTTAAGAGAACAACGAAAGTTAGGAAAGTAGTTCACTCTCCAAATTCCTTCAGTCTGGTGAGACTTCTAGTATGAACACTAGTTACTTACACACTGAGTCAGTACCACCCCGAGAAAGGGTGACCGTAGGGATGGGAAAGGATCACTGAGCTGTTTCTAGACTTCAGAATATAAAAATCATCTTGCTGAGTGTGACTTTCTGATTATTCATATTTAGAATTGATCTTGCTAAATGAGAAAGATTAAAAAATGAGTGATTATCTTCAGTATTATGTACTCCAAATCCTCATCTCCCCCTTTGCCCTCAATATAACAACTAAATCATTAGTAAATTATGCCACTGCATATAGTCATCCACAAATAATTCATTCTTCAGGCTCTGCTAGGAAAGGTACTTACAAATGACCCATAGGGATAGAATCTTTCACTGTAAAATATATCTGAATTCGTTTTACTGCATATGACTCTATAGGCAGCTTTATTAATTCAGACAATGTTAAAGTACTTGGTGGAGCACTTTCTTAGAAGGAAAAAGAGGTTCCAGCTCCTTTATTTGAAGAACCACATTTATTTTGCTGGACACTGCTGACTGTGGAGATACAGCAATGCTCTGTGCCTCAGGCCTCTTCTCCTTCCTTTGTTCAAGAACTGAAAATGAAAAACACAAAGTCCTGTCCAGAATAAAATGAAGCCATTTGAGGGATAGCTGGGAATGTTTGATGCACATCTCAGGGCCAGTTTAATGCCCCTCAGTGATATTGGCAGAACTGCATTTTTCTGCCCCAGGTATCAAGAATGGATTAAAAGAGAATAGATTAAAGTCAAGAGTCAAGCACAGGTAAAGAGCTGGGAGAGAGAATATACTGCAGGAGTTTCTTCTGCTGGGGAGGTGGATGTAGGGAAAGGACTTTCCAATGAAGCAGGAATTACCCCTCTGAAATGGCTACCCTGCTCCAAACAGAGCTCTAGGGCTGGTTCATCTACGCATTTCCAGACCAGGCTGAGACTGAATGCAATATCCTCCCTTCCATTGCTTTAGGCTAAAAGAACCATCACAATAGTACTGTTATAAGCATCCTCTATTTTGGTCATTCTGCTCTGAGGTATGAAGCACAGACTGGTCAAAGACTATATTTAGCCCATGCCATCCCAATATATGTGCTTTTTCTCTATCTCAAAACAACCCATATAAACCAGAAGGAAAAGCAATAATTCCTGTCCCAGAATTCCCAACATGACTTCACCTAAACTGCCAGAACTAAGTCTGATATCAAGTTCACTCTAAACAAATTTTAATCAGTTTGTAGTGTGATAGGTAATGAGGGCTTGTCAAGAAAGGTTTAAAGGTGAACAAGTGGATGGGTGGCAGGAGGGATGGGTAGATTAATGGGTAGAATAAACAGAAATAAATATTCAAAGTAAGTAAAAGAGGTTAGCAAATTTCAGTTGTGCAGGAATAATGTCAATTCTGCCTGAAGGCAATATTAGTCTGGATAGATAACAGAGTGGACCTTGTAAGAGTGTTACTGTCTTTTTTTCCTATATTTAAACCCTTTTCTTAATGTAAGGAGAGGTATAGTCACTGAGGCAAAATAATTGCAGACCTTCCCATACTCTAACTTCTCTAATCGCAGGTCTTGCCATGTCTGTGGTCATAGACTGTTTCAAATTCTCTTGCTACCCACCAGAAATCTCTCACTTCCATTAAATTTAAACTACGATTTCTGGGTTTATCTGCTATAGAGCACCAGCTGCACTGGACATGAGAAGAACAAAACAAGAGAGGAATAAGAAATACACTGGCCCATATAGAGACCTGACACAGTTGCAGGGGTCTGGATTCCTGAGCCACTGGTGGTAGTGTCTAGACCTAACAGCTTCTCCTCATCTCATCTGAAAAAAAATTATGAGATGGAAGCTTCTCCAAACCTGGCTTTTGCAAGCCTCAAGTCAAGTACATATTCTCTTCTGTGCAAGCTGTTAAATGATTAAAAGCAGGTCCCATTCTCTCCTTATTCTGGAATAAGGGACTGAGGAAAGGGGAGTGAGTAATCATCACAAGAAATCTGGGTCTTGGGGCTTTAGGGTAGGTAACTTTCTCCTGGAGCAAAGGCTTGAGAGAGCAGAGGAGGCAATCAGAAGCAAAACTCTGACCATCAGCATCCTCTGATTCTGCTTAGAGTTTGAATGTCTGGAGTTTGTCATTGCCTTTTCAAAGTAGTTTTCATCTCTTCACTCAGAGGAATGAACCCTACATTGACTATAATAATGTAGATAACTCACCGCTAGTTTTGATACTGTACTTTTGGCAATGCCTAAAAGGTGAGGAGGCTGTATTTTCTGTGTTATAAAAAGACACTTTCCCTGTATACAAGATTATTGGCCTCAAAAAATGAAAAAGAGAGCTAGAATCAACTTGTATGCTTCTCATCCCTAAAGCCTACTATTGCAAAATTGACCAGAATTTTGATCATAATATTTGAAATCAACATCATACTAATGGCTCCAGAGAAAGTATAATATGACCTGCACCAGATGAAGTACAGGCTTACTCTGTGGAAAGTAATTTAAATCAATACAAAATACCTCAGAATTCTCTGGGAGACTTTGCCTTCCTACCTGCTCTCTACTTTATTGATGTACTACTAAATGAAACTAAGTAATACATCAATACACAGTTTTAATTAGGATACTGGGACTTGAGGAGATGTCTGACATTTTTTTGGTTGGAGAAGAAACCATGAAGTCTAGCAAAGAGCAAAACAGAGCTAAAGGAAAAACCAGTGTCAAGAGAATAACAAAAAAAAAGCTAACAAAATCACCAGAGCTTGAACAAAGAAATAGAAGGTTATACAGGTGAAGATCAATGTCTCAAAGCAAACAGAATGGAAAAAATAGACTGATGCTATTGACAATAAAACTTCGTGCTTTTAGTTATCTTCTAGGTTTGTCTTAATTTTTTATAAGACAAATGCAAATATAGATTTAAAAACAGAAAGCAAAAATGTTAGTTGAGAGAATAGAAGTTTTTTCCCTTAAGTCTGTGTGATAAATTTCCCCAGGGAATTGTATTTTAAATCATTATGTACTTTTGGATAGTAGATTTTTCTGCTGTGGTAAAGATGACTGGGGTAAAAAGATGAAAGAAGTCTCAAAGCAAGCAGTTAACAAGTAGTATAACCTCAGCTAGTTACTAAATTATCATTAAGACTTCCAAACTACATTTAGTGAAAGAAAAAGTGTCCAAGATTTATTTGTGTGTGACCACAAGCATCCTATGGATATTACCACTGTTGTCTTTAGAAATGGTATTCTAAGAGAAATAAAGATACTGAATTTTTATGAATAAGTACAAGACACAGTTAATGCACCACTAACAACTGTAAAATGTGTACATGTATTTATTTAAAAGACAGTTTCTTTTCAATAAGAAAATATTATTTAAATACTTTCTGAAATAATTTTTAAATTAGCAGATTTGTATAAAACAACATATTAAATCAAGAGGTGTAAGGATATAAATTCGCTAGTAATACAGTTTTGGTGACAAAAACGAATTGGAAGAAGGTTTGCAGTTTTGTGAAATAAAACTATGGGGAGAAGTATCTTTTTTTTGTGTAATTTTTTTTCTTTTACAGCAATACTGTAAAAAAAAGATTAATTTCCTTGTGTTCTTTTCTGAGACTGTTAAAATTCTGGTGACTTCTGCCCTGTTACTCTTGGCTTACACAACTGACAAACTCAAAGGCATTTTATTCCTGAAAATAGTATAGAATGAAGTCAATAGTCATTCAACATTTTAATGAGATGAAATTCCTAAGCCTTTTATTTGAGGAAAAAAACAATAACAATAGGAAACAACAAAGAGGAACCAAATTTAAAATTAATTTTGTATTGCAAAGGTATGAAGTCTTTTTTTCTTATTTCCATAGCTTCATAAATCCATTAATTTTATGTTACATATTTGATGTTTAAATCAGGATTTCTGAATATTTCAGATAAGATGTTAAATTGTTAGATATTTCAGATTCCTGATATATCATAGGGATATAAGAATGAAGACATATTTTGAGAGTCCATAAAGAAGCAGGATAGCAAGAACAAAGTATTTTCATTATGAATTGTGTGGAGAAAATACAGATTAAAATATCAAGATTATCTTTTGTGACAGATTTTCAGGCATGAAAGAATTCTACAGCAGGATAAATGCTATCAGTGAATGATCATCTTGGAATTAGGGCTTTTCATTCCTTGTTGACCACTAAAGCAAGATACTTTTCAAGGACCATTTCAGTTGGAATGTGTGAGGCTTTCCAAATATTGAGATTTTTTTTATTTACAGTGTAAAAGCTCTGTAAAATGAATTTTTAACTCTGGTATGTGAATTTCTATTATGAAGATCTTGAGATGATGATTTTTTTGCTGCTTTTTAGTTTTGGTTGGGAGTTTGTTTGTTTGGTTTTGGTTGTTTTCTGTGTTTTTTTTTTTTATTTTAAACAAGCTTATGTTTCAGTATTTTTCTCACCAGGGTCACTGTATATTTAATAAAAGATGTAAGTTAAATTTAAAAAAAAATACTCATCACCTGCCAAATTTTTCCTATAAAAGTATTTAATAAAATTTCTGTGGCTTCAGGAGGAGCATCAGGGTAAGGATTTACCTATTCTTTTAAAAGGATTGATCTTGGTTTCACATTTTCTTTGCCAGTGGAAGAAAAAGCAATAGAAAATACAGTAGGGGCAGAAGAAGCAGAATTAGAAAAATAAGTAAGATTGAGGCTTTTCTTTTTTTGAAGTCTTGCTTTTATTCTTTAGTAAATCTAAAGTATTTGCAAAGATGAAGAGATTTGTTGTTAGACAAATGAATGACATAATATGAAGAGATCTATTTCATCAAGCCTGAATGGGTGTCCTGTGTAATTTTGGCCAGTTTTTTAAACATTCTTTCTCTAACGTCTTTTAGGAGAAAAAAAAAAGAACAAACAAACAAAAAAAATAAACCCAAAACCCCAAACCAAACTGAAATATCAAAACCTCCAAAGAGTAATTATAATCTCTAAAATGGAGCAGTTCTAATAAAATCCATTAGTGCCTTTAATACTCTTGGATTCCATTGCCATAAGGAAAATTAAAGCACAGTATACAGGATGTAGTCTCCAAACAAACCACAGCAAATACTGTGTTCCTTTAATTTCCAAACTTCTTTTCAGCAATTAATCACTCACACAGTTAAGGATTTGAAGACCAATTGCTCTTAGGTGTTGTCACAATTTATTGCATCAACTGCAATTGCTTATTGTTTAAACTGGAGATAGATCCAATGATGTTCTAACATTCAGTTTAACAGGGTTATAATACCCAAGAACGCAGTTCAGTTTAATTTGAACACCATCAAACAGTTTTAATTTGTCATTAAAGACTCATCCAGTGCAGGTCTGCAACTACAGTTGGTCTGTGTTTAATAACTAATGAAATCTGTATGCAATCCAATATCAGTGGAAGAAAAAGAGAAAGAAATACTATGTATAATATGGCAATGGTGATTTTATTCTGGAGGCTGATTTAAAATTTGATTTCTTTGAACTATTCTCTATCACTAAATGTCTCTTCAGAATCTTGTTTATAAGTTGTACTTACTTTCTTAACATAAGTTGTACTTACTTTCTTAACATATGACTGTATAAATTTGAACTAAGGAAAAAAATTGTTTGCTTTTCTTATTCAGTGGCCTTTCATGTGCTATTTTCTTACTTCTTCACACCCCCACCCCCCCAAAGTTAAAATACTTACTTGGCAGACAAAACTATCCTGTATTGCTATTAGATTTCTGCTCAGAGTAAGACAAAGTAAGTGTACAGGTCTGGAAGATGAGGAATGCAGTAGGAAAGCTAGAATAGCTCCCAAATAAAGTGAAAATCTGCAGAAGAATAATAGCTATACATATGGTTCTATTTTAAGCAATATATAATAAATATATTGGCTTAGTTGCAGTGATGACTAAGGAAAGAATAACATCATGTCTTTAAAGTCTCTCCCACTGAGTAAAACCTAAAAACAATTAAACCCCCACTCCACTCCCCACCCCCAAAATCTTAAAGGAATTAATATACTGAAATAGCAAGCAAAACATCAGACATTTACATTTTCCTTTACATTCACATTTACAGAAATTCTGGAAACTGTTTCAAATCCATTCAGTAAATAAAGCCTAACTGGGCTGTAATCAGATTTTACACAGGTCTACTCATGTTTTCCTACAACATGTTTTATATATTTGATGCTTACTCCAGGTTTTAGATGGAGAAACAGAAAATCCTTAGCTATTTTTCCTTTGCTTCTTGTTCCTTCCTCTTCTGTCCTGCTTTACTGAGTGTTGTATGAGGCTGCTTTTTGGATCTTACTTTTCTTCTATTTAAGTGTGACCAAGGCCCTCCTTCAAAATAGGTAATGATTTCCTCAGAACTGTTTCACAGGCTGACCATCCAAGGAAGAATTAGTTGCAGGTAACTCAAATTCTTTTCCCAGAATCACGGAATCTGCTGAGTTGTAAGGGACCCACAAGGATCATTGAGTCCAACTCCTGGCCCTGCACAGGACCATCCCTACGTGCCTGAGAGTATTGTCTAAAAACTTGAGCTCTGTCAGGCTTGGTGCTGTGACCACTGCCCTGGGGAGCCTGTTCCAGTGACCAACCACCCTCTGGGTAAAGAACCTTTTTCTAATACCCAACCTAAATCTCCCCTGTTTTATTGATAGTGTTTCCTTTTTGCCATTCTTATTGCAATCCATTATATTTCTGAGCCAGGGAAGCTACATTGTTTACAATAATCGATATTCTACGGAACTGGACTGTCTGAATTTTGATAGCTTGAATACCGGCTTGGGAGGTTGAATGAAATAATAGGATTGCATTAAATCAAATGAGTCTTCAACTATGTAATGATTTCTTCCTTTCTATCTCTTTTGCAGGTACATCAGAAACAACAGCAGATATTTATCACATACATAGCACAATCTTTTTATGTCTGTTGGTGCCAAAAGTATGGATATGGGGAATTTTACTAAGAGAAAACTCAGTAACTCAATTTAGTTTCCTGAGAAATAATTTTGACATTTTTTTTTTTAATGGACATATTTATGAACAGACAACAAGCAATTAGCTTTGTGCAAAAATTAATTAAAAATTAGCTATTTTAGCTGGAAAAGGTGTTATTTCTATGACAAGGTTTACCAGTGTGAATTCTGTTGATGTGAGTGATGAGTAAAAACTGAAACCTAAGCTGTAATTGCATTTTACCATAATAACATAATATAGTTAAATGGAACCAGTGCTGTTTTGCCTGCTTTTCTTCTCTGAAAGTGCCAGAATCATTACTGGTAAATGTTTTTAATTAAAAACATGATTTTTGTGCCAAAATCAATCAAACATGGCATTGTTTGAAAGATCCAAAGGAGCATTCATGCCTAATGTGGAGGAGTGTGTTCCCATATCTCTGACATGCCTCAATAATGAGTGTGATGAAGAATTGAGGGAGAAGCTGCCCCATGAGGAGGTCAAGCCAGGTGCTGAGAGTGACTCCTGGTCAAAGGGTTCATTGGCAGCTGCTGACAAGGCAAGTGATGAAGCAAGTCTGTGATCCCTCCAGGAGTCAAGCTGGGGGCAAAGGGGCCTGAAGAGCCTACAATTTAGGTTCAAGAGGTCCTTCCAGGGGACAGGAACAGTCACACTTATAGTTTTGATGGGGCAGAGCAGGGTTAGTCCCCAGGTGGGGCTGGACAGGGCCAGGGAGGTTTGTTAGCATCCTCAGGACACTGAGAAATTTGACCAGTGTGCACCTATTATTGTCACATTGCAGGATCAGCCCTATCACCCTTTCAGGTATAAATGCGATAAAGATGGTGTTAATGTGGAAGGTATATATTCCTCAAACCCACAGAGTTTTTCACTAGAACACTGTAAAACAATCCCTGTTTAAAATCAGGGCACATTGACTATATTTTGTGTTCTCAATTCCCTTGCTAGCTAATGGATCTGTAATCAATTAAAGTACTTGGGAGGGGGGGGAGGAGGACTCCCCAAAAGGCACCACAGTTTTCAATGAACTCTTTAAAAATATTGTAAGAAAAATCTCAGGTACTTAAGATCATTTGCTTGTTAAAAGAATTAATAAAGAGAATTGCTTAGTGCAGTGGCTTGGCTGTTATTCCTCTGAAAAGGCAGAGCTTCTATCTGTTGCCTTATTGTTCCATGGACATAAAAGGCTGGCTCCAGTTTCCTGCTCCACTGGCATTAAAGGATTGGTTTTCAGGCTTGACTGGATAAGATGCCAGTAAGCAAATCCTGAAATTAGTGCTTAAAATGGTATTTAGGTGACTAAATAAGGATATGTGTCCAAAATATTTATACTAGACTGCCTAAAATTAGGAAGGGTAAATAAATCCCTAGTTAAGAGACAGTTACTCAAGCAGAAGTGGATTGATCTTCAAAGCTGGAAAAAACCCCAGTGAATGTCCCTGGAAGGGTTCAGATATGCATGCACTTTGCAGGATTAGACCTTCAGAAAACCAAAAATTTTGTTGTGCTGCCTGCATTTGGCTCCTAACATTATCTTACCTCAGACATTTTCTGAACACAGTAGCACAAAAGATACAAATGCTGAAATAGGGAAGTAATGTGAGGTTGCTATAATGCAATATTTTAATTATTTTCTTATGACATGGAAGCATATATGAGTTCAGATTCATCTGTGGTTGGGATTCATTTCACTCAAGCCTACGTATCATAATGCAGGCTCCATTTGGATTTAGTTGCCTAATTTCCTATTATAGATAACAGAGGTCTAATTAACATATTCACTGGAGTTTAGTCTAAAGTCCATTGACTAGTTGAAGAGGTTTAATTTAGAAAGAGGTGAATTATGCCTTAGCTTTTACACTGATCAGCTCTTCGCCAACAGTGAGGGATCGCAGGTGATTTTAACATTGCAGTCATCATCATTTTACCAGATTAAATCAGTCAAAGCATAATTCTTATAATTAAATGAAGTTATTCCTCAGTGACAATGGATGAGAAAAGAAATTACAGTTCTTTGTATGTGTATAATGTAATATTAGATCTTTTTCTCTTTATTTTTTAGGAGCTTTTTCAAAATCAGCTGAAATGAAGTCCTAAAAGAAATCAACTTATGAATTTCAGTTTTTCTTTTTTTTACCCAAGTGTACTCTCAACAAGTGCTGAGCATATTTGATTTTAAGAGGAACATGAAAAAAAATCAATATTAATTTGTTCAGATGTTTTTCTGATTTTTAGCAGCTTTGTGATGTGGTCAGCATACTTGACAGAGATAATTTTTTATTCATCACTACATAATTGTTTGAATGTTGGACCTTGCCATAGCAGGAATTAACTACTAGATTCAGGCTTGAAAATTGCATTTATTTGTCCTGTATCCAATAGTATAATGGCAAAATGGTGTGATGTAGGGCAGTGATGAGTGATATCTATGAGGATAAGAAAACTTGCAATCATTTTTGCCTTGGCAATTGATTTGCAGAGAGGAGAACAGGTGAGCTCTGGAGAGCATTTATGCCATCTGGCATTAGTTTACAGGTTAAATAACTTGATCTTGTGCACATTAATTGCTTTCTATGGTCCAGTTCTCATTTGAGGATTATCAGTTTTGTCTTCTGGTTGGACTGTGCATGTTGTCATGCTGATATACTGCTTACAATTTTTTTTTTTTTCAATCACATTACATGGAGTAGTGACATATTTCCAGTTCCTAGACTCCACAATAAGCTCAGAGCTTCCTTTTGTGCTGGCTACAGTGGCAGTGTTCCAACAGGACAAGTACTGGTGATCAAGATTTTCTGCTTCAAGAAAAATGTTTTGTTCACTAGTTGTCAAAGAGCTTTCTGGAGGCAAAATACAGAAGAAAGACACTGTGAGGAGCCTTGTTAGCAAATCCAGGTCTTTCGAAATCTGGAAAAATGTTTAAGATGTCCTAGATGAACAACACAGATGCTGGAAGGATATGTGTTCTCACACTGAGGTTTGCAGTCTGCTTATGACAATACATGGAATACTTGATTGTCAGACAAAGCATCCCAGCCCATGTCATAAGTTGCTAAACACTGAGAAACACACTGAACAGTATTATCTGCCAACACCAGAGGGTAGTTTTTAAGACCTTAAAATCTCAGTGCAAAAGTAAAGAGTGAGTGCTCATATAGTATTTTAATTTTAGATAAGGACAAATCCAAGATGACACATTAAAAACACCCCTTATATCTGTAGGTGTAAATACTGTAAAAAGTTCAGCCTCGTTTTTTGGCTACAAGCTGTCTGAAGATACCTTATTTGCAGTCAGAGGATTGAACCGCATAAGAACTATAGGACACTACACTATACCAATACACTTCTGTTCACATCTGTGAGACAGACCAGAAGACTGGGCTCATATTCATCTGCAATGATCTTATCATTTCAGGATGACTCATATTAGAGTTACTCATGAGAAAAAGGTGAGTTTTGCAGTGCAATACTTCTGCCTCAGTTTAGACATCAGCAGCAAAATGAGAAGAATGTGACTGTAAATGGGCCTATTTCTCTTTAAGAAAGGAGTCTTGAAAACTGGCTCAGCTCTGGATATCTACAATGTAGAAGTGGATCATAAAATATTTCTTAGCAGAGGGTAGACCAGGCCACAGATTATCTGACATGATGTACCACAATTATATTTCTCTCAGATATCCATGTGTGACTCTTTCATAGCTCATTTCATGACCATTTTGTTTGCTAGTGAATATTTTGAATGTAATAATAATAAAAAAGTAGAAATAATAGCAAAAAGACATTTGAAGCAGAGATCCAGGTTTCATTGTCACAATATTTGTGTGATTAACCTGTGTAAATGGTATTCCATTTATGTTTATACTATGTAAACCAGATTTTCCCAATTAAGTATGCATTAAGAAATAGTGCACCAGAGTTTTTACTCTTTACTCTTACTTTTGACCAAGAACTTTCCTTTTGAACGGATAAACTTTTTAAAAACCCCATTCTTACTGGTAGTGAGTTACTATAAATTACTATTTTAATTCCTTATTTTCTAGTTCAATGCCTAAAAGCTGAGAGTTTTCAGCAATAATAACCTAGATGAATCTAGATATGTGGAACTGAAGTCCAGAGCCCACAAGAGATGGGCCCAGTGACTGCTCTTCATGTTGATAGAAGCTTACAAAGAATTACAGTACCCTCTAGGCTTCAAAGTTATGCACTGAATTTGCTTACATATTAAACTGAAGTCTGGCACAGATTTGAAGGGAACATGGGAAGTGTCTCTGTTCCAGTTTTGTAAACTATGATGGTTTCAGCAGATCTTCTCTGAATTAAATGCTTTAGCTCTGTGGCTTCAGGTGGCCAAGAACTGGATCATGCTCTTTTTGACCATCTGTGCTACTCTCTAAGCTACTGTTAAAGGGGTAGGGATCAACCCTTCCTGTTTTTAAAAAAACTAATTTTGACTACTGTTAATGCTGCCAGAGAGTAATAAATATGAAAAGAATGTGCATATCAGCTTAGGTCCTTTGGGGTCTGAGGCCAGTGACACTGGTTCTGTGAACCACAAACTGAAGGTTGGATGGGGTCCTGATCTGCTTGGTTCAGCCAGGGTATAAGATCCTCCAAATAAGTATATTGCTAAACTTCTGGGGTCAACATTTTTTCTGACACAACTTTGGTTGCCTGAAAGCTGTTGGACAGCTAAGTAGTTAGGTGGAAATTGCTCATCAGCTTTTGGGACTTTAACATGTAGACAGCAATTACTTTACTTTTTGTCATATAAATGGGTTTATTTGATATCTCCCTGAGCTCTTCAGAAGCTAAGAAAATTGTTTTGGTGTAATCGTTCAATAAAGTGACTTACTGCAAAGAAATAAAAAAAGGGAGAATAGTAAATTTTGTATGTAGTAGTTTCTCATTTTTGTTTATCGATGGTTTAGAACTGAAAAAAACACTGCGGGGGTTGAGTTCTCTGCCTATTGCACACATCTGCTTCAAATAATTTTATTTGAAAATGTATTAAATATTATCATAAAATTAAAATGCTTGATCCTTTTTTATTTATTTTTTAAATGTGTAAAATTATGCATGTGACCAATATGTACATCTGCTATTTCCAATTTGTGAAACCAGGTTATAAGCTCTACACTGAAAGCTGTTCACAAAGACAAAAACAATTAGAAAAATCATCAGGCAAACATATTTTTAAAGTTTTTATCCCAAGGGAAATCAGACACCTTCTTGAATTTCAAAATCTTGACAGTGCTAGTGATGTTTAGATAGTTTCAAAGTATCTGAAACTCTAAACCAATTCAATTATTCTATTTCTTTTGGATTATACATTAAGAATTGCAGTGTAAGTGTTATTGGAACAAAAGCTCTTAGAATTTAATAAGATTTAATTCAGTGATTCATATCCACTGCTGTTTTGTGCTGATGATTAACAGAAGAACTTATCTTGGCTGAACTGCCTGTCCTGAAAGGAAATTATTTGATACTACAGTGCTTTCATGGTACAGAAAAAAAAAAAAAAGGTTTAGAGGTTTAATAGTTAGATTTTTCATAAACAGGCACTGTTTTTAAATTTATGTACTCAAACGTGAGTAATTTTTTCCATTAGCACAAGATTTCCCAAATAAGGCACATCATTCCAATACAAAAATTAAGTGAACTGAGATGTTTCAGGAGGATTTTCTCTTTGCAGATGTCAGACAAAGAATACATTGAATTGTATCATAGGCATTAAATTTGAGCAAACCCGCATGCATCAATTTTTCCCACAACAGAGAAAGTTGTAGTTTAAAATAAATTCATGGGCAGAGAAGCTCCCATAAAAGTTTTGAGCTGGATATTTTTTCCTAGAATATCTGAACAACTTGCCAATGAACAGTGATTGATCAAGGCATAGAAAAAAAGCAAGATGGCAACTTTACAGAAGTTACCTATGTTTTTTTAACATCAGCTCCAATTTGCCAACAAAGCTAGAGTCTTAAAAATCATGCTGTGGCAGATTCTAGACTCTGATGATGAAAGCATGAGAAAAATGAAAATGCTTTAAAATAGCATTGCAATGCTCTCTGGAGGTTTCAAAGTTGAGAGCCTTTGGATAAGCTACTTACTCACTTTTCTGCAATCAGTGATAGAATATCTACCAGTGTGCTAGATATTGGTGCAAGTTAACCAAATGTTAAAACCAAAATATCCTTGCTAAATATTTATTTATTGATGGGGTTTTTTGCATTGCAAGAATCATATTTGAAAAGGTTAAATGATTTTGTTAAATATTCCCTCCCCCCCAGTTCAATAGCAATGATCGGCTGCATACACTTTTTGTGTCTCTATAGGTTTCTATAATGATCATATGAATTACCATGCTATGTATTTTGATTTCAGAAAGTAAAAGTCCATGAATTTCTGTTATTGACCCACAAGAGTGGATTTTCATGTTGAAATGTGAAAAAATTGAAACCATTCTGAGTCTAATGGATATTTATTAAGCTTGACAGAAAATTATTTTCCCTTTACATGGCAAAATTTGAGACTTTTCATTTAGTCACATTTTTAAATAGAACACAAAATAAACCAAAAAATCTTTTTCATGAGTAAAAGAAGAAGAAGGAAAAACGTACTTAACACTTTGGTTATGATGTTTTCTAATTTTTTATCAATTGTAAAATTAAATTAGTTTGTGTAGCATTCAATAAAATTTTGAATGTTTAATTAATTTTATTTTCCCCTTTTTATTATATTTAGATGTTGTTAAATCTATTTCTGCGAAAAAGTTAGATAAAAAAGATACATTTATAATGAAACAATTATAATCAAAGGTGTTATTATGACACAAATAGAGATATAGGTACATTTAGAATCAGGAAAAGAAGCTCCCTTTTTCCCACTGGATACCAGGGGTAATGGAAACTTGATTTCCCATTTTATCTCTGATGTAGACTTCTCATATAGCTTATTTAAGCTACATAATCTCTTAGACTCACTGCAAGAAGTGCAGTGAAGATTAATGAGCTACCATTTGCTAAGGCTGGGAGGCTGAAAGCCATTTAAGAACAGGACTACATTTGGGTTTGGATAAAATCTTAGTCTGTCCTAATTTGTCTATAACAGTAACTGGTCTAAAGATGTCTTTTGGATTTTGTTTGCAAAGAGCCCAGTAAATTACTCAGAGGTTTATGAGAAGTTGTTGAGAACCAGAGCTGAATTTTGCTCAGTTCTCCTCTGTGAACCTATGACTAAATTAATTCCTTCCTCTGACAAAACATCACAATTTTTAATCTGTGGGTTCTTTTTTTTCAGTTCAAGGCCTGATTTAACAGTACACAAGACAAACTGCACCCATTAAAAGTAAATCAAGAACAATTTATAACATGAACATCTTCTGCAACAAGCAATTTGGATGGAAGGTTGGAGCCAATTTGCACAATATACAATTAAAAACAGCCATAGGAAAGCCAGTCCTAGTTAAATTTTGACAGTTGTTGAAGAATTGCAATATTGATCAGTTACTTTACCTTATCTTGTTTTTAAATAATTAATTACATCAAATTAAAGAATAGAGAAAGAGCAAAGCGCAGTAAGTTGTACCTAATATTTTAGGTATTTATTAAAATGTCAGCACTATTTATTTATATACAACGTGATTTATAGACAAATACAGGAGGAGTAAAGAGAAAAAAAAGTAAAACAGACAGAAGCAATATACACAGTAATTTTAAGTGAATATAAGTTAGCTTAAAAATTCTCTGTCTCTAATGAGAACTAAGTTTCTGAGCAAGAATCCTAGAAGTTAGTATGAGTGGTTTTATTGACTATAGAAGTATTTTTAACATGCCCATATTATTATTTAGTTCTTGTACCCAGGTAGTGCCTAAGGGAGCAGTTAGAATCACTGATCTCTGTTTTGTTGAGTACTTTACGGATAAGACAGAAAACACGGTTTCTGTCTTAAGAACCTGACAACTCACTTTTATATTCAGCTAAAATTCTGCACGATTTACAATGACATTGAATACAACAGGAAACAAATGTTAAGCCTAGGGTTGTGTATTCTACCTTACTCTGGCTGAAATTAATGGAGCTTCTGCAAATTTGTCCAGGGTGAAGTATAATGAAAACTGGTTACATAAGGAAGAAGCCACATCTGTTTCTAAGAAAAATGAGACAGGAATAAACACTGACTACAACAGAACTCCCCAAATTTAAGCAGAGTTAGACAAAGTCTATTGTGCTCTGGTTTTGCAGGAGTATGATTCATTCTAAAAGGAAGTTAATTTGGGAAGTGTCCCAGAGGGAGTAAGGAAATGGAGTCTTTGCAATTGTACTTTCATGTACTGGTGGCCACATTTTCCTCCTGAGTTCATAAAATATAGGGAAAACGCATTGTGTGACTTCAACTGGAGAGAAACAAATACCTCTGTCTGTGGCACAGTGCAATATCTTTCCTACTCTGAAAATTTTGATGCCTGTGTAGCTCATCAGGTGACTGATCTCCTGCACCTCATACTACATGCTGAAAGGCTAGAGAAAAACTGCAGCATTGTAATGGGAATGTAGGAGCTGGCAGAAGCACAGCAAAGAGACAAGAGGGTAATGCCTGCAGGAAACCTTGGCATAACATGGCACCCAACAACAGTTGCAAGTGTCTTTCTGTCCTCATACTGCTATCACTCTCCTAGCCACGGAAACCTGAGAAACTTTGAGGCCACAAGCCTCTTGGATCACAACTGTGGTGCATGACACTTTCATCATCCCAGAACATGCTGGCAGCAAAGGCTGCTTTAAAATCTATTCATATTATGATATATTCTTGCTTGTTGCACACAAATTTTGCATGGTGAAAAGCATGTTGTGGAGACATCTCTTCCTTTTAACTCTATCTACTTGGCAATCTTGCCTTTGTAAATAAGGAGCAATATTGAAAAATACCGATAGAGCACGACAAGTGATTTGTTTTTCCCTCAGTTATTTCTAGCTTGAATTTATTTTTCTTTGTAGTTTTACTCTCTTCTAACTAGGCAAATTTATGCATTTTTTCACTTGTTATACAAAATGTAGAAGAAAATAACCAACAGTCTGAATAAACACACTGAGCTAAAACACCTAAAACATTTGGATTGAGCCCAGGAATCAGGCTCAGCACTACTGTAGACTACGAATACATTTTTGATGTTAGCATGCCAAAGGGCATATGATTGGATTTTAGTGCTGTATAAGAATTCTTTGGGGTATTTCAGTCCCTAAAAATACAGTTGTTAATACTGCAGCAGGTTTTCCCAGGACAAATCTATACTCACATATGTGTTTCACTATTGTACAGAAAATCAGCCTAATCTAGTTAAAGCTCATTCTTTGAATCAAGAAAACCGGACAAAATAGGGAAAAAAAAACGTATCTTGGGCTAAGAAGCACATAATTTTTCTAATTTTAATCTTAAGACTTTGAGTAACATAATCAGTGTGAATTCTCATTTATAATATATATAACTATAGACTCTTTCCCCTCTCTGACAGAAGCTGTCCTTATTTTCCATTTCTTGAGAAGTAGCACAGTGAATTTTTCCATGTGTTCTTAGAAGAATTCACAGTTCATGTAAGCAAATATCCAAAGAACTGTTAGGCTGTTCCCCTTTAAATCTCTTTGCAAGATGCTTGTGATACAGCCACAGAACAATTGCCCATTGCTATGGATTCAGTAAAATTGAGCGCCAAACTCATTTTGAAGATCTGATTGTATGATACTGATTATCTGTCTTAGCTATCCATTGCTTGTTGTCTAAAGAGTGGGGAATTAGTTGTTTTCTGCAAGGGGTATTTTTCTTACAGTTTTAAATAATGTTTTGTACAAAAAAAAAAGGCACCAAATTTTCTAGTACAACAGGATCATGCACGGTCAGACTCGTATTACTGTTGCATTCCTAATGATAACCAGTATGTCAGTGACAATAAGTATTAATTTTAATCAAAAAGCTCCATACTTCAAGACAAAAATATATTTGAAACAATTTATTTTGGTTCCATTGTTTCCCATAGGCTTCTTTACAGAGTTCTCAGAAAGACTGGCAAATAAAATCCTGCCATAGTAAAGATCAGAAGGGAAAAAAAAAAGCTATTTTTGGATAGTTCTTGCTCTTGCTGCTCCTCCTTCTATGCATTCATTTCTTTCCCCCATCTGGTCCTTGCTTTCCCTCCAAAATCTACGTTCTGTTCATTCCTACAGCATAGGACTTCCTTTGAGGTACCATACCAAAGTATTTGGACAGTGAAAAAATCCATAGCCCTGGCTTGGAGGACCAATATCTAAGACTTCCTTATAGAGGGTGGTGCTGGGACCTTCAGTTAATGTGAAAAAAAATCAAAAATACAGAGCACTAAAATTTATGTGAATTACAAAGACATCATCCTGGCTAACTAGGGATTGTACCTCTATACTATCTTAAATTGTATCAGATCAGCTTTATACTATCCATTAGGATTAAACTATAATAAATAATTATTATGTGCATAATTTTACACATGTATCTACAGAGATACATATGTACATATATTTATATATAAACATAAATAACTGTGAAAAATGCTTTATGTCCACCGGTCCAAGTAAAGACTGGATCCTACCTTTTTTCTTGTCTGTTATTGAGATTTTAAAATTTCGTCCCTGGAAAAATAATTGTTCCTAGGTTTATAGCAAGATGAAAACTTCAGTGATGGTGTAAGATGGAAATTCTACACACAAAATATGAATGCATACATATGAACATCCAGTGTCTTAGGAGGGCTGATTTCACCAAATAATTCTGGAAAAGAAAGACATTTTGTCAAAGTGTTTGGTTTTATAGTTAAAAAAAAATAAATTTCAAGTATTGGTTTTAGTACCACCATCTTATAATAACTGCAGTCAACGTTCAGCAACAGATAACATCAGAGACATATTTCCACTCATGTCTACAGTAAAGGGTTACCAGCTACTTCATACTTAAGTATATTATTCATGTTGCCCTATTTATAGGATACTGTTGTACCAAGGTGGATGATCTCAGCAAATGCCTTTATCTCAGCATCAGTACTGCACTAGGCTTTTGCATCAATGTGCCCTTGAAGTACAAAGCCTTCATGTTTCAGCTCAGTTTTCCAAGTGAGAAACTTTGGTTTTACATTGACACAACCCTAAAGTGTCATGTCAGGTGAAAAGTGCAGAAAGGGGAACAATTTTCACAATACATATATAATAATAGTGATTATTTACAAGAATATCTTGAAAAAAACTTGAATAGAAAGTTATGTTTAACTCATTACTTTCTCTTCTTTTCTCCTTCTGGTTAGTAATAATGAAATTTATTCCAAGTTCAGCATCTGGATTATTGGCACATTTAATTGGAGGATATTATTATTTCCTTAGGTTATTCATATATTTCTAACCGTTCCCATTTCCAATTGAATTTATTGTGCCAGATACTCTTTCAGAAATTAATGCCCTATCTGAAGCTGGTTGAGTTCAGTGGAAAGTGTGCTTCGGACTTCTGTATTGGAGTCAGGTTCCATAAACCTTACAAATCACTCTTGCAGGCAGTAGGGTAATCTTCTAATTGAGCATAGCCATCAGCTGGTGAACAGAAACCATTTTCCAGTTGAATTCATCAGCTGCATCTCACTATAAAAGAGTAAGCAGGTAAGACAGAACAGTTTTAAAAAGTTAAGATGGCTGAGACATATATATATATATGCTGTCTATCATCCAAATCCGGCACAGTAATTCTCTGTTCAGTGTGAGAATATAACAATGTGTAAATGTTTCATTAATTCAGCAACATGGTTTTAGTTGATTTTATTGCATGAATGTTATTTGTTGGATTTGAAAGTTTGGGAAGTGCTGTCTGTCTGTATGTCTTCCATATTAATTACAGCTGTCTAGATGATAGGAATTCTTCATAATAGAAAAATAATAGAATGAAATAAACCCCAACCCAAATTTCAGGTGTAACAGAAAATTATTTAGGATTCTTTTTTAAATGGCATCCCCAAAAACAATCAAGTCAATGAGACTGCCTTCTTCACAACTCTTTCTTCTCTTCTTCTCAGGAGAAGATGGCTGTATGTTTAAGTAATTTTTCTAGCATATTACAGAAGAAATTTAAATCCCCTCCAAAAGGAATGCATTCACCAGAGGTGTCCACATTTGCAGTGTGGAGTGTTACACAGCTGTATGCTCCACAGTCAATACTGAGACGTGAGGAGTAAATTGCCCCTTTATCCCCATCTGTGTAATGTGAGATGGGTGGGAATGTAACGCTGCAGCTTCTTTCCTGCTTCGTGGACAGCGTGCCAGAGAAAAGCTGGGCTGCTGTGAGCTGCCAATGATAAACAGGGCAGAAGTCTAATGCCCACACCCACACAAATGCATTCATGGAAGTTGCGACCATTAGGGTGCTTCTTCCAGAGAAATGAATCTCGTCTCCTCTCTTTCTGACTCCAGTCTTGGGAAGTATTCTAGTGAAATTTTTGTGGAAGCAGACATGTTGCCACTAAAAGCTACAGTTGACATATCAGTGCTATTTAATGGAATTTTTTTTTTTTTTAATTCCATTCTGTTTTCACATCACAGTTTTTAACTGTTAGAGGAAGTGGTGGGTGTAGAGGAACAGCAATCTCAGCAAAAGCTCAGAGGAAAATCAGTGAAATTAGCTGTGAGCCCAAGAAAAACCATGAGCAAGTAAGGGAGGTTTTTAAAAAATAAACAATGGGAAGTCTATGAATTCTGCTCCTAAATATTTTAGTCTGCTTGATACTGCCATCTTAAATCTTTCCGCTGATCAGCTTTCTGTCATCTGAATGTTTACACTATTGATGATGGTTTCACTTCACTAGGAAATATTAGTCTGTTGCTAGGAAGTAAACATGGTAACCAGGATGCTATAAAACCACTAGAAATTTATATTAACTTTCTTAAAGCAAGATTCACAATTACCTATTCACATAGGTAATACTGTATGCTCATATGGTAAGTCTGTGAACCTTTGGTAATAGGAAAGCTTGAGAAATTTCTTTCCTGAAATGAGAAATTGCAATATTTTCTTGCAAAGTGATTACCGAAGAAGAAACATCTGAAAAATTGGCAGGGACATTAATGTGCTGGCTCATATAGTAGATGATTCTGAGAATGAAGTGAGTGATATACAGCACAAGCCTTTGGAGAGCAAAGAAAAAACCTGTGTAAATAATCCCTGTTATAGGTGTAAGGATTCTAATTCAGGTACTGTACTTCCTTAAAAATCTAAAAAAAAAACCCTGCTCTGATTTAGTGATCCTCTACAGATAGAAAACAACTGCATGGTTGTTTGACACTTCCCTTTCTCTTACCCTTTGTCTAGTAACCATATGAATCAACACTAAAATATCTTTGAGTTGGAATGGAAACTTTTGCACTACCACTCTGCAGAAATGTCAGGAACTTCACAGGTACAAGGCAAGCAAAACATCACATGCAACTTCTGAATCTGACTTCTGTGGGAAAATTGCAATTGTTTCTGGCTAGAATCTTGCATGGTCCTATGGGAGTGCCAAGGCTATTTATGTTTTAAGCTTTATTAGTATAAGATGTAGGATTATTATTTTCCTGGAAGAATCTTGGGATAGGGCTTTGTGGTTGTTTGCTGTTAAGTGGAATGTCTAAATAAAAGTATAGTGGTTAGACAGAAATAATGGAATGTGATATTTGCCATATAAGGATGTCTTTTTTTCTCTTTCCTTTTCAATAGTATTGTAGATAAATTTCCGCTTTTGTGTTTGTATTTTCAAATCTGTAATTAATCAAGAGCTAATTTTATTGTACATTTGAGTGTAATTACTTTTTTTGTGGGCCCAATCTGGTATTTAGACCTCTAGATGCTTGAGAACAATCACAATTATTTAAAAGCATAATTAATTGCAATATCAAATAGGCCAGCAAAAAGGTGAAATTCTCTTTGGAAATTAGCCCTTCTACATTATCTATTTTTTTATAAAATACATACAGTAGGCCAATTCCCTTTTGAAAAGACAAATCACTCTTTCTCCTTCCTCACTGATGATGTAAGAAGCAGTCAAAAAGAAATGATTAGACTAGGCAATACTGCAATTCATTTATGTATCACAAAAAAACATTAAACACAGCAGTATTGGAGATGGCATAGAAGTTCTAAACCTTTTTTCTGAACATTTGGCATATATCAAATTTTCATAGAGAAATCTATAAATAGAAAAATCTTACTAAGTGTTCTTGGAGAATGGACTATGAGGAAAAAAGAGATTTTTACGGATATTTCTTTAACTATTTCATAGAAATGTAATACACAGTTAAATATATTAAAGTAGAGCTTTTATTTCAGAGTTCAGCAATTGCCTCTGAAATTGCTTTGTCATATATTGAATTTTATCTATTTCTTATTGTATTAAAGAGCAGCTTTCCTATTTTACATATAATGACTTCCATTTAATCCACTTATTGGTAATATGATCTGCTGTCCAAATATCTGGAACTGCATCATGAGAAAATAAATAACTATTTTTATCTATGTTAGCTTTAGGCAAATATTTCTGGAAAATTTAAGAATCCTCACCAGATTTTAGTTTGTTTTTAAGGGGAAAAAAGAGAAAATACTGTAACAGACCCAAAAGAAAAAAAACTAACACAAAATAAATGAGTAATTAAAATAAATTATTATGCAGAACATGATGGTCGTTTGGATAACAAGATCAGCTGTTTATTTCAACTTAAGGAACAGGAACAGACTTAATGTAAACAAGAAAGAGGTCACCCTACAGATGCATTGTTGTTGTACTAATTCTCTAGAAATTACTGCTAATTGAACTTAGACAAATATTACCACATATTATTCTTTGCTTTTAGTAGAGAGATTTGATATCCTGGTATATAACTGGGTCACTCATAATGGGGACAACAGCAAATGAATCATGTCTCAGAAATATGTCTGAGGAATTAACAGTGGAGTAAAGACAGGAAAAGCTATCTAAGAGTTTTCAGGGTGCAACAAAATGTCAGAGAGAATTAGACCCACTGTGTACATCTTGAACATGCAGGTGACAAATATGAGTCCTGCATTTCCTCCAGAGCAAAACTCAGGTTGACTTTTTCATCATAGGTTCTGAATATCTGGTAGGGAGGACATTTGCACCATTTGCACTTGCATCAGTCTCTTTTATTATGGACATACAATTCCCTGTGAAGGACTTGGAAATTACCCAGGAGCATTTCAGAGGATGACCATCCAGTACTTTCCATACCAAGTACGTGTCAAATTCATCACGGTCTGGTATTTCAGTCTGACTATTTGGAGCCAAGAAAAATTTTGAATTTATGCTGTCATTGCTATCTTCAAAAGATGGAAAGATAAGATAATCAAACATAAATTTGAATCATTATAAGCATTTACAAGCCTTTACTTGTTAGTTGACCACCTAAGCGCTGGAAGAACAGTCAGAATTTAGCCCCCCTTCCCTACCAAAAATTAAATTACTGGAAAGTAATTTAAGAAAAGAAACACATTAAGGTTTCTACCTATATTGGTCTGAAAGTCTCAATCTTCTGTTGAAAATAAACCCAAACCCAAGACGTGTTATTAAATCAGGCAAATTTGAACTATAGAGGGAAAAAAAAATCTTTAAATTCTTAAATTCTCTTACCCAGTATCTCCCTATAAGGCACACTGAATAATCACTGCCTGAGGAATGCTGAAGGGACATTATCTTTCTGGCAGAATATGTTACTGCCTGTGTCATTTTAAGTCCTGAAATGTGTTAAATGGTCAACCGAAGGACATGAGTGAGAACCAATCTATATCTGGGGTGTTACGGCCCACTATGAAACATTGGAAGAACCTATTCTGTAACCTTGTTTTAAGTCAAAGAGAAAATGATTTTAAATCATGACCTTCCTCCACTTATGAGAATGTCCTAATTTTTGAGTTCTGTTATTGTTGTCTACTTTTGTTGAACCAGGATACTCACCAAAGCTGATGTAAAGGTGAGTTTAGAAAGATCTTGGACCACTGCTCTGTCAGAGACAAGAAAAGAAAGTAGGAACTGGATTAGACGAGGCCATATTCTGATTTTAAGTACTTGAATTGTCTTTGAAACTTTTAACACCTCCCAAAGAACTTTCATGGCATGTTCACTTTTTTCCCCTATGTGAATCTTGAGTGACAGTATGATGCTGGAGGTTTTGCATTATTTCCTTGAGACTATTTCCTTCTCTCAGAAGAAGAAAAATCTTACTGCATCTGGTTAAGAAGTGAACAGACTGCAGGAGATAAAAATCAGCATTAAATAACCGAGTATTATCTCTTAGTATGTTAAAAGAAATTATTTTGACAATAGCAAATCTTCAGCCAAATATATTTCTAAGAAATATCTCATGTAAGCAGAAATAAGACTAGGAACATCAAATAATAGTAGCATAAATTTGTGATTGCCACAGCTTGCTTGGGTATGAAAATTCCTTTTCCCAAACCTCTCCTGGCCCAAGAGATGTTATCAGATAATAATTGTTCCCTAGAGCTGTGGTAACTATTGCTGTATGACTCCAAAGGAGCATAGATATCCAAAACAGTCATTAAGCATTCCTTTTAAGTAAAAAAATGGATACTTGTTTTAAAATAGGTACTCTGGGAATACTTCTGCTTGGCTGAAAAATAGGACCAAAGGAACTGACAGATATAAGAATAAATCCTCTCTGTGGTTGACTCACATAATATTCAGGTTTGATTTAAGATTCATTTTGAGAACACAAAGAGTTTCAGTTTCATCTTCTCTGCCTCCAGACCACACATTATTGCATGATATGAGACATCACCTTCAGATTTACATATTTTAAAGTATAGGTGGGAATCCTTTAGTATATGTGATAACATGTAGTTTTAAATTTAATAAGGATAGCAGAAGAAATGCTAAGATTAGACACAGCTGTTGTATAAGTTTATTTGCTAGGTTTCCTAGGTTTCATTGCCTAGCAGGCAGCAATACGTACTTTCTAATTTCGCTATTCTAGTACACTGATTTTTTTTCTTTCTTCCTTCTTTACTTAGGTTGTTTTTTGCCTCTCTGCATCCTTGAGAAGATCATCATTTAAAATGTCTGAAAGAAAAAGGGGTGGCTGCTTGTCTTGCACAGCTGCTGAAACTGATTGTCTTTTCCAACCCAGGCTTTCTCCTTTTGGTGGCCTGACTGCTTTGGTATGGACTTCCTTGAATAATTAGCTAAGGATTGCATACTTCACAGGACTGCATTAGGCACACCAGATGTAATTTGATAAAGTTAAACCAAATAATCTATTAGAATGATAACCACTTCTAAAGTACTTGCTATGCTTCTGAGCTCAGCTCTGCTGCCAGCCTCCAAGACTAATACACTTGGTTGTCATCTCTCACTGTCACAAGTTTCCTACAACTTTTTGTTAATACAGCATGTAGGAAAGATATCCAAGTAACAGCCTTATAAGACAGAGAAAGGAGGAAGAAAGGAATTCCATGAGTTCCTTCGCCTCTAGGAACTCTGCAGCTGGTTCCTTCTTTTCTCCTCCTGACTAAATATGTGAAAATCTGTTATCAAGTCAAATCTTGCTTTTGGCATGTTAAAAATATACTAATTTTGTGTGCTCCAGCACACATTGCAATTAGACATCAGTGAGTAAAACTGATCTAAACAGGATGGAGTCAGTATCAAATCTTATGTAGTTTGAAGTGATGTTTGGATGATCTGACATCCTTGCCTAGGGTATCCATTAAGTTTGGCATGAACAACTTTGGACATGGAACATTTTTACCATATTATTTTAGGACTTATGCACTTAGGACAAGTGCAGACAGCGCCTGAAAGACCTTTACTGCCTTAGGGCCAAGGAGGATAACTGAGTGAGGCAGATAAGACCCACAGAGGTGAATGTTTTGCTATTTTCATCTGTAGGGGACTGTCCCAAATGTGGCTGTTAAAAAGTGGCTGTTAATCTATTCACTGTGTACTTGTGGCTGTGGTTAATTCTCCCCATCTGCAGAACTTTGCATTTCCCCTTGCTAAATATTATGTGATTCACCTCTGTCTGTTTGTCAAACCTATTGAGGAGGTTGCTGCTCTATATGGCAGTGTACCAGCCGGGAACAGTCTGGTGTGCCGCCAGTTCCCGCAGTTCTGTATTATTTTTGAAACTGCTGAGGATGCAGTCCATCTCCTCCTCCAGGTCTTAAATTTCAATAGGACTGGTCCCAGTATTGACCCCTGGGGTATACCACTGGTGACTGGCCTCCAAGTGAATCTTTGCTACTGTCCCTAACTCTCTGGACATGGTTGTTCAGTGAGTTTTCACTTCACTTCACTGTCTCCTTATCTTTGTCAACCTCTCTATGAGGATTTTATTATAAACCATGACAAAAGTTTTGCTAAGTTGAGGTAAATAGCATGAACTGCTCTCCTCTTGTCTCTCAAACCAGTCATCTCACTGAAGTTGTTAAAGTATGATTTTTCCTTCATAAATCCATGCTGACTACTCTTGACCAACTTCTTGTCATTCATGCGTTTGGAATTAGATCCCAGGTGGATTTTCTCCATCACATTCCCAAGGAATAAGATTAAACTATTGCCTCTTAGGATCCAGGACATCATCTCCTCATTACTGTAGCCAAGGCTACCCTGACTTTCACATCCTTAAATATTTCTTTCTTGTTCATAAATACCAAACCCAGCAGAGCTTTCTTTGCTGGTTCTTCAGTCACCTGGACTAGAAATTTGCCTTCAACACATCAAAAATCTTCCAAATTGCCTGAGTCCTGCTGTATTGTCTATCTAGCAGATGTTAGAGTGGTGTAAGTCCCCCATAAGAAACAAAGCCTTTGAATGTGAGGCCATATCTAATTCTTCCTGAGCAGGAAGTCTAGATTGGATACTGACTACAATAGCACCCATGCTGGTCTGCCCACTAGTTTTTATCCATAAGCTCTTGACAGATTCCTAGATGCATCACGGAGGCAGACCTTTATGTATTCAAGCTGTTCCACATAAAGGGCAACTCCTGCTTCTCACCTTCCCAGCCTTTCCTCCTAAAATCCCTGTATCCCTCCATTGAAGCACTAACCCATGTGCACTTTTCCACATGTTCATGTAGTCTCCATGTATTATAATACAGCTGTGAAGAAGAAGAAGATTGGAGGGAAATGATTGCTTTAACAATAAGAAAGAAAACCAACCTGGCTTAAGGCAATCTTTTACTTTACTTATTTATATGATCAAAATAAGATTTCATAAATGGAAACATCTAGTGCCTGCTTTGTATTAGTATGACAGTTTTAAGATGTAGGGAGTACAAGACTTTGGCTCAAAACTGACTAGCTGATTAAATTTGATAGCCTTGTAATAGAATTTTATAAGACTTTGCAGAGGTGTATGGTATAGAATTGTGCCTGCATGTTGAATAAGCTTTTAGCCTTCTTTTTTTTTCAATACCGGTGCTGTGCGAGCCAGGCTATGAAGTATATTCCTTAACTAAAGGATTTGCTGTGTTTAATTTATGTAGAGGGACAAGCACATGGGAAATATCAGACTTTTCAGTTATTTGAATCAAATTAACTAATAAAATGTGCACTTTGCAGACTGTACAGATGCTTGTGTCCTACTTTTTGAAAATTACTTAGAAGACATATAGCTGAACTGCTTCCTGCACTCTTCTTTTTATCAGCAGTACTGTCTTACTCCAGTATTGCTAAAGCTTAAATTAACTTTCGCCAAAGTTTGTTTAGAAGATATTTCAGCTACAGAGATAAAAGACTAAACTGAGGCTAATCCAATCACTTCTGAAAGTGATACATGTTATTTTCTACAGGTATACAAGTTATTTTCTACAGGTATAAGACAACTTTTTTTTCTCTTTTAAATCTTATATTTCTCTTCTATTTCAGATTTTGCTATAGAGGACCACTGTAATAAAAAGGAACTCAGTGTCTGATAACATGGTTTTTATAGCAACGTATTATTGTGATGAACGTATTAGTGTGACAATTAGGAACAACGAAAGAGATACTTTGGGTGACTTTGGAATATATTCCAATATAAACAAAATGCAAAAAATTGTAATACAAAAAATCTATTGGTGATCAATATATGCTGCTATGTGTTTTGCAATACTAGAAAATTTAAGATGCAAATAGAGTAATAGTAATAGAAAGCAATGCTGAAATGCTTTCTATTTAGATAGATATTCCTACAAAGAAAATAATTTAGAAAAAAATACTTGCATATGAAATTAATCTTTATCAACACTACTAATAAGAGCAGTGTATTCCACGAAGAACAGAATAGTTCATATTGAAAGATCTAATAGACAGAACCCGGATTCTTCTGAATATTTTTCTTTGTACAAATTTGTATAAATGGAGTATACGAATGCACACATGTGTCAACATCTTTCTTACTGCAATAGCTAAGTAAACCCAGGATATAGTAACCCAACACTTTTTCCTTCACTAGAACATTTTAGAAACTTCCACTGTTCTATATATATTTAGCCAAATTTGAAGACAAAATAACAAAACCCATTTACAACAATGGGGAAATCAAGTGGGAGGAAGCCAGATCTTAAGAATATTTAGAGAATATAGGATTCGTATGTATCATGAAGAACCAAAATGTTGTTCTACAGCAAATGTTCTTCTCATATACAAAGCCATTTGTAACTTTACATGATCAACTATTTTCCTTTGTCTGGTTTCAGATTCATAGTATAGGAAAAACGTGGTAGGGACTGAAAATGGGAGTCATTACTTACAAAAACCATGTTGGTAGAACCTCAGGGATATTACTACAGCTCTACATTTCCCTACTTTCTGGTAAAAACCAGAAAAGTATTATGGCAAGGGTTGAAAAAACTCAAATGACAGTGAAAGCAATTTCTGTTGCTGAGTTTTGACTTCCCTCTGTTTAGATACTTGTACTACTAGTTTTTACTAGTGCAAAGGAATATGGGTTTTGCAATGAAAAGCCATTTTTAAAGATATTGTATATTTCTTGGCCTTCAATAATGTGACACGTACCATATCTATAGAAGTGTTTATCACAAAAATAAGGATAAAAATCTTTGAGATACCCAATCACTAATCTGAAAGAAATCAAAAGGACAGTCAGAGACACTGAATAATAAATTGACACAGGGATAAAAAAATCTGAATTCCCTTTAAAATAAAGGATCGTGATGTCTCTTCTTGACCATCTGCAAATTAATAACTTTGAACTGCAACAGACTACCCATCATTTCATGTAGAAATGTGTTCCCACTCCTCTCTGGAGTTTTCTAGATGTGGAACATTGTGTGAAGGCTGAAAATTTTGCAATGAGTACTTAGCTTTCCATGATATATAGAAGTCATATGTGTCAGAACTTGTTTTAAGCCTTGATTACAAGATGCACCAGCTACCCAGTTGCTCTCTCACTCATCCTCCTCAAGAGGACAAGGGGAGAAAATAAGATTAAAATCTCTTTGGTTTCAAGAAAAAGATAGGGAGATTAGTGACCCATTACTATCCCTGCCAAAAAAAGACTTGGTTTAGGGGAATTAATGCAATTCATTGTCAATTAAAATACAGATGCATGGTGAAAAATAAAGACAAATTAAAACAACACCTTACCCCTGCCCCGATGTTTTTATTAAACTTCACATCACTCCTTCACTCACAACTCATCTTTATCCTTCCCACAGCCCAAGCAACACAAAGGGGATGGCAATAGAGTCAGTTCCTCTATGCTTCTCCTTTTTCTTCACGCTTTTTCCTGTTCCACTCTGAGTCCTTCCCATGTTCTTCAGGATTGTCGTGGTTTTAGCTAAACCCTTGTAAGCCAGGTAGAGAATTTTCTCCCTTCCCCCTTGCCATGAAGTAGTGCTTTACAACACAAAAAGACCTAGCCCCATGGCTGATGGCCGGACATTAGTCTTGTAGGAGACAAGGCAGATAAGGACTTGCACTTTACTTTTTCCTCTTGTCTCCTGGACAATGAAGTGGGAGGAGTTTGGGGGGGGCTTCAGTGTAGCTGAGGTGGGGAGGGGAGGCTGTGTGTGTCAGTGAGCTGAGGACCTGCTGCAAGCTGCAAACGCTGCCTGGTTGGTTTTTTCTCTTTCTTCCTGCCGGAGGGGAGTTTTG
>JAYRBT010000082.1:136872740-136908246 GCA_036023395.1 Myiotriccus ornatus | reverse complement strand
CCCTCTGCCAGGTGTAAAGTTCCATCTTCAGTATCCCAGCTTACAGAGAGCCCAGGGCCAGCTGGGCTCCCCCACAGTACCCCTGTCACTGACGAGTTCTTCCTTGGCCAGTGGCAGATCTGTCCTGTAGCTGGCTGGTGCTAGCTTTACTAGACAATGGGGAAGCTTCTGGTAGCTTCTTATGGCAGACAACCCTGTAGACACCCCTGTAGACACTCCTTTACCAAGACCTTTCCACACAAACATAATACAGATACAGAGAGCTACTTATTGCTCCAATTTTATTGTATGCTGCTACTGTGACACAGTTAACTCTACATTAATCACAGCTAGAATGCTGCATGTTTCAGTATGACAACAAACATACATGGAATATATTAATTAAAAAAAGAAAGAATTCTCAATTTGCAGGAAAGAAATGTCCTTGATCATAGGTATTGGAGAGCTAAACTATGATTTCTTTTCAATTTTTCCTTCAACGCTTTTGTCTTTAGTAGATCCTCCATAACAATCTTTGTAGGAATTTCTTCAGAATTAATACATCTCTGTGTTTTAGTAGCTTTACAGACTACAAGGAGGCTTCTATTTCAATTTTTTTTTTCTTTATGTCTTCTGCTTCTTGTAGTTCGCATGCCATTGTAGTTCTCCTTGTATTGTGCTGGAATGGTGTCCAAGTCCAGAGTGACTGCATTCCCTCTTTTAAACAGTTCCCTTATGCTTGTGTGCATCTAACCTTTATTTTATTTATTTTTTTTTTAAATAAACAATCAAAACAAATACATAACTATGGGTACCCTAAATTAAACTTTTCAACTATTGTATAAACATTGCATTCTATCAGTAGTTCTGTTCCAGAATTTTTCTGCTGCAGGATGGATACCACAGAGTCTGGCACACATGCAGTGCTTGGCATTAGTTATTCATTCAACTCCTGAATGTTTATTAATGTTTCTTGACTGAATGATTAATGACACTGAGTCTGTTCCAGTGTGAAGTTTAAATTGTTTATGATTTATTTCCTTTATACCCACTCAGCTTTAAGCTAGTCTACTTTTACATCATATTCTCACCAGCTTAGAGTGTACATACAAAAGTACAACTTGACCTGGGAAATCGAACTCCTCCACTTTCTCACTATAAAGGCTTTATGCACAAGAAGAAACTTTAGGAGGTAGAATTATCAGCATATGAAGGAAGTCCTCAATAATTGCTTTGATACATCTCAGTGAATAAATACTGGCTATTCCTCACAGGATCAAGAGCAAAAAAGTGATTTTCTCTCTAAAAAACGTAAAAATGCATACATTTCTAGGTAACTAGAAGAGCAGTACATCAATCTTGTCACTAATCTGAAAAACACTGGACTGATTTGTGAAATTTACATCTATATTCTCATCTGCAAGGTACTCTTATTCCAAACTTGCCTATGTCTTGGAAACACATTGATCCTTATTCACCGTAATTACTCCATCAGAAAGAGCATATCAGATGATAAAGTACAAACATTTTAAGACATAACAAACATGCAGTCACAAAACAAGTAATTAAAATGTAAGCTTCATTTCTTGGTGAAGAGTGGTATAAAGTGCTCAGATACTCAAAGTATGTTTTTATGAGGTTCAATTCTACACTTTTAATTGTGTAAAATTTGATAGGATAAAAAGGTAAGTCTTTTGTGTGAAACAAAGAGCTCAATAGGACTAATTTACCTTAGTGTGTTCAATAAAACCCATCTGTCATACACCTAACAAAATTAATTATCTGCCTCATGTTTCAGAAAAGCAAAAGAAAAAAAAGTATGAAGTAACTGAGTGTAGTGTCAGGTGGAAGAGAAGATGAGGAGAAGAAGGAAAATAAGAGAGAAAAGTGGATTAGGATGAGACACCATGTATAATAGCAAAAATAAGGTTATCCGAGAAAAGAGAAGAAGCTTACAGGGTTGCTATCTTTTGATTTATTGCCATACACGATGGAAGAACATGTAGGGTTAACTAAGATTATGTAGCATTTGAAACCACAATACATCACATTATACCTTGTAAGCATATTTTTCAAACATTAAAAAACCACAAATCTAAAACATGTTGTGTGTGTAAAACTGAAACTGTTTTACAGTGTGCAATACAAGAAAAAGTGCATCATTTCAACTGACATTTGGACTAGCTGTCAAACAGAAAGCTCCTCGTATCAGTTGCAGTATATTGGATCATCCTTCATTGGCTGCAGCTAGGATGATAAAATGTTATAAGCAACAGCACTAAAAGTATGCTTCTATATTTCCTGACCAATCTGATGTCAAAAAATATCTTGAAGAAGGTGACTAGAATTTACTAGCTTGTATCACGAGAGTTTGTTCAGAATTTGGTAGTTGCTGTCAAATCTGTGCATATGTGTGATATAGCCATATCAGCTGCTTTAACTTGCTTAAGCTTCCTTGAAGAAAAGAAGCATTTCATGCTCTTTTTATCAGTACCACTCTCTATCCAGTCACCACAAGTTGAAAAATTACACTAGGACAGATAGAAAAGAGACAAACTTATATGCCAATATTGCCATAACCACTGAAATCTAGTCTTTAATGTATCAAAGAACTTTCATTATATTAAACTGATAGTTGTAATGAGATTTGTAGAGTTGTAAATGAACAGTGCTGCAATCATAAAACTTTTCACAGAAATCTCAGCATAAAGTCACGGTTTAGAGAACTTTAATTTACTATTGACTTAACCTTTGTTGACCTTAATTCTGGAAGACCAAAAAGTTGTCTCTTTTTCTAAAAGGTGTATCAGATATGATTTAGAACAGATCACTCCAAAATTCTAAATCTAGAAATCAAAGTTACAGAAAAATATTTAAATGAGTGTTTTCATTCTACTAAATGCATTCTGTCACCATCATGTTTTAAGACGTTTTCACAAATATTTGGAATAAAATGTTGTTTTCTATGTATTTGTTTTCTGATTTATTTCAGATGTCTCTGCCACACTCAGGACCTGAAGTGAGACATGAAGTTGCTTTATATATATTTTTAGTATTTTCAGGTCTCTGTGCCTACCAATGCCTATTCATTAAGTTATTTAATTTGGTATCTAACTCTTAGATTAAAAACTCTGTAAATGAAATTTCTTTCCATTCTGACTATTATTTCTCTGTAACACAGATCCAACTACTAATGTTTGTATGCAATAATAAAGGTTCTGCATCTGATTACTAGTCCACATCCTACTCCCAATACCATCCTCTTTTATAAAGATGGCTGGCTATTGTTGTAGTCATACTGCAATTCTATGTGCCATATGATTTGTTAGTATATTCTTATAACTTGAAAACAAATATTAGGAGAAAAAGTAAAGAAGTAGACTCCCATGTGATTAATAGTTCTTGTTCAGCTATGTAGAGATTCTCTGAAAGTGACCTCTGGGCTGTCCTAAATTATTGTTGTTAGCAGTGCATGTCAGACAGAAAAAATGCTTTATGTGTGTGCCTGAGGATTCGTCTTGAACATTTCTACACCAATAATTTTTACAGAGTTGAAATACTTTTATTATTTTCAAAAAAAATCAATGAACAAACAAATACTTTTGATAATTTTTTCCTTTGTTCATTCTCAAGGAGTATGGATATTGGAATTACGAAGGGATTTAAGGTTTATTTAATACAATATTTTTGTCTGATAGATAAACCCAAAATAAACCCAAAATGCTGTTTCTCCATGCATGGATGATTAAATTGAGTATCTGAACTTTTGAGAAAATTTGGATTTAGGGTAAAGTACATGATGTTTCTTCAAGCTGGCTGTTACTACAATGTGACTGAAAACTAACATCAAGGCTAAAGAAGTGGTCAGAAAATTTGAAAGTGGTGATAGGGACATGGACTGTGTCTGAAAGGTTGGCATGGGAAGAAGCTCTGTGGATCTCCCTCTCATTGCTTTCACTTCAACTCAGATCAGTGTTTAAGCAAAATCTTACTGGGAGAGATTTTCAGGATTTGATCTTCAATAACAAGAAGAGAATACTCGTGGCTTTTTTTCATGTTTCTTGGACTAGCTGGTTCAATACTATGTTAAAATAAATCTCTAGTTGACTTGGAACATAACTGGATCTGTCTTTTTTCTCTGCAAGGTAGATTGAAGCAATTTCTTACTTGTAATGCCAGTTACTACTGTGGGACACCTCCACTGCCCACCCTTGGCCTGGCTGATAGGAGTTGTTAAAACAAGTATGTGAATAGGGCTGTCAAAGGGACATCCTAAACTTCCTGCGAGTGCCTTTGCCCGAACTGAGCAATCTAAAAATGAAGATGACTATCAGATATTTTAGAGTAGTCTGGCTATTACAATGAGATTTTAGAAACGAAGAGTGATTGAGCTGGAAAAGAAAGATAAAGGAGGCTTGAGAATTTGCAAAATTTTAAGTTGTAAAATTTGTGAGGGAGAGACATAGAAGTGTGAACAGCAGTTATCAGAATCTGTCGATGCACTGCTAGAAGTCTCTCAATGACATCAGGACCTCTGACTTGGCCATCCAGAGCCATTGGATGCCATGACATATCCATGGGTGGATATGGCCTCACTGGGGGACAGCACAGGTATGTATAAAGGTGGAACAGCCCCATCACCCACAGAAGGTGTATGCAAGTGAGAGAACCCATGCAGCCAAGAAAGAGAGAGTGTGTCTTAGCCCACACTACCTACATGAGACAATGTGTATGCAATTCTATGTGTAAATGTGCATGGTTGTGAGGTTACATTTTGGAACTGGTTATAAGGAGTGTTTCTTAGCATTTGTTAAGTTTCTAATATGGAGGTTTATATATTGTATTGCTGATGTTGATCCTGAATAAATCACTGATTGACTGCTAACCACACATCGTTCATAAATCAATAAGTCATTTTGATATTGATTTGGTTTAAAACACATGAACTGTTTTTCCTCATTAAAATTTTCATTATGATGGTTGCATCAATAACTTCATGGACTCATTGAGAAAATGCATATATGTTTTTATATATATAACATAGTCCACCAGTTTTATGGATGATCCTTTACAGATGGATCAAAAGTTGTGCAACAGTCCCCTCTTTGCTTTACATTTAATTTGTAAAAGGAATAAATGCCTTAAACAAAACAGAACTAAAGATACATGGTGACATTTAATTGGGTTCTAGTTTAGCTGTTAGGTTTTATTTTACCCTACCAGCTGCTGGAAGTACATTTCCTTATTAAATTTGCAAACTCTTTGAGACAAGGGTGTTTTCTTTCTGTTTGATTGTGTGTTTTGCTTGTTTGAGATTTTTAATTTTGCTTTTAGGACACTGCCCAATATTCTAAGGGAAATATACTGCAATTTTAACATTCCTACATTAAAAATAAACAGCAATACAAATATTAATTCTAGAAATATGTATAAAGTGTGATAAAGTTTAATTCCAGATTTGGTAACTTTCAAGTCAAAAGGTTAATTGAAGTCCAAATCTAATCAACCTAGGCAGTATTCATTTTCATGAACCAAGCAAAAATTCTGTGTAGATAACAGAATTAAATTCTCCATTCATTGTAAATGCTGATAAAGTTCACTGATATTTTAAAATATTTCTGAAGGTAGCTCAAAATATGAAGAAAAAGCACTTAACACATTCTCTCAGATCACCAAGAACTGGAGTAACTGTATACTTGTTCTGTAGGTCCCCTGAGAGTGTCTGGTTTACGAAGAGCCCAGAAGGGATAAAATGTATCCCATTCTTGTCACAAGAAACTATAAAATGTCCTGTGTTCAAAGGGACTCACAAAGATCATCTGCGTAGAACTGCCAGCCCTGCACAAGATAACCCCAAGAGTCACACCATGTGCCTGAAAGTGTTGTCCAAACACTTGAACTCTGGCAGCTTGGTGCCATGAATACTTTCCTGGGGAACCTGTTCCAATGTCCAACAACCCTCTGGGTGTAGAAACTTTACCTAATATCCAACCTAAACCTTCCCTGACACAGCTTTCATGCCATTCTCTTGGGTCCTGTTGCTGGTCCCCAGAAAGAAGAGATCAAAGCCTGCCCCTGCGCTTCCCTTCATGAGGAAGCTGTGGACTGCTATGAGGTCTCCCCTCAGTGTCCTCTTCTGTAGGCTGAACATGCCAAATATGGCTTCATCTCACCGACCCTCATCATCTTTACAACCCTTCTTTGGATGCTCTCTAGTAGCTTAATATCGTTCTCATATTGTGACATTCAAAACTGCAGATGGTGCTGGAGGGGAGGCCACACCAGTGCGGAGCAGAGGGGGACAATCCGTCCCTTGATCAGCCAGCAAGGTTTGACTGATGCCTTCCAGGACACAGTTGGCCCTCTGGGCTGCCAGGGCACTGCTCACTCATGTTCAACCTGTCATCAGTCAGGACTCCCAGGTCCCTTTCTGTGTTGCTGTTCTCCAGCATCTTATTCCCAACTCTGTACAAAACAAAATAAAACCAACCAACCAAAAACCAAAAACAAAACAAAAAATCCAACCAAACCAGACCAAGCTAAAGCAAAACTAAACAAAAATAAAACAAAAAAACAATTTATCCAAAATAATGGATCCTTAAAATGTGTCTGTTTTTCTTTTCAAATCAGAGGAGTTAATTTTATAAAATCTTTCCTCAGTTTGCAGCATCCTTTTTCACTGGTTCATTCCAATGGGTTCATCTTTCTCACCTCTCAACAACTTCTAAAATTTTATTGAACTAAATCTACTGAAAACAAGAGATTTTGTGGTTCTAAAACAATTATCTTTTTTCTTTAATGCAGTAATAAGAAATATATTTTGGATCTTTGTGAAAAAATTAGAACTGTAAGCACATACTTGACTTCCTTTATTGGACAAGGATTTGTTTCATAGTTTGGTTGCTTCCTTACTTGCCTCTCTTCTGTTTGTGTCAATTGTTGTACTTGCCTAAGTTCTTATATATAGTGTATATATATATATACATATAGTAGATGGGGATAAGGCAGAAAAATAATAACTAGTCCTTCTTTCTCAAACATCCCAAGAAATAAAAGTTTCACATGTAAATTATATCTTTATATTTCTGTACTTTTTTAGAGAAACTTATATGGCTTAATACTAGGCATCAGATATTTTACTATCTCTAAAATGTGATAATAGCTTTGAAAACACATGGGTTTGCAGACATCTCATCATATGACACAACGTACTGTAAATTTAGCATTACTTTTCCTGATATAGCACATCCACTGTACAAAGATATGGGAGAAACTGCTGTGATTGTCAGAGCTGATGCTGAATAGTGGTAGCTTGTATTTTACCAGGCTTAATCTCCTAACATTTTTATAAAGGTACTTCTGATGATACGTTAGGAACTTAAACCAGGCTTCAGATTAACAACAGTGAAAGTAGTCACAAAAGTCTACTGTATTATGGATTTGGTGAACATTAGTGTTAATTGTGATTTAGAGATTCTGTGTCTTGGAGACAGGACCAAATAAAACATCACTATCATTCTGCTTGTTAATCAGGTTTCTTCGTATGTTTTCTAGAACTATACTATTGCATGCAATAGGAAAAAGCTCTGAGGAACTTGTCCTTCACTGGAAGTTTTAGAAGTTTCTTTCTTCCCTTAAGATGAGAAGTAACTGATGAATCATTGGTTGATTTACACTAATCACATTTTGAAGACATCTTTTTTTGATAGGATAATTAAAAAGCATTGTTCTTTACAGATCACTTTTGTTTCATTCTTACACAAACCAGATCATTGTTTTTATGGTAATCACTAACCTTTTAGTGGAGAATAGAGGAAGGGAAAGGGAAGAAAAAAGAAAGACAACAAACTGTCAGATGCTGACACTGAGTAGACTATATTAATATATGTATGTTATATACATATATTCATATATATGAATATTCCATATTTAATTTACTATATTGAAAAATATATTCAATGTTGTGGTAGGAAAACTGAATCAAACTAAGGGCAAAATGTTCTTAGAAGTGAAAATAACACTTGCTTAGAAGTGAGAAACAAACTCACTTGAGAAGAGAGCTTCCAGCCTTGGAAGGTCCAGACTGAATAGGACAAAACTTTTTGGCCCTTAGAATAATCGAGTTTCTAGAGAAATTCAGAATGTGTAAGAGATTGGCCAAATACAAAGTAACTGTACTTATTCATAAGAAGAAACAGCTATTAAACATATTTGCACTTCTACCTACTGTCAAGATGAACACAGGGTCTTAGGGATTTCTTGCACATGTTAAAAATATTCCTACCCAGATAGTGCAAAGGTCACAAAGCACAGTGTAGATAAATTCTCAGGATTTCTTGAATGTAGCTGTTATTTTCACATAAATCTTATAACTATCTTATTCATATATAGTCATATGCCTTATTCTTCTCTTACTCATGCATTTAATATAAATCCCTTATATTTAACATTTATTTTCTTAAGGGAAAAGGTGTGTGTGGGGTTGCTTTGTTTTGATTTGATTGTTTGTTTGTTTTTGTAGGGAACTTCAATTCCAGTGCAGTACTTTTTCACAATACACTTGTTTTCTGCACTTTGAATAACATATTGCATGATTCCTCTAGGTCAGTAAATGAATTCTGAATACACCAGCATCTAATTCTAAGTTTCCTGACAATTACAGGGTAGAAAAAACTTTGTGAGAAAAATGAACCCTAGAAAGAATGTGTGGGAGGACTGACACACAGTAAAAAGACCGTAAGATCACAGCTGGTAGGGAGAGGGAAGTACTACATTAGCACTGAGCGATTAACTTGCAGCAGATTAAAATGACTAATACGACATTAGCAAAGAAAACATTGTTCTGTCATTTATATAGAATCAAATGTGCTTGATGCCTCATAGATGGTTCTTATGAAGGAGGCTTAGTGACCTATGCCAGATATTATGCTGTTATATGTCATTAGGATAGGAAATCAGCATAAATTTCTCAATAATTGTTTTTGGTTGAGAAACTGTGGAAAAGAAGAAAATGGTGTCTTTCTCAAAATTTGGCTGAATCAAACTGGTAGAGGTGTAAAAAGAGCAGTTATAATATTGAGAGGTTTTGTAGAATCACTTGATATTTAAGAAAGATTAAGGGATAAAATTTTGATAACATTAACTCATCAGGAACCTGTGGTGTAATCCAGAAAGATAATGAGGATGACAAGAGGGTAAAGCCAAAGAGATTACTAATTTTTTTTTTAAAGTAATGACCTACATTGTCCTTATATTCATTTTGTATCCCTGCTCTGCGAAGGAGACAAATCAAATTTCTTAAAGTAAATCAGAATCCATTTGTTTTGGACGATAAAAAATAACAAATATAGTTTTAATTTTATTTCTTGTGCTGAATTTCATGCCATCTTCTGGTCTCATGTTTGCAATCAATATGAAAATGCTTTGCAAATTAAATGGTGATGCTTTTGAGGGAGAAGATACTGCTAAATATTTACTCACGTTATTGTTATTTCTTTTTGTAATTCTATCATCTGAGTTTGAGTTTGACTTATCAGTTTCTCATTCATAGTGGTGGGTTGACATCAGCTGGCTGTTAGATGCCTACCTTGCTTCTCTCTGACTCCTCTTCCTAACAGCACAGGAGAAGAAAATAAAATGACAAAGCTCATGGGTCAAGATAAAGACAGGAAGATCACGTAACGATCCTTGTTGTGGGCAAAACAGACTCAACTTAGAGAAAATTAATTTATTGCAAAGTAGAGTAATATGGTGAGAAACAAGAACAAAAACTAAAACACCTATCCCCCACCCCTCTCTTTTACCATGTTCAACTTCACTCCATTCTGTTCATTCACACATTCATTCATTCACTCCCACTCTGAATGGCACTGGGGAGATCTGAGGAATGAGAATTGTGGTTAGAGGCAGTTGGAAGGCTTTGGCACCCTGTCTGTCCTCTGATTTTGTTGTATGATGATTAGTTGTATTGTATGATTTTTGTTTTTTGGTGGTGTAGTTGTGTTCTGTATTCCACAATGATGTTACTGAAGTGGGTTTTTTTAGTTGAAAAGCAGGTTCAGGAAATATATTATAGAGTTCCTATGCTTTCATGTATTTGTCAGTAACCTTCAGTGAAGATTTTCAGGCTATCCTCAGGCTTGCATGGAAAAGCTGTGACATCTTGTATTGAGGGTAAAAAGATTCACACAGGAACAAGTTAAAAAGTCTTCTGGAATTTTTTTACCTTTTTTGTTTTCCTTCTGTTTTCCAATGTATAACTGCTAAATATTCTTTTATTGATAGTATTGTCTTAATGTTGAATAGCTAATAATAATCTTTTGATGTAAGCTATTGTTCTTTGAAACCTGTGTGCACATGCAAGTTCACTGCGTGTCACGCTGTGATCCTCCCCAGTTAAACAGCTTTAGAGGCACCAGAAGCATTAGAGCAATAGCATTCTCTTTATCTGTTGAGGAAACAAATTTGCATGATACATAAAATTTGTATGATTCATAAATACTGTGGTTCACATCAAATGATGACTCTATACTAAAACTAACAAAGCATTGTCAGAACCCTCTATAATCAAAGGAGGAGAAATATGTTATCATACTTCAGCCTGCAGTTATGAAATTCTGCCAAAAGATAAGTAATGTTTTGTGAGCAGCTGCAGAAACATTCAACATATGTGATAGTCATTAAGAGGATAACTGAGCAACCTGAACTGTCTCAATACCATTCCACACCTAGTGCTGAGATACATTTGAGAAAGCCTAGGATCAGTGAATAATAATATGAGAAAGAATTTATTTTAATTTCCTGCTTATTACAGGCTCTGTAATTTTGACAAGTGATTCTAATAACACTTCCATGATTCTGGTAGAAAAGTACACAGACATTAAAATAGTAAATGAATATTATGAAAAATCCAGCATATCCCTAGCAAAACTGTTTAATTAGTTAACAGCACTGACATGGAAAACCTAAATCTCACTGTACCACTTCTCATGAGCAAGGTCCTTTTGGGGTTTTCCTTTTTTGTTTTTCCTTTCCTTTCCTTTTTTTGTACTCCAGCATCACCTTCCAGCTAATTTTTAAATCTTTTTCTGTTTCATCAGAATATTAGAGATCAATTTTATCCTGTCATCCATAGTGTATTGGCTCCAGCTGATAGCTAAGTCCCCTTCCAGTCTATTGTTCACTTCGCTGAAGCTGGGATTAAATAGAGACAGGAATACATCAATAACTGAAGGGAAAGAAAAGAAATTAAAAACCCCACACAAATAATGATAAGGCAATCACTCATCATCTTTAACTGGCAAACTAATGTCCAGTCAGTCCCCAAGCAACAGCTACTTTGGAAAAAAAACAAAACCAAGAACCTAAATTTGACACAGATTTATAGTTTATCGTTGTGTTATATATCATGGAACATCCCTCTGATTAGTTTGGGTTAGTGTCCCCTTCACATCTTGCACACCCTGAACCTACTCAGGGGGCAGAGAGAGAAACAGGTTAGAAATCTAAACCACACAGCCCCATATGGGCTACTGGAAAGAAAATTAGCTCCATCTGAGCTGGATATAATACACGCCTTCCAAAATATATATTTGCTAAACTGATTGAACCGACCATGTAGGAGGTTTTCATAAATGGCAGGTTGGGCTACTGAAGAAGGCAAAGGGTATTGTAGTCCACTGTCCTGTTCGCATCCAGTTGCAGTTTTACTGAATAGCCCCACTGGATCAACCCTACAGCCTGATCTTTGACACTCTCTGTAATCTCACTAGGAAGAATAATACTGGGCAACCAGTGAATTGCCCCTTCAAGCTTCCTTGCAGGATGCTACACTGATTATTCTACTGAATGTGAAGATGCCCCTGTATGACTCATTGATTTGGTTTGTTGCTAGAGAAAGAAAAAAAAAAACACCCCCAAACTTCTGCTTTTCCTATGCTGCTCTTACTTCACATTGAAGTTGCTCTGTAACTTGCCTAAATATAACTTACAAATATTAAGTTTAATAAATCATGCTATATTTGTACATGTTCTACCTGAAAGGTTACTCTCTAAATAAACATATTGTCTTGCATGTGACTCCATGTGTGAATTTATATGTATATAAACATATATATATACACATATATAAATACGGTATCATTACAGCACCCATGTTCACAGCTATTTTTAGGCTTTCTACATCATACAGTTGACAAATGTCTGAAAATTAATAGCAGAAAAATCAAAACAAGAAAATGAAAGACATTTTAAAAATCAATTTACTAATCAGATCATAGAAGTTAAAATATTTTATCAGTACCTGTGAACAGAAAAACAGTTATTCAAAGTTTTTTCTATTAGAATTCAATGTTTGCAGTGCATTACTCAGTCTTTAATATCTATTCTGACTGTTCTTGAATTTATTTCTGTTGTTTTCTGCCTAAGCTGTTTCAGGGTTGATAGACGGCCCTCTGATGAGCAATTTGAGAGTCTGCCAAATAAAGACTTGACTTAGCCAATGTTATCTTTCATAAAATTATTTACCATATCATGGGTTTAATAAGATTAAGAAATTTAATATAGCTGATTTACATTTCCATGTTCAGGTTTTATTTTTTCGAGAATGGTGTTTGAGAGAGAAGGAACAGATAAGAGAGAAAAGAAAAAATGGAGACTTATCAGTCTGCCATTTACCATAGAAACTGGAGAGGCTTTTCAAAAGTTAGTATTAATAATCATACCTGCATGTCATTGTAGAAAATGGCTTATGCAAGTAAATTAATAATAGTTATGCCTTTAATTATGTGAAAAAATTCAACCTCCAGTATACAAAAAATGTACTGGAGGTTTTCCAGTATTAAGCAGATTTTTAAAAAATAGTAAGAAAGAAGAAAATTGAACAAATGATAATTTATGCTTTATGGGTTTCTTAAAATGAAGAAAAAAATAAAAAAATGTGAACTTAACTTATTTCACATTGATGAGGAAGGCTTCTGATAAATTGAAGTGTCTGATATCAACATTAAAATCAGAACCCTTTTGGTAGGTTTTTTTTTGGTCATTAATTTGGAAAAGATTTCATCTAGATAGATATTACTAAATTTTTGTTTGCATAAATAGCTGAAAATAGTGCTCTTCTTGAGTGCAAACAAGATCTTAGAAACGTTTCTGTACTGAAGGTGGACTACACCTTTTGTCTGGTCACTAAAAAAGGAAAGGCATTCATGAGGTTGACTAGCATCATAATATGCCAGCACCTTTGGGAGTTCACAAAGATCTTATGATTGAGGGATCACACAGAGGTGCAGAAATGGGATTATCTGTAATCTCTGCCACAGTCTTTATGACCTTGAATGACTCACTCAAGGTACCTGTGCGTTAAGTAGTACCAAGTCATATTTCATATTTTATTTGCTTGAACAGCAAAACTGACATAGCTGTTAGAATCATGTTAGTAATTAGCTGTAACAAGTGTTGCAGTGTATGGCTGTATTAGCTAACACCTCTGCACAGAAACAGTTTGTTGTGCGAATGCATCCAGCAATGGATTTACCATGACTAAGGCCATTCTCCATAAGTGTGCTCCTCCACCACTCTTAGAACAGCAGCCACACCACTAGATACCTTTCTCCTCTGCTCCTCATTTAAGTTTAAATAGCATCCTTTCTCATCAGCTAATTTACCACTAATTTTTAACTAACTCATCACTGAAAGGGGACTGTGATGTGAGATGTGGACAGAATTAGTCACTCTGTTCCTTAACTGTAATAGTGGGAATACACTGACTTTCTTATTCTTCTCTCTTTCTGTCCTTTCTGTCCTAATTATAAATTGATTGAACTGTAATTCCTGCAAATTGATTTTTATTATACAGAAAGTTTTGGATCTAATCTGCAGTGTAGCTCGTCTACTGTGAGAGTGATAATGCATATTAGAAAAGATATGATGACAGAAGTGGATATAAAATGTCCAGCTGGGGAAAAGGCAAGAGTTTTCTAGATGTCAATTAGCACTGGTATAATTTTGCTTCAAAGATTTGGTATTGAATGTGTACCCAAAAAAAGAATTTCTTTTTTTTTCCCCCCCCCAGAAGGTTTTTAAATTCTTCACAAATTAATTACTTTACCTCAACATTACAGGATTTACATCACAAATTTACGTATTGTCTAAGAATAGGAAATAATTATTTTTTGTTCATTACATATGCACTAAGAATTATGAAGTGTGTCTGAAATATCTGCATAGGGAATAGGAATAATCCTATCAAAGATTATCTGACAAAAAAACAGGATGGATGACTCTCTGGAGTTACCCACACCATCATGTAGATAGTACTTGCTTAAACTAGATGTCTACATTTTAGATGGAAAAGATTGGATGAGATTAATCTCATATTATTGTACTCCATGTCAGACTGAGAATTAGTAGTATAAATGCTAAAAAAACCCTTAATCCTAGAATAGCTAAACAGGATGATATAAATTCCTTTTATAGTTCATCTCCAGAAAATCCATTTCTGTATGGGCAATTTCTATCAATCTCTTATCTCCTACTCAGTCTGGCTTACAAGAATTTTCCTTTAAGTCAGTTTTTACTATAATCCTTTCTCAATTATTTTTTTTCTTTTTAAAAGAGGACCCTTCCTCTAGATCATGCTGCATTCACTCCAATTTTGAGTGTACCCGATTTTTTTTACCTTATTCTCATTCCAGTAAATTATGGAGGGTTCCTTGGACCACTTCTTTTTCTTCATCTCCTCTCATCTTTTTCTTCTATTTGATTCTTTCACTCTTTTTTTTTTTTTCCTTTTTCTACAGAGAAAATTCATATCCCTGAGCTTTAAGAGCTAGGATGGAATTTAGCTATTTACTTACAGCAGTAAGAGTAGTTTAAGTTAATAGGCTAAATAGTTAATAAAAATAAATAAAAATCTTCAGAGGGAGATTTTTTTCCCAATATTAATTTTCTCAGTATATAGTAAATGGGTAAATTTTACTCAGACACATGTGTCTGTTAGTAATAAGTAGCTAGACCCTTAACTTTAAATAGATGCCTTATTTTTAGACACTTTCTCCTCTCATGACTCCCTGTCAGGCTGACAGATGGGCACCTTAGTGTCCCTTAACAGATAGTCACCCAATACCAGCATTCATCATTTCCTTTAACAGTATCTGCTCTATGCTGCTGTTCTCATGCACACCCTTATCATGGGTGCCTACAGCTATTAAAGTTTCATACCTGGCTTTAGATGTGGTTCCAGAGGGTGACCCTCCTGCTCTTGAGGATCAACAAGGTGCCTCATTTTCTCTGCTGTCCCCTATGGAAGTGTGGTTTGGAAACTTCCCATCTATCTCCATCTTGGGTCCCCTAGTACTTCACTGTCTTTTAACTGTTTCATGCAACTCAGCCCCCTGACATAACAGGTCATCAATCTGTGCACATCTTATGCAGGTACTCACCTCTTGTCCAGAAAAAGGGTCTGTGCACTCACTGCAATTTGCTGCCTGAACTGAGGTTCTTCCTTAGCAGTTCCATCTGTGTGGAAGCACGAGACATCTCAGGGCTTTCCCTGTAGAAACGCTGATAACTCTGAGGTGGGATTCAATCTGACGTTGTCGTTCCTGGTAATGACCAGGCTGTGTCAGCCTCCCACGAGAGCTGCTGGCTCCTGGGAAGGTTCTCAGCTCTTGTTCGGGTTTCCCTGTCTCTGAAAAGCCTTCTCTCCACCTGGATCTAGTACTCAGCCCCAGAATATTCCTTTGCTGCTACTGTCTGCCTCACTGACTGAGTGCTGGTTTTGTGCTTTAAAGTGCTGGTTTATGTGTGCATGTGCATAAACTTACATTGAAATGTTATGCCAATAGTATTCAAATAGTTTGTAAACATTCCATAGTTTAATTTCCAAGTACATTTATAGATATAGATATCTATATAACTATTTGAATTATCCACAATTAAACTAGTCCAAATTTCAGTTCTTTATAAGCTGATATTTCAAATTCCTTGAGTATATGGAAAATAAATCTTAATAATAATTACTGATAGGAGCATCAATTTAGTAATTCAGAACATCCATGCCAATTATATTATTACTATATTGTTATATTACTTTATTGTATTATTGTCAATTACTGCAATTACATTACTGAGCAGAGCTGATGTTGCTCAGAGGAATTTAAAAGAATTTAGTTTAACGTATAAACATTTATCAGTAGCACCTTATTAGGAAGTTTTATGTCAGAATTAAAACACACACAGAGATTTATATATAAAAGCCTCAAGAAAATAAATATTTAAGCTTTCTCATATGTATGACATTGTTTTCAGAAATGGTTGGGTAGAGTGTTGCTGGAAGATTTATTGAAGGATTTGTTAATTATTCCAAACAGTTTCTAATGCTCATGACCCCTAGTTACTAGTTACTGTTGGACTTGCTTGTGGATATCCTTGGCACCCATACTCCACATTTACCTAACAGTAAAAGCAGGTGCTTTTTGTCAGCTCCTGAGAGCTGGATATTTACCTTTGAATTTAGTATTACCTCTTATGGGTTTTCTCAACTTTCTAGTGGTTTTGGTCACTGTGACTGAAGTAGGTAGGAGAGACTGATGTGTCCTCATTCTTTCATACCAATCAAAGATTAATTCAAGCTGGAGTACAGTGAAAGGATGGTTACTAGAATGGTTGGTTAAATAGACAATTTATTTTTTTGAAGAACATTAAAAGAAATTGATTAGGTTATGAAAAGAAGATCAAGAGTGGGTACAGTTGAATTATTCCTTAGGAGTTCTCCAGGAATAAAAACAGAAAGAACAAAAAAACTCAAGAGATAAATATGTGTAAAACAATAATTTTGAAATTTAAGATCGAATCCGGAAGATATTTCACCACCAAGGTGACAGTCTAGGACAGCATTCTACGAGGAACAGAAGGAATGAAAATACTGCAGGATCAGGTTTGATCTGCAAAAGAGATCATATGTAAATATTTGCTGCCATAGCAGAGAAATGAGCTAAACATGGCCCACCACCTCTTGAATTAATTTTCTTCAGTTATACTACTGAAATATTTTCAATTTCAGCAAATTTCTTTCTTATTCATGTCAGCAAAAGGTAAATTCACATGCAATATTCTTCTTGTGCTTGTACAAGCACAAGGAAAGAAGCTGATGCAAGCTCCCCTTCATCTTTCAGCTTGCCTACCCCATTGTCAGGATTCCTTCTATGAAAGTTTTAGAAATAATATAGTTTTATGCCTTGACCTGAGCAATCATGTAGAATACCTGGACTGTCAAAATACTGATGCTTAAACAGTGGCCCTACCATAATTGCTGGAGAGTTTAGGAAGTTTAAACACTTTCCTCCTGCTCACTTATGAATTAAACAAACTTCTAGAAGTTATAAAACATATACTCACATACCAAATATTTTCATAATTTTATAAAATATAATTATTTTGCTGTGTAAAAGATAACTGTGTGGCTCAACTTTTTTCCTCTAGCTATGCTGACCTCCGCTCTGAAGTTTGTCTACAGTGGAAGAGTTCTCTAAAGTTAATAATAATAATAAGTGCTCAAGCTAGTGTCTTGGTAGGTGCTTCTTTGTCTATTGCCAGTGACATTCCTAGCTAAAGAAGGTTTTGAAATGCTAAGATGTGAATGTGAATTGACAAGTACACAACATTTTGGAGACAGAAAAGCCAAAAGTTCACTTTTCCAGGTTTAATTGAAATTGAGTATAAGTAGATAAGAAGAAATACAACAGTGAAAAAAAATGAATTGAACCAAAACAAAACCAAAACACCAAAAAACCCCACCAAAATAAACAAACAAAAAGACCCTAAAAACCAACAGATGAACAAAGGGAAATAGAGAGAGCAGGGAAAGACTCCAAAACCTTAGATCTTTAAAATCTTCCATAGAATCCAAGTTTTTCAGAGATTGAGTTAAAGGAAAATCTTCACAGTGCCTTTTAATTTTCTTCAGTTGCAATTACATTTTTATTTAGCCACAAATGTAGATACACGTGCCCTGTAATCTGCACTGATCTGCAGTGCATGATCCTGACAGTCGCCTCCAGCAGCTATCCTGAGTGAACATATAGATAGTATGTGAGCTCCTAGATAACACAACTGCTGTTGAGTTTGGTTCCTAAAAATGAATGACAAGAAAAAAAAAAAAGGAAGGCAAATCTTTCAGTTGTTCTGTTACACTGATGTGGAATGTCAGGGAGGAATGAATTTGTATTGTAACTTGATACAGTAAACTTAACGGCTAGGGATATGACATGAAGCAGACTCTGTTGGCCTGGTCAAACATATAATTTAACCACCTTTATCTGCATTCCTACTGGGAGCATAAATGCCTGCTTTTTAAACTATGCAAATTAGATACAATACATTTATTATAGCCACATTTATCCAGAGACCCACAGACTGAATAAATATGCCATTTATTTGATTTAGCTAGACATAGTTCTCAGTCAATGAAAAAAGATTAGATTAATAATTATTTTTAAAATTCGTATTTCCTTTTTCCTTAAGCTACAAATCTTGACAAGCTTCCCTAAAACTTCACAAAGAAACCGGTTCCTCCTCTTTGAAGTCATCTTATTCTCTTCTGCACTGGCAATATTTAGTCTTCTAGCAAAACTGTAGAATCATAGAATCACTGAGGTTGGAAAAGACCATTGAGAACATGATTCACTCCTGGCAAGATTTCTCTGGGAAGGCTAGTTCGTGACCTGTATTTAAGAACAGTAGTTCTCTGACAATCAGCACGGACTGCTCAGTGCTTCTCTACTTCCAGATTCAGGTCTTGCAATCTCTGAGGTTTCCAAGATATAATTTGCCATGTTTGGAGGGTCAAGCGGTGAGGTACTAATATGCTGCAACACTGAAAAACAGGCTGGAGCACAAAACAAATTAAGCACCTGCAATTTTCAAGGAGCTATTGATTTTCCACTGAGCAGTTGATTTGTCACTACATTTTGTTGTATGGTTTCCTTTAGCTAGTACATGTGGGTCATATTCGCTGGTGGGTGAAACTTCAGAACAGATTTATATATTATACAGTTAATACATTTTTCTACTTACAATTATCAAAACAGATGCTCGATATCCCAATATCATGCAATATTAAAATCTGGTAAAAAAGCAGGATTTGTATACCTCTTAACACATATAGTTAACAACAACATGATAATATTTTCCTTTTAAAAATAAAATTTTAAAACTGAAATAATTTTTTAAAGTTTTGAACATGTGTCAGTCAAGAGGTAAATAAATAAAAGCTTTCAAATCCAGAAGAATGAAAATAAACTTTTGAGGTACATTTCAGGTTTCAGTAAAATCTGTGTCCTTCCATTAGAAGTATTTTGGCCTCTTGGAAAAACATTACAGGAACAATTAATTTCTCAATTAAGAAAATAAAACCATAAACTTTTTTTTTTTTTTCATTACCCTTACTGATCCTTCCTTATTATCCTTACATACTGGGTGTGGAAAGTAACACAAGAACAGTGCCTAAAAAATAATTTCTGCCTTATGAATGCGAACTACATGTTATCAGGCTTCTTATTCTTTAGAAATATAATGATCCAACACAAAGAAGCCTGTAAAAGGATTATTTTTCTTTTCTTGAGAACTACACGGGATAAAAAACCCATAAAACTCAACTGGGTTTGTCTCAAAATATCCAAGTAAATCAGAGCTACTGATAAATCAAATGATGAAATTCTTTATTCTGTTGATCATAGAACATTCACGCAGCAACAACCTCTAATAACTAAACATCAGATTTAAAGAAACAGAGACATTAGGAAAGCAATTATGTTTGACATACAACCTAAATTACAAGCTACATTAACTGTTTTATATTTTCCTGTAATTACTTACTTCTGATTTTTAAACAGGTTTTTGCTCCGGCCCCATCAATATTCAAGCCAATACAGCATGTCCTTATTCCTAGTTCTCAGATAATCTGGGTATACAACTCCTACTGGAAAAACAAATTGAATTTTCTTTTTGATAAGAAGCTGTCCATTAAGTAAAGCTGTTTTATCTAAAACTTACTTTTTTGAGAGAATATGTCAAATTTTGACAACATGATTTACACGAAAAAAAATTACATGATATATAGCTCATAGATTATATGAACAAAATCAAAATATTTTACTTCAATATTATTAGAACTTTTCACTGCAATTTGTTTTACAATTCCACAGATTTATACTACATTATGTTTAACAAAATAAAGACATTTGAGATTTTGAAACAACATTAGAATATACTGTGATCTCTTCCAAAATATCTAAAGGGTTTTTTGCTGTGTTGCTAGTGTGAGCAAAAGACAAAGCAGAAAATAACTTTATAAGGTGAAATTAAAGGAAACACTTTTTTCATATCATTATTACTTTCCTCTATTCATCTTCTCTTTCCTGGATTTGATAGACTTTCAGTTCTTCAGCTATGAACTTGATTTTCAATTGAAAAGGCTAACCTGGACAACCACTCAATCATAAAATTAAAGAGTGCTTTGCACTGGAAGGGATCTGAAAGATCATACAGTTCCAAGGCCCCTGCCATGGGCAGGGACTTCTTCCACTAGACCAAGTTGCTCAAGGGCCCATCCAACCTGCCTTCAAAAACTTTCAGGGATGATGAACCCACAGCTTCTCTGGGAACCCTGTTTCAGTGCCTCAAGATGCATACAGTAGGGAATTTTTTCATAATATCTAATCTAAACCTACCTTCTTTCAATTTAAAGTCATAATTTCTTATTCTATCAACTACATGGGCTTGTAAAAAGTACCTCTTCAGCTTTCATCAAAATCCAACCAGACACACCCATCATTTTAACTCATGTGTTGTTTTTCCATGATTTGGTAACTTTTCTTCAGCTCTCCTATTACTGAAATTCTTCGTTTAGACAGGTTAACCAAACCCTGATTATCCCACTTCAGTGGAAACTTGTTAGTATTTAGTCTTGGTAACTGTATGGGCTTTGCCATGAGCTAATAGTACTCTTTTTGCTACAGGAAACATCCCAATTTATGTGCTTTGTGAAAGACAGCAGTGAGGATATTAGCTACCTGAGAGATTGCTGGAGCAAGTACTAAGTAGTAATTTTTAAAATGTGGATGTCTCATAAATGCTGGATAATGGAACATGAAGGATTTCCATTCCAGGAATACAGTTCTCAGAACTCGACTTATATTGTAATTTCTTACTACTTAGAATCGTAAAATAAGCAAATCAAAACAAAACCAATTCTAAACTTACAAAAAATAATACAAGTAATGATTTTTATTTCCATATCTTTTTGGGTTTTTTTAAAATGAATAAATTCAGTGGAGAACTTTTCAGCCATTACATTTAAAATATGTGCAAACATTTTAGATACTCAAGATTCAAAGAATAATTCTATCTAACTTAGAGCTGGGAATATGCACAACAGGAAGAAATAACAATTGACTCATCAAAATTCAATTTATTAGATGACAAAACTCTATGAATCACAGAAAGCTAACAAATAGGAAAGGGCAGTCACAGATTATACTGACCTTTGCTCCTCAGCCTTTAAGAGACAAAGCTGGGACCACATTTGGGGATTCATTTCTAATGATGTCTCTTCCAGTGAAGTGATTGTGCTCTCCAGACTCCTTCAGAGCACTTACTCTGAAGCAGGGATGTGACAGGGTTGAGGTGCCTTTTGTAATTTATTTGTGAAAGCAAATAAGATATGTTAGGTGGAGATATACAGAACATGCAGAGGCAGATAATGATCCATCAGTCAGCTGCGGTCTGTGGAGGGAACGAGGACATCATTGTTCCCCTGAACGTGTGAACTGTGCTCCATAAGGATTTGGCCAGAGGTAGGAAGGAGAATGGATCTACTGTCAGTCCCTCTGCAGAGTACTCCCAGCTAAAGGCACCATCTGAAGGAGAGTGTCTCAGGAAACCTTTGGATTTAATAAATCAGAGACTCTGAAAGTGCTGTCACTGGCCTTGGGGAATGTAACGCAAGACTTTTTTTTTTTTTTTTTTTTTAATTTTTTAGCCCCTGAAGCAAGAAGCAACCTATCTACCAAATAAAGTAAGGATGTAATGAATTTCCATATGTCTCTGCTTCAACTAGATTTTCCCAGTTATGCCTGTGGTTTGTGCAGGCAGTCCCCTGTGTTAGTACCTTACCTATTCACCATGTGATGAACTTTGTATTTGAATTTTGAATTTGAATGGGATTTTTTCTTTCCTTTACTGTGTTTCCTGACAGAAAGATTCATACCTCTTCTTTGTTATAAATTAATTATATAAACAAATGTTATATACATATAATCATAAGTACTTTTTTTAAAAAAAGTTCATATATCCATCTTTAGCAGTAGATAAAAATTGAAATGTCTGCTCTTTTTGCATATTCCAATGTCTTGAGTAAGACTTTGTGAAAATCCTTAGTTATAATAGATTACTGAAGTTACTTTGAATATTTACAACCATTGCAAATATAATTAAACTGAAACACCAACATGCATAATATTTAATTCTTGATAGTTTGCAAAAAAATTCAACAGTTTCTACAAATATGAGACTTTAGATGCCTTTGTTGCAGTCTTGCTAGTTTGCTCATAGTATCACAGAAGAAAAACCTAAACAGTTCTATATCTTTATATAAAAGTTAGTAAATAAAGTAATAAAGTCAAGATATTATCAGTAATACTGTTCTTTTTAATTTTATTAACCTCAGTTTCACAGAGAGCACAATATACCCAGTGATAGCTGCAGAATATACAAATTAATTACTGTTAGACCTCTACCCTGGATTTCTTCTGACCTCTTTATTTAAGTAAAAATTAATAATTTTGGAAATTTCAATCTCATATTTTGGTAACTGGGAAATGAATTTGATCAAGACAATGTTATGTTGTTTCTCTGAAAGAAATATGCACATGTAACATAAAAAATATTGGTGTATTTTTGCATGGTGCATTCACTGTAATTCAAAGACTAAAATATATCTTCAGTTTAGTAGGTGGTATGTGAAGCTTTTCAGCCGCAAGAAAAGTTGCATAGTATGAGGATAAGTAGATTTAAGAAATAGAGTAATTTGGACTGGAAACATTTTCTGTATCTGTGTGGACTAAACTAAGGCGATGTCTGTGGGGCTTTTATATTCACTAATGTGATCCTACAAAGTTCTGTAGGGTACAGTGGACTTGAAATATCTGAGTACAAGCCAGATTCAGTCTGGAAGAATTATAGCTTCATTCACACAACCCTGCACCAAAATAATAAATCTTTTCTCTCCAGACTGCAGTGGTTATGAACCTATACTGGCATCTCTGCAAGCCTTGGAAAATACACTGTGTTACACTGTATGGTCTAAATTTACCCTAACCGTTTGACTGCAGGCCGATTGTAGGTACTGTCATTTTTAGTACATTTCAGACACAGAAGGTATATATATACTGCTTATTGTGTCAGGGGCATTTACTAAAAATTACAGAATTAGGCAGCAATTCTTTTTTTGACTGCTCTTGTTTTCAGAAACCTGCGTTTTAATAAACTGAACAGCACCAAGCCTGAAAGAGTTCAAGAAGTGTTTGGGCAGTGCTCCTAGGCACAAGGTGTGATTCTTGGGGTGGTCCTGTGGAGAGTCAGGAAAGGGACTTAGAATATTCTGACTTGGAAGGGACTAGGATAGTCTATGATTCTATGATCCTATTATTAAGGGTCTGGAGCATCTCTCCTATGAGGAAATGCTGAAAGAGTGGAGACTGTTGAGCTCGGAAGAGAGAAGGCTGAGGGGGAAAATCTTACTAACGTGTGTAAGTACCTGAAGGGAGATGCAAAGAGAATAAAGCCAGTCTCTTTCAGTGGTGCCCAGTGACAGGACAAGAGGCAACAGGCACAAACTGCAACACAGGATGTTACATTTGAACAAGAAGAAACACTTCCTCACTGTAAGGGTGACTGAGCACTGACACAGGTTGCCCAGGGAGATTGTGGAATCTTCTCTCCTTAGAGATATCCAAAAGTTGTTTGGACCTGGTCCTGAACAACCTGCTCTATGTAGCCCTACTTGAGCCAACTACCTTTAGAAGTTCTGCCCAACCTCAACCATCCCGTGATTATGTGAAATGTCTGGTTCTATTTCTATTATTTACTGATAGAATGCAAAGATAAAATAATCATGGTTATGTTTGCTATGGTCCAATATGTCTCCAAGACTTTATTTCCAGATTGTATGTTTAGATGGAATGGGTCATCCACAACTTATGCCGAGAGCCATTGCTCTCTTGGGTCCTTGGGTCTGCTTTGCCAGGGGGTGCTCTGGATGTGCACCATTGAGAGACTTTTGACTAGGATACTGACTGCCTTGCAAGTGTTCCTGAATATTTACCACAGGACAGCCAAACATAAACAAAAGGCAAATTCATGCCAAAAAGGACCTGTTCCACTACTTTGTTAACATGGAGCTTAACCCCAGGAGCTTAATCTGGGTGGAAGCGGTTACAATGAATTATGAATGTGAGGTAAGACAGACCTGTTTATTTTTTTTTTTCATTTGTCCCTTCCTGAAAATCAAACCATATTTGTTAACTTTTCCAATTCTTTCTAATTTTATTAATTCTGATGACTGCAGAAGTCAACATAATTAGAATAACACCAGTGTATTAAGAAGAGAGTTCCTCTTTGCTGCGTGGCACCCTTTCTGCTCTATAATCTCGTTAGAAACAGGAACACGTTACATGTTAGTGTAGGTTTTAGATACTGAAGTATTCCTCAAGACTTTCTTTTATGAGCTTAATCTAGCTGGACTTCCTACCTTTGCTGCAGCTGGACCTTCACAGCTAGGCCTAGGTCTTATTCTCTCAGTCCCTGTGTAGTTCCCCTACCCACAACCGCTTCCCCCACTCTGTATGAATCACACGTCTCTGCTTTACATTTGAACTTTTAGACCTTTCAGAATTCCAGTTAGTCTTGACCTAGCTTCTGTCTTTTCAGAGACAAAGAGTTTCTCGGACCCAAATGGTAGCCCTTTACAAGCCCCTTGTTTGACTTTCAGAGTTTGGGAAAAGGAGAAAAGGCCCACATTCTTGGAGTCCCTAGAACCCATAAGGAAATCCAGCTTGTGTAACATGAAGGAAAAGCAGTTTGGCTACAGTCAGGAAACCCCTTTTTCTCCCGCAAATCCTTATATTTAGGCTGATGCTTGCCTAAACAGTCTGAATCTTTTCTGCGGAGACATGTTAAAAATTTTGCCAAAGGAAAAAATAATGACCAGAACACACCAAGATAACTGTCTTGTGGCAAGTGTTTGTGGGCAGTCCAGTCAGTGACATGGACTGAATGAACAGCACCAATCACTGCTGACCTTCAGAAGCACCATATATCCAGAGTCATGTGTCAAATAATCTGGTTTGGATACTTAATTTTTTCTTATTCATGAAATACATCAAATTTCAATCAAATCCAAGTACAAAAAAATCTCTATTACTACAGTAGAGAACTCAGTAAGCTTTTTGGCTCTATAAAATCATTCCAGAGAGATGAAGATGCTCTGGAATACAGGTCTGAAAAATGTAACATCATCTGTATTATTTTGTGTGCTCTCTGCATACTCTGAGAACATACATTCCCTTATCACAAAGAAGTACAGGATTTAGAAGGTAGATAGATGTTTTCCCTAACATAGAAAAAATATTGAAAAAAAAAGAAAATACAAACTCTTCCAGAGGGCATATATACCTTCCAGTTTCTCTTGTCCTGCTGTCCACCCTCATCTGTAGGAAGACGCATATTCTGGAAGAAGACTGAAGGAATTGCAGGAAAAATGCATCCCTTGAATTTTTGAAAAGGGACAGGTTTTGTTTACCCTGTACACAGAGAAAGCTACTGCATACCCCCTTAATGTACCTAATATTTTCAAATGTTAGGAGTTTTGGTAGTTAAAAATTATTTCTGCAAATTAGTCCCTCCTTACACAGTGTAATCCATCTGATGTGTAAGACTTCACATGCACACAGCAAGAGCTGTGCCTTGCTTGTTCAAGGCTATAATTTTAAATTCCACTTTCTCAGAAAAACAATGGTGTTATGCAAAAAGGCACTGGGGATCTGATCTCAAACAGTGTTAGCCTAAGGTTTGAGGAAGAATTTACTGACCTCTAAAAAGCTGCTTATTTTTCTCTGCCCAAATTCCTGTATTTCAGTAACCTTTTATCTAGACTTAATGTATTGAATATTGAACTCTTAACTTTCAAAACAGCCTAAATAAATGGATGGGATTTTGAGGATCAGACAACCTTCACAATGAAAGTACTGAGCCCTCACTGTGGGAGACTGATATGCCACTGTCACAGAGAGAGAGAGAGAGAGGGAGAGAGAGAGAGAGAGATCACCAACACAAATCTAGCAAGACTGAGGTGGTTGAAATGGCTGAAGGATGACCACTACTAGATAAAATATCCTGATGGTTTACGTGCAGATGTACTGAGATGACCCAAACTTTCAGCGAAGACCTTTCAAGACTCCACTAGGTGGAGCTAAAAAACTAGCCCTTATGTCACAGGTGCGTGGGGCTCTCTCTGCTCCTGCTCATTACAGATGTACAGCTTTTTTTCTTTTGAACCCACCTCAAGACAGCACTCAGCTTCTTGGCTAACCCAGCTCTGCTGCCTGAGTACATAACACATCCAGCCTGGAATTTTTTCAGTGGTATAGGATCTGGTCAGAAAGTTTAATGTTTGGGGGTTTTTCTGTTCGTTTTGAAGGAGTAGAAAACCCCACCTCATTTACTCACATAAATGATACAGAAATCAATTTTATGGAGAAATAGAGAATAATATCTAGAGAAAATTCCCAGGCAAACTATACCTAAAAACTGATGAAGCTGAGGGCCATTTAGTTTGTCTATAGTCAATGTTGTATTCTCTGTCATGAATATTGTAATAGCTGTGGACATACTTGCTCGAATTGTGAACTTACTGTAAGTATAAGCAGGAGTTAGTCACTGGATAGAATGAATATGCTTTGGAAAACAATTTTCTTTTTTTACCGGTTACAAAGTGTCAGAAAATTCTAGAGCGATATATTTAGGGGAGACAGCAGCATTTTAAGAAATATTGTTGACGTGGAACACATCACATCTGAGAACCCATTGGTTTTATTGTATCATCTACTGATTTTGCTGCTACTTCAGAAAACAATGCATAAAGTCTGGCTAAATTGCTTTTGAATATCATGGAGGCAGTTTTCCTGTCTTAAGACCCCAAGTGGCAAAAGCAATTGAAAGAAATATAACACAATTGAATAGATGTAATATAAAGGTAAATAGGCAGGAGAACTGATAGTTTTCTCTCCAAAACAGCAGGAGATGGTAAAAGATTACAGGAAAGGAAGAAAAAGAAGTGAAATACAGGTGTAATAAAAAGTTATGGATCCAGTGATATAACTTGTGTTTGCAAATTATAGACCAGTGGGACAAAATCAAGGACCAATTTTCCAGAAATGAAGGGAAAAATTGTTTTTCCTTTCACAAATATTTTAACTTTTCCAATAGTCTTTTAAATAGGTAGAACATAAAAAAGAAATCAAATGAATTGACATTTTTGAAGTTTATAACTCATTCAGGACCATAGTGTCTGCTGAAAATTACTGTGATATATACTACAAAAATTAAAAATGTTGGACATTCTGTTATTTTTAATACTTCAATATGTGGGAAATTTATTACATACTGTTACTTTCCCTTCATATCTTGATTCCTTTCACTCTTTTTAGTTCCTTTTTTTTTTCTATCAGTTTTCTCTTGAATGTTTTCATTATTTTTTCTCTTCATACACATTCATTGAATGGATTCAGCAAAAGAAGAAAGAATATTTCTTTTAGGAGTTCTTTTTAAATGTTTTCTGTTTTTTCAGGATAAATTTTTTTCATTTATAATGCTGATTTGGACATTCTGTGTGCCAGTTTCTTACATAAGCATTGACTACTACGGCTAATAGGTAAGAAGTGGAGGCTACACCCTTTGGAAAGAATACAGGTTTTCCGAGCAACATGTGGCACGTATTTTTTTTAAAAAAACAATGTAGCTGAATACAACTAAAGTAAGAACAAGCAGTAAACTTTACAGCCAAAATGGGTCAATATTCCCTGCAATTCTTACTTCCGAAACACCATCATAAAAATTATGAAATTTGATCATAAAAAGCAGTATTTTCCAAACAAATTCCCAATTTTATCCAAGCTGGTTCTAGCTATTACATTAATGAATTAGAGACCTGATCTGTTTTCTTTAGAATCAGTGCAAAGCTGATTTTAACAGGTAACAGAATACTTCTCAGAATTCAGATACTCCTCCAGTGCTTGACTGAAAAACTTTGTTTATTGTGTAAACATCTGTCAGTGATAACAAAAATTAAATCGGAAGAAAATTCATGTTACCCTAAATGAATACAAAAAAATAAAAGCTTTTGTGTTGTAGGTAGCAGCTGCTCTTACTCATTTATCTCAGGGCTAAAAGGAAGAATATACTTGCATTAGCAAGTGTTTTTCATCATGCTTATGATCCCTTCCATTTGTAGAGCGAGCGATTATTTGGGAGTTATTTATTCCACTTATACCCAGATTTCTATAGCATGACAGAGATATCAGCTCATGAGCAATGAACATGCTACCTAATTACATTCCAGATTTCTTTTTTTCTGCCTGCTCAAAGCACGTTCTGTTTTTTGGGGGATGGTGCAACCCCAGAGCAATAACATTTTCTATTTGAAGTGACAAAGCTGCAGAGGGTTAAGGGTGAAAAGTTTGAGAATAGCAATGTGAAAATCAGCCATTTTTTATTACTGCTCTACAATGTCAGTTTTTAATGACAAGAAGTTATTGTCAATTTTGCTAAAAGAAATCAAGGAAGAGGAGAAAGCAGGCTGTGAAGTTAAGAATGCTACAGACTGTTCAGCTCTGGAGAATAATGTGACAAACACAAGGTCTGTGGAAAAATGACTTGGCCAGACACTGTGATCACAACTCCTGCCCAGGGAAGCTTGAAAGTTACAATGCTAACTAGGCAAGAAATTGTACTGACCTTTTCATTGTATCGCAAGCATACCATTATAACGTAAGTGATTGCTGCTGAAATTGATTTTGGTAGCAGCACAGAAGACTCATTTTTGTTGTGCATTGCATGTTTGTCTTTTTAACAGTTTTAACTCATTTTAGTGCTGTGTAACAATATACCTTTCCTAAAGCTGATTAAACTATATTGATTAATCATGACCTTAAACCAAACAAAAATAATCCCTCCTGGAAAAATGACACAAGGTTCATATGCTCACTGCTACTTGTGCTATTTTCTCACTTCAAACGATCTTACCTTCCACCACATGCTCTTCACCAACAAAATAGCAAAATGCCTCAAAGTAAACATCACTCTTTTAATATGACCACGGTGAAATTCTGAAAAAAAACTAAACAAATAAAAAAGGATTATGTTGTTAAAGTCTTTTCAAACAGCTCTAAGTATAATGTTAACTGAAAATTATGCAGAGTTAACTTATGGTACAAGCAACTATTGCAAGAAGCAATCTCCCTGTCCTGATGGGACCCAGGATTATGTTAAATGTAATTGTTGTATGTAGTTCTACTGCAGTAAGCAGTGTAATAGCCTGGTGACGTACTACTTTACTCTGTAGTTGCAAGGATAACTAAGCAGAACCCCTTTATAATGTGATTTTTTTTCTTTCTAATATATCAATAAAGTAAAAATAGTGATGAAATTTAATTCAGCAGCTCACTGATCCATGTTTTCATATTTTTTGTGTAACAGAAAGAAATAAAAAATATGGTGGGGAAACCCCTTGGAAGTTTCACATTTTAAACCCTTCTCATGAGAAAATTCACATCTCCAAATGAAAAAGGTATCTCAGACTCATTTATAAACTCCCACTCCAGCCACCACTACCCTGATGGATCTTCAAAAATAGAACAATTATTTAGTTTTTTTATCTAAAGACAACCTACAGAAGCCTGAGGACTAAAACAAAATAAGTGTTAACTTTTTTTGCATTATTAAGAGATGAGGTGTAACATGATATTGAATGAGTATTCCTGAGACTCTGTTGCTATTCATCTTAAATTGTTTAGTGTAACTATACCAAATTATGATGTATTCACTGTGGATTAATCTATTATCATATATACTTAATTCATGGTGTTACAGTCAGGAAGAAAAATAATTCAGCTTACAAACCTGAATACTGCAGCACAACAGTAGCTCAAGATAAAACCTACATATGGATTTTGCCATTAGCAGAAGAGATAAATTCTTACACTATGAGACTGATGGTCTTGGTTCAGTATTATACTGAATGAATAGCATTACATGATAGCTAATAAATTTTACAAGGCATTAAACTGCCCTGGGCATTGTTAAGACATTCACATATCAGGAGATACCTGGAGTACTTCCACAAAGAGAAATATAACTGCCTGTGCAAACACAGCTATGTGGCAAAACAGAAAAAGGTACTGGGAGGAATGAAGAAAGTATTTTGTGACCTTGCAAAAGTTACGCAATAGTATTAATTTTTATTGTTGCTTTTCACTCAGATCTTGTCTGTTACTGTCTCTATAACTATTTGATTTGACAAGGAAAGTTGTCATTGTCCCAAATTACAATAACAGAATGGGCAGATTGGGCATTAGTGACAGAATAATTTATTAATCAAATAAGAACTTATAAGCAAGTACTGCCAACACTACTTCATTTGCAGTGTTGGAAATCAGGAGTTGATGACAGCTGCTGCTTCAACTATAGGGTGAAATTCCCTACAGCATTCTTTTAGGAAGCACAAGGGGAAACATGTAAAAGGAAAATAACAAAGGATTTGATCCTTCTCTCCACCAGAAAAAAATCTCACTAATTGCAACAGAAATCATAAGTGTGCTCTTCAGGTAGCTATTGTTGATGTTTTAGACTAGGATAAAAAAAAATTCAAAGTCACAATTTAAAAATGTAATCTTATTAAGAAAGAATGGGAATAATGTTACTTATATTAAGTCAAACAACACCATGGAACCTAAATTATATGGTATGACATTTAAATATCTTATAGGTCACAAACACTTGGCTTACATTAAGAGTTTAATATAATTGACATATGACTCTGTACACACTAAGAAAGAATATTTCAAAATTCATACTTTGGCAAAATATGCCTATGAGGAGGTATTTGCTTATTCTGAGCTCATTAAGTTGAATATAGTAACTGTAACTCAATTTAACACTTTAACCATAACCCTACAGTAATGTTTAATAAATTGCTCCGGTTTATTTATTTTCAAATTCATGAAAGTTTTGAGCATACATAGGTCAACTTTCAGCTCCAAAGATTCAGCAAAGAATAACAAAAGTTGAAGCTGTTTCATTCTTTTGCTCTTCAGTTGATCATAATTCTGGTTGGCAGAAAAAAAAAAATCAAAAATCAGAATTCTCAGCTCTGGATGATTTCCTTTTTTGTGCTCTCATCTTCTTTCCTGCTTGAGACAATTCTGAATAGTTTTCTTCAGATTTATAATCACAGTATTAAAATAATAAAAATTTTAAAATTAAAATGTTAATACAAAAGATCCCTGCCAATTTCAAAGAAATTATTACCTTATTTATGTTCAGGTAAAGATTCTTTTTCTTTCTAGGAAATAGCTGATTCAATGAAAATGGTGGTAAACAGGAAAGTAGTTTCATTAATGTAGGAAATAACATATTAAGAACACCATGGTTTACTCTTGATTCATCAGCATAATGGTTTGTATCCATATCTAAATGTTTCTTTTATGTCTGAAGGCATTTGAAGGAATTCATGCCACTTCTTTGAAGACTGTTGTGAATCTGCATATTGCTCTTCTGAGAAATAATTCTCTCAATTCCTCCTGATAAAGAGTTTAATGTAGTCTCTGATTTTTAAATATTCATGTAGTGAGCAAAAGTAAAGAAACCAAAGCCTGTAGTTACTTTTGGGCAGTTACTTGCTCCAATGGGAACTTTAAATTGAAACTTAAAACTGATGATGGAAAAGTCTGTTTTCTACAGCTAGGATAATGGCCAACTCAGTAAAATGGATTTAATTTTTAGTGAAATAGAAGATTTGGTTCTTTCCTCTTTTTTTTTTCTTCTTTTTTTTTTTTTCCCCCAAGAAAAACAGCTAGGATAGATACACCAAAAAAACCAAACAAGCTGCTTCTGAGTATGGACCAGAACTTCTAATATAGGAAGACACAGAAGTCAGTCAGTTGCCAGTTTCCTCTTTTCTTTGCTTGTTTTGAATCGTTAAAAGACATTATATCACTTTCAACACTTTAAAAAAATTATAAACAATAACTGATTGAAAGTCCTCTCTGCCCGAGATATATTTCCAACAATTATTGATTATGATAATTTCATTATACGAAGATAATTCCATATAAGAATGTTGTCTGTGAATCCCAGTTCAGCATAAAATTTAAATTCTCTACTAGTTCACAAAAAATTAAAAAGCAACAGAGTGGTTGCACTTATTCACAAGAGCTTTTCCTTGATGAGTATCAAGGACAGTATTTCTTAAAGAAGATTTAGGATCATCTTAATGGTTAATAAATTCAGGTGACTCTAAGAAAAGAAGGTAAAAGAAGAGATTTTGTTTCTAGTGCTGAAGGCAGGTATGGTTCGAATGCAGTAGCGGTAAAACCTTGGGAAAAATTAACATACTGAAAAACAAAGAATGTGAAAAACAATACTCTGTTCTGAAGCTCTGACACAACATTACAATTCCCAGTTGCATCCTGGCCTGGATCAGGAATGGTGTGGCCAGCAGGAGCAGGGCAATGATCCTGCCCCTGTACTCAGCGCTGTTCTGGGCCCCTCAGTTCAGGAAGGATATTGAGGTGCTGGAGCAGGTCCAGAGAAGAGCAACCAGGTTGGTGAAGGGACTTGAGCATAAGTCTTATGAGGAGAGGCTGAGGGAGCTGGGGTTGTTTAGTCTGGAGAAGAGGAGGCTCAGGGGCAACCTCATCACTCTCTGCAACTTCCTGAGAGGAGGTTGTAGCCAGGTGAGGGTTGATCTCTTTTCCCAGGCAGCTATCAGTAAGACAAGAGGGCATGATCTCAAGCTCTGCCGGGGGAGGTTTAGGTTGGATATTAGGAAGAAATTCTTTACAGAGAGGGTAATCAGGCGTTGGAATGGGCTGCCCAGGGAGGTGGTGGATTCTCTGTCCCTGGAGGTGTTTAAGAAGAGACTGGATGTGGCACTTAGTGTCATGTTCTAGTAACTGTGGTGGATCAAGGATCGGACTTAATAATCTCAGAGGTCCTTTCCAACCCATCTGATTCTATGATTCCATGATACACATTTTTTGTTCCTGCTTTGTGACTACCTCTGGTATGCAGGAGAAATCAGATTTCGTGATATGGGCCCAAAATACATTCCTGGTATACATTCCCCAGTACATGCTCCAGTTACTTGATGACATTTCTCAGCACAAGAGTGTAACAGAAAAGTAATGCAGTAAAGGAACAAAACTTTTATTTAACTAATTCAAATATACATCTGCAGTCATTGATAAATATGAGATGAATAACAACAGATAGAAATAAGCAGGTTCAGTGCAATGTTAAATATGAACACTAAAAATTTGTCTTTATTGACATCCATAATTTTCAAGCTAGTGATTTTTTTTTTTTTTTTCTTCTTCCCATCTTGGTCAGAAACACTTCATTAAGCTAGAATTCATTGTAAATACATTTAAATTAATTCAAGATAGAATTAGAAAGTCAAAAGTATAAAAGTACGTGAAACTCAGGACATTTGGAAATCCCTATCTCTTTCTGTTTCTGGCAGACTGCTACAGATGGTTAGAAGTAGTCTTATATTCAAAGGTTTTGGTCCCCATGTTATAAAAGTGAGAAAAATAAGATTTACTTTACAAACCAGTAGACCCAAATAAACCAAATAGATCAATTAAAACTGCATCAACTTTTGAATACAGATTTCTAATCTCAGATGACATTGATACTAACCAATTGGCTTAAGAATTCTTCAGAATGCACAATCACTCACTCAGGCAAGGCCTCTCAACCTCAAGGAACTACTTGAGCTGGTGACCTGAGCCGGTGACCTGAGCCAAGGGGAGAGTCCTCAGCTGCAGGCACACTTCTCCAAGGAGGACTGACTCAACTGATCCTCCTGCAGGACTCCATTTACAGTTCATTCATATGATATCTGTGGTAAAATATCATCACCTTAGCCCTCACTGGCCAGGGGTCTTACCTTCCCCCACAACAGTCGCTATGCAGTCTTGTCTGCACCCTTTCTTGTGTTAAGCATGGTCTGGCTTTCACTTGTGTTTATAATACAGGTTGCAACAAAGCAGGACCTTGGCATCAGTTCCTTCCTCTCATAAATGCAGATTGGCTGCATCACAACCTTCAGGAAAAAAAAAAATCCATTTCTTAATTAAACCAGCAAACAAACAATCTTTCTCCTTTTCCTTTCTGACCTTATGGTTCCTCCAACTCTCACTTTTTTTCCTCAGTCAGGGAAGTAAAAACTACCCTCATAAAACTATTTAGGAGAGAGAAAGCAACATAATTAGAGTTTAAGGTCATTCATCAGTGTTATTTTTGAACTTCACAGCAATTTTGTATCTCTTTTAAAAGGTTCCTGAACTTCTATGTGTTAATCAGCTAATGTGATGAAGCTTATTAGCAAGCATATTTCAGATTCCTATACAAGACACAGACGGTGGAGCAGATGCTATGGGCAACCCTTGAGATCTGAAAAGTACAAAGGTAGATTAAACAAAAGCAGTAGACAACATATACACAGAAGTTTAGTTGCATTCATTTAATTTTCAGTCCATTTTATCATGAGTCCACATATGCTTTGAAGTATAAACAATGACCCAAGTCCAGCAGAGAACTTAGCCATCTGCTGTACTTTCAAGACTCTTAGATTTTAAAGGGAATACAGAAGTGCTTAAAGTTAAAGAGAGGTTTGAGTACTTTGTTGATGAGTTCTATGGTGTTTTTAAGCTCTCACTGTGTATGTGTGGTTGAGTATTTAATTGACTTTGCCTTAGAAAATGGGGTTTGATGTAACATTATTACCCACCAAAAAAAAAAAATTAAAGTTTTTTGGTATATTGTGTTCAGCCAGAGGACTTTACTGGCTGACACTTACGGACCATGGAAATATTTTCCCTTCTTACTGCTCTCTCTTAGAACTCTACATATCCTTCCTGGATACATTTCATGACAGAGGATAGATATACCATTTTTTTCAGATTTTGGTAAATTATTTCAGTTGCCAGCATTCAGCATAAAGATATTCAGCACAATTGTGATTCAAGCACAAATTAAGGTACTGAAAACAGGTGAGCACTTGTGCAGTGAATGTCTAAAACTTAGGTCTTGTCAATAGAGATATGGACAGTACAGTCAAAAGAGCAATTTTGCTCAACCAATTGTCCATCCAGTGACTTAGACCTCCAAGTACTGTTGACTCCATTGT
>JAYRBT010000082.1:136836615-136864028 GCA_036023395.1 Myiotriccus ornatus | reverse complement strand
GATTACTGGCTACCTGCTCAAGGAAAAAAAAAATAAATTGAACAACCCCCCCACCGCCCCAAACCAAACAAACCAAAACCCCACAAGTTTATTTAGCTTATTAAAAAAAGAAGAAGAAAAAAAGGAACAATATGCTATATCCTTCTCCAAAAGTATTTTGAGTATGTGTTGTAAAAAAAAGTTGTATACTTTCCTCTAAATGCTACTTTCTCCATTGATAAGAATTTCTTGCTGCTACAGTCCTGTTATGTATTTCCTATGCTCCCCTGCTTTCCTCAAAGCTGTCTGCTATAAGCTAGGAAAAAAAAAAAAAATCTCAAACATATCTTCAAGGAAAATTTGCCTTGGTGAAAGTCTGGTAGGGGAAGAGGCTGTTTCTATACAAAAATATCTCAAAAATCTAAAATATTATAATTAATCTGACTTTAACATTTTAATGAGAGTGACATAATCCTTATTTGCTTAAATTTGTTTCAACATTTCGGTCAGCTAGAAAACACTTTCTTGTATTTTCCAGTATACTTCAAAAAAAATAAAATATTTCTGAAGCATTGAGAATTGCTAGAGAATCTGCAAAAACCTCCTACTGAGTCATAACAACAACATACCAGTTGTATTCCTCAGACAGTAGAGATTTTCTTCATCTCTTGGATTTATAAAATATTGTTAAATTGTGCATAATGGGAGTCGGATGAAAGACGACAGTGCTATAACTGTGTTTGCTTTATAACATTCAAACTGAAAATTACAAGTAATCAGGGAAATAACACAGCAGGAAAAAAACACTGAAGTGCAAAATTAACCAATCTAGAAATTGTAGCTGTGGGCCTCTCCTTTTGACCATTTTTATTTTACTTTACCCTGCTGCATTAAGTTTAGTTTTCATATCTAGTATGTAACGACCATGTAAAAAATGTCCTCAACATTGATGCTTACAAATTCTTGACCCACATAGCTTTCTGTATATCACTCACTGCTCAAAAGCATTAGAGGTGTTTCTTTTCTTCATTTGTCTGATACTTTCTTTTCACTGTTATCACTGTTACAGGCTTAAACTTAGCATGGATTCACCAAGGAAAAATCATGTTTAACTGACCAGCCTACCTTCTGTGATGGGACAGCTGCCTGGAAAGGTGAGGGGACAGCAGTAGCTACTGTCTACTTGGACTTCAGCAAGGCTTTTGGTAGTGTCTCCCATCATATCCTCATAGACAATCTCGGGAATTGTGGATTACATGAGTGGATGGTGAGGAGGATTGAGAATCACAGGATCAGTTAGGTTGGACCTCTGAGATCATCAAGTCCAACCTTTGATCAAACACCACTTTGTCAACCAGACTATGGCTCTAAGTGTCATGCCTAATTGTTTCTTGAACATCTTGAGGGTTGGTGACTCTACCACCTCCCTGGACAGTCCATTCCAATGTTTAACAACACTTTATGTGAAGAAGTTCCTTCTGATGAACTTCCCTAGTCCTGCTGGCCATGCTATTCTTGGTAAAAGCCAGGATGCCATTGGCCTTCTTGGCCATCTGGACACACTGTTGGATTGTGTTTAGCCATCTGTCAACCAGTAGCCCCAGATCCTTTTACTGGGTGGCTTTCCAGCCACTATTCCCTGAGTGCTGCATGGGATTGTTGGGACCCAAGAGCAGGACCTGACACTTGGCTGCATTGAACCTCATACTATCAGTTTCAGCCCATCAATCCTGCCTGTCCAGATTCCCCTGCAGAGCCTTTCTACCATCCAGCAGATCAACACTCCCACCCAACTTGGTGTAATCCACTAATTTACTGGGGGTACACTTGATTTCCTCACCCAGATCACCAATAAAGATGTTAAACAGGACTGGACCCAACACTCATCCCTGGGGGACACCAGTAGTGACTGGCTGCCAACTGGATGTGGCTCATTTCACCACCACCCTCGGAGCCTGGCCATCAGCCAGTTCTTAACCCAGAGAAGAGTGCACCTGTCCAAGCCGTGGGCTGCCAGATTTTTTTGCCAAATGCTGTGGGAGACAGTATCAAAAATTGCCAGTATCAAAGAACTGGTTGAATGGCAGAGATCAGTGGGCTGTGATCAGCAGCACAGAGTCTAGCTGGAGACCTGCAACAAGGTGTGATCCCAAGAGTGGGTTCAGTGAGTTAGATGAAGGGACAGATGGCTCCTCAGCAAGTTCACTGATGACATAAAGTTGGGAGGAGTGGCTGATATCCCAGGGTTCTGTGCAGCCCCTCAGAAGGGCTCAGCAGGTTGGAGAGATGGGCAGAGAAAAATTGTCTGAAATTCATCAAAAGAAAGTGCAGAAAGAATAACCCCATGCACCAGTACTGGCTTAGGGGCTGGCCTGCTGGAAAGCAACTCTGTGGAGATAGACCTGGGGCTCCTGTTGGACAACAAGCCATCCATGAGCCAGCAGTGTGCCCTTATGGCCAAGAAGGTCAATGGTATCCTGGGGAACATCACCAGCAGGCTGAGGGAGGTGATACTGGCCCTCTACTCAGCCCTCCTGTGGCCACATCTGGAGTACTATATCCAGCTCTTGGCTGCTCAATACAAGGTAGACATGGAGACCCTGGACCAGGTCCAGTGGAGGGTGGCAAAGATGATTGGGTGACTTGATCATCTCTTATGGGGACAGGCTGAGGGAGCTGCACCTGATCAGTCTCGAGAAGAGACAACTGAGAAGGGACCTCATCAATGTCTGTGAGTAACTGAAGGAATAATATCAAGAGGATGGATCCAGGCTCTTCTCAGTGGAGCAAAGTAATAGGACAAGAGGCAGTAGGCACAAACTGATGTACAGGAAGTTCCGCCTGAACATGAGGAAGAACTTTACTGTGCGAGTGACTGCACACTGGGACAGATTGCCCAGGGAGCACGAGAAGTCTCCTTCTCTGGAGACATTCAAGAGCAATCTGGACACAACCTTGAGTAGTGTGCTCTAGGGCGACTCTGCTTGATCAAGTAGGTTAGACTAGATGACCTCCAGTAGTCCCTTCCAATCTTACCCATTCTGTTTCTGTGAGTCAGAAAATCAGAGTGAAAAAAATTCTCATTTTTTTCCTCCTTAGTAAGGGACAAGGTGTTTGAGATTAAAGCATGGGAAGTGTCATGTTATATGAGATGTCAGGTAGCTGTTAGATAACACCTTGCATTTATCTGTTGTTACATAATTAAATATTTCGGAGTATTTTCTCTTCTTGGCTTCTGTCCCAGTTACACAGGACATGTTATTAGGTTATCATTTAGACAAACTTGCTAACTTTTACTTACAAATTGTATAGTTACATTATGTAAAAGTTCACTATATTTCTCCTGAGCTATATACATGTTTCAATACTGAGAGCAAGAAACCATATTTTTTGTCAGAGGGACGTGCCTGAAAGATTACACTGCTGTAGAATGCAATACAAGAACCTGAAAAAATCTTTTATGGTGGAGGTGTAGTAGTATGGATGGAGTCATCATAAACACCCATGTCAGAACATCTGCACTTTTCATTGACACAAAGACCTTTCCATTAGCTGAGAGCACTTTACCCACTGAAGCCACTTGAGTTGATTCTTTGATCCTTGAAAAAACTGTGTTGGACACAATAAAGCTATTCGGGCTCTAGGAGAGAATCACAAACAAAACCTTTTGTTTTACAAAAAAAACCAACCAAACAAAAAAAAACCCAAAAAAACAAAAACAAAAACAAACAAAAAAAAACACAAACAAACAAACAAAAAAAAAAAACCAAAAAAATCACTTCACTGTTCTAAGGTCAAAAGTAAAATGACCTATCTTCTTTGATTTTCTAGAGTTATAATTGGCCAGCAAATATAATTTATTTTAAGAGAAAGAGCCATTAGTAAAAATATAAAGGTTTAGAAAAATATCTGTAGTCCAGCTATAACATTCTTCTAAGAGGTTCAAATAACTTTTTAAGGTCTGAGCATAATTGAAAGGCATTTTGTAGGCATTTTTATCAACTCCTTGGTATCTGAAAATTCCCGATAGATATCAACAAATTTTAATCAGCAGTTGATTTGAAAAAGAAAAAGAGGATTCCAAATGCTTCTGGATATTTTCATACAGTGATCAGTTACAGTATTTTGGAAAATTTATATCATGCATCTTGTCTCTGAGTATTTTAAGTTTATAGGTCTCCAGGGCTCATTTAGGAATAAGAAAGCCCATAAAAGTTATATTTTTATGTGTCTTATCAAGGGTGTTACAGCATATCATATCAGTACTGAAATTTAATGCCAATATGAAGGTTGGCTAACCAAGCTACATTTAACCAAGGAAACCTGGGGGGAAAAAAAAAAAAAGTCACAGGGAGAAAATGAATTTAAAAACAAGACAAGCAGAGCACATTTTAAACCATTTGCATCTGTGAGGGAGAGCCGCTTCTTAAGATACTCTGACAAATGCAGAAAATTCTTCAGGAAATCAGGTTTTTACCTGTAATGAAAGAGCTCAGCATAGCACAGGCTGTGGAATCAGAACCTTTTGGAGACCTGAGTTATTTCATGCTTTTTCAAGGAACTCTGTTCTCTCTTTCCCATGCTTTTCTTTCTCCACAACGTTTCTGCTTTGTCATTTTACAATACAAGTTACAACTCAAACATACAGAGAAATCAGTTTAAATACAAAAATAAGTGAGGCATCAAGCAATACTAAGCATAATACATGATGTATCCTCTGTGTGTTTTTTATCTTCCATATAAACTGTGTTGGATTTGGAGGTCCTGTCAAACAGAATTAAGAAGTCATAATAGTATGTAGTCATATAGTCTAGCACTTCACAATTGTCAGGCTAACATATCCAGTTGTAAAATATGTGGCTTGTTTTATACAGTTTCCTGTATTTTGAAAACATTGAAATACTTTGAATTATATAACTGAATGGGAGACAGAAAAGAATACTAAAAAAACAAACAATAAAATCAAACAAACAAAAAATTAAGGGAGGGGGGAGGAAGGATCAAAAACAGATCTAAAACCTTAAAAGTAAGAAAATTAGAAAGAAGAACAATGATTATTATTTTTTGGGAGTGATTATAATTTACCTCAAGTCAGTCATAAACCCAAGAATAAATATAGCAGGAATCAAGTCAGACCCTAAGTCAGGTAATTGACCAGTTCTGAGTTCACTGGGATTTTTTAGTTCTCTGTAGGCACTAACAGGCTGCCAGCCTTGGGCTGTAAAATTACTGTAACTCCACATGTTTCAAAAAACTGTAAAACTACTTACTATCCCCTGAGGATCTGACCTATTGTTTAGAAATTCCGCAGTTACAGAATTAAAGATGATGGAAAAACAAACAGAAAAACCTGAATCACTCTGAGTTTCCACTATGTCACTGAACTGCCTCTTTGAAAATCCCAGGCAGAGTGAGACAAACAAGCTTAGTGAGGGATCCCAGTGGAGCACTCTCCCTAGCAACAATAGTCATATAAAATGAGTTTCTGTATCCTCTTCTTGTTCATGTAGCTGTTCCTGATTTTGAAACATTCAAATGCTACAGCCAGAGTAATTTTTGAGTCAATTTGTATCTGTAAAGATACAAATGAGAAAAAAAAAGTTACACGATACTATGTTTTCTTGTAAAGTGTACATGAAAAAAAGTTTGTGTCGCTCTGCACATTGGAATTGTCTGTACTTTTAATATTGGCATCATAGCAGTTTATATTTTTATATTTTGTTACAAGCATTAAAGATTAGAAAACTATATATTTTGTTATGCTTACTTAGGGGCAGTTTCAGGTCAAGTTTCTACAGAGTTGAAGTCCCATTTAGCACGGGTGGGGGGGGGTGTTTCTATTACAATACGTGCCCATAACATTTGTTTCTTTCAGTTTAATCAGCCCTAAAACCTAAATAAATGCGCTCAATTCAGGCTATTATGAAGTACTTAGATCTTGCAGTCAGTGTATGTATGGTAAGACGAGTCAGTTGCATCCACAGTGGATGAACGTGATTAATGGCAACAGCTGAATGGCAAGACGTCAGAGATGGTAAGAGTATGAAAACGAGTTCATCCTGAACTAAAAGTTTCCAGAATGAAGTATCTTGGAATTCACTTTCATAAAAGGCTATTTTTCTTATTCTATTGTATTTCGTGATCTATTTGCTTACAAAAACATGCAGGAATAAATTCGACAAAATTACATTGCATCATGTGCCAAAATCTATTTGCTTTAAAACTAATTTTTTTTAATTAAATACACTCCTTTTTTTTTTTTTTTTCTTTTTCATTCATGAGTTTAAATGCAGCACATTTTTCCAATTTTAAATCTTATTTGGTCTTGTATGCTTCTCATCTCTTACAGCCTACCCAAGAACATTTTCCAGTTCCACTGTTGTTTCATCTGCTTGCGACATTTTGATATAAACTATGAACAATGTTTAAGCAACACTAAGGATTTATATATTGGACTAATCACATTTTCTGGTTTGTTTTCATTGCCATTCCTAGTATTTCTCAGCTTTTCTTTTTTTTTTTTTTTTTTTTTTTTTCACATATTAACAAACTTTACTCCCTTTTTGACAGAGCCATGTCATTTCTGCTACATTCAGGAAAACATGCATAATATACAGAATAGCTTTCCACAGCAGCAACTTATTCTCACATCCTAATACTCAAGACCCCATGACGTCTGCTGCACACACTTAGGTGCATTTGGCTGTGGATTCTTAATGATGTTTTTTAATGACCTGAGATCTGCCCGCACAAATATCCTGTGCCCAAATGCAAGGAAAACAGAATTATTCCATATTGAAGAATGCAACCAGGAGCTGTTTTCCTGAATGTTATCTTAACCTGTTTGCATCTAGACAATGCTATCATTTTTATTTTTCTAAATGCTGCTTCTCAAAATTCTTAAAAACCAGTCCAGTCTTATTACACTGTGGGCTACTGCACCGGATAATAGTATTTAAGGTTCAGTGACCCACATATGCATTTAATTACAACATTAAATATTACTTCCTGACTTTCAGTTGTTCCTGTGCCTCATTCTTTTTGTGTTACTTGAATTTTATTAGGCTTTTGATTGATTTTTGTAAAGTGAATTGGTTGCCTCCTCTCCTCTGGCCTGGATGTACTTCTAATGACCTTCAGTATCTTAAAGGAGTTTTCAGAATCAAAAGATACCTGAAGAAGGGATAAGAAGGTCTTTTCAGGTTCATCTTGACCTAAAATGTTTTCTGAAAAGTTGCTTAATGCAGTTGCATCTCCACACCATTGTTAAGGTTTGCCTCTTCTTTAATTTCTTTGGTAAGAATATCATTTGTTAGAATTAAGATCCTTATACTTCCCTTCAAAGCCTAGTTTATTTTATGTCAGTATTGACTTGTAGGCCCTTTCATACCCAAAGCCCTTTGTACCCAACAATACTTTTCAAGAGGCATGTGAAATATTGCCAAGCTGTTCCAACGACACTGATACTTTGCATGTAAAAATACACACAGTCAGCAGTTTAATCCAGTAAATCATCTAGAGTGTCCTCAATAGCTGGCAAAAATTAGTCATTCTTTTTCATTGCTTCATTGGGTGGCCTTGTATGAATTAATCTGAACATTTTCTCATAGTACAAAATTTATTTTTTTATCTGTGCTAGTTTGCTTTGGGATAGTGAAAGTTTCTTGATTTAGTGTTATTTGTTTGTTTATTTTAGAGGTTTTTTTCGTTCTTTTTCATGACAAAAATCTTCATTTTGCATATGAAATTTTTTGTGTTGGTACTTTCTATTTTGCCATAATTGTATCTACAATCCCTAACGAGTGTTTTCCTTCCTTTCTCATTGTGAGGATATCTTCAAATTATTCTCTGGTCATATCTAAATATGGCACCACTTAGTTGCCCAGCAACCATATCTCACAGTGCAACATTCTTGTCTTTCCTTCTTACTAGACATTTTACATTTGCAAGGTTTGTCTTCACTATTAAAGTCATTATGAGACATCACAAAACTTTTTTCCTCCTTTTTGTTCAAATTAGTATTGCTGATTTTCAGCATTGCTTGCGTTAGAGGTATTCCTGAATAAGCCACCAATATAACAGCCTAGCTACAGATAAAGCATTTGAGTGGTCTTTGAAGTATGTGTTCACTAAGGATCTCTGGATAGGCTCTTCATAGCCTATAATCTCTTCTTCGCCAGAGCTCTGAAACTGCTGAAACACCTGGAGTGCAGATGACCAAGTGACAGTGGACACAGATGAGACTGAGGTCACTAAATACCTTCTTTGTGTAAGTCTTCTCCAATGAGGACTCTAAGGCCCCTGTGGTCAGTGAAAGGGTTCAAAATTGAGAACTACCAGCAGTGGACAACATTTTAGTCAGAGATTACTTGAAAGGATTGAACCTATACAAGTATTCAGAAATAAAAATCTTCATGCACTGATTCTGGGAGATCTGACTGCTCTCATCTTTAACAGGTCATGGAGATAGTTGCAATATTCCCAGTAACTGGAGAAATGCAAAGATTGCACTCATATTCCAAGAAGTCCAAAAGAACAATATAGGGAATTACAAGCCAGTCACAGTTTACTCCATGTGGAAATCATAGAGCAAGTCATGTTGGAACAAATTTATGGCCATACAGAAAAAGGTGATTGGCAGTAGTCAGCATGGCTTTCTAAATGCTAAATCATACTTGACCAACCTGATCACCTCCTATGATAAAGAGAGCATTGGATCTCATCTGGTTTGATCAGTAGAGCTTTCAACATTGTTTCCAGTTCTATTCTTGAAGCTTTATGATCTGGATGGGTGGATAACCAGATGAGTAAATAACTAATTGCATGTTCAGGTTCAGAGTTAATGGTTGCTGTGTCAAGGTAGGTAACGTAGAATAACACAAGAATCTACCCTTGATCATTTCTTGTTTGACATCAGTATCAGTGACCAGGAGAAGGAACTTCCATCAGTTTTGCACAGGACACTAAACTGAGGTGAACATATAATACCACTCAAAGCAAAAATGTCATTCAGAGAGATGTCATTCTGGAGGAGTAAAACAACAGAAGTCTCATTAAACTTGTCAAAGACAAATGCAAAGTCCTGCACTTGGGGTGGGGGTGGGAGTGGGGAAACAAAAACAAAAACAAACAAAAGAAACCAGACAAAAAACCCCAAAACAAGCCCTTGCAACAAAATTTGGGCACTGATTGGTTGGAAAGCAGCTCTGCTGAAGTGACCTGGGGGTCTTGACTGGCAGCAGGAGGAGCATAAGTCAGAAGTGTGTCCTGAAAGCAAAGGCTACCAGTGCATCCCAGGCTGTATTAGCAGAGGGATTTCTGGGATTATGGCACTTACTCAGCATTAGGCAAAATTTCTAACACTGCATCCAGTTCTGGACCTCATGTATAGTAAAGACTGTGACAAATTCAGCAGAGAGGGAGGGAGGTGGCAGGGAGGTACAGGTCTTGACCTATGAGGAAAGATTGAAGGACTGGAGCTTGTTCAGCCTGTAGAGGACTTGGCATCAGAGGAACCTTCCCATACTACTCAGGAGGTCATCAAGAAGACAATTAGTCTTTTGAGGTCTCACTGAACCAGAATTTTCCCATGATCTTATGAAACTCATGGTGTAGCTGCCACATTGAGATATGAGATAGTTTAGTTTCAGCTTACTCAGTGATTGAACAATTGTTTTTTCTTACTCTGCTATATATACTGTTACACTGTAGACACTGGACAAGAAAGCTCAGTCTTTGTCCTTTTTCTGGTTTTCTTTTGCAGCCCTTTCTTTTGCATTTAGGGCTGCAGTGTGACTAACTGTTTGAATTAGAAAAACCATTTTAAGAAAATTAAAATAATTTAGTTCTCTTTATACATATACATTTTTACAATACAATTATGCAAATATTAAAAATTCTGCTGTCTTTACAACTTGGATGACTTTCTTTCTTTAAAGACTTTGTTCTACTTCAGTTATTGCCCATAATCATACCTTTAGGCTTAGTTCACTGTAGTGAACTGTAGTTTAGCTGTACCTGCATGGTCCTTTTTTTCCCACTACCTTCTAAAATTATTCTTTGTCTTTCTGTGGATCCTAGTAATCTCAGTGCTGTCACTAGTTTTAGTGAATCACAAGAAATTCCATGGACACACCCACAAGACATAAGTCAGCTACAAATATTCACTTATACTTCCATGAAATAACATAGCAGCTGTGGAAGAACTGTTTTAGATTATCACTTATCTCAAGCTCAGTTTCTCATCAAGATTACTGATTACTTAGTTGATGTGAAGTACTGTACTGACTCAGCTGTAGTCAGTACATAATATATAGTTATATATAATATACATAATATATAGTTATGCAACTATCTCATATACAACTAATTTAAATGTATCTGAATAGTTCCTATGCTACTTGGGGCAAATATTACCTACATTTCTAAACTAAACAGGTTATACATAAAACCAAACGAAGCCAAACAGTCTTAAGGAGAGTGCAAATCATGCAAATAGCATCCAAATCACAGTAGATACTATAGATAGTTTTAGAAAAGTAAAGTAGGAAGTGAAATAACCATACACTTTCACACTTATTGTAAAGAAATATCAGCATATCACTTGGGGCCAAAAGAATGGTTCTCTTTGTCTTTCATTAGATGTATGGTTCAATTTTTAAAAAAAATAAAGTAAAATATATCACTACTTAATGAGGGAAGCATTTAAAAATATACTCCATTCTGTTCTCTATTCTGTGCCTTCATTCCTGTGTTAAACCCATTTTACTGTTTTCCAGTGAATTCATAAATCTTGAATTGAAACAATAAGGAGAACCATGTACACAAAAATATAGAAATTTCAGTATAAAGTAACTAAAAAAATCTAGCTAACAGTATGGGGTCTCTGTTTTTCATTTCCTCATGACTACTACCACTTTCCCCCCAAGGAATTGTACAAGTAAAATGTAACAGAATAGCAAGAAAGGTTCCAAAATGTACAGTAATTAATTGAAAGCAGGCAAGTCCTTCAATATTTAGGCTGGGATTCAAGATGATTCTATGTTCCAGTTTCAGCTATGGGAGTGACTGACTTTGGACAACTTTGCTGACTTTTTCTCCTTGTTCCTTATTCAGCTCAGCTGCAGAGCTGAGTAAAAAGCAAGTCACAGTGACAGCCAGCTGCTGTGCTTAACCCATACTCTCTGTGGAAATAAATTGAAAAGGAATAGGGAGGGAAGAGAACACACTAAACCACCCACCATTTCAAAACAGATAATTGCAGGTAGCAAAGAAGTGTCTAAATAAAGTGCGCATTCTGAAAGTCCTTAGAGAGCATCACCAAGATTCTTCTTGTTTAAGAGGTTTTTAGTCTCATGGAAAAATGCTGTTGCTGACATTTTATTGTGAGGTGACAAAACACTGTTTAATACCTGGCACTTGCATTCTACCTTCTCTACACCCTGTTTTCTGCTTACGATAATAAACATGTTTTATTTAAAATTGTATCAGGGCAACATTAAACACTGTTAATGTTTGTCAGCCTTATGTGTAATCAATAAGCTGGGAGCAGTAAAAGTTTGTAACAATGTAAAATCCTGTTAAAGTTCATACTGTCTCTCTAACCAGAATTGTCTAAAACACTGTGAGTGAGAGCAGTTTCAATGCTCCATCACTGAGCAAGGTCAGGATTGAGACATACTGACACAGCAGTGTGGAAAACACGCTGGTGCTGATCTCCCTTTTATAGCAGACACTATTTCAACTTCGATAACATATCATCAGATTGGCCTCATGAACAGTGACAGCTTGTGTGTTTGGCAATGGGATTAATAACATCTATTTTGGGTTTTGTGAAGAATGAGGAGGAAGTGTAGCCTGCTGTTGGATATTTTGTATATACATATGACTTCAAGCAAATAAACAAATTTAGTGTTACATGCCTAAAATTAGGTATTTGAATTACTAGTTGATAAATGACTATACAGTGTGATGCTGTGTTGCTCCAAGACAAGGTAAAACCCTTAAATCTGTTACAAAAAACAAGAAATAATTTTTTGTGTGTGTTTTACTTGGTACAGTTTGTTTCCCAGTGCACGAGGAGTCTGTTCAGTGAAGAGGACAACCATAAGGTCCCCATAAATAAACGGTAGTAGGCAGTCTTTCTCATAGTGTGCCCTACAAATGTTCACAGATTTCACGCTCCTCTTAGTCTTCAGGTTAGTCACAAATGACAGGTCACAACCGCATGGACATCTGTACTTCAGCTTGGTCCCTAGATCAATCCTCAATTTTTTTTTCAATACCAGCAGCAGTGTAATTCTGGGATTGTGCCCAGCTTCAAAATGTTTGTTTACAAAGTAGTTTTTGGAGTAACCAAAGGTACGTAACACACTTGCCCTTTATCTCAAGCTGCTTCTTAGCACTAAACATAATTCTGAAGTTTATTGCAGAATTATTAATCTTACACACTTAAGACATCAGAAGACAACATATTACTGTGAGGCATCTTGCCAGAGACTGGTGATTTAAATGCTCTGATGCCAACAAATTTTAAAGCACACGGTTTAAGTGCCATTGTTGTCTAACCCTTATTTATATCTTATATACCGAGGTACAGAACAGAACTCAACGCATCGTACAGGTACAGCTGAAAATATAATTCAGCCCAAGTATTGTCATTTCTGAATGAGCTAGAAACCTGATTTATTAAAGATGCTCTATCAATTTTACCAGGAATGGAGTGGTTACAGAACCTTTTTCATTGTAAGAATGTGTAATTATGATTCCCCTTTTAAGAAGAAAGAGAATTTTTTTACAAAATGCTTAGTATTTTTCAACATGTTGGGCTGTGTAAAACTGATAATGAGTTGAAAATTAAGACTGTCACCAGTACATTTTAGAAAAGAACACATAAGCCAGTCAAATCCAGAAGCTATAATGAACTTCTTGTTTGGGTTCTTCTGGAGAGGAGAAGGGCTGAGCTGGGTGGTTTGGCATTTTGGGTTTGTTCCGTTGTTGGGGAGGAGAAGCAAGGAAGAGAAGCTTATGAGGAAAGGAAATTGATCATTTCATTACAGCTTTAGAAAACATCCCTAGCGTTACTGTGACAGAAATAAAAATATGCTTCGCCATTTTCTTACAGTTTAAACTACTATCATAAACATAAATATTCAAAAGACAGAAATCTAAAGCCCTTAATCAGCACCAGTTCCCAATGAATTCAGTGGTAATCTTACATTTGTAAGGCAAAAAGTGACATACACCTCTCTCTGAAGGAGGCCAACACAAATTTTATGCAGAGCTAAAATCTACCATATATGTTGTTTTGAGGTTTATGTCCAATTAAAAAGATGATATCTGGTTTGGTTTTTTTAATCTCAACTCGAAATCTGCAGGATTTTCTTAGAAATTATGCTTGCCTCTCATATTATAGTAATCATCACCTTTTCATAGGTTTTTAGTTAGTATTGCGACATTGCATCATGTGTGTCTCACTTTACTGGTAATAGCAGTCTCCTTAGACATAACTTGCTAATTTAGCATTTAAATTACTTGGGCTATGTTAACATAAAACAGGTAGGAGAACACTAATTTTGACAATATAGTTATATGAATGATCAGTGAAAGATTTCACCCATTCATTAATTAATAAAATGCAAATCAGTTTTACAGAGACAACTGCAACAAGATAAATGTTCTTGGCACTAAACACAGATGTCCACCTACTTTGTGAGAAAAAAAAGGCTTAAGGTTTTTTTTATATCCATCTACAAGTGTAAATTATGTTAACACTCATTTTCACTATTTTCAGTTTTTAGCTACTCAAATATTTATCAAATATTTTCTTTGATATTGGCAGCGTGTTTTACTGCAGCCATATTCTGTTTTGCTTATTTGCAGTTGCTGGATATATTCTCTTTGCATACTTTATTTGCATTGAGCTGGACATCTTGAGGAGTAAGATGCTATTCAATGAAATGAATAAGTTGCCAGAACATGTCTCCAAATGCTCAGGTAATTTGACATTTAGTGATGGTTTAGCAGAAAACATTTTCAGAGAGATGATAAATAATCATGGGACTCACATTTTACACTTTTATTCATGGCAGATGCAGAGCATTATTCTGAGAGAAGTCAGGGGATTAGTAGGCAATGAGAACTAAGTATCTAAGGTAAGGAAAAGAAAAATCATCCACCTATAAAGGATAAGAATATTAGGCCTAGACTAATGAATAAACAACACCTGCCTTTTGATTCAACCTGTAAATGATTAATATATACCATAAGGGAGATAGATAAGTAGAAGCAGTGTTGTAACACGGCCAGGAAATCTGAACTGATCTGAACTAGACAGATGAATAGACTAAAAGCTTTTGGTAGTAGTTGCATGTGAATATTTCTTGTTTTCAAAGATATGGAAAGAATCATGAAGACTGCTGTGTAAGTGGGAAAATTAAATAAAAATGTACAAAGAACATTTTGAAAACCTGAAAGATTTGAGAATTGATTGAATATGGCAGAGTCACTATGGAGAAAAGTACATGAAAAAAGATTGTCAGTAAGAAAATACTTGCATCAAAATGTCAGGCAAAGTATGTAGCAAAGGTCTTTACTGCATCACCCTCTTACCAGGATATTCATATGAGATAGAAAAAAGCAGAATTCAGTGAACAATTTATATGGGTAAGCACATGCAAGAAAAATGCTCAATATTACCTACTTAATATTTCTAAATGTACAAACTAGAAAGATCTCCAAATTGAGTATATAAGAGAACTATGAGTGCATCTGGGATTCAATACATTGTGTCCACAGAATCATCATCTTACATCCCACAATAACTTTTTTTAGTCTGTTCTTATTCAGTGCTTCAGTTGCTGTCATACATGTAGTAATCATAGTGTGATAGATACCTATGTAGTGATCAAAAAAAACCAAGTTTGTTAAAAATCACAGGGGAATTTCTTATCTTTTATATCAGTGTACATCTTTGTCAAAACGACAAGTTAAAAAATTACATTAGAAATGAAGACATTAAAAAAAAGAAATCACCAAGAAGACAGGAAAAACAAACAACAGAGAGAAGTCTAATACATTCAAAATTAAAAAGCGAAAGGGATGAAAGAGAAAGTTGGATGTTAGACACATGCGAGGCTTATATTGCTTTGGTGGAAATATTATCCCCCAGTCCCTTGAAGCTGTAACATTTTATAGGGAGGAACGATGTTCATATTTTGGTTTTTATTTCAGTATAACTTTGATAATCTGTGGACACTTGGGTTTGTCTTCAGTGGGACATATAGAATAAGACTCAAATGAAATAATGTTGAACTGTTCGACTAGATAAACATATATGACTAAGCATATGGTTACGTAATATTAGTGTATCACACCAAAATTATTACACCATGGAAATATTAGACCCACTGCATTCAATAACCCAAATAATTTACAGTGGAACTTTCTGTTGCTCATTCAGCCAAAACATATTTTTTGTTTTGCTTATTTAACACTGTAAATTGTAAAAATAGAGAGAATTCATAACATGGAGATCACTGACAAAAAAATGTTACCAAGTTTCAAATGGAGCATGTAGAAATAAGCATCACGCTGGTGCTTATGAACAAGTTCATACACTTTTTCTGAGGCAAATATCACAACAGAGTTCACAGTTACACAGAGATCACAATTTTCACCTCTGACCGTGCCTCCCCAGCTCAAAGCCGTGAGCACTTCATGTGGCTGTCTTTCCGAAGTCAAACGGAATTTAGGAACCAGGCACATTTCCAGCTTTTATTTCAACATACTTAAGGTGATTTCTTTTAAGATTTAAATTCTGAGTCCCTTAAATATGCATTTACAACATACCATAATTTAGAGGAGCTACAAAATATGAAACAAAGCTGCTTATGACATCAGTCCAAGTCAGTCTGCAAGCCTAAAAGATATTGGAACTGATAGCCTTTGAATCTTTTTCCAATTTAGTGATTTATTTATTTCTGTGCATACCTGTTTTTGTAACCTCACATGAATAAATACACAGGCATACTAGTATCCCTGAAGCTTATTTGAAGCTTTGTGAAGCTTATTATTAATGGGATTTATAGAGAAGCATCTCTGTTGCTTGCTGGTAAAGAACAGATGGATTAAAATATATATGTTCCAAGGAGAAGACACACACATAAATCCTTTCTTTTACCAGTATGCAGATATTATTAGTGGAAGAGATTTTCTAGAGATGCATCTTATCCCTATTAATCTTTGTTTAAAACTATAAATAGTTCTATTTATATTATACAGATAGGGGATTTTTTTGTTGTTTGTTTCTTTGTCTGTTTTGGTTTTATGGTAACCAAGACAGACATTGAATCATGTTTCAAACCATTTACACTGAAAAAGACAACTATCTCTTAGGACAGTCTTGTGACAAAACCTAGAGAATTTAAGCTACAGCTGGGGAATAGCAGGTTATCTGAGTTGTGCCTGTGTATATGCTCACTGACTGTCATTTAATTTCTGTATGACCTAGAAGCTTCCCACTTTGTCTGCATAGAAGAGCCAAAGAACTGGCTTGACAAAGACTCACTTGCAACAACCTGAGATTCAGGCAGCCATGAAGATTCACCAGGCATCTTCTGCTGCACCCTCACCCACCCATGGGTGCTATTTGCGTGATTGCTGTGTTGATTAACCCTCTGGATGGAGAATGTGGCCAGAGATAGCCATGGGCCACTCCTGACATAAAACTGATGAAAACTGCACCTAAAAAAATTCTTGTAAATAGCCAGTAGAAACTGTTCTTGCAGATGCAAAATGTTCACGTAAGACAATCCTTTGCAAAAAGATAAGATGGTTTAAAGATGTTTTGTACATAGTTTAATACAAATAACATAAGTGAATCATGCATGTGCTGAGGAGGTCATGAGGGACTATGGCCCAGCGTGACTTAAGAACTGGGCAGATCAGCAGTTCAAGAAGCCCCGTTCAGTCCAACTGGATGTCATCTCAAGGACTCATGCAACAAGGGCTCCCATCATCCTCTGTACTGTGACCAACCCTCCTGTCATAGAAATTCAATTCCCATTATAGTATTCAAAAGATTGCAATAAATTAGCTTTTGTTTGTTGGTTGGTTCTGGTTTTGTTTGTTTTTCTTTTTAAATAGGCATTCTGACAATGAGTGAAACAATGTTCAATTCAAGTCTGTGAAAAATGTAAAAAGCAGAACACTTATGCAATACACACTCATAGACATGAAAATTCCTGTACAACTTTTTTTTATGCTGGCACATTTTCCACTTCACTTCTTACCTGTGCTCAGAAAGTTAAAGTAAATGACAAACAATGGACAGCGGGTAAAAAAAAGAAAAAAAGCATGGAATTAGGAACAACCGTTCTTAAAGTGTAATGTTTAAAATCATTATTAAAAAGAGCTGTACTTCTTTTTTTTTTCCTTTCATGAGGGAAAAAGTAGTGATCATTTGTGCAATGGAATTAGCAGGTTTTTTGCAGTGAACTTTATGTAAATAGCTAGTGCTATCACAGGTCTTTGTGATGACTCCTTTAGAAAGAATACAGAAAATTTCATCAGATAGGAAGGTAAGCTAATTGGCAAAATCTTCTCTAGCAGCTATTCCAATAGGATAAGGTTCAACAAGGCCAAGTGCCGGTCCTGCACTTTGGCCACAACAGCCCCCTGCAGCACTACAGGCTGGGCACAGAGTGGCTGGAGAGCAGCCAGGCAGAAAGGGAATTGGAGTTTGGATTGACAGGAAGCTGAACAGGAGCCAACAGTGTGCCCAGGTGGCCAAGAAGCCCAGTGGCATCCTGGCCTGGGTCAGGAATGGTGTGGCCAGGAGGACCAGAGAAGTAATTCTGCCCCTGTACTCAGCACTGGTGAGGCCACACGTGGAGTGCTGTGTCCATTTCTGGGCCCCTCAGTTCAGGAAGGATATTGAGGTGCTGGGGCAGGTCCAGAGAAAAGCAACAAGGCTCTGGTGAAGGGACTCAAACAGAAGTCCTACAAGGAGAGGCTGAGGGAACTGGTGTTGTTTAGTCTGGAGAAGAAGAGGCTCTGGGGTGACCTCATCACTCTCTACAACTACCTGACAGGAGGTTGTAGCCAGGTGGGGGTCGGTCTCTTCTCCCAGGCAATCAGTAGGACAAGAGGACAAGGTGTTAAGCTCTGCTAGGGGACGTTCAGGTTGGATATTAGGAAGAAATTCTTTACAGAGAGGGTAATTAGGCACTGGAATGGGCTACCCAGGGAGGTGGTGGATTCACTGTCCCTGGAGGTTTTTAAGATGAGACTGGATTGCAGCACTGAGTGCCATGGTCTAGTAACCGTGGTGGTGTCGATCAAGGGTTGGACTTGATGATCTTAGAGGTCTTTTCCAACCCAGTTGATTCTATAATTCTTTGATTCTATTTCAAACTGAAGTTCAGTAAAATAATGACCAGTATTCCAGGAAAGTGATCCACAGATTTTTGGAATAAGTTATGAACGTTACTCAAGATCTAGTCGTACTTCAATGTGAAGTTGAAAAATCATACCACAGTCTTATGCAGCAAGAATATCTATCAGACTATAAGAAATATACTGATAAAATCACCATGTCACAAAATTATCCACTGGTAAATTCATTGCATCTATTTTTCTTCTGCTTCTCCTTTGTAAGGTCTTAGTAATATATAAAAATGAATGAAAAGTAGTATTTCAAAGTACTTGGGTTTTATTTAATATGGTACATTAGATTGGTTTTTTTCCCACTGAGAAAATCCCAGTAAAACCAGGGATTTGAATGGATCTCATAATTTTATAACTTTTTTAACTTATATATATAACTTTTATAACATAACTTTTAAAACTATAACTTTTATAACTTAGAACTTTTATAACTTACGGCCTTATCTATCATAGCTTGCAGTTATAGATATACAGTCCAAGAGCTGCAAAATTTCTCTTTTCTTGTAGAAAATTTTCAGTCTGAAGAACAATCCAAAATAAAACTTAGATTACTTTTGCAGGATGGCTGGAATTTTTTTAGTTGTGGTGCAGTATATCCCGGGGAAAAAGCTTACAGCTGTCATGCCTTTTATCCTAAAATTTCTGCATTGAATTTGAAAAGAATTTTCCAATTTGTGAATGTTAGTGTGAGCAAAGAGGCCCAAAACTCTCATAATTTTTTATCTTTATATCAAGAGAAGAGAAAGGGAATGAAAGTTATTGAGACTCAAACTGAATTACTGATTTAAAAAAATGAGAAGTGGGGAGTGGGAGTGTTCCAGTTCAATATTCTGATCATAAGATGAATATGAATGCTTCAGGGATGAAATATTCTTGAACATACAGACGGGTTACAGGTGGACCTTACAGTCACATTTGGACTTAAATTTGTTATTCACACCTGGAATCTCCATCCTCTATTTTTCTTTCTAAGCACCTATGAAAGATACAATATACTAATCAAAGGAACTCGTGGTTCCACATATACGCAGTTTCTTGTCCAGCTGTGTTTGGCACCTGGGAGGTCATATCTGTAACAGCTTGATACGCGACACCTTGGCGTATTTCTCTATTATTTTATCAACAAGGTATTTTTAAATTTTTGCTCTTTCAGTATGTCTATCACTTCATCACTAAATTGATTTAGTTTACTGACTGGATGTAAGCATTTGGTACATTTTGTGGATTTCGTAATTTCTTTATCAGCTTCTGTCATTTAATTGCATTTAGTTATCAGTTACTCTCTATTTACTTTTTTTGTTAAACATTCAATTTATGCTAGTATTAGTGTACTCCTTTCTTTCAAAATCTTATTTCCTTGTCTACAGGGTCTTTGCTTAGACTTCTATTTTTCTAAAGTATACAGGCAAACCTTTATTTGTAATTCAGATTTGTAGACCTGAATCATTTTGTTTGCCCTATGTTGTACCTTTTCAATCTCAACAATGTACTTCTTATATTGAGAAGAATAAAACTGCATGTGATAAAAAAAAAAATCAATTCAATTTTTAAACCACTATCTGGGGACCAACATAAAGTGCATTATTAGCAGTGTATTTTTTCTTTGAAATCAGAATCTGTTGTTAGATGAATTTAGGTCTTCCTGACTGCAGTAAAAATAAATGGAATATAATTGGCCAAGGTGTTATACAGTGTAAGGTTTTTCAGGCTAAATTTTGTCTCACTGTCAAATGAGCCTGATATGTTACTACAGGCATTTGTAAGATTTATAGTCAATGCAAATTCTAGTAAGAGATAGGATGTCAAAACAAAAGAATTGTGCAAACCTGAAGTAATTAATTAGATATCCACTATAGTCACCAGCTGGAGGTATGTGTCATCATTAACAGTAGGTTATAAAGGTTTTATAGAACAAATTAAGTCAGGAAAGTTTAAATTTTATTATTAGTCTTTGGCTTCAATTGCATAGATCCTTGGAGTTGAAATTTATATTGTGCATTAGACTGAAGAAACATTCAGACATGTAGAAAAGGATGGCAATTTAAAAGAGAAAAGGATGATGAAGGAAAAGACAGTGAGATTATCCCAACACTATTCTTATTTCATTTTCATATTGTAGTCTTATTGTTTCACTAAAGTAGCAGATGATTAATTAATCCAATGAGAAAACAATATGAAGATTGGATCACTTATCTCTACCTTGCTCTACTAGCTGAACTAATTGATGGCTGCATTCCAACATAGTGATGTAATTCGTTTGTATCTTGAAATCTTCAATATGACCCACACTGTTGATTTTTTTTTTTTTTTTCCATCTGAGACAACAGTACCATTAGATGGCACTCTGGGTAAAGTCGAAAAATTACTTTGTAAGTCTCAAGTATTTAATCAAACATAGTAAAAGAGAAAATAGCAAATATCAAACGAAAATATATTCCTATTCATCAAACTTTTAACAGTCTATAATGAATGTCAAAGAATTATTTAGATATTACATTTGAATTCAATATTTTGTACCTTTTTTTTTTTTTTTTTTAGTTCAGAGGTAGTGAATGTTTCCTATAAGGAAGATATACTAATTTGTTTCTTTTTAATAATATTTTCACCTTTCTATAGGAGATATTAAAGGCAAAGGAAAGACTGTCAATATCTAATGATGTAGGGAAAGTATCTAACGACATGAATGTTTCACAATACTTAAAAAAGCAAGTTACCTTTGAGGTATGTGTGATTACCTAATACACATTGTATCCGAAAGTGAAAGCCTGAAAAATTTTTACTGATATCAAGCTTGGCTTTCCTTACTTTGTATGTGTAAGTATTAGAGTGCAAAAAAACATATCTTTTTTTTTTTTAATTGACAGAGGAAGTTTCCATGTGGAAAAAAAGCAAGAAAAAATTCTGAAACTCATAGCAATCAATTATTTCAGGAGAAGATTCTGCTTCTAGAACTTCTAGACCAATCTATCTTTCCCTGTGTGTCTACCTCTCCAGACATCCTAAAAACCAGTGGAAACAAACCCAATAGAACATTTAAGTGATGATACACAAAATAAATATTTTTAAAAATGGCCTTTAACTCCAAAATTGGCCCGAGTTAAACTCAAGCAACCGTGAACCCTGTGGAACCCCACTCAGTTGCACTGGTACGAAGTTGAGTGAAGGCCTCAGTAATTAAATTATTACCTGGCTTGTTTCCTGTGCAAATTTAGATTGCCACAGTTAAAAAAACTTACGCTTCAGAGGTTCAATTCTATTTTCAAGCTGTACTTAATAACTTGTTTTCACCCGCTATTCCAACATGTTCCAACAGCTGTAGATTTAATCTCTAGACACCTCTATCCCAAATAAAGCATCAAGCATATTTCAAGCAAGTACTGTGAATTCCAAATTAGACTTTGTATCATGAACACTAGCTAATGTGCTTTGCCCTGTGTTGTGAAAAAGAGCAAATGAAAGTTAAAGGTCTGGAAATGTCCTCCAATATGCATCTGGGGAGCAAAACATTCTCAGTAGTCTTCTTCTGCTTCAGCCATGTGAAGCTAAGTTACTAGGAAATCACATTTTGGAAGCTGTCCAAATTTTTAGGGTCAGTTTGTCAAATAATTTATGCCACGTGGATTTCTGTGTGCTGAGGAGTTCCTTAGAAAATTTTGAACAATTGATGATGAGAGAGTGACACTGTCTCCCTAACATGAGGGAAAAATTAACATGTATTAGTATTAGTATCCACTAATAGCATGTATTTAGTATTAGTATCCACTCACAGCATGACATATAACAACCTATCTATTATTAAAGGAAGATTGATTGATCCCTGCATTTTATACCTTCTTTCTACCCCCACTTTTGGTAAATATTAACTTCTTCTCCGTCTCACCTACTAGTACATTGCCACAAGAAGTTCCTTTCTCCAGGAATGTTGATTTTAGTTGATATTCAGACACAGGTGTGAAGCTGCCTTTCTTTCAGTGGGCAATCTTCACAAATTATGTTCCATTCAATTCCCTGTATGGGGGAAATTTCATAATTCTGCCTCCACTAGGGCACTATATGCTAGAGACAAGTCTTCAGTCAGGTGATCCCACTGAGCTTTGATAGTGTTGTTATTCACTTTGTAAGTCTGTATTAAAAAGTTAGGTAGTAGATAAATAAAAAAAGTATTTCAAGGGAAAAGCTTTTAAAATTGGAGAATTTTCATTCACCTCACAGAATTGTTTTCTACATCTTGGTTATAACCTAGCAAAATATAGCTTCTCAGAGAATTTTTTATTCTTCTTCTTTAACAATAATCTTTTTGATGTCTTTTGTGTGGACTTCTTCTTTTCTTGTCCTTGCACACACCTACAGGTCTACCATCTTATTGGCATCATGGAGATGTGGTGGAGTGACTCCTATCACTGGAACGAAGGAATGGAAGGATACAGGCTCATTAGGAAGGACAGGCAGGGGGGATGAGGAGAGGATGTTGCTCAACATGATGGAGAAACATGGCAGGCAGGTTGGAACTAGATGATCTTTAATGTCCCTTCCAACCCAAACTATTTTATGCTAACAGAATGCTAGAATACTATGAGCCAAATGTTTGCTACAGATCCTCAAAGAAAGTGAGCAGTAGGAAGACAGCTGCACCACACACTTACATGAAAATATAAGAGAAAGAAACTGATTTTCACAGAGTGTAAGAAAAAGAAGTTATCCTAATGGGTCAGACAAATTCTACTTAGCTGTGAAATTTTCCAAAGGTCTACCTAGAGGTGCCTACCTCTTTCATGCATATCTCATAAAATTGAAGATCCATCTGTCTTTACCTAACAAATAACACTCTTGTGTCTTTATGTTCATGTCTTTCCCTTATCCTTGTTCTTTCACCCACAATAGACCGATATGGCTATGCAGAAAGACCTGGAAGGGAATGAATCATAAAGTCTTCGAGTGCCCTTAGCCCTCCTGCATCGCCTTCAACAACTCACTGAGCAGAGCAGCAGCCATATCAGGAATGCTTTTCTACAAAACTCACAAAACCCTACGTGCATATTGGTACAAGGGTAAATTAGAAGCTTTTATTACTTTGAATAAATAAAAATTCAGAGATATTAGCTTACTTAGAGTAAGTAGAGTTTAAAATGACCAACAGGAACCAGATGGCACCTTATCTATGTTTTCAGGGTGGAGTTTGTCTATAGTTTGCAATGCACATTAGAGTAGTTTGCAACATATGTACTTCTAACTACTGACTGATGTTTAAAAAAAAAAAATTAAAAAATCTGCTTTTGTTCCCCTGGTTTTCAGTTCAAACATTTTGACTTCTTTTTTTTTTTTTTTTTTTTTTCCTCCCCCGGGCTGATGCACATATTAGAGGAAGCAATTAATATGCTAAACAATGCCCTACAGTATCTTGAAAAAAAAGGGTAACATTTTATTATGTCTAATCATATAGAGTGAAGCACAAGCTGACAAACTATCTGGGGTTGTCACAAATCGTTACGGCTACACTGCACAGGAATTCAAATACTGTAGCTTTTTACTGTGTTCTTTTATAAGCAATGAATATAGCAATGAGTTATCAGCACTTGTTAAGGTAAATATAATTCATTATCTTTTTCAAAATCTTCAATGAAACTATATGTCAATTGTCAAGGCTTGATGAACATTTACTGTTTAATAATTTTTCTTAGGCAGGTGGCATAATCACCATCATTATTACATAGCCATTGGGATTTTTATATAACAACCTGTATTTTTGTTGTACCTATGACTAGACTTCCTCAAAAGCAAGAATTTTACTTCATAAAAAAAGTTAGATTTTGGAACAAATTTTCATTTTACATCAGAAGAAAACAAACCAACCAAAAAAGCCCATATACAAACAAAAGCAACAAACACAACTCAATCCCCACCAAAAATAAAAAAAAAACCAAGCGAAAAAAACCTCTACAAAACAAAACATGAGAGAAATGCAAAAAGAGTCCAAAATGACAAAAATGCTAAGGAATTAATATAGACGCAAACAAGTAGGTGGGATAGTACTGATGTTCCTTACCATGTAAGACAGCTTTCCATCTAACTCCTGCAATACATCTTGCCCATTTCTTTTTCCTTCATTGCCATAACCAGGAAAAAGTTGTAAAAACAGTAACAGTGACATGAGTTTATAATTGGGAAAAAGTACAGATAGTGCTTTTTATCACTGCTATCTCCTCTCAAAGTAGTTTCAATATGTTGATTATCCAGCCAGCTGGAAGAAATATTGATTATGTTTGGTTAGTCAAAGACTTTTGCCAATCCTGATTGAATGACCAGAAGTAATACATAGAGGGATGGACCAGCCAGCTTAGAGGTCTAAACTGTGTCCAAGCTGCTAAACAGTCTCAGCAGCACATATGATCTCTTAGTCATCAGTGGATCCAGAAATAACTAGTAAACTGTATCCATGCATAGAGTTATGCAACACAGAGACTATTCCTCTAACAACTGGAATGATGGAAACAGATGTTAAGGGACTGGTTGAAAAGAACAGAGGGAGAAGAAAACAAAAACCTTAGGATATGTCTATATTAGAATTTAGTTTGGCCCTTGAGCAAAAGATCTATACAGCAAAACAGATGGTGCTGAAGATCCAATATTAAACATCTGCTTTTCAGGGGACTTCTTCAGATTATTTGCTGTCTGATCCTAAGAGATGAATGTTCATTAATGCCAAGAATGCATTAGGTGTGCTCCTGGGGTGCATTATTGTGTTTAGTTTCATCTAAGAGGAATCTGGTTTGTGAGCTCCCACCCTGCACTGTGTTGCAATCTGAAATCCCAGGCACTAGAAATTACTTATTCCTTATTCCTTTCTCTGTCTTTTGTCCGCTGCTTGTAGACTGTGTATAAATAGTGCATTGATTGTCAATGAGTATTTAGGATATCAGTAGTGACTAATGGAAATATTTGAATTCAAGGTAAATTCATTAAGAATTAGCTTAGTAACTAATTTTTCATCCCATGATTAAAAAACTGGTAGGCGATAACACTCTAGTTCTTGCTTCAAAGAATGACTGAAATGTTCATTTAGCATCATTATGATTTGTTTCCTTGGGATACATGGAGAAATGTGAAGGATGTGTTCATATCCTCTTAGTTCACTGTATTTTTTCAGTGTGGGCATTAACTCCCACACAGACTAAGTTTTGCTAACTAGGTCGGAAATTCACAAAATGTGATCAGCTTGTTGAAGGTATCTGAAATGATCTGAAGAGGGTTCAACCCTAAATTTCTTGAAATACTGTAGCAGTTCAGAACTAAGCAAGTGAATACAAGAATTTGTAACCAACTGTATTTTATAGTGGTAGAAATATGATTTTATTTTATATTTTTGAAGAAAACAAATCTATGTCAATATGACTGAAACTTTCACTGAATTGCCCCTGACAGGAGTGTCAGAGGCCATTGCTTTGTTGTGAGACTGTGACTCGTTGCAGTATTTCGAAGAGAAGAGACAGAAAGCTCGAAGAGGATCTTTAAGTTCACAAGCACAGGATTCATAAACAACTTTAGAGATTTCAAAGATGAACAGTGAGTGCTTCTCAAGTATTTGCAGTGAAAAAGATTTTCCACTTAACAACATAAGAGTATGCAGCTTCAGAAATTTTTACTAGGCATTACTGTAAACTTCTTAGAGCTGGTTAACAAAGAGATTGAAAAATAAGCAATGTGATATTTTTTAATGTTCAAAAAATATTTTTACATTGATAAGATGAAGATCATCACCAATATACAATATACTCCCATGAGCATTTTACTGTATAAAAAAGTATTATCCCCACATTAACAGTGCAGGAATATGTACAGAGTAGCTAAGTGACTTCTCCATGTGCAAAATGAGAGAAGAGAAGCAGATTGATCATACTTAAATGTATTCTTACTCTGTTAATTACATGATTTTTTTTGGAATTAAAATGTCAGGTTGAATTGTACTAAATTAAGAAAGTCATCAAAACATCTCCTAAGATTTGAGCCTTAACAAATGTAATATATTGAGACTTAGAATAGCTCCTTGCTGGAAAATTATCTTTTCTCAAACAAACAAACAAAAAAATTAGAAAAGGACAGAAGTTGACAAAATTACAGTTTGATGTTGTCTATATTTATCCATTCTTTGGTATTAAACTGGTCTTGAAAGTTTAATTGATAAATATGTTTTCAAAATATCGTACTAGAAAATTCTAATCAATTCTTCCCCTCCAATGCTTAGGAAAGTCTTACCCTTACAAAGATAATAAAAATAACCAAATGAGAAATTCTTCACAGAAACTTGTCAAATTGTGGAAGGGAAAGCAAATAGTCCAAAAGAATGGGGGAAAAAGTGAATAAGTCAAGGAGAATATTTGATTTCTTACCTGAAAATGTTTATACTCTATATTCAATAGTTTCATTTAAGAAATACAGTACCAGAGACATATATAAGCAAAATGTGAAACAGACAACAACTTAAAGCTACTTGTAGTGCATAATACTGTTGGGGGTGAGAGCGAGTATGTGGAGATGGCGGACACTTTTGAACAGTGGAGGGCACAGGTTGAAAAACGGCGAGGTCCCGGCACTGCTCCACGCACCTTTGAGGAATGGAGGATGCAAGAGGTTGAAGGCCACAACACCCAGGATTTACCAGTGTGTGAAGTGTCAGTGTGAAGGACTGTTAACTGTGTGTTTTGGTTATGGTACAAAAACCTATATAAATATATAGGTTGGCGTCCATTTTCTGTAACCGTCTTCATCCCAAAAGGACTTGCGGTCTGCCCTGGCAGGCCCAGAGACAGTTTCATCATTGGCTGGCTACCGTGAGGTACCAGCCAATCCAAGTGTTTGGCGGGCTTTCCCTGCTCTGTTGGCGGGAAAGTCCCTCGGCTCCTCCCCGGTTATAACTATGTATTACCCTTTCCCAATCACCTGTGGAGGATTTGCATGCTCCTCCTTCCCTCCTCCCAGTTTCTAGACCCTTC
>JAYRBT010000082.1:136823018-136836515 GCA_036023395.1 Myiotriccus ornatus | reverse complement strand
GAGCTGCCGCCTGCTGCCCCGGAGCTTCTTCTCCTTAGCTCGGAGGTCAGCACAAGGACCCCCTGACACGGCTGGTCCGCTCCTCTGCTCGAACACCGAGCCGTGTTATAATACTATATTCAAAAAAGTAAGATAACTCTTCTTATGTTACCGCAGTGATCTGCTCTTCTACCACATCAGAACACATGCTAGATTTTTACCAAGAGAAACACATACAGCTAATAACATTTTCAGGAGAGTAAATCAGGCAGAACATAGACTACAAAGGATCAGTAGAAAAAAAGGAAAACAGAGTATGCTGAGGTTGCAGGTGAATTGTACATGAAGATCTTTGTAAGCCATACCTCGTATTTCCCTTGCTTCTAACTTTGTCAGGCAGATGGGAGTTCCTAAGTTTCCTTCTCAGATTGTCTCCAGAACCAGCTGTAAACACTCTCTACTCATTCTTCCCATCTGAAAATTCTCATTTGTTAACTTAATAAGTATAAGAAAAACTATGCATTTTAATTTAAATATACCTGAAACAACTGTAAACAAAGTAACTGTATAAGAATTACTCTGGATCAGTGCAGTTGGTGTGATGAGTAGCACAACCAAATAGGACTTTTTTTCTTTTCTTTTTTTTTTAATCCTGAAAATTTATCTTTAACCCTAGCATTTCTATACTACACAGCATATTCCATATAAACACAGCACTGAGGTGTTGGACCCAGAGGCACAGACTGTTTTTCCTTACAAAGATGTCCAAGATCACTCACAGGAATGATCTACCTATTGAAATAAATCTGATAGAATCTAGTAGTACACATTTTAAGTACTGATTATATAAACTTAGCAATATAAATACATATTGCAAACAAGATGATATGTGTCTTCAATTTCAATTTTAAAGGAACTTTTAACGTTCCAGTGAAATAATAATAAGTAATAATTTCTAGGTAGGCACACAAAGATAAATGGTTCTAATACTCACTGAAATACTTTATTTTTTCAAAAAAAATTTTCATGAACAGTACAATACTCACATACACAGTTATGACAGCTTCCTTCTTCACATACATATACATATACATACACATATAAATCAATTTTCATTCAATATCTAAAGTATCTTGAATAAACATTAGCAGGTACTCAAGAATTGTTTTGACTTTTGTGTATGAGATGCTAGTTGGAAAAGGAGAGATCCAGAAGGTATCTCCAGAAGGAGATATGCTGGAGCTATACCCAGGATGGGGCAATCCTGGTTGTGTATATAGACTAGGGAATGAGAGACTGGAGAGCAGCAGAAAGGGACCTGGGAGTCCTGGTCAACCGCAAGCTGAATATGAGTCAGCAGTGCCCTGGCAGCCAGGAGGGCCAACTGTGTCCTGGGGGGCATCGGGCACAGCATTGCTCTGTTCTGCACTGGTGAGGTCTCACCTTGAATATTGTGTGCAGTTTTGGGTACCACAATATAAAAGAGACATGAATGTATTAGAGAATGTCCAAAGGAGGGCAGCGAGGATGATTAAAGTCCTTAAGGGGAAGCTGCGTGAAGAAAGGCTGAGGGCATTTGATCTATTCAGCCCGGAGAAGAGGGGACTGAGGGGACACCTCATTGCAGTCTTCAACAACCTCCTGAGGGGAAGAGGAGGGGCAGACATTGATTGATCTCTTCTCTGTGGTGACCAGTGACAGAACCCATGGGAATGGTGTGAAGCTGAGTCAAGGAAGGTTTAAGTTAGATATCAGGAAAAGGTTTTCCACTCAGAGAGCAACTGAGCACTGGTACAGGCTCCTCGGGGAAGTGGTCACAGCACCAAGCCTGTCTGAGCTCAAGAAGTGTTTGTACAGTGCTCTCAGCACATGGTGTGATTCTTGGGGCATCCTGTGCAAGGCCAGGAGTTGGACTAGATGACCCTTGTGGGTGCCTTCCAACTCAGCATGTTCTGTGATTCTGTGATGTTATATGGAATGTTTCCTAAGCTCTTATTGTTAGATTTATCTTACAAAAGATCATGAGTCAGCTTCCAATTAAGACCTTTTCAGAACTCCCAGTGAGTTCTTCAAGGAAAAACTTATATGTACATTAAGAACTTCATTACCAAAATTCTGTATTACCTGTTTCTCATTTACATTTGTTAGATAGCAACATCTGAGACTGATACATCTTGTTCTATGTAGTAGATAACTAATAAAATTAAAATTCATGGAGGAAACAAAGTAAAGTTTAATTAAGATTATTTTTATCAATAAGTTCTGTATGGTTAATAATTTCTTCAGTAGTATTTGTCAAAGGTTTTCATTTAGGATACAATACCTATATTCTTAACAATACTAGAAGCCTATATTTTATATAATTAATTTTTTTTCAGGCTATTTTATATTCTATATTTTAAACTTAGGTAGTTTCTATTTTCTGCTAATTTTAATAAGAATAGAAAATTATTTTGGTAGGAATGCATTAGGTTTTTTCCAAGGTCACTTATGTTCAACATACATGGATTTAGTGTAAACAAGAGACAATTGCATTGCCTTGAACTTGACTGGGAATGCAGAAAGCAGAAATTTTGCATCCAAAGCCTCTTTCTCTGTTGTTTATATTTGTGTTATTTAATAGCAAGTCATTGCAAAGGTTGCTGTCATGAGCAAAGTGAATTTGATTCAGCTGCTGCTAATCTTCTACAAACACAAACCTGTTAATTGAAAAGCTAATTATGATGATGGAGTGATGAGAAGCAGGTTGGGCAGGATGACATAAAACCCATGAAACATCTATTATAAACCTGCTGGTATTCTTTGAAGATAGAAGTATTACAGATTGCTTTCTTGTGTTAAAGCAGGGATATCAATATTATTCCTTGTACAGTTGGCCGTTTTTTAGAATCCAGAACTCTCAATAACCACAAAGTGGGCTTTAAGCAGCCAGAATAGTCCATAATAATAATAATAATAATTTATAGGTCAGTCTTATCAGTGTTGATTTTAATAGAAATGTTGAATAAACAGGAAAATGAGAGGCATATGAAGCACTAATCAATATGAATAATGAGAAGACATCAAGCAAGAACTCTATATTTGCTTCAGTCATTGAATTTTTGGCAAGATGCTGGTTTGTATTTGAACATTACTGTGTAGGAAGGTCAAATGAACAAGGATTTGAGTCCTTTTCTATTCAGAAGTTTGAGAAAGTTCTTACAAGGAACATATTCTTAAAAATCAAAGAAGTCAATATATTCTCAGCAGTTACTGAATAGAATTCGAGTACTCTGTTAGAGTCTGTTATCAAATAGAAGAAAGTTATTCTTTAACAATGGCACCTCTAGAAACACGCATTCTTCCTGAAATTGCAAATAGATAAGCTACAGAAAGACATAAAAGGTGACCCATGATATTATAGTACTCAGAAGAACTGTCAGTTTTCCATTGTTTTTGTGCAAAATATCCAGGTTTTTTACAGTTACCTGAAAAAATCCCTTAAATTAGTATTTACGTTCTGTGTTTAGCCAATTGTTAGTAACCAATAGAACTATGGTACTCTACTGTAACTTCCAAGTTCAAGCTGGGTGGTGGATGCCACATTAAATTTCCTTTGGAGGTTTTCTTCTAGAGAAGGATTATTTATTTCATGTATGTAACATCCTCTAAACTTGTTTTTGCTTCATTGCAGGGACTGTAGAGTTCCTGAAATGCAGAGTTTTAGCCAAGCAGGACTTCCTGTCCTCTTATCTCCGAAGTAGGTCAGTAATTGAGTAAGGCAGCAATTACACTGGAGGTTTCAAGTTGCCCTGCCACTTCTGAGGATGCATTTGCTGTATGCAATTACAATCATCACAGATTACAATTTTCACTTTGCTTTTCACAGGTAGGTACAATATTGCTGTTTTGAGAAGGTGGTTTCTGAATATTGAATGAGAAATATTCCCCAAATAGTTTTTCTTTCATCAAGCCAGAAGTAAGCTGAAAGAAATACATATCACTCTCAACAGCCAAAGCTTTGCTTTTACAACATGACAGGAGTATACAAGCCCTACAACAATTTTTCCAATGAATGAGGAACAGAAAAAAATAATATGGCTTATTTTTTGCTACTCTGAGTATGTATTTTTCTGTTATCTGGCAATGCCAACAGTAGTAATGTCAAAGTGGAAAAAAAGAAGGGTGAAAATTCAATTATAAATAAGGTTATGAAATAGTATCTTTTTTTTTCTCTCAGTTCTATTTTTCCAGGTGAATACTTTCTAGCTGTCATTGTATTTACACATTCCTATATGTACATTTTGTAAGCCTTAAAAAGAGATAGTAGCATCATTATATGTTGGTATATCTGGTAAGAGTAAAAGAATTTTTTATGGAAAAAACTTCTTTTACAGATAAAATGGCAATTACACTGTGTAAGTTATATAGTAGAGAAATAATCAGTATTCCAGGCTAAGGTTTATTATGTAATTAGTCCAAAGTAGAAATGATCACCATCTCATAAGAAAAATTTTCGTCATGCATTTGTGGTGAGAAACACGAGCAAGAATCAGGTAAAGTTACGTGCACATTCCACCCCCCTCATGTTGAAGTTCAATTCTTTTTTTGTAGCCTTGAAAATCCTCAGACTCATCATACCTTCCAGGAAAAAAATCACAGAATTGCAAGTTCAGGCGGAACCTACTGAATAGCTCTCTGCTGACCTCGAGGCCCCTCCAGGAGTATAGTTGGGATGAAACAGTCTTTTTGCAATATCGTATTTTTGAATCTTCATTAAATTCATGTGACGCCTGGAAAGGAATGTGCGAATAAGCAGAGGGTTTTCTGAAGAATGCAACCTGTGTTGTGGAATAAAACTAAAATCTGGAGGGCACAAGAAAAAAGCAACCTATACAGATGGTCATCTGAAAATTATTTAATTTTTCTTTAATCTGGTTTAAAATATTACAGAATTTTAACACCTTTTTTTTTTTTTTTCCTGGTAATGACTGCTCACCATTGGTTTTTATCCTTTCCTAGCACTTTCTATTTTGGTAAAATAGAAGTATTACAGTACATCAATCTTTGTACACTCAGAGCAAGTACATATATGTTCAAACTCTCTTGGTTTCCTTAACAATTGCAAGAGCTCTATGTGAGAAGGGGATTTCCAGTGAATTGCTGCAACACGATGCTCTATTGGAAGAAAGGTGTGGATGAAAAATTAATATGATTTGCCATGTGTATTTTTTTTTAATTTTAGTTTGCATTTTCTTTTCTGTGATGATGTCAGTGTTGATGATGAGTCAGTTTGCAAAGTGCACTTGAGAAACATCCAGTTCCAGTTAGATTTATGCGCATCAGCTGGATACTATGTTAACCCACAGATGACAAATGAGAGAATGCTGTAGCTTCTTTCTTTCACCACTGCCAAAAGTTGCCAAGGTAAGGTCCCACATCCTGTTTGGGATCCATTAGCTATGTCACCTTTTCTAGCTATGGCACCAGCAATTAATTATCCTTTGTATTGTCCAAGACTTCACCCTTCTGAAGTCTTAAACATGCACCTAGGCCAACTTGAACATGTCTTTCCACTGAAAATGCAGAGTGAGCAGTTACTGCCTGTTGACGTTAACAGGTTATTGCCCTCAGATCTGCCACAAGTGTTCAGTCCAGTTTCCCTTCTTTTCTTTCTAATCTTTACAAGCAGTTAATAGCCTCTCAGACAATTTAATCAGTCTTCTTGAGATGTGCACATGTGAGAAGGGAGAGAGAAGGGGAGATTAATTTACTGCTCTGTGTTTGCAGTAGATTTAAAGATAGCTCTTTTTCCAAATTCAAATGCACTTATATATATATATGCTTTCCAGTATTAGTTTCTTCTTGTGTACCATCGCATCTACTTTGTCCTAACAAAATTTCTAACTAACACTGGAAATGCATGAGTCACTCATTACTGACCGTGATTCACATTACTTGTAAGTATTTGCCCAGTTTTAACTGTACATATTTCTTTTGATTAAATCTCTACAAAAATAATAAGAAGCAATGGCTCAACAGAAATATTTCTGATTAACAAAATCCAGCTACAGGAAGTACAAACACTAGAGGTTAATAGGGTTTTTATTGTTTGGATTGATTGAAAATGTCTCCCTTTTTTTTCAAATTCAGTCTGGGTGCTGGCAGCATGTTTATTGAAGTAGGATTCTGTATTGTCTTACTCTTATGAATTTATTTCATACTTGATAGTAAAACAACACTAGACTTACTAAGTCTGACATGTGCCCTCTTTCTTTGTTAAAAGATGTTTTAAAATAGCAGGCATACTTAAAGTCTAATGCAATAAACAAGTCTACAGACAAGAGTAAATTCACTGATGATGAATGCAAATAAAATAAGCAGAGATTGAAATGCAGACAAAAAAGTGAAACAAAAATGAAATTTTCTTTGAAAATTCTCTTGGTATCTATTCATGTTTATCATCATATGTCTCACTGAATAAAACCATTTCTTATCTCAGACTTCATGCCTATGGAAGAAAATGTTGGTTTTCTATTGTTAGTCCTGAAAAAAGAAAACCAACCTAAAATGAATAATCAGCTATAGAGAAAGTAGTTTAATTTCTAGATTATCAGTGAGAGAAACATAAGCACCTTAAATCTGTATCAGTCACCAAGTCAATCAAAGTCTAAAGGAAATCTGATGCTATCATGGTTAGCTATTGGGTTGATTTGTAAAATATACAACATTAGCTATTGTCACATTATCCACATAAATATATTTAGGACCAATCACCTTGAGATATTGTAATTATCACTCTAAACAATCCTTGAAATACCAGTTAGAGTTTTTCAAATGTACATATAAAGATGACACATTATTCAAAGTGTAAAACGGATTATTATTTCATTGGGTTCATTCTAATAGTCTGTAAGTAAAGATAACACACAAGTTAAAATTCAAGGATTGTAAAATGACATAAACACTAGGAAGGCTGCAAAGTTTCAAATGTCTCTCATGATGTGCAACATTTTCAGCTATTATTGGCATTTTCAAAGGTGACTGATTATATTAGTTGAATTTGTAATGGACACTACTATCAGATCAGATGTTACTAATTAGGAGAAAAATTAAGATGAATCAGGCTCTGAAAGCATGCTTTAAGATCTGGTCATAATTAGTACACAGACATGATTATTATGATAAAGGGTGACAGATTCTGCTCTCTCACGTTCTGCAAATCTAGAATCATTGCATTTTTTGGTAATGCAGACATTTATTTTCTCATCAGCATGGTAGAAAAGAGGATACTGGCCTAGAAAAATTAACTGATCGAAGGAATGTAAAGTAAATATGCCTCAAAGTGATAACTGCCAATATTATAAAAGGCAGTGAAATATTAACTAAGCAAGGAAATAAAATCTGGTTCTTCAGATTCAATATTCAGAAAATAAAAAAAAAAGACTGTAGGAATTGATGAAGTGAAAGGGCACAATTTAATAAGCAGGTGTTTTAAAATATTCAACAGAACAAGGTGATCCTAGGTGGAAAAACTCAAAATGTTTCAAATATTAAATAAAAATAATATAGATCATACACTGAATGTCAATTACAGAAAATATTATAGCTTTCAAATGATGGTCAGCAGGAAGTGACTCAGAGCATGCCCTGAGAGGATCTGGTCATTTATTTTCAAAAGGATGTCAGAGAGATAGGGAAACCACAAAAAGGGACATACACTGGAAACTTAAAATCTTCAAGAAGACTGGAGAAAGGAAGCTTTATTCTTAATTTTAAGAAGGCAGCTAAGTTGCAATCTTGCTGCAGACAGCTGTCTAATGCTGGGTATACTGTACATATTATAGAATCGTGGAATTGTTTGGGTAGAAAGGACCTTTAAATATCATCTAGTCCAACCTCCCCTTCTGTGGACAGGTACAACTTCCACTAGATTATATTTCACAAGGCCCATCCAGCATTTCGGTGATTAAGAAGCATTCCTAAGTTCTCTGGGCAACGTGTTCCAGTGTCTCACCACTCTTATCATAAAAGATTTCTTCTTCACGTTCAACTAAAATCCACTCTTTTTTAAATTTAAATTCATTGCTCCTTGTCCTGTCACTACAAACCCTGGTAGATGCCTTCCTCCAAATTACTTGTAGGGCCCTTTTAAGTATTGAAAAGCCACAATAAGGTCTCCCTGGAACCTTCTTCTTTCCAGTCTTCACAACCCCAACTTCCTCAGTCTTTTCTTAAAGCACAGGTGTTCCTCTGATCATTTTTGTGGCCCTCCTCTGAACCCACTCTAATCAGTCCCTTCATGGATGTTTTCTATGAAAGGACAAAACCCAATAACAAAAGTTATCAAAACAGATACTCAGGAAAAATTACTCACTGTGACGTTGTCCAGTGAGGCTGTGGAATCGCCTTCTTTGAAGATACTCAAAATTGACTTCCCAAGACCAAGTGGAATCTCCTCTGATTTGACCCTGCTCTGAGCTGAGATTTGGACCAGATGATTTTCAGACATCCCTTTCAACTTGTCTTTTACTGTGACTGAATGGAACTGAGAAAAGAGTTTGTCAAAAGAAGTGGTCAGTTCCTTCTACGAGAATATTTCTTGTTTAATGACCATCTGAAGTTTTACAGTGCTAAGCTCTGAAATCCAAAACTGCTCCTCAGACTAGAAAGCATGATAAAAGATCTTATTGCACATGTGGGAAATTGGCCATATTAAATGTTTCTCATGATGACTTGAAAATGTCTTAAAAATGGATTAATCTTTTGAATCTGAAGACTATTTTCTTAAGGATATTCACAAACTGAGCCAAGTTCAAGTTTCTTACTGCAATAATATTTCAGTTTTCTGAATGCAATTTTCTAAAGCAAAAGAAAAGCATTTTTTTTGTCAGAGTAACTTAAAAATTATTACTGTTTTAATGAAACCCATTGTTATCATCTCTACTTTGAACTTCATAAAAGTTAAAATAGCATATTTAATATCAACAGTTCTTGGCCTGTAAATAAAAATAGAAAATGAGATGGAGTATGTTCTGGTGGGTAGAGCTTTATTTGTGGCTGTCACATCATCCTGAGGTGTAAATTTTCTTGCTTAGATTTTTCTCTACACACTTGATTTTTCACCTTTTGCTCATCTTACACAGCTATACACTGAACAAAGATACCACAGTCTTGCTTGTTTGATTTGTTCCTAGTATAATAGAGCTTCTGTGGTTGGAACATCTAAAAAATGCTGTAATGAAAATTAGGAAACAATAGTAATGTCACAATCTCAGATATTTTTCAAGCACTTGCACAAACTCAGTCTATCGAGTAAATGTAGTACAATAAAACTGTCCTGTGAAAAGAGCTTTTGATTTTATGTCACTGCATTACCTGAACACTTCAGCCAAATAAAAGAACTTTTTAAGATTTTCTGTTGCAACTGTTGTTAGAGTTCTCAATTTGTTGTTTAGGCAATATACGGACAGGTAACAAGAATATATGCCTTAATAACAAGATTTCTAAACAGCCTGATATCTAAGTGAATTAGGCAGATAATTTTTAAGAGAAGTCAAATGCAAAATTAATAGATGAGGAGTGGAAAAACAAAAAAAAAAAAAAAGGTCAGATCTAAAAGACACTGAAGTCAATGATCCAACATGCCATGCAAAATAGACTTTGGATCAGATATTTAATCAGCAGAGAAGAAAATCTGGCTCTCCCATATTCCATTCACTAATGAGTATATCTCCCTTGGAAACTCTAAAATAATTTTATAGGGTACAGCTATAGTGAAATAATCCTGGTTGATCCATAAATTGTAAATACAAGGAAAATACATATCTTAGGAGACTGAGCAATGAATGAATTTATGAGCAGGCAGTCATAAGTTAGCAGAAGGATAGAAAATCTTCCATGATGTCCCCTCCCACTTTCCCAACTTCCTCCACCCACTGCTGAAATAAGCTTGTCAATCAAAGACTTTCAGGTTTCAGTGAGTTGGTCACCAGTTTGTCTTTATAATATCTCTGGAGTGATCTATATCTACCCACAAATACAAAAAACAACATTAGACCTCTGCATCTAAGTGTTTTGAAATACTTGCATGTCAGTATCAGTCTTTTTCTTTAGCAGAACTGGTTTTCTTAAAAGGATTTCTACAGCTTACAAATTCTTTCGAAACCTCTTGTTACCGTGTATGGTATTTTTTTCCCCCACAGTGTTTAGGTGAATTTATGTGATCACTTTGAAAAACAGGATATTGGCTTAAGATGTAACCTCATTCTCACACCTACACCTCTGTTGTGGTAAGTGATTTTAAGATCACTCTTAATCCCTCGGTACAAAGCAGATTTTTACAGCTTTAGGGTACAGTAGTTGTATATTTTCTTGGGTGGCTAAGCTCATATGTGAATTCCTGGACCTCTCTTCTCTTAGCTTTCCTTTTAAGTTTCATTCTGCAGTTCCTCATATCTTTAGACAGTCTGATTAAATTTGTGAAGTGCCTCTGAAAAGCTTGTTGTTGACATATTTTGGGTAAAACCTTCATAGTGATTGTGTGATGACACATTTAGATTATTATAATTTTTATGATGTGGTTTTTTTTTTTCATTTATAGCTAAAATTGCTTGGTAACTTTTCCAAGTGCTAATTTATATTGTGTTTTTGCCCTGAAAACATATCTGCAAAAAGATGCATTGGGAATTGAAAACAAGCAATTTGATTAGGTAAAAAAAATGCTCTGTAAAACTCTTAAAGCACAATTTTCAGTAATAATATGGCCAACTAATTTACTTGATCACTCCAAAGGGACATTTGAGTGGGTGGAAGTGCTTTCTGAAAAATCTTACTTTAGAGGAGCTCTCCTGTTACTATGAGGATGCTCTAAGAGGTTGTCTCTTAGGGTATGTAGTAAATTAAGGAGGTCTCTAATTCATGTGTCTCTTCAGAAGCCCTAGAGACTTACCCAGCAAGAAATTTTTATTTCAATGATTGCGATCTGTGTTGACTTAATTTTATTTTATTTTTTTAATATTTTATTTCATTCCCGTTACAGAAAAGACTTATGTGATTTGTATGGAACATATGAAAGGTTTAGGTGTGGAAACAGATATGACAAAGCTGGAAAGCAGATAGTGGGAGGCTACCAGCTGCCAGTGTGAAAGGAGCAGAGAAGATGACAAGAGCTGCACTAAGCAGTGCAGATCTCTAGGGTCCAGGAATCTTAAGGACATTGAGGCTCTGAAAGAGTGTGAGGGATTTTATATAATACGATTGACGTGTTTGCAGACCTGGAGTACAAGGGCGTCCAAAAATTCTGGGGTATGAAGAAGTAAGATGTCACCATGATACTTGACTCTTCCCTTCCCAGAACATTTCTAATAGCTCATTCTGGGACATATATGTAAGTCACTTTTGCCACATTCTCTCTCACCCTGACTCTCATTTAGGTATCAATATGATGATTAAAAATATTCAACTGTTGCAGTTTTTTACAAATGTATTGGCTATGATGCCTAAGGTCTGTCATACATTTCATTGGAGAGCCCAAGAGCATCGGTGCTTAAAATATTTACAGTAAAGTAAACTTTGTATGAAATTACAATGAATTGTGTTATTACACCACATATATACAAACACACAGTTACAGGGTGGGTCTCTGCATGCTTAAGTGCAGCTTATTCTTTGCTCCCTCTGCAGAAGGGGAACCCAGACCTGAAATAGCAGTAACCATAATTTTATGTGCAGATGAAGATGGATACATACTTCATTCTACAATTTTTATGCTGTGTAACAGGCTAGTCATTTGTTTGCTACCTTTGTCGGTTTTGTTGTAGCATTGTTCAAAGAACTCTTCCCATTTAGTATCTACCAGAATGACAGTAAAACCTGTTCGCTTATCTACCAGATAATTGAAATCTGGCGTATTCTGCGGTGGTCTAATTGACATAGTCCCGTCCTAATAATGTGTTTGAACCTTGTACAGAAATTCTTATTTTTCACACAGACAGGAATTAAAGATTCAATATAAACACTCTAGATGCACATAGATACACTTTTATGAACACGTGCAGCCATGCAATAGAACAGTAACACTTAGAATAATTTCATAATGCTATAAGCACTTTCCCATTCCTGAAAACGATTTCCACATTTCAATTGGGGGGAAAAAAAAAAAAAGTTAAAAACTGAATTCACTTCCTATAGTACTAAACATTTTAAGCTTTGAACAGGGGTAGGTACTGATCTATTCTCTTTGGTGATCAGTGACAGGACCCAAAGGAGTGGCCAGAAGTTGTGTCGGCAGGTTTAGGTTGGATATTAGAAAGAGGTTCTTCACCCAGGGGGTGTTTGGGCACTGGAACAGGATCCCCAGGGAAGTGGTCATAGCACCAAGCCTGAGTTCAAGGAGTGTTTGGAGGATACTCTCAGGCACTTCGTGTGACTCTTGGGGATGGTCCTGTGCAGGGCCAGGAGCTGGACTCGATGATCCTCGTGGGTCCCTTCCAGCTCGGTATTTTCTGTGATTCTGTGATTTTTATTTTCTTTTTTCCTGTAGATTGTAAGAGAAGAAGACATGACTCAAGCTGCCTAGTTTCCCATAAATCTCATAATTCAGTACATATTACATCAGGAAGGAGCCAATTATTTTTATTCTTCATAGTCACATTGTGATACTGATTCCCAGAAACTGTTAGAGATCATAAGCCTAGACCAAAAAATCTCAAGAACCATAAAATGCTACAGGGAGAGTACATATTCACAGTCCCAGTGTCCTTGCAGTAGCAGAGCATATCTTAGTTAAGAAGACAAAAAGGCATGGAAGAAAGATTTTCTGGAAAAAAGGGAATAAACTTACCAACAAAATAAAATCTTCTGGGAACCAAGTTTTATATTCTTATTCTAAATTAGAGCATGTGAACAACATTCAGTTAGGCATAGGAATGATTTCTCTATAGTGTTCATGGTACGTGACAGGTTTTTCTACTTCATCTCTTACCTGCAGCTATGGAACATAAAAGGTATATGGCCTTGAAAAGTAATTTAATATTTTCAACTCAGTTTTCTATTAGGAATTAATTAGGAATCAAAATAGTTCAGCAAAATCTCTCATGTTCCCAAGACAGATAAAAGGAAATCCCCAAAGCTTTTTTTCCTTTTTCCAATAAAAATATATTCCTGGGGACAGCATATAATCAAAACAAGTACAGAAGCATTGACTCGGAAACTGAACTTTTATATTGACATAGAATTCTGAAATCTCATTCATAAACATTATAGATATAATCATATCTATAATTTTCTTTATTTATTCTAAGCCATTGTTAAAGATAAGTTTTTGTTTCTAGGAAAAACAGCAGAAAATATTTACTTCTTAAATCTGTTAACTTATTGTGTATTTCACTGTTGTCGTCGGTCGAGGCGGGAGGATGACACGGTGTTCAGGGATACCAGCCCCCTTTATTACAACAGTGCTTCTACCTATATACACTTCTGGGTGTCACACATGTACATGCACTATTGGTCTGGCATAAACATAACAACTCATGATTG
>JAYRBT010000082.1:136809880-136822918 GCA_036023395.1 Myiotriccus ornatus | reverse complement strand
CTCTGCCAGGTGTAAAGTTCCGTCTTCAGTATCCTAGCTTACAGAGAGCCCAGGGCCAGCTGGGCTCCCCCACATTTCACAGCATTTGTGATATGAGCGAAAAGACAATTCATCATTCAGTTTAAAGAAATAGATATTTGTTCAACAAAGGATGTTCAGTAGTCTGTCTAAATCTGCTGCTGTCTAAATTCAGTGAACCGAATATAAATATTAAACTTGATTTCACATGTATGGTTAATCCTAGCAATATCTAATTGCACTCATATCACAGAATCACAGAATGGGTAAAGTTAGAAGGGACCCCAGTGGGTCATCTGATCCGCCTTCCCGTACAGGACTGTGCCCAGGAGGTTCTTGAACCTCTGCAGTGAGAGAGACACCACAACCTCTCCGGACAATCTTCAGCACACGGTCACCTGCACAATAAAGGAGTTCTTCCTGACGTTCAGGTGAAACTTCCTGTACATTAGTTTCAACCTCTTGTCCCGTTGCTTGGCACCACCGAGAAGAGCCTGACTGCATGCTCCTGACACCCTCCCTTCACATACTTGTACACACTGATGAGGTCCCTTCTCACTCAACTCTTCTCAAGGCTAAACAGGCCAAACTCCCTCAGCCTGTCCTCGTAAAAGAGATGCTCCAGTCTCTTAATCATCTTTGTCTCTCCGCACTGGAACTACTCCAGGAGCTCAGATACTCCAACCTTTTCAGCATTTATTTCCTTTAAAATTTTCATCCACTAAGAAATCCACTAAATAAATAAAGTCATCTAAATCAATAAAACGTTCCTTTGCTTTTTAATGCTTACAGTGAGTTTTCAGTCAACCGAACTGTTGTCTTAATTAAGAATTGAAGAATAGATACATCAATTTAATGTAAGAAAGAAATTATTGAAAATAAAAGGGATAAAAAACCCTACTGGTATATTGGCAAGATATTCAGATAGCAAGATGGATACATATATAAATTTCCTTCCCTGTTACTCACAATCTTCTATATTGGCTACTAGCATAATACCTAATTCTAATGATTTCAGTTGGAAGGAGAGTATTTTTAAAGATGTCAGGTGCTAATCTATTAATATACACAACTAAAAACATTAAGATATACATGAAAGTACATTTAAAAAGGTAACATTAAAATTTTTTTTTTTTTTTAATTCTTTGGCTTAGGAATTAAATATGATGTAGCTTGGATTTTGAGCAAAGAAAGTCAGACACTAGCTTTTTTTGATGGACTTTTCATCCTTAGTCACTTTCAGTCTACCAAGAGAATGTTGGCAGTAGCTGGTTTCTGAAAAGCGACTTCTTTTAACTTACTCATCTCTTACAGTCTCCATAAATAAGTTTCTGTAACTAACTTATTTTAGTGACAGACAATCACCACTTTAATTAATAAGCCTCTTTAACATTTAAATTATTTTAAAAATAAAAAGGAAAAAACAAAAACATTTTGTCTTTCACTTGTGTATGTCTCTACCTCAAAGGGATAAGACCAAAAAAAGATTCTATCATAGGCACAATATTTGTGAAATAAAAGTAGTTTCCTTGTTAATCTCTATTCCTTCTCTTTTCCACTATGTATTAAACATACAGAAAACAAGAAGTTTTCTTCTACCTATTTTATACGCATGCAACTAGTTACAAATGGCAGTAGTAAGAGCTGCACTCTAGAGCATAAGATAGGAGCATGACAGTCAACAATTTTTTTTGTCTTCATAAAAAGGAAATTTAACCCAGCTTAATTTGCTTTGGTCTTGCATTTAAGAAAGTTTAGCAAAGACCCAGAAATATTAGAGAAACATGAAAAAACAAACACAAAGAATGTGAAAATCATTCACATATGTTCACATTTTCTGCAACAAAAAGTAATACCAAGCAATATCTAAACAGAGCCATAGTAAATGTTTTCATCAGGAAAGGGAAAGGGGGGAAGGGGAAAGGGAAAGGGGAAGAGGGAAAGGGGAAAGGCTTTCTTTGCTTCAAGGACACATTTCTGGCTCACGGTTAACTTTTTGTCCATCAGTACCCCAAGGTTATTTTCTACTAAGTTGCTTTCCAGATGATAGACACAATGTGTGTGATAGCATGGGGTTATTCTTCCCAGTTTCATGAGGTTCTTGTTGGCTTATTGTTCCAGCCTGCTCAAGTCCCTCTGAATGGCAGCACAACCCTAAATGTACCAGCCACTCCTCCCAGCTTTTACTAATCTGCAAACTTACTGAGCATCCACTTGGGCATATCATTGCTATCATTAATGAAGATGTTAAGAAGTACTGGCCCTGGTATTCATCTCTGGTATAGCCCACTAGTGTCAAGCTTCCAACTAGACTTTATGCTGCTGATCACAATCCTGTTTGTTTTTGGTTTTCAGTATACTGAAACTCTGAGATTTACAAAAGATTGGTTGAATACAGAAGGAAACGAGAAAAAAAAAAAAGGTAACTTTTGATTTTTAAATTTTATCTCCTTTATTTATTAAGGAAGGAAAAATGTCAACAATCTTTAAATGTAAGTGAATCAAAACCAATAATTTTGAGTGTTTAATAAATATTTTTACTAGTTTTATTGTGTTATATTAATTATATATGATAGCTTCTATTAATGCCAATATGTTAAAATTTCCATAGAAGTAAACACTTACTTTTCTTCAAAGATAGAAAAGGGTGGGTCTGAAGCATGCTTACTTTCCTTCTTACTGGTATCTATAGTATTAAAAAGATTTATGAACAGAGGCAATTTAAGAACTGAGATAATCTTCTTCTATAAAGTTTATAATTTAAAATAATAATAATGGCCCTACAGTGACACATGCAGTTCTTGTTAAAACTTGGAACTGAAAACAAGCACTCTGCAGAATGAGATCTTTTTAAGTAAACAACTGAAACCAGGGAGCTTCATTACTTTTAAATCCTGTTTTCTCATTAGGACTACAAGTCCTAGCCAGCTGGAAGTGATAAGGGTCTAAGAAATGAATTTGTTCTTCTACTACTTTAATTTTTATTTGTCAGCTTGCCAAGACTTACCTCTGACTGCAGCCAGAGACCTGAGAACAGATAGGACTTAGCCCTGGATATCGTAGTAAAGAATGCCTCTTGTCAAGACTTCTTGAAAAAATTTAGTGCCAGGGCAATTTGCCAGGGAGCAATCCATGCCCTTTTCTTGATTTTCTTTGTTTAAATTTCCTACTATTTTCATCCTAGGAGAATAATGAAGTAAATAAACCTTTCCAAAAAAATGATGAGAGATGCGAGACCAAACAACAATCAACTTTGGAACCTACCCAGTTGATCAGAGGACAAGAGTCCTATTTCATAAAAAATTCTGCAATTTGTTTTTACGTCACTTGGAATAAAGCAGAGACATTTATCCTTTTTCACCAGGGAAAAACAAAGAAAAATTAGGGAGCAAAGAGTACACACCAGAACAGCAGACCTGATATACTAAGAAGACCACCTGTTTCTGCAACTACTTTTTGATGTATAAATTAAACTGTGATAGAAACTGAAATTTGGATCTCTAATCTCTCAGGGAAGTGCTTTTTGTCGGCCTTTTGTGAGAAGGAACATTGAGCAATGAAAGCACTGCCATAAGTTACCTATGTCTCTCCCTGCAGGAGAATTAAGCCACAATCCCTGTGCAAGGTTCATATACATATGATTTGTCTCCTTCAGCTATAAAAAGAAACACTGGGTCTGCTATAGTTTCAAATGCTTTAACAGCTCCTTCTGCCAAGGCATAGGATGCATGAAAACAGATATATATGCATGGCTAGCACACTGTCAAATGAGGTCCACCCTACTGCCAGAATAGCCAACTGGTTTGGGAACACATAAACACAGGATAATATACCAGGAACCCAGTATCCATCTCTAAGCCAGGTAATTCAGAAGCATAAAAACACTAAACCTGTTTTTGTGAACTGTTTGTCTGGCATGTAGACTAGCTGGCCCTGAGAAACTAGTTTTTCTCTCCACAGGAAATACATTTGTCCCAGCTTTGCTGGCATTTTTTTCTATTCACATGGTACCAACTTTCTGTTCACAATTTTATTCAGATCTTAATCAGGAACACATGATTGTTGTTGTTGTTTGTTAACATGTTATGACAGATAATATCTAGCAGCTATAGTGAATAACAGCCTGAAGTCTTACAATCTTTTAGGATACCCCTACATTTAAGTGATTGTTCTCTCACATTCTTTACATTATCCACTTCTTAGGGTTTGCTGCTACTATGGCTGTGTTCATTGCTGATCCAGAAAATTATGTTATCATGAAATGTATATTTATGTGCAACAAGTTTTTCACATATACATATCAATTAATAATTAGTAGCTAATAATGATAATGTTATCAATAATAATAACCCTCCCACCTTAACAGACAATATATGTATAAATTAATATCATTTGTTAGACCAGCTGACTTAGCTAAAATATATAAAATTTAAAGCTGAAAAGACTTTTTAATAGATTTGTAGAATTGTCAGTGTTGTTAGCACTTATGACAGCGATTATACTGGAATTAGACCAAGGATAAGCTATCCGAAATACAAAACTCTCCAATTTTCTGCCTGACTATCTAGGCATTTCAGTCTTTAGTTGGCACGCCCTGTATATTACAGATCCATACATCTTGGGGATGAGTTCTGACAACTTTGATGGAAATATAACATACATCTTATTCCAAATATCTGGTATGTCATATATCAAATTTCCCTAAAAAGGCAGTCAGCCAAACTACTGTACGGTGTCCAGCTTCCTGAGTTCTAAACTTGAAGGCAGAAGTCGTTGAAGCAGAGGGTGATGAAGAGAGTAAATACTTTACCTAAGTATGGACTGAGAAGAGAATGGACTGTCCAGCAAGGTCTGGGAACACATTTTTGAAAGAGTTTTGATCTTCACTATGATTAGGACAATGAAGTGTAAACTGCTTCTCCAAAGCATATGTACCAATTGAGAGGACACAGTTGAGAATTTCAGAGTGAATGGTTACTTGGATCATGGTGACAATAAATTGAGAGCTTTCATGAAATTTATTACATAATACATAATACCTCCCTACATAAAAAAATATTTTTTATGATAAGAACAATCATTAGGTGAAATGGCATAGAGTGCCCATTACTGGAAGTTTTCAAGATGTGACTGAACAAGATGCTAGATCATCTCATCCTTTCCCATGAAAAGCTTGATCAGATAATACCAGATCTGTTCTATGATACTATAATAGTTTGATTCTATGGTCTTATGAATCTCAATTTACCAGTGATTTTCTTAGCAAAATTATGAAGAACAGGTGATTTTCCAGAGGACTTGGGAAAAAAGTCATAAATGAATGTCTTTAAAAAAAGAGCACGTGGGGTATCAAACAGACCACTGATATTAATTTAAATTTTGAAAGAAATACTAGGTATCATTTTTTAATTAGAAACAAGTTAGCAAACAAACAAGTAAACAAAACAAAAAATCACTCATTTTTAAATATTTCATATGGGACAAGGAACTAAGGAAAAGAAAATAGAGATTTATTAAGAACAAAGTTGGACAAATCCTAGTTGTTTTTCATAAGAGAGTAACAGCATTACACAGGAGAAGGAGTGCAGGGGGGGAGAAAAAAATAAAACTGAGACCAAACACAATGATGCATGTACCAGATTATGTTATTCAATAGAAAGAAAAATTCAAGATACTGCTGTAGGAGGGAAGATTCTGAGCAAACACAAGATGGTGAAAAATTAGCTAAGTATAATCCAATGGTTAGAGCAGATCATATCTGTAAACAAGTGTACAAATGAAATGATGCTGAAAAGCTATGCTGGGCTTTGTAAACAACAGTACAGCATGCAGGAACATAAAGTTATATTTCTGTTTTGTTCAACATTGGTAAGACTCAAATAAAGTAATATAGAAAGATATGGACTTACTAATCAAATTGCACAAGAGATTGATAAAAATGATCAAAACATACTGTCTGAAAATTGTTATCCTAAAGCAGATCAAGGAGGGATATGATAACTGTTCTGAAGCATGTAAAAAGTGCCTCTGAATGGTTTATTTTTTCATATTTACAGTGAAAAAGACAAAAAATAGAGATTTAAACTACAAAAAAAAATCCCTATAAATTAAACATTAGGGGATAAATCTTTAGTGGAAATGCTGGTGAGACTTAGAAAGGGATTGCCTGGGAGGTTGTAGAGTCCTCATTATGGGAGATCTTTAAGAACACATTAAACAAACATCCGTTAGAAACAGCAGACACGTTTGATCCTTTTCTGTGTTGGAGGCAAAGTCTTTTCTGATCCCTTGAATGACACTGAAACTCAAGAAGTCATCCAAATTCTTCAAAGTACACCTATACATGCTACTGAAATTGGAAAAAAACTTCACATTAATGTAAAATTCTGATAGCGTCAATGATGATGTTCTTTGCCACACTGCATGTACCTTGTTGCTATCTTAATAGAGCTGTATAGGGGCTGAAAAGTACTAACGTGAAGCTGTAGTGCAAGACTGAACTGTTGATTTGGGAGTGATAAAGTTCCCTGTTTAATTCCTCTGAGTATTTGCATTCAGTTTTCATAGAGCTAGTGAAAGTTGTGGTCACATGTTATACTAGTATGAATGTCCTGCTGCTGTTCCTAAATATGTAAAGATAGAAAGAGTAAAAGAAATTTATTGGGTGACATAGTGTTCAGGAATTTTCCTGAATTCAGGAATTTTACTGAATTTTCCCTGCTCCAGAGAAAACCCAGTTGGTTATGCATCATTCAACAGATCTAAGTACAGGAAAGGAAGTCATTATATCAGCAAAATAGCCAGTCGTTTTGGAAAGACCATGATTCTTATCTCAGAAACAAGAAATAACAAAGATTAATTAGAAAGAACTTAGGTATGAAACTGGGTCGTTTGGTGAATATTCCCTCATCTGAGTGCCTTAGTATTTCTTTTTGCTCTTAGTGGTACTCATAATTTATTGTCTTCTTTTTATCTTTTTCTTTCCTTACCCCCCAAAACAAACTACATTCCCCAAAGATCACAAATCCCAATTGTAGGAATGAAGAGCGACACATATTAAATCTATCTCTAGAAGCATACTGGGGCAATAGCTCCCATATACTAGTAAAACACTGATATGAAATTCTTATTACATATCAAAACATAGAGCAACACAAGAAATTTAAAGATCCGTGTTAAACTTCTCTCAAAACTCTAACTAAACAGCCCCCCCGTCCAAAGTAATTATGTGGAAGAAAAATACTTCTGGACTTTTCTTTCAGTACTGAGTCATTTGAAGTCCGAACTATTCAGAAATACTGTACTTTATTAGATGAGTTAAATGGTTGGGATTTTTTGTGTAGTTTAGTTCTGTGTTTTATCTTTTTGGTACTGCTTTCCAATGCCTTCTACCATTTCTGCTCTTTCCACTACACAAACTTCAAATTTTACCTTCACTTCCCTTTCCTACCTGAAATACTGTTATTAAAAGAAAACAAACAAACAAACAAACAAAACCAAAACACACCCAAAACCCAAACCCACACACATATTGGTTTTTGGACAAACAATTCTGTCTGTTCTCAGTAGAATCTCAGGAAAAATGGGAAATCCTTGAATTTCCCTATGCTATACCTTTTAAAATTGATTTTATGAGTGTCATGGTTTAGGAATAATATCCTCCAGTTTAGTACTCCCACTAAAAAGGCCACACGTTGCTCCCCTCCCCCCTCCAATGAGAGGTGTAAAAGGTGGAGATCATGGGTTGAGATAAGAAAAATGTACTGGAAACAGCAATGAGATTAGAAAATGAACACTAATAGCAACACTAGTAATAACACTAGGAATAAAACAAAGAAACTGTTTACACGGAATAAACCCTGTCAGGGTAACCTGAGATTAGCTCACTATGTTCAAGCAAGGTGCTAAAGGAGTTAGAGCATGGTGCCAAGGAGTGGGTTCAATTCCTGTATGGGACATTCATTTAAAAACTGGGCTTGATAATCCTTGTGGGTCCCTTCCAACTCAGAATATTCTGTGATTCAATAAAAAGAAATACTGCAGTGTTCTGCCTGCCCTCTTTCTCCACCAGAAGGAACACTTTCTCCCTGCATGGAGAGAGAATACCTTCACCCCGACTGCAGCAATGACATGAGGTGGTATCAAATAACATTAGGGCTCTTGCCATGCCCTCTCCTGGCTGTTGCAAAAAATTAACCTGTTTTGCCTGAAACCAGGACAATGAGGCACCAACTGTAGCTGCAGTAAATGTGGATTTTATGCAAAGCGAGCAATAAAATTCCATCAATAAAATCTCATTAAGTTGTTCTTGATCTGTTTGTGATTAAATTCCTGTTGTAGTCTGAAGCTACTGTCACTGCCTCTGCCTTCAGATAGTAACAAAGGATAATATGAACAATTTGTTAATAGTCATACACTTAAGAAAAGCTTTCCCCCAATTTACAAATTATTATCCATCTCAAATATGTAATATCCAGACTTGGCTCTATGCAGCTGGATTAAAAGTGATAATTCCAAATATGCGCATTATTTCAAACACTTGTGCTGTTGCAATAGGCTTTTGGTGTATAAGAGGATGCAAGAGTTTTTAACGTTGTTTAAATGAACACGCTTCCAAAATGGCTTTGTAACTCTTTGTGTAACCCCCCCCTTTCTTCTTCCCAAGATTCCACAGCCTCACCTGTATCTTTGGAATGTCTGAGAGATAACTGAGAGCTCACCTAATGGTTGTTAACCTCTTATTGTAATTGGCTGGTCAGTGAGACCTCCTGAACTCCCACTGGTCACCTTGTAATCCCCCCAAGAAGTATTAAGTCGCTACCCAGAACAATAAATGCTCTCTCTGCCTTGCTCCCTGCTTGTGTCCTGTGGTCTCTGCTGGGGCCATGGGATGCCTCGTGGTGGGGGAAGGGAGCACCACTCCTCTCCAGAACTTGAGGTAAAAGGGAAAAGCCTCCTGCCTGGGGTCCCCCTCCCTATCCACCCTCAACGTTTGTCATTGTGCCTCATATCTGATTTTTCTTGTATGTCAATTGAATAGTAAGTGCTATAACATGAAATTGTACTTACTTCTTTATAAAAATTTTCAAAGCTTTATTGAACGATATAATTCATTCCAAAATTGAGTTTCTTGCTGCAATGAAAATATATTTTGCAACTGAACATTTAAATATGTATATTCCTTTGTTATCATTTTGTAAGACTTCTTTCTAGGAGGTTCCAAACACTTTCCCCTTAATCCAAGGAAATGTGTGAAAGAAATAAAAAACTAGATTTGGCTTAAGAAGATAAGTCTTCCAAGGCTTTCTATACTTCTTAGAGAGAAATTCCTTAAGAGAAAAACTCGAATCCCCCACATCATTTTTGCATTTTGAATCACTCTCTTAAATAACAGATTCTTTCTATTTGTATTGTCTAGCAGTTCAACTCTTTTAGGCTAAAAATAGTTTCTGAGAACACGATGATACCAGCTGTAGAAGAAAATTACTGAATATTGCAACCATTGAAATAATTTCCATATAATTTTTTTCCTGTTGAATTTTTACAAGACGTTAGAACAAATGTAGTAAAATAATTTCTTCTCCCTTGTCATCTACAACTACCCAAAGTGCTGAGGGAAAAAATATTGGACCAGTATCAGGCACTTCTGTAATTTCTCCTTTAAGATATTTGTTTCTTTCCACGTCCCAATGGTTTAAGTTTTGACACTAAGAGTTTGGACTGCATTATGTAAATGCTTTGCAACACATTAAAATATTGCTAAACAGAAATGACAGAGGTAAAACTCTTTATGCAGTGTGACTAAAGATGTTTTTCTGAATGGTGTTTTTTGCTTGCTTGTTTAGTTTTGCTCCCCTCAAAGTGGAGAAAAGACCAAGTGAAAATACAGGTAGAGATAGGACATTTTATTACCTAGAATTTTTTGAGTACTGGGATTGAGCCACATTTGGGGAACCTCTGGAAAGCAAGGAGTTTTGTAAGAAATCACCATTCATGCAAAACTGAACTGCAGAGGCTTTTTTCAGCAATATTTAAAATATTATAGTTTATTCAGTTAAAAAAATTACTAATCCTTTAACATTTTTTATTCTTACCTTTCCTTTATTTCTTCCTATAAAGTTCCTCAAAATATGAGGAACACTAATTTATACTTTTACTTGATAACAGAGATGTCTCCTCTTCTCTTCCTGTATTAAAAATGTCTCAGTACTGGTTTCTTTATTCAGAGGTTCACTCAGAGCTGGGAACAATATTGGGATCCAGCCATTCCTTCAGCATTTATGTACACCATAGTAAATTTCCATCTAAATACTGAAACTCAAGATAATCAGTAACACTCATTTTTTAAAAGATTTTCCCAATATAATTTAATCCCACTCTGCCTGCACTAGTTAGCCTGTATGTCCAAACTATTAATATGTCTGTAATTAACCGTCTAATTTGCATTATATTTTTCTCCTTTTAAAATTTTCTCCTTTTTCTCCTTTTTAAATTTACTTCCTTTTAATTTTTATTCTATGTGTTCAACTGTTTATTTCCTCACCAGATCTTAATATTCCTTTCTCTCACTTGTTCTTTTAATACTAAAATTAGTGGTAACTCTTTTTAACTAGCCTCCCGAGAATTTACTAGCAAATTTACAGGTTCTGATCTGCAGCTTTGAATCTCTCTTTTGACCTTCGGAGATGGAGATTCGCTCAGCAGTTCCTGAAAAATAAGGTAGAAAAAACAAACTATAAAAAAAAGAAGATGGTGTGTGGATTCACCACAGGTTCATCCAAAATAATTAGTCCCTTTTTAAAATCTTAATATAGGAATTTTATCTGAGTTATCCAGGTGTCTGAGTCTACTACGTGAGAGATGTTAAGCAAGATAAATACCTTCCATTCTAAGTACCTTGACTATCAGCAGAATCACAATTCAGCTGTCAGGCAATGACCACAGATATAAAAATTCTATGTTCATGAAGTAATTGATGAACACAGCAAAATTATATACCTCTATTTTTTAATTTGCTACAACTGTAGTTTAGGTAAAAGGTCTGATGCATTACAAGTAATTTCAACTTCAAATGCTTGTCTTCAGAGGACTTGTCCTTGAAAAAACAACAGTTCAAAATTTTTTGATCACTACTATTTGGTAATTGTAGTGTGCAAATCACTTTGTTCCAGTCACTGGCTTTCAGAAGCCGTTTAGAATCATGCAGTATTTGATATAGAAACTTCTCTGTCTTCTACCAACTTATCAACACAGTCGGAAACAAAACAGAAAAATCCTCTGGGAAGTGTTGAGGTCAATTGTTCTGAGCAACAGTTCCACTTCAGTTAATTCGAGCTGTCATCAAGAACACTTTGGTTTGATCCCTGAGTAAATAAGGCATAAAAAAACATAGACCCTTTCGTGAAATTTGAAAACTTCATCTGGAATTTAGTAGGAAATTATTATTTTGCACAAAAATACTTTTAAATTAGAAAAATAACTGTGAATTTTCACAAAATTCAACAAGAGACTCAGGAAGATCAGAAAAACACATGACAAAGCACCCTTGATTATAATATTAGTTTTAGAGTAATGGTCAGTTCTTAATTTTTACAAGGGTATAGTCACTAAAATAAATTAATAATGAAATGTGGAGAGGAAGATACCATTTCTTATAGTTTCAAATATTCTTATAAAGCCATAAGAATGACCTCACGTTTACATAACACTTTTCAGTCAAGATTCCTGAAACTTTTATCCAGTGTTTTCAGAAAATAGCTAAAAATTTATATTCTTGACTGAATGCAGGTTGAAATCTCAAAACATCTGACTCATGGTGACAGCAATTCATGGATAAACAAGAAATCAGCAGCTTACACAATTTCATAATACAGGGTACAAAGGTCTATTTGCACAGTAAAAGCATAGCAGAATTTGAAGGGTAGTAGTTTCTTAACAGTCTCTATATACTTCAATCCACTGAAAAACTTACGGGTTTTCTGAACCATCCTATCAGTGACCCAAAATCCTGTCCTTCAGAAGTGAAAGGGTTGCAACTGCTGTCTCTGCCCCTGTTACAAAATAAAACAGGGGTTGGGGCAGCTGTCTGTCCCTGAGGCTGAATGGCATCCAGTGTTGTGGCAAAACCTACAACACTGTTTTGCCCTGGGCTACCACTGTGTCATGAGTGACACAACTGTAACCCTAAGGCGAAAACCTCTTGGTTCAAAAAGTCTGAAGTAAAGGATATTTTCACAGAACGGAAATAATGCTGTTGCGTGATCCAAAGACAAAGAATTGAGCATTTATAAAGGGTACAAGGTTCATTAGGATAGCATCTGACGCTGAATGGCCAAACTAAGTCCAGACCTATCCCTATAACATTTTGGAAACACTCTGTGATCGGATGCCCCAAACACTGCATTGGCACCATCACTTAAATCCTCAAGTTTTTGTGAATTTTAGAATGCTAGTAAATTAATGAGTGAGAAATAAAGATAAGCTTGAAGTTTATCCTATAATTTCAGTGTCATTCAGTATGAGGGCATCATGGATAACAGACTGTGTGCACACAGTGCATTTCATTCCCTAAGTGGTCTATGAACTCCTCATCTTGTCTGTGAACAGATGAGACAGTGAACTGATTTGGGGAAAGGGACTCACCCAGGACAAGGTAATTACCTCTACTCTCAGCTACCCTCTCAGCAAAACATTTGACTATTCTTGCAGGTAATAGGCATTGCGTATACATTTGATGTGTTGATTAACCTCCTAGATGAAGAACTTATCAGTCCTAGGAATTTCTGGAGACTCTTGCAGATGAAACTTTCCTTTATTCCTTCTTCTTTTGATTTTTTTTTTTTTTTTTTTTGCCAAATTTTGAGTACAAGACACAATATTTTGCAAAGTATACAGGCTTTTTAAAATACCTGTAAATATCTATAATTATTAACAATAGTTTATACAACAGAAACACTTGTGTTGTAATATTATTATTAATATTAATCAACATAGTATTAATAAAATTAATACCCTACAGGA
>JAYRBT010000082.1:136799725-136809780 GCA_036023395.1 Myiotriccus ornatus | reverse complement strand
CAACAGAAACACTTGTGTTGTAATATTATTATTAATATTAATCAACATAGTATTAATAAAATTAATACCCTACAGGAATAATACTCATGATATATAACGGCATAATATTTATAATAACTGACAGTCAAAAGTAACATCAATAAACATAAATATTGTGATCTAGAGAATGCATTTGGTGTTGGACCCATGATGTTTAATTTTACAGTCCATTCTCTAGTGTGGTTGTGACTAGAATTAATTTGCATTTTAGGTGATATTTAAATTTGGAATATGAACCAAGACAAATTGTCCTTCGCTAACATTCTGAAATTTACAAGAGCATGAGGATTAATAATCTTTTATTTCTATGAAATGTATAAGGTGTTAGTTATATGTTCCCTTCAGGTAATAGCTATGTTTTTTTAATTAATCTGATGAGTTCTATCTGAATATTTTTTGGTAAAGTGCTTTTAAACTTAGTTTTATGGATTCCTTTATTTTGGAGCAGGTTCCCTACACTGTCTGAAACTCACTTTTGGTAGCCAAATTAATTTCCCTGTACCAGATTACAGACTATAATAGCCATCACAAAAGAATATTACAAGAGTATTTTCCTTTTCTGGCTATTCAAGCGAAAAGTTGAAGCCATAATGTATAATTAGATTTGATATATGTAATGTACATCAATTCTGCTGCTCTTCTAGCAAATTACATCCCCAGGACTGATCAAGCATTTTGGCTTCTCTGATGAGACAACTGTCACAATGGAAGAGGGAAGTACTGGGTATGTTATTTATCTTGATAATAGAAAGGGTTTCCACCTAGTATATTAGAGTATCCTTGAAACTGAATTATAGAAATGTGATTTTGATAGTAAAACTAGGAATGGTGTGTGGAAAACTGACTATACATTTTTACTGAGAAGGCTGTGATCAGCAGGAAGAAGATCAGCTGATGTCCATTTATAACTGGTATTGCTTAGAGTGCTGACGCTGTTAAACTTCTTCAATAGTGACCAATGTGACGTGACAGAAGGCACCTTTTGAAAGCTCACAGTTGATACAAAACTGGGTAACATTTGATATGCTGGAGGGTAAGACTGTGATCTTAACAGGCTAGAAACGTTTCTGGCAAAATATTAATGAATTCCTTCAAAGACAAATGCTAAGATCTGGGACAAAACAATCTCATGTGACAGTACCTGCTGGGGAACAACTGGTTAGGAAGGAGTTTTGCATAAAGCAGGCCTGAGGGTCCTGGTATACAACATGTTGAGAGTGAGTAGGCGGTAAGCCCTTGTGGCAATGGGAGAGTACAGTAAATATAAATGTTTTGCATAGATGTCCCACAGAGGACAAATATATAATCAGAAATATTGGTCCTCAAATATTTGTTGTGGTTTTTTTGTTTAACTGCAGTTAAAGATGTAAGGGAAGGGAAGGAGAGAGAAAGGGAGGGAAGGGGAAGTTTTGAAAGGTGGTCAGTCTTTGGGCCACATAAAAAACACTAAACACCTGAAATACCATAGGAACTATCAAATAATATTTTTTTGCTTACTTGTTAGAATACATTGGAAAGTCAAGATTTCTAAAATGCTAACTAGAATGGTAGTAAAACAAAGTTTCTTCAAGGTACTTCTGCACCAAATGATATCAATGAAAATAAAAGTATTTTGTTCATTTTTTGAAATCCCTATCTTTAGCCTGCATCTGAAGGAAATAAATACAAAAATATAAGTTACTTTGTCTACTTTCATTATTTCTTTTGTGAGTATGGCCCATATTAACCTGAGACATAATTAAAGAGAGTAGCTAAAAAGTTGGCACCACTGATCTTGTAAGGAACACATCAGCAGTATTACTTCTTTTTTTGCAATTAGCACAATTGCCATTTTATGTTGATACAGAGATTTAAATATATTTCCTTCCATTCCTAAAAAATACTTAGGAATAATTTATTGTGTGTTGCTCTATATTTTTCATTTTTACTTTGGTCAACAGATGGTATTCTCGTAAGACTAAGATTAAAGATCCAACTACAAGGGCTTAGTACAGGCTCCAGCTACACTGAGACAAAGCTGCTTTACCTGATATCACTGCAACTACTGACCTGTAAAATTCCTGACAAGCACAATATGTACAAGTTACTAAACTAGTTTTAAGAATCCAGTACAAATTATGGTTTGCTATTCTAGACACAAATAAATAATAAATAAAATATTTCCTTGTAATTTTCAGCTAATAACATCACACATGTAATCTTGTAACAAATTATTTATGCTTGCTGCTGAGTATAATCTCTATAATATCTGAAATGTGCTGCTTTTTTGTGAGCACTGGGACAAGTTGTTTGCAATACTAAACAAACAAAGAAATTAGTAGACTAGTAAAAGCTGGGTGCACTCTTTTCAATGCAGATAGTATTTAAGGCACTCTAGTTTTCATTCCTTACTCCTTGCCTCCCCATAAAAAAAAAAAAAAAGACGACTGCCAAAAGTACTTGTCTAACATCAAATACAATTATCTCCCCTCACAGACTTTAAAAAAGGATCTAATATTTCTGTATTGATATTTTCCATTACTATTCTTCTTGTACCTTGCTACTATTGATCCCTGTAACAAATCATTCTTGCAATTAGCATTCTCCAGTAGTATTCTTGCCTTCCTATTTAATGATATTTAGTTTTATATCACCAGCTATTAAACAAAGCATTCACTTGGCATAGTCAAATACATCTTAGCAGTTTGTGGTTTGATCAGCATTTTAAAAAGTAAAATTAAAGTTGGCATCTTGAATTTCGCTTTTATTTTAGAGAAAACTAATAAGTCAAAGATGATATTCTGGAAAAGTATACAACAAAGTTTACAACTGTAAAACATTATCTACTCCAGGGTTTGGTTTTCACAATACTGAGCAGAAGATTATGTTATCCTATTTGTTCTTCTTCTTGTGTATTACAGTGCTGTCAACATTGTAGTCAAACCCCTGAAAAGTTCCTAAGGCTTAAAAAAGAAACAGAAGAAAATTTCAGCTTTGAAACAAGGACCTTTTTACTGATACAACTCCTTGAAAACAATGCTGTACACTGAAAGACTGATAGCTTTCTTAGGCTGAGTTATCATCAAAATGTAGATCTACTTAATTAAAAGAACGTTATTTTAAAAAGCCAAACTCAAACCATGGTATATTTGGTGCTACAGGGTACTGATACCTTTCTGTAGAACCTGAATGTCTCAAATTCAAGTGAAAAGGCTTGCAAAGGGAGTTCAGAAAAATGGAATGCAGATATTTATGAAATAATCATCAGCTACCTTAGTGTTTAGTCAGAATCAGGTAGAAGTATACTCTGAATTCTGATCTATGGCATAAAACAGACAAAATAATTACATTCATTACTTCTTGCACCATGACCCTAATTTCTGCTACAGTTATCGTATGGTACTTAAGAACACAACTAATCTTCAACCAATTTTACTTTTAAAATTTCACTTAATGAAAAGTCCTCTAGCTCTCTAGGTACACTTCCCAAAGGTTAATTATACTCTTTGTTAAACTATACACTGTATTTTTCAACTGAATTCATTTCACTTCCATTTCTACTCACTCACCCTATTATGTTGTTGTACATATTCAGAAACACATTAATATTCAGTTTATTTTCTGCATCACTTTTATGTTTTGTTTGTATTATATGCATGCACTCATGACTACATTTGATGAAATCATCTGAAATATCAGGTTGAGAACATCTGTTTCTTACAGCACTCAAGATAGCATGCACATTTTTAATTAAGAACTAGTAAACCAATTTTGAATACAAAGAATAATATTTTCTTAACAATCAAAAGTTAGAATATAAGAAGATGAAATTTCTTTAGTCATCCTTTTTTGTGCTTTTGTTGAAATAGGATATGGTTATGATAATGAAACTTTTCCCCTTGTGTCTTCATGAGCATATCAGAATGCATCATATGACCACTACATAAAAACACCATGTTACAGGTCAGTGGATTCCTCTTAGTTCATAAGCTAAAACTGTGGATCTGAACTCTAGAATTACTTTGGTACTTTTTATTTTTTTAAAAAAGGCAAAGATGGTAGTAATTCTTCCTCTTAAGACTAATCTTACAACAAAGCCTGAGCTTCTCTTAATAGGAAAATAATGATTGCTTAGAAATCACCTGAAAATAGCTAACCCTCCCAAGGAAAAATTCATGTCTCCAACACATACTGAGAAAACTTTTGGAAATAACTACTGTACTCGGAAGAGTCTTGTAGGTCAGAAGAGGTCTTCTCCTCTGTCACAGAATATATTTTTTTCCTTTTAATTTCCTTTCAAAATATTTTAATAGAAATACATATTTTATTGATATTTTAATTTGATGTCCCATTGCGTATGGGATCATTTCATTCTCCAACTTGTTAACAATAACATATCACTAGAGAAGGTTGCAACGGATTTGCTCCTTGTTGGTAGCATTACTCGGATTGCTGCTTCCTATCCCTTCAATTCTCTTTCTGTACAGCTTTTCACTCTTTCCAAGAGAAGAATCATGGAATTATAGAGTGATTATGGTTGGAAGGGACCTTAAAGATCATGTAGTTTCAGCTCCCTACCAGAGTCAGGGATGCCTTTCATTAAATCAGGTTGCTCAGAGCCACATCCAATCTGGCCTTGAACACTTTCAGGGATGGGACATCCACAACTTCTCTGGATAACCTATTCCAGTGCTTCACCACCAATACAGTAAAGAATTTCTTCCTGACATCTAATCTAAACCTACCTTTTTCAGTTTAAAACTATTACTCCTTCTTCTGTTACTGTTAAAAAGTCCCTCTCCCTTATTCTTATAAACTGTTTTTAGATACTGAAAGGCCGTAATGTGATCTTCCCAAAGCCATCTCTTCTCCTGGCTGAAAAATTCCAGCTCTCTCAACCTGTCTTCATAGGAGCGGTGCTCCAGCCTTCTGATCATCTTTGTGGTCCTCTTCTACACTCGCTTTCCCATATTGACATCTTTCTTGTGCTGAGGAACCCAGGACGCAGGAGTCCAGGTGGGGTCTCACAAGGGCGGAGGAAAGGGTCAGATTCATCTCCCTTGACCTGCTGACCACTCTTCTTTTGATGCAGCCCAGGATGTGGTTGGCTTTCTGAGCTCCATCTCAGTCTGAGATTAGACCAAGTATCATGTAGCCTATCAAATTCATATCAGAAAAAAGTAACCAGATGTGTACAGTTTCTTGCCTTTTAAACAAAGACTGACTTTAAAAGTAAGACCTTCACTATCATTCCTAGAACAGAGATAGGAAAAAATTAGTCACTTTATTCAGCAGTATTTCTGCTGGGTTTGAAGTCTTTAAAATGAAGAAAAAAAAAAAAAAAGAAAAAAAGGATAAAAAGGAAATTTATTTTTTTGAAAGTATCTTCATTTTATTAGAAATTATTTTTTATTTAAATAATAAATTCTTACCTACTTTTACTGTCCATTCTTAATTTCTTTTTAAATGTTAATGTTTCAATTTACATTTAGCTGAGATACTTTATTCTTATTGTGCAATCTACTCACCAATCACATATCATTTGTAACAGTGATGCTCTGAAACATACATTTCTTAAGTAATAAATGGAAGCCTCAACAACTGCAAACATCACAGAACTTTCAGTTTTATTCAACTAATAAAAACAATTTAAACCCACAGCTTTAACATCTTAAATGAATTCCAATTTTCATGGTAATGAGGCTTGACATAAACAATGACTAAAGATGTAATTATTACCTACTACAGAGTAAAGTCTTTCCATATATTAAATGTGTGTTAGGAGTTTTCACAGAAGCTCTCAAAAATTCAGTATTTTAATTGACTTGGGTTAAGAGCATTTCCCTAGGGTATGATTATTAACAGCACACAAACCCTTCCCCATGCACACCACTGTCTAGAGCTCTGGAAGGTTTCCCCTCTACGTCTCTAAGGCAGAAAGGAAGTACACAGCATAACACACCTGTTCTGGATACTATCGCAAAATTGCATCTTCTTTCCACATCTTACTTCCTGCTAATATCTAAACTGCAAACAGCAAACACCTCATTCTTTCCCTGTTTCAGATGAGAAAACAGATAATTTTCAAAGGGGTAGGCTGAACACAGTTACAGAAAAGTAATTTCTAAAATATATAGTAAGAATCTGTTCCAAAATGTGTATCTTTTGCATATTTCTTTTTTTTCTTCCTTTTTCAGAAAAATACTGTGTTATATTTTTTAGGTTATTAGAAAAAGTCTAGGTTTACTGCAAAGGATGTATTTGGTTTAATATTTATGAAAATAATGAGACAAACTATCTCTGGGAAGAAAATAAAGGAAACTTACAATTAAAATGAATGATCTTAATCATAATTAAAATAAGATGTTTAAATCATGATTAAAATAGAATATTTAGATGACTCTTCTTAGAAGAAAACTAAATTCTAGACTGGCACATGACACTATTGTTCTACATAGAAGTCACACACAGCTAAACTCAAATTTAACTTAAAATTATTAGAGCTAGAAAACTCATAGTCAAAGGACTGTAAGTCTCAAACACCCCCACTCAAAATTATGATAACCACAGCAACAAAAAGAAGTAAATATTCTGGTGAGAAATGGAAGAAGGTTTTAGTTTATGTTCTCTTTACTAATGCTTTCTTCAGTCCTACAGCAAAAGAAGCTATCTTCAGATTTTACACACAGAGGTGGAATTTGGAGTGCAAAGATTTATTGCATTGAAGTAATAACAGACAAATTTCACTGCCTTTTTCAGGTATTTAAGACATAGTATGCTAGCTTAAAGGCACATCCACTTAAGCATTATAGACCTGAACCTGTTCCTGTGTAACCTGCTCTAGGTGGCCCTGCCTTGGCAGAGGTGTTGGACTAGATCATCTCCAGAGGTCCCTGTGATGACCCACTCTTAAGGGGAAGGAAGCACTTCCCTTCCAGTCCCATCTATTCTGTGGTCCCATGGTTCTGTGAGCTTGATGACATTTTACCTTTGCATGTTAATTTTGGTCTTTGAAATGCAGAATATCTTTGAGTGTTACAATAGAAAACCTAGAAGAACATGCTAACATCTTTTAATCATTTCCTGTTGGCCAGTCTCATGTTTTGGATAGTTCCAAGCTTAAAGCTTTTATCACTGGGTGAAGAACACCCAAAATCAGTGCTCAGAGTGGTAAGATTTTGGCTCTATCTGCCCCGTCCTAACTCATTCATCTGTTCAGGTGTTTGCTGAAAAAACACAGTACAGAAAATAGTTATAGGAAAGTTTTGTCCAAAGTTCTGTATTGTACATCTGCTTTATTGCAGTGTTGTAGCTTTTCACAAGAAAAACCCAAAGAGGCACTCTGAACAATTTTACAGCCTTATAACACATTTGTAGCAGGAAGAGAGAAACTAATTATAATCCAGGTAACAATTAGTTGGCCTGTGGCTAACATGAGCAGTAAGGCCACTGGCAAGTTTTGTAACCATCCAAACTAAAGAGAAAGAGTGGAAATACATAGCCTCTTTTGTTCCCCTCCATCCTGGGGGGACACATTCAAAACCACTCTGAAAGCTGAGTCCAGTGTAGAGCTGCTATGTAGAAAACCAGGAAGACCCTTTAGCACTTTCCAGTACCTAAAGGGGGGCTAGTAGAGAGCTGAAGAGGGACTGTTTGCAAGGGCATGTGGTGAGAGGACAATGGGTAATGGCTTCAACTGGAAGATTTTAGGTATAGATTAGATGTTAGGAAGAAATTCTTTACTGTGAGAGTAGGGAGGCACTAGAATAGGTTTCCCAGGGAAGTTGTGGATGTCCCATACCTGGAAGTGTTCAAGGCCAAGTTAGATGGGGCCCTGAGCAACCTGATCTAATGGAAGGTATCTGCGCACATTGTAGGAGATTTGAAACTACATGATCTTTAAGGTGCCTTCCAACCTAAATCATTCTTTTATTCTGTGTACTCTTGGGTCGCTTGCCAGCTGCAGCAAGTGTGTTATTCCCTTGAACTGACAGTACTGCTCACAGTTGGACCAGAAGCCCTGACTCATGTGAGTTTGCTCTGTACAGTGAGTGTGACTGTGTGTATCTGTGTGACACACATGCATGTGTTTTGTAGAACAGAAATCAAAACCCAGCTAATATATCTCCCATTCAGAAAGCAAATTTTGACAATTTTTTTGTTAATGACTACTCTGCTGCTGTTCTTGAGGTTTCCTCATTCTTAAACTACCCCGTGCAAAACATAAACTATGAGCTATTTGCACTATTCACTCAACAAACCAGAGCAAAGTTTCTGAAGCAGTCTCAGAAGTGTGTTTCTACATGCACACATTTTGGTATCCCTTGATGGCACAAGAGAATGCACATAGCTTTCTTTAATGAAACTGCCCCTCGCTGCCCAGTTAAGGTCTGTGTAAGAGTTTTAAACTCATATGTTACTTTAAACATTAATAATTAGTTTAGGATTCTTACTTACATACTTTAAAGAAATTTTTGAGTTGAATTAGAATTTATTGCCTGTATCAAATATAGGATAGCAGGAACACAGCATGGGTCTTCAAGAACACGAAAAAGAATTAAATGAAACACTTGAGACACAATCAGATGCTAAAATCTCCTCATCCAGCAGCAATAAAAGAGAGAGATTGCTTCTCATTTTAAAGGTCAGCCTGTTTATCAGAGAAATAAAAACATTACTTTTCACTGGCGTTTGATTGTCTAAATTATTAAATACTTGGTTAAATTGGGACAGTTTATATTTATTGTGAAATTAAAATAATCAGTGTGTCTATAAATAGTTCTTACATTAACACATAACAACGTGACTCTTCTAAGGATTCCCTAGCACTTGAACAATTAATGTGCCTTTTACATATTAAAAATATAGCTATGCTTTGTGTAAATTATAAGCTTTCACTTAAGTGCAAGTGTGCCAAGGAAATTTTTTATAGTTAATCTTCAGTTTCCAATTGTTTATTTTCAGTATACAGCTAATAAGGTTCAAATATCTCTTCAGAATTTATGTAGATATTTGTTCTGAACTAACAAAGTTGTTTGTGTCCTAAACCAAACAAGCTTTTTGCAGTGTTATATATTTGCTACTATGATTCTCTTCACACATTATTCATTTGAATTTTAAAGTTCTCATTACCTTCCAAATGATAAATCACATTGTGTTCTTGGCCTTTCAAACAGATCTGCATTGGCATATATTGTTTCTCTTATTCTCTTTATTTAGATTTGATTAAAGACAGTTTTGCATGAATAAGATCATAGAGAAAGTGTACTCTCATGTGTATTTATGACTTTGGGGAACTGATCTTTCATATTAGAACGGATGAAACAAAATACACAATTATGATTTATTATTTTTATATTTCAGTGGAAATCACACCAAAATTAAGACAAGATTGAGGGTTTCTTGGAAACAGATAAACACCTTAACAGCAGGAGCAAATAAGTGAAAGAAAAACAAAAAAACCCAAAAAGACCACAAAAAAAAAACCCCAAAAAAACCCCAAACAAACAAAAAAAACCAAAACCCCAAAACAAACAAAGCAAAAACCCAAACAAGCAAAAACCCAAAACAAAATGCAATAACTTCAGAAAATCTGAAAGCTTTTTTTATTTTATAGAATATTACCTATTCTGTCTCTGGAACTGTGATCTGGGATGGTCAAATGGTTGGCTCCCAAATCACTGATTTGGAAAAACAGGTGATTAGATATGATTAGGTTAAGTCTCATAATAATCACAAAAATATTTTGGTAGTAAATTCCTATTGACTGAATTTCAAACAGAAGGATGTAATTGTATGTCTCCACACACCTGGACTTCTTTTCTTTTCCTTTTGTCTCTCACAAATCATAGGGAACTCTTCCATGCTCTAAGTTATGTGAAGATGCAGACTTTATGACTACCAGTCCTGAAATTCCATTTAAAGGGAATTAGCCTGTATATGAGGAACAAAATAGTGTATATGGATAGATAGATAGATAGATAGATAGATAGATAGATAGATAGATAGATAGATAGATAGATAGATAGATAGATAGA
>JAYRBT010000082.1:136764101-136792573 GCA_036023395.1 Myiotriccus ornatus | reverse complement strand
TCCTCTTTTGCGGCAGCCAGTGGCAAGCTCCCCATAGAGCACGATCTTAGGGAGGCGGTAGTCCTGCATCCTGGAGATGTGAAACACATGGAGTATAATTATGGTTATAAACCAACTGAGAAATTGTGGTTTGATACATTACTCTTGTTGCATAATCAAGGCAGGGCCAGATGCAGTTACAATAACCATATAGAGACTATATAACCATATATAACTATGCCCCTTCTGGTATGAAAAATGGTACAATACTTCGTATCAATAGATGCCAGCCCCAGAAGTAACTTTCCTACACGCATGGAGGAAGCAGAAAACATTCACTGCCTCCTCATCTGTGATGACAGACTGAAGTCCAACATAGTTGTTGACTTTGTCAGCCATCTGTACACTGGGACCCTGCACATGTATCCTTATTCCACTTGTACAGAAAATAACTCATCTCTCTTTCCCCACATACCTCCACATGCTGTACCACAGCTCCCATTTACTAACACCACGTCTGTTACCTCAATTTACCTTAGGTGTGTTGGTGCATCCTTAGCAGGGCAAGCAGCCCGCAGGAGACACTGAATCAGTGGATCCATTGGGGGAGGCTGGAGAAAAATGATGTCCAGAGCCTACTCCAGAAGGATAGAAGTCTTTCCGACAGCAATCATACCCATGTTATTAATTCTTAACATTCCAGTTTTAACATTGTTGATGCCTCAGCAATTCTCCTTAAGTGTCTCATGTAACTCAGTCATTACACTATGTAGATATGAAACTCAGTCAGCCAAATTCATAGACTTGTTCACAAAAAAACAACCTCTGAAAAAAAACTGGATTCCTGCAGATGAAGCACTAGGGAGAGAACTGAATGAAATTAAATTTGTGGTGCACCCACATGAGTATGAGAATGAGCTAAGGCAGAGTTCGCAAGGTCCTTTGCACTTCTCTCTCCTCTACTACAGAGCTGAAAAACATTTTTCTGTAGCAAATGTTTTGTAATGCAAAATTCAGACTTGTCTAACACAAGCTCCTGTGGAGCCACAAGCAATCCCCTTGAAATATTGGGCCCTAAATAACTGGTTTTTTTCCTGAGCAAGAGGTTTTGTTATTTTCTTATCTTTGATTTCCATCCAGCGGACAATGCAGCATTCCCACTAGAAGAGGTGGTGAGAATGGAGATAAATATGGAAATAAATACAACGGATACAGATATAACTTTTAGAATGGGGAAGATATTGCTGTATGTGTGAGCCCTAAGGTATTCTTCCATTTAAAAAGGAGGTGGAAAGTGAAAGAAAAGTGATTTAGTGTATTATAAATCATATTTAATAACAATAATTTTAAAATAATAACTTATAGCTCTAAGTTTTAGGTAATTTGAAAAAATACAAATTAGAAAATGGTAATATTAAACACGTTTCCCTTAGTGGGTCTACTTACCACATTATTATTTCACATAGAAATCGCTAAATAGGTACTATCAATACAAAACAGAAGAGCTCAGAAATTCAAGATGGATAACACCTGCACATGTTCTACAGTACTATCTGTGAAAAACAGTCCAGTCATTCAAGGACTGTGACAGAAAGAAGATATCTGAGTGAGTTGGGTTTTCTCAACATACCTACCCTGTACTTAAACTCCTTAAAGGAGTTGGATTACCACGAACGATGTAACCAGAGAAGGTTATTGCCATCAAAGCATGTGTTGGAAATTGAATAAACAGCTGTCACTGGACCTACTGCTGCTACCCTTATACTCTTCAGTTCTCCAGATAAACATAGAGTTCACATATTCCTTTTGAACAAACTCATCCCAAGAGCTATGGTAAACCAATCAATTGAATGGGGGTTTGCTGTGATCTATACCACAAAAAACTGGGGAGAATTCCCTTTGAAGGCCTCCTGAAAGGACCAGGTACCAAGGTGGAACCTGTGTATATTTGCCCACCAGGAAAGAAATGTAAGGAGGAAGAGACAGTGAGGAAGAGTGGGAGAGAAAGGAAGGAGAAAGAAACAAAAGGATGGTTAGAAGGGGGAAAAAAAAGCAAGAAGGAAAGAAGAGAGAGGGCTTAAAAATAAAAGCATGGGGCTTTTACAGAAAATTGTGGAAGAGAAAAAGGAAATAGGTACCAACACAATAGAGGGCATTGTCTAATATGTGGATATGACATGCAGGATATAACATTTAACAAGTTTTTTTATGTCTAATTTATGCTCAGATTTTCAGTTTAACTACCCAGTCAGGCATGCTCAAATGTATTAAGCTTTATCTACACAGGACTGACTTCTCATAGTATGTGGATATTCTAAAGGATGAAGCCTTTTCCAAAAGGAATTAAAAAAAGCAGAAGCTGAGAAGAATCTGGAGACAGAATCTGAGAGATCTTAAGCCTCAGTCTAAAAACAAGAGCAGACTTAACCTAATGGACATCAGAGAAAAGAGAATTGAACATTTCTGAATTGCAGTTTCTAGAGAGAAGAATAGCTGTTTGATCAATAGAGTCATACAGCAAGTTTTCCCACTCTCACTTTAAAGTCATTATCAAAGGAACTTCCCTATTCTAAAAACATGGGTCTTTGCCATTTTTTACTTTTATCTTAGAAGTTAATAGAGAGATAGGAAAAATTATATTCAAAGAAGAATTACTGCAAAGGAAGCAAAAAACCCCAACTGTCTGCTTAGTAATTAACAATAAAGAATATGTCTCCTTCTTTTCAATATTTTTATTTCCTGATATGATTTTTGATAAGGAGCTGCAGTGATCAAGGCAAGAAAAGAGAAGTGGGATATTTCAGAAGGATATGTCACCAAGGTAAACTCCATGAGGATTGCTGCTCACAGCAAATCTGATATCTCTTGAAAAGACTGCACTATAGAATTATAGAGTCATGGCTTGGAAGGACTTTAAAAATCATCTGATTCTGAACCCTCCTGCCATGGGCAGAGATAAATGCCATGAGGCTGGATCACAGCAAGGACCCTACATTCAGGAGTGCTGCAGGAGTCTTCAAAGCTTGTTTTTATTTGTGGGAAAAAAAAAATCATAGAATCACATAATGATTTAACTGGAAAAGACCTTTAAGACCATTGACTCAAACTGTTAACTCAGCATTGCCAAGTCAACCTCTAAACCATGTCCTTAAGTGACACATCTACACAACTTTTAAATACCTCCAGAGATGATGACTCCAACACTTCCCTGGGCAGCCTGTTCCAATGCTTGACAACTCCTTCAAGGAAGAAACTTTTCCTAATATCCAATGTAAACCTTCCCTGGCACAACTTGAGGCCATTTCTTTTTGGCCTATCGTTTGTTATTTGGAAGAAGATGTCAACATTCACCTTGCTACAGCCTCCTTTGAAGTAGTTGTAGAGAGTTCTGAGGTCACCTTGAGCCTTCTTTTCTTCAGATTAAGCAATTCCAGCTCCCTCAGCTGCTTCTCATTAGACCTGTGCTTCAGACTCTTCATAAGCTTCATAGCCCTTTTCTAGACATATTCCAGCCCCTCAATATCCTTCTTGTAGTAGAGGCCCAGAACTGAACAGAAGATGCAAGGTGCAGCCTCACCAGTGTTGACAGGGCGATGATCACTGCCCTAATCCTGCTAACCACACTAATCACTACCGATGAACAATTAATAACTCCTTGACTGCACTTATCACCCAACTGAGAGCAAAATGTAAACAAAGTCTGTGATTCTTTCATTCTTTCTCATATAGAAAATGGATTAGGTTGTAGATTAAACTTCCCAGTAAGGGAAGGAGTGAGGTTTCAGTGGAGTATTCGAGAGAATATATTGTATTGGCAACATTTTCTCATTTGAGAGAAAATGATATACCAGTCTTCTCCAAAATGTGATCTTGATGGAAATGAGAAATAGTGTGATACTTTCCATTCTCTCTTCCTTTTAACTCCTTTCATAAATTGCTTTTGTCTCTGTATTCATATGCCAAGTAGATAAAGTTAATTTTTGCAAAATGAAACTACAAAAACCAGTAAATGATTACTAGGTCACATCAATATGCAAACTTGATGTAAAACTTTTCAATGAAAGGTAGAGGAGACAGTGAAATTTTAAAAGTAAACCAATTATACCTAGAGACATTGTAGGATTTCTTGTTTTGTGACATCTATTTAAATATAATTCCAAATTTCTTTGCCACTCATCTATGAACCTATGTTATTGTTTATGTTGCTTGCAAAAAGATGGACTACGCATTTGGTTACAGAAATGGACATGTAATAAGAAAAACAGCTCTTCAAACCTGTACAGATTCAGGATTTCTTTTCAGAATTTTTTACTTCAACACCATCCAGAAGCATTAATCAGGTCACTTGGCTGGATTCTGCACAAAATGTGGACAGAACATACTCAATAAACAGCTCTATCCATGGATTTACAGTACAATAATGACCAATATTTTTAATATACTTTTGAAAATCTATTTATATATATAAATTTATGAGCTGAGAAGAGCTCAAGAAAAGTACCCTGTAGTTAACTTCCTACATTATGGTTATACTGTGTGAATAAGATAGCTCATACCTTCATGAAAATACTGATGAATCACTGGACATGAAATTGAAGCTTAGAGAATCAAATTCAAAACTCTCAAATATTCTGCAAAACTCGACATTTATGCTATTGTCAGAGCAAAGTACAGTCAAACGAAGTAATCCAGAAGACTGATTAACATTAATCAAGTAAAAGTTTGAAAATTTGTTTTGATTGAAACAGTACAAACAAGATATGAAGTCCTGTTCAAGGGTCTTTTGTTTCCAGATTATGTATAACCACATCTCTGGCAATGCCTCCTCCAGATACAAGTGCTGACAAGGCAGGAATCCATCACTGTGCCCAGCCAATTCAATAAGCCAGAATCACTAATGGTGGGTGAATGCATATGTTATGCTCTTCTTAAAGCCAAGATTTCCATAGCTAGCTGCCTGAAGTTTTGCTTAGATATCTGTTTTCAAGTGCAGTTTAACTCAACTCACATTAGTACCAATAAGCAATTAGAAACTTAATTTATGCATGCTGCTTTTAAAGGCTCAGGTCTTACATTTGTGCTTCTTTGTGTGGATGCTAATATAGGAAAAATATATGCTTTTCCTATAAAAAAATTGAAAGTTTGTGTCCTATGCAAAATAAGAATATTTTGGAGATTTACAGTTTTGTTCTCTTCTACACATTTTTAACATGAACTTAAACTGTTTTCACAGCTACATTAACATTATTGTGTTTTATCTAACTAAAAATAATAAAGCACATAAAAGAAAAAACAAACAATCCGTACGTATGAAATGGCTATAAAGACAAGATTGGGTAGGAAAATTGAGCGAACCGCAATTCCACTTGCAGTGTTTTGTATCCAGACTGAACCTGACTGTTTCCCTGGTTTTGGCCAGAGGCTCCAGATTTCCATCCCCACCTTCGGGCTTGCCAAGTCTCGTTCATCTGGCAGCTCTGCCATGTGTCCTTCTGCCCAGCCGAGGAATCGCATGTCCCGCTGGCAAAACAGCAATTGCAGCCATTGATTACCAAGGGCCTCGGTGGCACCTGCTTAGCCTGCAGCCATCTGACCTCCTTTCCCACCATCCCCAATCCCCTCCTGCAAACCCCACAGAGCCTCAGAGTGGGTTTAAGGCTGTCCAAGATTCTGATTCCGCTGGTGCAGCCTTGTTTCCAGGCAGCAGGCTATATATCAGTTAGCCAGCCTCACAGCAGCCCTGTCAACCCCTTTTTTGTCTTACCAGAACTCTGTTTTCCCAACAACTTCCCATTCACCTGACATAAAGAGCGTGCCCAGTGAAATAGCACTGTCTGCACAAGTTGCTCAGCCCTGTTGTCAGGTTCTTATCAGTCACAAGTTTTATTCCCTGAAGCAGCCACACAACAGTTTCAGTTCCTAGTGGGTTTTCAACAGAAATTTGTCAATCTTTTATTTTTCATTTGGATTGCAATCCTTCTGAACACAAAGTTTTTGCATTTACTTGATTTCTGATTTCTAGATGTCCAACCACAATTTCTTTGCTTGTTCTTATTTTAATTGGGATTCTCAGATAAATTCCTATCCAAATTACTTCATATTTAATAGCAGGATAAATCATTCTTTCACTTTATTGTATGACAATGGATACTACGTTTAAACTGGTGGTAATCACTTCTCCATGATAATACAGAATTAAGAAGCAAAATTTCTTCCCAGTGAAAAAAATATCAAGTAACCTACCTAGAAATGAAAGTTTTTCTATTCTTTTGAAGGAAGAGATTGATTTTAGAGACATGGACACCAGCCACATGCCTGCAGCTATGTCATATGATGCAGAAGGACACTTATTACCCTGGCTGAAGGATGGGGACTCCCTCTGCAACTTGATAAATCTGAGTCTGATTGATGGTACCCTGAAGCATTCTCCTGTATGTGATCTCATGCCACTGTACTGATCACTGTTACAACTAGCTCTTATTATCGACTAGAGGCAGTGCTAAAATCCTTGATTCAGCAACAGCTTCATTTACAGGTTTTCATTTGGCTTTATGGCAAATGAAGAATGGGAGAGGGTTAAGGACTGGTTTAAAAGTTTAAAATGTCTTAATATTTCACATGTAAATAATTGTTAATTAACCAAAACTCCATTAGGAAGCTAAGAGTGGACAATTAATTCAAATGGAAATGTTCTCACTACTTCACAGTTTTGTCAAGGCGCAGTACATGCAGCATGTTAAATCACCACGTTTTTCCAACAAGCTATTTGAAAACTGTGGCAGCCAGATTTGATTGATGCAGTGTACCAGAGAGCATAAGTATTGCAGAAAATGCTATTTCAGAGTTCAAAGCAGTAGAAAAATTGCTGTTTAATAATTCAGCAGTGAAATGAAAATAATGTAAAGAAGATTAGTCATGGTCTTTTATTGGGTGGTATTCATAGTAACATTCTCATTTCTAGACCTGTTTTGTTTGGTTTTTTTTTTTTTCAAATTATATTTTTAATCAAATGCTTTGAATGAAATCTTTGTTCTTTTTTTTATGAGAGGGAGGCCGGAGGGGAGACCTCTTCTAAAAGAACAAACTATCTTTTATTCAGTAATATGGCAGAACTAAAATTTTTTCTGTGTATCTTACTTTCCTTTTGTTTCTGTCACAATGATACACAAACAATTCAGCAGAAATCTCTGTCCCTCTGGAAGCTATTGTTTTCTTTGTGTGAACTCTTCAAAAAGCACTTCCAAACATTCAGCTGCATCCTGTTTTAATATAGCACAGATGAGAAGTGGAGTACTAGGATAACTCTTCCATTTCAGTGTTTCTCCCATGTCCAGGGCTTCCTTTACAATCAAGATGAGTTGCTTTGCCAGAGTACACAATGTTTCTTACACATGCCCATTTCCACCCAGCTGCACTTCTCCTCCCAGAAATACCGAAGAACAGGAATTCCAGGACACTTGAAATATAGTAAATTCATGCTCTGCAGACCCTTATAGTGGACACATAAAGTAATAGACTCCTGTGTCAATAGCGTCCACATCTCATATTTCCAGGAAGACCTAAAAATTTTTCAAATCCATATCTTTGAAAAAGAAAGCATAGTGTTATCTGTTTGCAGTTGTTTTCTCTACAGCTGCATTCACCAAAATAAATATTCAAAGCTATTTGAACATGCTCATCAGGCAGTTGGACAATCTGGTCAAATCTCAGTTCTAAGAATTTCCACAATTGTTCAGCAAATTGTTCAGTTTCAAATGTTGATTAATCTGGTTGAATATCCTGCCTAATGAAAACCCAGTTTTCCATAGAGATTATTTGCTAAATCCTCTCTATGTCTGAGAATACAAACACAGGTTGCAAATGTATTTGGGTCATTGCCTCATCCTATAATTTTTCCAGCATTCAGCTTACCTGGCCTGAGCCTTTTGCTTGCTATCTAAGCACAAAAGAACAATTTCCATAAGAGTAATAATTCGTGTCAGAGTGTTTAAACATCCAGTACATTAACTCAGACATTATTTTACTTGACAACAAGTTTATTAATGAAACTGATATAGATTGCTGGAATTCCAAACATAGCTGTAACAATGGAGATTTTATGCTGCACTGTATACCACCCACTGTGCAAAAACATCTCCTAAGACATTATAAGATTAAGCCAGTCTAGAGCTGTTGATTAAAGAAAATCAACAGCAGTCACTGCTCTGTTTACCAGTCTGGAACAGCAATATCTAGCAACTTCCAGTACTTTAATGCTGCTCAGAGATTGGAAGGCCCCATTCATTACATCAGTCATCTCAGATTCATCTTTTGGCTCATTGTGCCCTCTGATTCCAGAATCTTCCAATTTCTAAAAATCTTCCAATTTCTAAATACATTTTCAGTAGGTTTTCAATAAATTTTCAAAGAGCTGCTTTTTATTTTCCGAAGTTTCCATTTTTCTGTCTTCCTGCGTTCTGCAGATTTGCTTCTGTAAAACCAAATTAGGAATACAATTTTACATATATTCTTTACATATGGAAGGTTATGTTTAAAGATATTTTGCTTTCTGTTTTCTAACAAAATAAAAGAATAAACATTCTTTCCAGTCAAAATACAAGATCTCCCACATATAAATTGCAAAGTTTTGTGTTTTTTTCCAGTTCTGTAAGCAGCAATGTATACAGGTAAAGCAGTGCATGTGCAACAGTCTGAAAATATCAAGCTGCAGGGTACCTCATATGTTAATCTGACATAAAGTGGAATCAAGCAGCAGCCAGCAAATACTTATTCTTATCACAGATGCTATAGCATATCTTACAGTTACAAACAAATAAGTTACATTTTGTTGTAAAAGAAACAGGGAGAAAACATGCTGACCTTTTTAACAGACAATAGAATCACTTTCTGCTGGGAATATTCACACATTTAAATTTACCAAGGTGTTTAGTTGTTGTCCTGGAACCATGCCAGCATGTCCAGCTTCTTTCTGTATCAGGTACATTGGAAATACTGCTACAGTAATTATTTAAGTTTTCAACAGAGATGAAAAAAAACTTAAGGAATTCTAAATAAGGGTTGTCAAAGGGCATATACGACCTTGTGTTTCCTAGTCATGTATGACAAAACACTGAAAAACAAGATCAGGGAACAGAGATCACCAATTTAACAGAATCACTGATTTAAATGAACAAGAAATACTGTCCACAGTATTATCCACCACATAAAATTATTTAAGATTTTAATTAGGAATAAGCCTTATAGGAAATGAATCGGAGAGTATAAAAACAGTTGTGCATAAATCATAATTTTTTTGGTTGAATTTCTTAAAGAATTACATACTGGATTTTTTAACACCAATTTTTTGAATCCCAAAGCAGTAATAAAGTTCATTTTTGAAGAATTTAATTTATCATTTTCCCTATAGAAACTCTACAAAGCATTTCCATAATGTGAACTCCTTCCTATTTAATTAATGTCTGTTTAAATCAAAAGGAATTGCTTCTTTGGGATTTGGGAAGAAAAATAAAAAGTTGTTTATGTAGACAAATAAAGATAACTGTACTGTGCAGAAAGCAGATGCAAAGTATTTTATTCTGATTTTTATTAAGACAATGCATCAAGATTTTGTAAACCTGTGCCTACTAAATGGGCCTTTTGAAGCTGAGACTAGGCAATGCCACTGAACTGTGAATCAGCATGGGAATTTAATCACTGCCATGGTATATGTGGGTGCACATTCTTCAGAGAGCTATTTAAAATGCCTCAGATTTTATATATGCAGAAATAAGTGCTGATTTACTAAATTAGTGATAGTTGTGAAATATTCAGTTAATGGAAGAGGCAATAGAATTACAAAATAACTTTGAAATTACAATATAATTTATGTTGAAAGCGTCCTGCTGAGTTTACTTAGACCAAACAACCTGCTCGAGCAGGGTCAGTTACAGCAGATTGCCTCAGACCATGTTCAGGCTTTGAATATCTCCACAGATGGAGACTTCACAACCATTCTGGTCAACACGTGCCAGTGTTGTAACAATGTCACAGTAAAAAAATGGGTTTTCTCGGATTAAGATCGAACTGCTTCTTTTTTAATTTGTGGCCATTGTCTCTCCTGTCACTGTGTAGTACTGAGAGGAGTCTGCCTACTACATCTTCATTTCTCCCATCAGGTGATTATATGCATGGGTGATAACCAGGTCAAAGAGTCCCACCTCTCTCAATCTGTCTACTCCAGTATCCTAATAATTTCTGTGGCCCTTCACTGGGTGCTCTTCATAAAAGTCCGCATCTTTCTTGTACTGGGAAGTCCAGAAGTGGCACAGCGCTCCAGATGTGTTTCATCAGGGCTGAGCAGAGGAAAAGGATGAACCTCCTTAACTGCTGGCAACAGCCCAGGAAGCAAGTTGTTGGATTTTTTCTTTTTTCCTTCACAGGAACATTGCTGGCTCAAGGTCCACCAGGACCCCAAGTTTCATCTCTGCAAATCTGTGTTACAGGGGGCGTAGAGTGTGTATTGATGCATGGGGTTATTCCTTCCCAGGTGCAGGATTTTACTTTTCCCTTTGTTGAACTTCATGATGTTCCTGTTGGTCCATTTCTCCAGACTGTCTAAATCTCTGTGAATGGCAACACAACTCTCTGGTGTCACCATGCATACAGCATACCTCAATTTTTTAATCCTGGGGTTTAAGGGAGACACCCCTGAGACATTACTATTTACCTAACTTGAAAGATATTCAAGCTTTTGGACTCCAAATCCAAAGCAATAATCTATGTTACAATCATTAAAATTGTATTGGTTTTATCTTATTCAATGTTCCTGTCTGTATGCAAAAGCTCTGAACTCTCCCAAGCTTAAATCAAGATTACTGAGCTTAGCATAAAGCAGAGCTTCAGCTGTGTTCCAAGACTTTATGGGGGGCAAGAACAAGCCTGCCAAAAAAAAGAGCTGACTTTTGTATTAGTCTGGAAATTACAGTAATCACCCAGAAAATGGAGAGGTCTGGTCTCTTGACCTTTTCTACCCAAAATGATTTATACCAGCATTTCTCCTTCCTCAGACAGTCTCATATTTTCCAATAAAACCTTGACCAAATAAAAAAATACAAATCAAGAAAGAAACTCAGCAGCAGAGCTCAGGTCTGTTCTTTTTTGATTCTTTTTTAAACAGATTTCAGCCTCTAACTAGATATTTCTCTTCTCTTTCCATGATAAATGAACTCTCAAGGGTTACTTGATAAGCTATTATTTAAGGAACACTCTAGAAAAATTGTTTTGTTCCTTTTAAAATGAGACAGGCCTATAACTAGTCTTTATTAAATGACATTTGAGTACTACAGAAGTGATGCCTCCTGGAAGCCATACTTAAATTCAGCTCAATATATACACTTGCGGAAAATTACTTCAGCAGTATGTTCCAAGGGGATGAGCATATTCATCCTGAAAACACCATAAACTTTCAAGGAAGCCAACCTTTAAGTTCCAAAATTGGATTCAACAGTATTGATATAGATAGCCCTGCACTTGGCCTTTCCTATTGATTAATGCTGGGTCAGCCCTTTCACAGTATATTCATCTTTTTGGGTTGCACTTTGGAAGCGACGGATGTTTCTAAATGATTGTGTGGGGAGCACAGAGGTCTAACCCTGACTTTCTTGGAGTATTACTCAGATGAGAATGTCGAATTAGTCTCTGTGGATTTCACCTGAAGTCTGCTTTTATCAGATGCAGCTCTTTTCTTTCTTGCCTTTGGATATAGGCCATTGTCAATATTTAACATCACTTTTAAATGTAAGGAGAAAAAAAAATCATTATATATATCACAAGCCAAGCAAATGAGAAATGTCCAGAATACTAAAATATTAATTATTTTCTGATTCAGAACATAGCCTTGTAATACTTACCTAATAGTTTTGACCTTTCTTATGCTAGTATCATCACTATTATTTTTAACCAGAAGTTTTACAATGCCGAATTTCATGGTTTTTTTCATGATGGATTCATTTTAAGTTCGCTATTAAGTTGAAGCAAATAAAATGTAAAGGTATATCAAAGACCATTGAGGCAAATAATGGCAACTTTATATGATAGGAGTAAAGTCTATAAATCCATGGCACGAACATGTCTAAGTAGCCAGGTCTTCTCTTCATAAACCTGCACACTCAGGATTAAGTCCTGCAACAGTAGAACTTCAAATATACTAAAAATTTAATCAAGTCTTAAATGCTACAGAATTGTTTTGGATCTCTGTTTTATCACTGTATAAGACTGTATTTATACAAGTTCATACTTCTTGAAAAGGTACATGAAAACTGGGGGGGAAGGCATGTCCTTGCCTCTGGAGACTGAAGAATGAGGTTAGGTGAAGAAGAGTCCTAGCACAGTGCTGAAACCAATGTTTGAAACAATGAAAGATTTTCTTGCCAGTCTATGGAGCCTTAACAGAGTTTGCTGCTACTCAGAAAAATTCCTAAAGCTGTGATGACTTGGAGATGCTATGCCCATCTGAAAGGATACTGGCAAGCAGGAGATATTGTGTGCAAACCTTCTGTTCCATCTTCACCAGTTGTAAAAAGTGGCAAACACTTACAGCAGGTAACTCAACAATTTATAAGTGCAAGCTTTAGCCAGAAATTGTATTTCAGTCAATGGTCTTTGTTATCAACCATTTCTGATGGCTTTTTTCATTTTCCCAAGCAGACTCTGATACATGTGTCAAGAATTCTCACATCTTCACCTGTGCTCCTTTCACTGCAATATTCACATAAAAGCTATCAACTTTTAATAATAGAACCAGCTGAGTTGGGCTTATAATTTCAATTATTTGTAAATGTGAAAAATGTTTTCAAATTATTCAAAACAATTAATTTTTGCATATAGCTAATCAGTGTAACTAAATACTAGTACTACAGTCATTGTCATCTACTTTCTTTCCTTCCTATCTGCTGTGTTAAGAGGGCACATTTCAAATGAGATGGTAATTCCTCATGGAAGGTTTTCTTCATGTGCAAGTCTTCATCTTCAAAGGGTCAATATGTTCTGTATAAGCAGAAGCTATTTTTTTAAATGCAGAAGTAAGTCTTTCAGAATCAGAGAATAAAGAAGAGATTTATGAACATATTTTTTTCTGTAATGATAATTCAGTTCTGACTCCAGAAGAATATAATAGATACTTATCCTTACATTATCCACTCTGCCTATTAACAAAGATTTTGCTTTGGCTTTAAAATTTGAATTAGATGTAAATATTTTTTGGACTATTTATATTTATGGTATGTCAGTGGAAAAACTATTCACATGGCAAAAATAGTTTTCATAACAAGGGTAGATTAATAACTTTGGTTAAAGTCTCAAAAGTATGTATATAAACCCTCGAATTATAGGAGCCTCACTTTCTGTTCCTTTTATCCTTCACAAAATGACTCCACATAAGACAATTTCCTGATGTCTTTGTGTGTACTCTCCTCAAAGAGGCCAACCAGTCTTTGTTATCCCAAAATCCTACTCACATTTATCTATCTCCAAGTAATCATTTCCATGAGATGAAAGTATTGTTTACTTCCACAGTAAATGGAATATGTATATGTAATTTATGGCACTCTCTACACTACATTTCCAGTAACTTAGTCAACCTATAAACCTTCTTTCTAAATCTTCTTGGATTTTTATGACTGTATCAATATATTCATACCCTAACATCTATATAAGGAAGCTCTGCAGCCAGAGATAGATCTTCAATTCTGATTCTGTCTGCATCTTGGTGTCTACCTCAGCACCTCTTGAAGGCATAGAACATCCATTTACTCATGACTTCCAGAAATCTATAGTTTGTTACCTGCAAATAAATAAAATAAAATAAATAAAATAAAAAAATAAAATCTGAAAAACGCATGTCAGATTGCCAGCACAAGGAGAAACATTCATGAATCTATCTCTGAAAATGCCACAGAGGCATCTACTTTCATCTTTACCCACCTTTCAATCCTCCAATCTGGTAGGTCCAAACTCAGAATAGGTAATTGGGTTGTAATATAGTTGGACCAACATTTTCTCTGCCTAATGGAAATCAAAATAATTTCTTTTCTATAGAAATGTTTGAACTAGGTTTTGTTCTACTTGATCAACAGAAAACCTAAATGATCATACAAAATAGGCTACATGAGAGAAAACAGCCTGTGACATTCAGTTTACTATGTGCACTTGTGTTACAGAGAAGAGAAATATCTTAAAACATGGATATTAGTAAAGCTTTACATATTTTGTGATATTCCTGATAGCTGGAAGCCAAATAACTTCCCCTGTGTTATGCACTTCCTAGCATAAGTATTCATGCACTCATACATGCACTCGCATATATATACATGCAGATGCATTTGTGTTTTTCTAAGGTCTGAGCAGAGGTAGCACACATAACCCTTTTAGACAAGATCTACTTTCCAGCAAATAAAGTTACGGAAATGTAACAATTAAGCAGATTTTAGTTTTATGTCCAAATTCTTTGATACCTAGCAAACCAAAGCCTGACGAATTTGGGGACACAAATCCCATTTTTTTAACCAAAAGTTTATAAGATTTCTCAAAGAAACCACTGCCAGGAATCAGGGATACAGCTCAAGTTTGACTGTCAATAGGAAAAATAAGTAAGAGGAAAAGAATGGCCTCCTGGGGAAATTAAAAAAAAAAAAAAATGTAGAGAAGTTCAACAAAAAGTAAGTTAAATGAACAGGAAAGTTGTAGACAACTGTTTCAAAAGTTCACTCAAGATAAAATGAACCTTACAAATTAATTTTAATAATTCTTCTGATAATATCAATTGAAATTTTCATGAAGGATAAATCTGAACATTTGAATAGAGTTTGATTCTCTGAGTTGGCCTGTATCAATTAGTGATTCAAACCACACAAAAATCAAATAATTAAATATTCGTGAAAAACTTCGCCGTATTTTCACATTTACTAGGTGAGTTACAGTACTAGACCTCCAAAGAACATGATTTAGACTGATTATTATTATAGTAACTTCTATGCTAACACAGATCAGACTAAAAAACCTCCCTGTCTTACCTCTCCAGCCTAAAGGCTGGAATGTTTTTACATGGTGTACCTAGTATTCCAAAATCCATTCTGATCCATGGACTGTCCAAATGCTACTCTGTAGCTATTTTCTGAAGTTTTTATCTACTATCACAGTAAAGTCTTAGAAATACATGTGAATAGACAGACGAAAGTAATTCACTGGAAATACAAAAGTTGCCTTTCTCTTTAAAGAAAGGTTACTGAAATCAATGCATCTTTTGTCCCTGTACTTCTCTGCAAATAGCACTGGGAATTCAGCTCATTATAATACATGACTTTGGCTTGGGTAAAGGGCAGACTGTGGTGTGTGACAGGTAACAGCGTGTGGAATTAGAGCACAGTTAACACAGGTCAACATCTTATCTGTGGAGCACTTGCATCTGCAAATCAAAATACCTGATGGACTTCTTTTATAAGTGGAAAATGGAAGTAAGATAGAAAAATATTTTAAATCAGACTTCCTGTCATAAATTCAAAATAAGCTTATTTTTAAAACTCTTCCTAGTAGTTTTAAAACTCTTCCTAGTATTGATGCTCTGAGACTGAGATGCAGTGCTTGTAAGCATCTCTACCAATTCTATAAAACTGGTGTGGAAACTCTCCATTCACACTTGATAATGCTTTCATTTACTTGTGAAAAAATTTCAAACTTTATTCATAAATTTGCACATCATCATTGTTTCTTTTTCAATGAAAGAAACATCACTGCAGAATAAATATTTGGACAATTTTTTGAATTGTCTCAGATCTATATATAAAGCAGATGTTTCTCTAAAATAAAATGTATAAACTTCTTTTTCACTGTTCTTTTGAAACCTTTAGAAGAAGTGTTATCTCTAGTAACAACTGTATTGATCAGAAAAATATAATGAAGTTCTTTGATCTTCTCTTCTAGTTTTTGGTCCTAGTTGCCTTTATAAGCTTAGAGGTATTCTGTCTTTCTCTCACACTAGGATTCAAAGTAGAAAGAAAAACTACAGTCAAAGACAGTATCTGGAAAAGTGTTTCCATTTCCAGCTAATGCAGATAAAAGAAGTACTTCCAAAAGTACATCTAAAACTATTTCTTTTTGAGCAATGGTTTACATTGGAATAAAAGATAAAGTCTCCAGTAGAACTTTACTAGTAAAGGTCACGTCATGGCAGTTGGAACACTCTGTAGACCAAGATAATGTACATAATGAAATACATATAGATAAATATATATATACATAGATAAATATACCTATGTATATATATATACACATAGGTAAATATATGCATATACACACTCATGTTTATAATAAAAACCTTTTTATTATCTACTTCAAGCTTAATAAAATGAAATTTAGCAAATTTTTATTTCAGGATGATTTTTTCTTTTAAAATGTATTTATCATATATTCATGGAATTGGATCCTGCAGGACTCCCCCCTCCCTAAGATTGGGCTCTGTGGGGAACTTGCCACTGGCTGCCACAAGAGAGGAGCCCTGAAGAGGAAATACAAGGACTCCCTAAAACAATCCCTCAGCCTTGGCCATATTGATCATCACAATTGGTCTACCCTGGCCTCCAGTCAGGAGGCCTGGAGACACACCATCTATAATGCTGCTGCTTCCTTTGAGAACACACGCAGGATCACTCTCGAGGAGAAAAGACAATGCAGAAAGAATTGTGTCTTGTCGATACCACCTGGAGAGTCTTTCTGCTGTGCCTTCTGCAACCGGACTTGTCTATCTCGCATTGGCCTTTTTAGCCATCAGTGCGCTTGTAGCAAGCGTGGGTAGAGCCCTTCTCAAATCTTCGTTTGCAAAGCCTAGCCATGATGATGATGATGATAGAACTGGATAGGTGTTCATCTAATGCATAAAAAGAATGACTCTCCAGACAAAAACAAAAACAAAACCAACCAACCAACAAAAATCAAACCAAAAAGCAACAACGCAAAAACAAATCTCAAAACAAACAAAAAGAACAGATCAAAGTAATCATTAGGAAGGGACAAAATGGCATGAAACCACCAACTGTTAGGAAGAAAGACAAAGAATAAAATGATGCTTCAATTCAGAACACCTTGACTGGTGACTAAGAGCCACCAAGGACCACAGTCATCAGTTCTCAATGAATGGCATCAGGTGGGGGATATTTCACTATCAAAGCTAAAATAAGATATGATTCCAAAAGAATAATACTTTTGTACCGCTAGTGATGATGTTCAATACAAGTAAACACTATGAACTAACAAAGTGTGCTGCTAAGGAATTAATTCAATAACAGTTAGTTATAAACTGGACTGCTTTTTCAGTCATTCCCATCCTAATGACTTTTAATTTCTTAACTGCCATATAGATAAATACATATGTATGTATACATACACTTACTTGCAGTACTGGGGAAATGCATACCAGTAGAGAGGAGTCTGGTGACCAGTGGACTGATTTAGTGTGTAAAATTTATTTTTATTCTCTTTGTCATTTTTCCATGGTACTTCATATTCTTAGAATAGGTTCCTAAAGTAATGCATGCCTTACTCCCTTCTTACATCTTATTAATACATTATTAAATAAAAAAAGCCCAACTGACTTCTAAATACAACATACTTCATTCCTGGGCTCCAAAAGGTAATCAAAAGGGATACATGAAGAAAAACACAAAGAAACAACCATAAACCAGATATTTTGGCATAGATTCCCATTCATTGCAAATGACTGACTGATAAGCATTCATCTCTTGCTTCCTCACATTCTGTACTGAATGTCTTGCTTGCAAATCCTGTACAACTGTGTATAAACCGTGTGACTGTTGATTCTTGATTCTGCTATAGTGTTTATTCCACTGGGAGAAAATAAAAGTCAATTCTGAATTCTTTTCTGGCCTTTTTCACCTGAGTTAGGTTTATGTGTTCTATTATATATAGCTATGGTCCTTTCTTATTTATGCTTGGGTGCTGTAAAACTGTAAAAAAATCCTGAATCTAGGTGATTGTCCATCATTTGGTAGATTGATACAGTTGTCAGATTAGTACAGAACCATTCATTCTGTAATATGGTGAACTTGAAAACTAAATTACCATACACAAAGGTGTTTTTTGTACAAGTCTTTTAGATCAATAAAGTCTATTTAACAGAAATTCAGAAAGTTTTTTTACAGTAGATCAAAATGTTCAGTTATCACTTTATACTATAACTTCCCATATTCTGTTCTTCTGATAGATTTTTGCTCCTTTCCTGAATAAAATGGTATTTCTAGAAGAAATATTCTCATCCAAAGCCAAAATCTGCTGTATCATATGGCCTTTGCAAGCTCATTAAGTATGCCCTCTGTAAAATTAAATCAAGTCCACTTCAAATCGATTCTTTATTTTTTGATTCAATTATCAATTTATTCTACTTAGGGGGGGAGGGAGAAGAAAAAAAAACCTGAACTATTTCATAATTTCATTGAAGGATGATATCAAAAGCTAATCAAATTATGACGATGGATAACTTAGAAAAAGTTAACATGTGTATTGGGTATGCATGGCAAGGTTTAGGTAGCCGAGAGACTAAAGGGACGACTTCTGTGAGAAACTGCTGGAAGCCTTCCCTATATCCAGCAGAGCCAACACCAGCTGGCTCCAAGAAACACTGGCCACTGACCAAGGCTCAGCCAATCAACCACAGTGGTAGTGCCTCTGGGATAATGTATTTAAGAAGGGGGGAAACAAACAAACAAAAACTGCAAACTAAAAGAAACCTGTACAAAAGCACTTGCAGCCAGAGAGAGGAGGGAGAATATGTGAGGGAAACAACTCTGCAGACACCAATACCAGTGAAGAAAGGGAGGAGGTGCTCCAGGTGTCAGAGCAGAATTCCCCTGCAACCCATTGTGAAGACTATGGTCTCGGAGGTTAAAATTAGAGCAGATATCCATGGAAGACCCCATAATGGAGCAGATGGATGTGTCTGAAGGAGGCTGTGACCCTCTGAGGCTCCTGGTAGGACCTGTGGACTCATGGAGAGAGGAGCCCACACTGCAGCAGGTTCCTGGCAGGACTTGTGGGGGAACCCGTGGGGAACATGTGGGGGAACCACACTGGAGCAGCTTGTTCCTGGAGGACCGCACCCCATGGGGGACCTACGCTGGAGCAGTTTGTGAAGAACTGCAGCCCATGGCAAGGACTTAAGTTGGAGAAGTTTGTGGAAGACTGTGTCCCATGGGAGGGACCCTACACTGGAGCAGGGGAAGAGTGTGAGGAGGCCTCTCCCTGAGGAGAAAGGAGAACCAGACACAACACATGATGAAATGACTGCAACCCCATTCCCAATCCCCATGTGCTACTGGGCCAAATGAATGTAGAGAATTTGAAATTAAGCACAGGAAGAAAGAGAGGTCAGGGGAAGATGTTTTTAGGTTTTTTCTCTTTATCCTACCCTGATTTTGTCTGACAATAAATTAAATTAATTTCCCCAAATCAAGTCTGGTTTTCTTGTGACAGAAATTTCTGAGTGATCTCTCCCTGCCCTTGTATGGACCCATAAACCTTTTGTTACATCTTCTCTCCCCCAGCCAGTGGAGGAGAGGAGCGATAAAGTGGCTTTGGTGAGTACCTGACATCCAGACAGGGTCAACCCTACACAGCATAATTTCCAATTGCAAGCACACTAAACTAGTGAGAAACTGACCTCTCATATTCCAGCTTCACTGTCATTTCCAGTATAGGGTTACAAGTCAGAACTAACCATGACAAAGTCTCAAAATCTTCTGGATTCTCGAAAGAGATATAAATGCTCTTTGCATTTTGCTGCACCTCAGATATTTCTCTCCTAAGTGAAATCTACTACCTGGATTATACATGCTAACTCCACAGAGTTTATGCTACAGAAATATGGCTTCTCTCACTTTGTTTTACGCCTTTTTGGAAATAGGTGCAGAAGACCTTATTTTGCAACAGACAGATGGCAAAATTGGCACTATTTGCCCTTATATCCATTATCTGAACGCTCACCCAAGACCTGGATTCAGGTGCCAACAACTCCCTGATGAAATAAAAGTCACATTTACTATACAACAGAAGCCTGACCTAACTACGGTGGTGCAGGTTACCCTAGACTGCTTGAGAAGATGATGCACCTTCTGTAACATAATTAAACAGCTATGAGAAAATGTGACACTGGAGAGATACTCATTACTCAATGAGTGGAGTCACTCATTACTCAATGGTGGAGTCACCATTCCTGGTGTTTAAAGAAAGGTGTTTAAAGAAAGACTGGATGCGGAACTTAGTGACATTGTCTAATTACATGGTGGCCTTCAGTCGTAGGTTGGACTCGATGATCTCAGAGGTCTTTTCCAACTTAATTGATTCTGTGATTCAATGGCTTGATCCACAAATGAGCCACAGCATTTCTAATCAGCTTTTTGCCAATTTTTAATCATGGCAAAAATAAATAGGTGTCAAACATTTTTTGAAATAACAGAGAACTTATTTGTTAGCTAAGTAGTCCAAGTAAAGTTGATAAACCCTGGGTAGTGATTGGCAGGTATATTTTTGTAAGTGGTAAAACATATATAAAACTTTAGATACATTAAACTTGAGGGGATATTTTGAATACTAAATAATATCTATTTAACTGAAAATAAATTTGATGCAGGCTGCAGATGACTGACTGGGAAGTTTGTTTGATTTGCTAGGCCTGACTGAATGAAGGCTAACATAGGCATAACTGGTGTGGGTGTTTACTACAGGCCATCTGATCAGGAAAAAGTCGATGAGCCCTTTTGCAGACATCTGGATGTAGCCTCATGATCACAGGCCCTGGTTCTCATAGAGCACTTCAACCACCTTGATATCTGCTGGAAAGACAGCGTGGCTGGGCACTCACAGTAGAGGAGGTTCCTATGAACATTGACTGTAGCTTCTTGACACAGGTGGTGAAGGAGCCAACAAGGAGAAGTGTTCTGTTCAACCCTGTACTAACAAAAAAAGGACTGGTTTGGGATGTGAAGGCTGGGGGACAGCCTTGGTTGCATTGACCATGAGATGGTGGAGTTTAGGATCCTGCATAGAGGAAGCAGGGCAATAAGTAGGATTACTACCCTAGACTTCAGGAGAAGTAACTTTGGCCTTCTCAGAGACGTATTTGGAGGAATGCCATAGGTTAGCCATCTAGAAGGTAAGGGAGCCCAAGAAAGCTGTTTAATATTCAAGCATCACTTCCTCCAAGAAATCGAGAAAAGAGGGAAGGACATCTGTATGGATAAGCAAAGAGCTTCTGGAAAAACTGAAACAGAAGAAGGAAGTGTATGGAATGAGGAAAAAGAGACAGGCAACTTGGAAGGAATATAAAAACACTGTCAGAGCATGTAGGGATACAAAGAGGAAAGGCTGAGGGAGCTGGGCCTGTTTACTCTGGAGAAGAGATTATTTTGAAGGGATCTTATCAATGCATACAAATACTTCAGGGTGGGTGTCAAGAAGATGGGGCCTCTTTTCACTGGTGCCCAGCACCAGCATAAGGGACAGCAGGCACAATCTGAAACACCTGAAATTCCACCTGAATGTGAGGGAAAACTTGTTTACTTTGAGGGTAACGGAGTACCAGAACAGACTCTCCAGAGAGTTTATAGTGTCTCCTTCTCTGGAGATACTCAAAACCTGCCTGGGCATGATCCTCTCCAACCTGCTCTAGAGGACCCTGCTATGACAGGAGGGTTGGACTGAATGATCTTCAGAGGTCCCTGCCAAACCCAACCATTCTGTGATTCTCTAATTGCGTGACAAGTGGAAAGAAAGTAAAATATTTTCTGTCCAGTAACTGATTGTTTGGTTGAGGGAGGAAAGCAGGTAATAGATTTATATTTTATGCTACCTACATTATTTATGGTAGATGAAAACTTCTTTCTTTAAATCTTTAGAGGGGTAAGAAGGACACCTTTCCCACAGGTTCAGTAGAAAGTTTCCAGAGCTATGTATGTACCGTGTTTTGTTTTTTTTTTCTAATAGATAAACTGTTGTATGCTTAAAAGAATTCCAGAGAATTTTGTTCTTGCTATTATAAATTACACTCAGAGTAACTCTTCAAAAGGTGATGATACTTGGTGTCTGTGACTTACCATACAATTACAGTAAGTAGTTAGTGAAACTTGGTATCAATATCATAGGGAGAAAGAAGACTACGAATGCTTTTATAAAACTGTATACAATCTTAGAAAGAAAATTACTAATTCTAACCACATTTTTTAAAAAAGTAATAATTTGGAAAAAAAAAATCAGAAGCAGAAGTCCAGAATTAAAATATCACGCAGGAATTAATGCATAGAAGAAAAGTGGGTTTTTTCAAGGTAGACTTGAATAAACAGTGGAATGAATTCAGACTTTAATACAAAAAATGTCTAGAAAAAAAAGTGTAACAGTTACAAAACTATCTTTTTGTAGTGTAAATGTCTAGAAATTACTTATGCTCCTCAGATGGGCACAATACAGAGTTTAATGGCCAAGTTTTCTATTTTATATTGGTGGTATGATTTTATTTTTTTTTTACCCTTCAGGTAAAAATTTGGAAAGGTACAAAACTGCTATAATCAAGATCTCTAAGCTGTTCCTAGAAAATCTCTTTCCTTGTTCCCCCAAAACCCGCCTGTAATCCTGAATACAGTGAGATAGAAACTGTTCAACTTGATCTCATATAACTGATTATATTTTGTGGGTTTACTATGTTTTAAATGTACTGCAATTAAAAAAAAAAAAGGGTGTGATTTTGGTTTTATGTATGTGTGTGAGAAATTCCCACTGCAGCAAGTAATGTAGTATTTTCTATTACTTCAGTTTTCTAACTTTTTAAATTGTGATTATTACATGTTATCACTTACTGAGCAATTGTAGCATATGGTCAGCTCTTTATGCGGATCTGCACTGGTTTATGTTTATGTTTTGCAATTTCTGAATCAATAAAAGTAAATTAAAAAAAATGCAACAACCACAATGTCATAAAGCATCTTCCCCTTAATTATTTTTACATTAATTCTCTGAAACTTTTATAGAAAGTGAACTTTTTCAATGATTCAGTCTCAAGTGTAAAGTAAAACCAATGAGTACATGAACATCAAGTAAGCATTTAATCTCTTAGAAGCATGGTAGACTGGTTTGCAGCTCTGAAGGCTTAGCAAGCTCACCTGGCAAATGAGTTCTCCTTTAAATAGTTAAAACACCTTAAGCTGTCCAAAATCACAAGCCAATTGAGAGATTAACTGTGTTTGTGTCTGTTGTTTTCAAATATTCATTAAACATATTAAAAGCTTTTCAGTCTTTTTCACTGTGGGAGTGATGTTTGTTTTCCTCTGGATGATGCAAAGTTCTGCTATAGTAATTGGAAAAAATAATATATATGATGTGAATCACTTCCTACTATAAAATTGCAAAGGTTCCTGTTATTATTCGACTGACAAAATGTTTATAGAAAATGCTTGATGCACATCTATGAATCTATCACTCATTCTGAAGTAGGTGGGCTGACTGATTATCAGTCTTTAATCAATGTAACATTTTGAGATGTCAGAATCCAATACAACTTGGAAATATATTAAAACACATTCAAAGAAGGAATTTTGGGACAAAACTATGTTTTAATAAGAGTTATATCACTGAATTTTGTTGAATCTTGTTTTCCTCTTCCAAAAGAATGTTAAAGATATAAATTGTAAATTTATGGACCATTGAAATAGGTGACAGGTCAATATCATGGGGAAAGTATCAATCAGAGAATATACTTTTGAAAAAGGCTTAATAGTTGCTGGTGGACACTTAAATTTATGAAGATAATGTTTATCTTCTTCATTGTCTAGAGGTAATTACCAATGACAATGAATTGAGAAGCTTAATATAAAAAATTAAACGTTACTGTAGAAGTGGACTACATAAAATGGAGTGTCCTGAGAAACAAGAGATTTCTTTGTGCAAGTACACTTGAGTCATAAATCACTAGATACTTGAATTTTTCACTGTAGCTGGAATACAGCTTGGTCATTCAAAGTAATGTTGAAACATAGTTATGTTCCTAACACAGTGTGCAGAATAATGAAATCTCTTTTCAAGGTAATATACTGCCCATCATGTCTACCTACTGTCATAGTCAGAAGTAGAGGACCAACTATTGCTCACGCAGCCAATGCTTCACTGACCAGTTTTCTTGAATACTGAAGGTCATATCATGATCAGAGCTAACAAAGCTGGTGCTGTGAGGGTAGAGAGATACTGACACAGGGTGCCCACACAGAAGCTGTGGGTGCCCCATCCCTGTAATTTTTCAAAGGCCAGGCAGGAGGGAGTTTTGTGCATCTTGGTCTAGTGCAATGTGTCCCTGAGCATGGCAGGGGGATTGGAACTAAAAGTTCCCATGGCATGATCTTTAAGGTCCCTTCCAACACAAATCATTCCTGAGTTTGCGCAGCCTGGAAAATAAAAGGCTTAGGGGTGACCTAATTGCAGCCTTCCAGTACCTGAAGGGAGCCTACAAGAAAGATGAAGTGGGACTTTTTACAAGAGCATCTAGGGACAGGACAAGAAGGGAATGACTTCAAACTGACAGAGAGTGGGTTTAGATGAGGTATTAGGAAAAAATTCTTTACTGTGAGGGTGATGAGGCACTGGAAACAGATTGTCTAGAGAACTGTGGATGCCACATCCCTGGGAGTGTTTAAAGCCAGATTGGATGGAGTCCTGAGCAGCCTGGTCTATTGAAAGATGTCTTGGTCCATGCCAGAGGGGTTGGAATTACGTGATCTTTAAGGTCCCTTTAAACTCAAACGGTTTGATTCTTTGATTCTACTATTCCATGCTGTGCAAATATCTAGGATTCTGTGAAAAACTGTAGTAAAAGGAAAAATTTAGTACACTCATTTTTTTTAAAATTTACTCTGATTTAAAAAGTTTGCTGATCAATTTCATGCAATTTAGAATTCAGCAATAAGTTCATCCTAAGTTATTTGAATGAAACTACTCTGCTGTACAAACATGTTAATGTTTTAGTCTAGTTTTTCTCTTCCAAATAAAGAGTTAAATTACAGTTTTCTGAATGAGTCTTAATGCTCCCTATTGTCATGTTGCTCCTGAAGGTGTTCCTCAATCAAAGCACTCATCAGCTTATATAACAAACTGTTTACTAAGCCAAACCCTGTCCTGTGCAGATCCATGAACATGCTGGTTCATGGATAAGCATTGGCTTTCCTACGTGCATACCCATCTTCTGCTTTCTAAACCTGAATTAATTATGTAGTGTTCTTAGGAAAAAAATTATTGGGCCAGATACAACAGCCCAAGAGAGGTGTCAGTTGCCTCATTTCCATCACTCCTAGTTCAATAAGTGGCAAGGCTGAAGATACATTCCCAGAAGGCATACGCAACAGAGCACACAGACGTACCACATCCATACCTATGCACGTGGCTGGCCACACACATAATGAACAGACATACAGAGTATTTGCACAAACACCCACAGCATCAATGACCTCGTACTTCTCCTCTCTCTTGTTGAGCAGATGGAGACCTACTAGTGAGAACGCATAGAGATATGTACAATTTGTACCCCTCCCAACCCAGCTGCTGGCACCCAGGCCCCTCTTGCTTCAGTTCCTGACACCATAGACACATGGTCCCCTGTGACCTAGTGAACCACTCCAATTGTTGCCACTTACATCCACTCTCTTCAGTCTCTCCAGCTGCTGATACAACAAGTAAACAGACACTCTGACCCATGGCCTGACTCTAGTTGTAACACACATGCCCCCATACACACACATGCACAGAGTATAGAGAGTCCCTCAGCAAGAAAGGAGTTAGAAAATAATTCAGTGAGAGGATGGGACAGATGGTGTATATCAAGTATGATCAGACAAGTGTACTGAACACCGAATTCTTTATATATGTCTGGACCTTTTTCTCCCTTATCCTCTTTTTTCCCAGACTTGTTCCCCCCAAAATCATCTGATTATATATTTTTCCCCACCTAAACATTCCTATAATAACACTTCCAGAATGCTCTTCCCCTGCATCCTACAATGTGTTGACTCATTGTGATGGATTTTGTACCCAGTCACTGGGGCTGAGGTAGTCCTGGGACTCGTCTGCAAGGCACCCAAACAGAGTGTCCCTTTCTCTGAGTCCTTGAGTCAGAGTCCTGTCTGCCACAGTGCCTCTGTGCTACTCTGGACTTGTGAAGACAAGCCTGTGATGAACTTAAGGCTCCTGTTGTGGGCCTGGTAATAGTCTGTCAGAGTACTATTCAGGCTTCTTTGTTCCTGTGTGAATTTATAGAAGTGCTTTTATCAAACAGCCTAACATAGGGAAAGCACAAGATGCAAGGAAAATATTTTAAAAGCCAAAAAACTGGAAATAAGTAATTTAGAATCCTTATTTATTGCTATTGATCCTATTCCCTTTGTTATTTAATAACTGCTTTAATGGAATAATCACTACAATGGAACAGTCATCCTCTAACAAAGAAATAGAGATATATAGGAGCACTTAATATGAAGTTAGTCAGAAATGCCATATTGTCTATGTAGGAGTTATACATTATTTACTGGAGAGTCTGTGAAAGCTGGAGTAGTTTCATACAATTTTAGTCAAATATGATGATAATCCAGGTCTGCTTCATACTTATCAGGAACAGACAGGCATCTCTAAAGAGCAGATCATTCTGTAATGAGTGGAATAGAGTTAATTTTCTTTGTAGTAGCTGGTATAGTCTTGTTCTTTGAACTTAGGGTGAGAATAATGTTGATAATACAGTGATGTTTTAGTTGTTACTAAGCAGTGCTTACACTGTCAAGGTTTTTCCAGCTTCTCACACCACCCCACTGGTGAGGAGACGGGGGGACCACAAGAAGCTTGGAGGGGGCACAGCCAAGACAGCTGACTCCAATTGACCAAAGGCATATTCTATACCACGTGTATAAACTGTAGGGAAAGCTGTCCAGGAACTACTGCTAGGAAGGTGACTGTGCATCAGTCAGTGGCTGGTGAGCAATTGCATTTGGACAGCATTTGTTTTGTATATTCTATTACTAATATTGTTACTGTTATTCCATCCCCCTTACTTTTCTGTTTAATTAAAATGTTTGTATCTCAATCCACAAATTTGACATTTTTTCCCAGTTCTCTCCCCCATTCTACTGCAGGAGGGAGTGAGTGGCTGTGTGGTGTTTAGCTGCCTGATGGGTTACAGCACAAATCTACCTTTTGGAAGCTAGATTGGTGAGTTTGTTTGCATCCCAAATGCTGATCCTACATGCACATTGTGTAGGGGTTTCTTCAGAGGTAAGTCCACATCTTCCTGGGAATGCCTCTTCCAACATAGGTGACATCTGCTGGCTCAGTTCTGGGTGCAGGTGGGAGGAAAAAACACAACATTTTGTGGTAACAATAACAGTATTTTTCACACCTAATGATATTTGGAGGTAAAATGACATCTCTACCTGAAGGGGGAAAACAGTATGTGATTCTGGTCTAGTCAAAGGGGTTTCCATGAACAATGCTGGAGACTTTAAGCTTCAATTTTTCAGATAATTTACAGAAAAAAATATGGTTCACAAAATCCTTAAGGATTTGAGTGCTACTTTTTAAACTAAAACTTGTAAATCAAGCCTCCTGAAGATTCAACTGGTTTCTTTTCTACTTATTTATTATCAATAATATTTCTATTTGTGTTCTGCATTAATATCTGTAGCAGTGTTACCATTTTGCATAGACTGTGCTTTTAGAGAACACTTCTGAGATGCTATTGCTCTCAGTGAGTGGGTGTAGTGATGCACCAGATGTAAAATGCAGTAGATTCCAATGAACTTTCTTTTCTACTTTATTGGCAAAGCTGTGTTAACAGTAAGTAATAAAGTATTAAACTTATTTTCATAGCTACAGTCAGTAATTTTGATTCGGAATACACCACAGGACCAGTTCTCTCATAAAAAATGATGTCATTTTAATAGTTTTGTTTGTTTTTGGTTTTGTTTTTTTAGGAATAGAGGTACTCCTTTAATACTAAAACTACTAGAATCATTGAATCAACAGGCTTGGAAAAACCTCCGAGATCATCAACTCCAACTCTTGATCCAACACTGCCATGGTTATTAGACCACGGCAATAAGGGCCACATCCAGTCTCTTCTTAAAAACCTCCAGGTGAATCCACCACCTCCCTAGGGAGCCCATTCCAGTGTCTGATTACTCTCTCTGTAAAAAATTTCTTCCAAATATCCAACCTAAACTTCCTCTGGCACAGCTTAATTGTGCCCTCTTGTCCTACTATTGGTTTCCTGGGAGAAGGACTGACGCCCACCTGGCTACAACCTCCTGTCAGGTAGTTGTAGAGAGCGATGAGGTCTCCCCTGAGCAATCCCAGCTGAACAATCCCAGCTCCCTCAGCCTCTCCTCACAGGACTTGTGCTCAAGTCCCTTCACCAGCCTCGTTGCTCTTCTCTG
>JAYRBT010000082.1:136741028-136754358 GCA_036023395.1 Myiotriccus ornatus | reverse complement strand
ACAGCTTTTGGTGACACTTACGCAAACTATATTTTTTATGGTTGTTGTTCAGGCATGCAGAGCCAGCCCTTTCAGCGCTCCTCTGGGAAGTGAGGGGGCACACACACACACTTCATACTACTGAGCATGAGTTTTAAAGCAGAGCAGGAAGTTGGCTCAGAACAGCGCTGCCCCGCCTCCATGGGATCCTCTCCTCCACCTAATCACAGAATCAACTAGGTTGGAAAAGATGTCTGAGATCACTGAGTCCAACCTGTATCACGTCTTTCGTGTTGTAACAGAATGTTTGAGACAAAACATGTTTAGGCCTGGTCCTCCACTAGACCCTTCGCCAGCTTCATTGCCCTTCTCTGGACTTGCTCCAACACCTCAATGACTTTTTTGAAGTGAGGGCCCCAAAACTGGACACAGCACTTGAGGTGCAGCCTCACCAGTGATGAGTACAGAGTGACAATCAATTCACTGGTCCTGCTGGCCACACTTCTTGGCCACCTGGGCACACCGCTGGCTCATGTTCAGCTGCTGTCAACCACCAGCCACAGGTCCTTTTCCGTCACTCTTCTGCCAGCCTGTAGCACTGCAGGGGGTTGCTGTGACCCAAATGCAGGACCTGGCACTTGGCCTCATTGAACCTCATGCTACTGACCTCAGTTCATCCATCCAATACACTAAGGAGAGTCAAAGATGCCCAGTGTATCAGGACAAGTTGGCTCTTCCATGTAGACTCATTCATTCTTCTGCACTACCTTTAGCCTTCCAGATGTTAACTATTACCAAGGTTAAAAATATTTATATATTTTTAGTTTTGATTTTTCCAATTTTAACCTTAGGCTCTTTTGCTAGATTAAACTGACAATTTACAATAAGGCATCTCCTTGCTACATGTGTATTAGCTGCTCAGGTTACTTTGTTCAATAAAATAAATGGATTGCTATCATATATTTGCATTAAAAATTTTGTTTTGGCAATCCAAATACTTAATGTTGCAGTTCTCTGCAGTTCTCTGGCTACAACGCTATCAAAAGTCTGGCCAAACGTGGGCATCAGAAATAGACTGTTCTAGTATATTCTCATGTAAGCGTTGTTTTCTCTATAAGAATTCTTAGCTAATTGAAGATGTGGAAACTTTCCCTAGTCTGTCTATTTTTCCTGAGTTGGATGTCAGTAGTATAAATGATAAATTATCCAGTTCTCTTACAGTGCACCAGTTAGCTTCTATCTGCTACTTTTTGAATTGTTTTAAGGTTGCTTATGTAATGGCTTTTTCTCAGAGAAAAATAGGCTTGTCTTTGCACAGTAACCTGATAGAAAAAAAACAACTTGCCCCTTGGAATTTCACTTTGAACTGAAATAGGTGAAAGAGAAACTATGTTTCAGTTCAATTTTTGTCATGAGGGAGATTTTTTAAGATGCAAAAATCATATTCAATGCATTTCTTTTGTTGTAATGTGTAACTGCAGTTGTATGATTGTACATTCAGTTCTGTCTTATTTCTTTTTTCACTATTCTATAAATGAAATTCATTTAAATGGAAGTTTCATTAGAAGCTTATTAAAAACTTTATCAAAAGGTAATACACATTTCAGAAAAGAGATGGAATACTTCTCTTGGAATAGTATCCATGAGAAAGTTTAAAAACAAAAGGCAGTTTTTCTAATATATTTCAAATATGTGAAACCAAGGTTTTCCTAAAAGCAAATGGGTGCATATGAAGTTTTACTTTTTTAGAAATGTACTCAAATTTTGAATATTTGCAATAAATATAAAATATAATAGATAATATGGTATTTCTCTTTCAAAAAATAAATCTTTTTATTTCATTACAATATTTTACACCAAAGAGCAAAATCAAATATTGCCAAAAAGGCATAGAAAGTCTGTTTATATGAGAAAAAATATAGCAATAAATATGACATATTTAATGTAATGAAGTCTCTTACCATACTTCAACAGTTTTGCTAACATCTCACGTGTATTTTGAAGCTAACTGGAAGGGGCATAGGCAAGCTACTGTTCAGAGTTAAAATATAGCATAAATTATTAAATTTACCTTTGTTCTTCCATATCTATACCTAAAGGTATCATCGTCTGATTGACTAGCCATTTAATAATGATTTGTGGTAAGTAAGCTCTAATACAAACATCTAGCACAGCAAATTTGATGTGGTACTGCCTTCCTAAACCTCATTACCAAACTGCCTATAGGCATCCAAAAATGGAATGTAACTGTACAAAAGGACATACATACACAGCATGGAAAATATTTAATTACTTCAGCAGTGTTTTTGACCTTGATGGACCAGAAATGTAAAGCAGATAATGATTTATACACAGAAAGAATTAACAGCAAGGGAACTGCCATGATGTTTGGCTTGCTTGTTATTTCTTTTAATGAAGATGAGTATGTGATTCATCCTGGATGCATGAGGTAAGAAAGAAAGACAGTGTAATAAAAGTCGAGGAGAACAGTAAGAAGAAGAAAGAAGATGTGCAACTTCAGAAGGATCAGGCTGACGTGAAGATACTGTATTAGGGATGGTGATCAGGGACTATATACATGACATTCATAAAATTGTAAAGCCATTTCCTTTGGCTAAAACACAGATCTAGTAAAATCCACTTGCAATATTTTTTTTAATAAAGGAGAAGAATTAAAAAAAAAAAAATCGAAATAACTCTGTGACTGTTCTAATTTGAACCAGTGAAAATATCATCCTCTAATTTCATTTGGAATTTTTTTTAAAAAAAGGACAAGAATCGGCAAGAGAGAAGAACATAAAAACATAGTCTTGTGAGTCTGGCTTAGCTTTAGGACCTATTTAAACGTTGATAGAGTCTATCTTTGAATTTAATATATTTACAAGATTTAAGGAAAGGTAGATGTAAAAACTATGCAGTCGCTATAACTGCACGCAGAAATAATGAAAAACTGTCAGTAATTCCAGTACAAAAGAAGAACTGGAATTATTTTCTTTTTCTGCAATATATTTTAGGTTTCAATAGGAGCTTCATATAAGTGTATGAGCTACAGGCTGTTTTACTGTTTTGAAATATTACTCTGATTATAAATAATGGAAAATCTCATTGCAGTAGCTTGCAACATTCTTCAAAAATGGATGTAAAGGTATCAAGTGCCACTGCACCTTGCTAATAAGTCATTCAGACTCTAAGGGTAAGTGTAGGTACAGAATTCAAGCTCTTTGCCTGAATATTAAATACTTGTTAAACAGACATTTACAGACAAAGGAAACTCACCATGTGTTTCTGAATTACCAAGCATGATATTAATATTCAATTGGTGAGCTGCTGTGTAGAAAGAAAGACCTGCTAGAGGCTTAAAATGCTAAATGCACGTCTCAATCTACTGTAACTGCATACTAAAAGCATTGCTCTGTCATACATTAAAAAGAAAAGTTCAACAGCTGTTATAATGTAGGAGAAGCCCAAATGTAAGGTACTTGGTTTGAGTTCTTAGAATTAATTGAAGTCATAAGCACACTAAAGGAGGGAAAAAAAATTCTTTGACTACATGAATCTATAGTACTTTTCTTCTTAAAATTATATCTCTCTTAGGCTTTTGTATTAAACAGTATTTAAAAAGATTTCTGTTAGGGTTGAGTGAACCATTCTGCTTAAATTAAAGCTGATTCAAACCTTTTGCCATTACTTGCACTTTTTGACCCATAGGTGGTAACAGTAAAGTATGTTGGCTACAAATTTCTGCTTATTCTAGCCTGGGAAAACAGAAGACAATTAGACTCTTCCTACTATGTTGAGTCCATCCAGGTGAATTCAGCAAGATCATGTGATCTCAAAATATGCTCAGGGCAACCACCTGAGCTGAATTCAGACATATACTATGAAAATAATTATATATTTTATGTACTCAGCCAATCTGGGAATGGGGCCAATGTAAAAGGTATATGACAACCAACACCATGAAATTGACTTTGATAGGATGTGAATAGGATCCAGTTCTCCATCCCCTTAAAGACAGGGGCTATCTGCCAGAAACACTGCACTCTTCTGTTCCCTGCTCTGTTCTCACAGAGGAGGAATTATGAAGGGTGGTTTGTCCTATACAAAGCAGCATCTGAAAGTTGATGCACTGCAGCCTCTGTCACTATTACAGCAAAGAGCGCCATAGCATTGCAGATTCCAAAGAAATGTCTTGGAATCTACAGTGCTTCCTGGTCCATGACTGAAGATAGCTCAGACAATTGCATCTTCTGTGGTTGTATGCTGTGACACTATGACTCCTGGTTATCAAATATGTATAGAAGATTAGGGTGTCATACATGTGGTCTGGCTCTCTTCAGAGATCCCAAAATGGCTCAGGACATTATAGGCCTCCTTTCCTCATCCCATATGCAATAAGGTAACGGGTTACTTTGTGACCCTAGCAGCTGCAATGGGCAGTGCTTCCAAGCCAGGAGTGTGAAAAGTAGCAGGAAAAGTTTGTTGAATTTGTACTGAGCTTGCTGTTGTGTCATGAGACATACCTGAGGCAGGCAAGTCAAACTGGTCACACACACTGGCAATCAGTGCTGAGTAAACAAGGCCACTGAAGAAATCTTTCAGATAGTATAGGTAAGGAGAGTAGTTCACGGACATAAATAACTGAAGTTCTTCTACTTATTGGAAAGAACAGGTTAGGACATGTTATGTTCATTGTATCCTGCAACAATTTAAAGCTGAAGACCTTAGCAAGCAGTGCTTGCTGATCACTTTGTTTCTGAGGACTCCATTACCCAAACACGCACAAGCAAGCATGTTCCCTGGGATGCCAATAGGGCATAACTATGAACTGGGAGGCATATCCAAATTTTGTGCACTTCATATGCAAATCATAAGCAAAGTCTTATTAATCTATTTTATAATCAACATTATCCTTCCAGGTTGCCATCATATAAGGGTTCAGTACTATAGTAGTGTTAGTGACAATGTTATTATCATCAATGCCATTCTAATTGATTAGAAGTTTACAACAGACTCATCAGTGCATTAAGCAATTCTATTCAAATATTAAGGAAGGCTTTAGCTTATTAGAAGCAAAAAGAATGGGAAAGCCTGAACAAAACCAGCATTTTATTTCTTCTGAGGTAGCTTGTCTCTTTCTCTGTAGTCCTATTTAAAAAGAAACATATAGCTGTATTGCCTCAGGAAGCACCAAGAAAAGATATTATTCTATCACAAAGGCATGATTTCCTCCCTGTTCTCTCACTACTCCCAGAGGTTGACAATTTGTTACTAGCTCTGAACAATGTCAAATGCTGTCTCAGCAACACTGAACACCACATGGGACTTGTAGGGAAGGGGAGAAGGAAAATCGTAGTTCCAGTTTTGTCCAGTTTCCTTACAGATGCAGAGACTAAGCAAGTTCTGACTCTGCCCCTGCTCTGCCCAGATTAGTTGTTGCAGCAAAGAGGTTGGGAAGAAGTTTGAAATTTTATGTCTGAACATAAATACGTATAATAGCCTGAGACCCAGAAGTATCTGTAGATATTGAATTAGTAATTCTGTACTCATGTGACATAAAGCTAATGCCACAGAATCCTTGCACTTTATTTCATACTACTTCTATTTTTATTGAAATTTCTCTAATTCAGAAAAATTTTTACTTGTAGTCAGTTGCTTGATGAGTATGACTGCTCCTTTCGTTCTCCTCCCCCTTCTCTTTCCTTTTCCCTTTCCTCTTTCCTTTCCTCTCTCTTGGTTTTGTTTTTGGTTTGGGTTTTTTTTATTATTATTTTGTTTTCTCCTATAGAAAATGTGTGACTTGGTCACTTTTTGAGGCAACATTTCAAAGAACTGTTAGATGTGCTGTATAACTATAATTTAAACTTTATTGTTAAATTTTACAGTTATTTATTTTTATAATGATAGACCAGAAAGACCTTGAATTTCAGTTAAAGTAGTCTTAAATACAGAAAACTTGTTATGAGGTAATAGTTCATTGAATTCCTTTAGAAAAAAAATCCCAAAGTTTTAAATGGGTTCATATCTATAATATTGGCTCAATAATAAAAATGGGAGGAGTGGCTGATTCTCCAGAGTGCTGTGCTGCCATTCAGAAGGATCTTGGCAGGCTGGAGAGATGGACAGAGTGGAAAATTTTGAAATTTAACAAAGGCCAGCACAGGATCCTGCACCAGAAAAATAACCTATGCACCAGTACAAGCTGCTGATTGACTTTCCGATGACCGTCTCTGCAAGAAAGGACCTCAGGGTGCTGGTGGACAACAAGCTGTCAGTGAGTGGCAGTGTGCTCTTCTGGCCAAGAAGGCCAGTGGTATCCTGAACTGTACTAGAAAGAGCGCTTCCAGCAAGGCGAGGGAGGTGATCCTGAACTTCTAGTCAGCCCTGGTGCACCATATGAGGAGTGGCTGAGGTCACTTGATCTGTTCAGCCTGGAGAAGAGGAGACTGAGGGGAGACCTCATTGCAGTTACAACTTCATTGTGAGGCGAAGAGGAGGGGCAGACACTGATCTCTTTTCTCTGGTGGCCAAAAACACGACATGAGGAAATGGCATGAAGCCATGTGAGGGAGATTTAGATTAGATATTCAGAAAAGATTCTTCACCCACAGGGTGGTTGGGCACTGGAACAGGCTCCTCAGGGCAGTGGTCACAGCAACAATCCTGACAGAGTTCAAGAATTGTTTGGATAATACTCTCAGGCACATTCTTGATGTGATCCTGTGGAGAGCCAGGAGTTGGACTTCAGTGATCCTTGTGAGACCCCTTCTAACTGAGAATACTCTATGTTTCTACAATAAAGTGAAGTACAAATCACATGCTAAGTCTCAGCCTTGGCCTGTGCAAACCAATAGGTCTGTTTAATGCCTTTTAAAAATCTGGGTGATGAGAGTAAACAGGAGTCTGAAAGTCAAGATTAATTTTGTTCATTGAATCTACCAACAATACACCAGTAAATATTTAGTCAACAGTCCTGTTATCTATATGATCAGAATAGAATACAATTCACTTTTCTACACATAGATTGATACCACAATTCTGACACAGCAAGAAGGATGTTGATCACTAAACTGGTGAATATGAAGTTGCTCACACAAGAGGATCAGACCATAGTGGAAGCTTTGCCATTTATGTTTTTCCAAACAGCCTAGTAAATCTGCTTTTTTCTTAAATATGCTATGTAGAAACAGATTCAAATAGTTACCACACTAAGTGTTTCAGAAAGCATCTCACATTTTAAATCCAATCTTCCTTTTCTACAAAATATGTCAAATCATTAGACTGTTCTAAGCAGAGCATCTAAGAACAGGGCTGTGCTCTAGACCTCAGAAATATTTCATTGGAACAGCACTGTCAATATTCAGTACAGCTTCTAGTGACAAGTGATTAAACCATGACAAAATACCCTTCTCTAGAAACAGTATTGCATGGAAACATATTATTTTTTATGATTAATGCAGTGAAGCATGTTCTGTAAGATGCCCAATTCAGTTGTGTGCATTCAGAGAACTATCATTACTGTAATATATTAAAAGGTTTAAGCTGCAACTGAAAAATGGCTGTGAGTTGCAGAGGAAAGGAGTTCTTACAAGTCTTTTATACAATCAGGAGAACTAAATGCTGTTTCTGAAAGATGTTCTTTTGAGCAATACTAAACCTAGGTCTATACATCAAGGTATACTGCACAGAACCTTCACAGACAAGCAGCTGTGGCAGCACACCAGAGGAATTCAGTTTCCTTTTTCATTGCAGTTGTAATGTCAAAGAGCTGGTAGCTTAACAAATTTGCAGGTGCTACAAAATAACATAATACCAATAATTAAAGAAGATTTAGGGACACTCCTATACTATCATTAGTATAGGCAAACCCCAACAGACTCAAAAGAGAATTCTTTTAAAGTAAAGAATTACAAATATTAATAATGATGTGGGGTTTTTTATTCTCTGATGTGAGCCAGAGTATTTCAGTTCCACTTTTATAGTTGTAGGAAAAAACATAAATTGTTATTTCATACTGACAACAGCCTTTGAACAGGTTAGTCTTACAAAACCTCCAAAATATTGCTGAACTTCATGGTACATTGATCTTAAAACAGTCTTTTACTAAAGGCTCAGTTTTCTCCCAAATCTAACTTTTCTACAACAATTTTAGAAAGGTCTGAAAAATGAAACAGAACTTAATTTTATTGTTTATCCTCTGTTCTCATATGACCTCTGTAGCTTATGTTATGTTTAAACAATGCTCTTAATCTGAATCTGGAGCTAATTTTCTTCATAGCAGCCCGTATGGTGCAGTATTTTGGATTTGTGACTAAAACAGTGTTGATAACACATCTATTTTTTCACTGTTACTGAGCACTATAATGTCAAGATTTTCTCTTTTTCTCACTCTTCCTCTATACCAAGCGAATAGGCCTGGAGTGGGCACAAAGATGGGAGAGGACACAGCAGGGACATCTGACCCAAAACAGCCAAAGGGATATTCCAGGATACGTGATATCATGCTCATCAATTAAAAAAAAATGGGAGCAAGGATCATTCAATGTAGTTGCTGTTCAGAGACTGACTGCACATCAGTCAGTCTGCTAATGGGAGATAGCAATTGTCTTTGCATCACTTCTTGTTGTGTTTCAGTTGGGTTTTGGTTTGGGTTTGGTTTAGCTTGTTGTGGTGTTTTGGGTTTTTTTGGGTGGGGAGATTATCTCTCCTTCCTTTGCTTCCTAAACTCTCTTCATCTTAACCCATGAGTTTTCTTGGTTTTAGTCTTCTTATTCAGTCCTGAGTCCAGTAGTGGGTAGAAATAGTAGTGGTGTGTGAGTGCTTAGCTGCTACCCAGAGTCATCCCGCTATAACTCTTCAAATGTTAGTCAGGGTTGCAGTCAGGAGAGTGGACTGATGACCTGGCCTTTGGCTGAAGTTAACTGAACAGGATGGGAGAGACTACAGGATATGACATAAAAAATGGCCAGACATGACAAATATCCGTCTCCTGTGTGTTAAACACAGTGCCATGAAACAGAGATGCAGCTCCCAACTGTGTAAAGACATGATTAGGAAAGGGCTCAGAGACCCCTGCGAGGAGCACTGAGTCCCACTGGGAGTGTGTTTGCCCAAGGCCGACACTGCCAGGATAACTCTGCCCGAATGGTATGCAGCACTGTCACCCATGTAGTGATAATAAAAATATCAAATAACCAAATATGGATGTAGCAATGCTGAGACTGAAGAATTAAAAAATAAATAAGGCCAGGTTCTTTATGTGAGGGTGCAAGGGTGGTAAAAACAGGGTCAAGAATCAGAAAAGTTTATAACAATATATGTAACTCATCTCATTGGTGCTGTCCAGGCATACTTGTCAGGCAGTCCTGTGTTTGATGCCACAGGTTGTGACTGACTAAACCCCTAGAGATGTAATGGGACCCCTACAATGGAAGAAGGCTCAGTGGAGATGGGCAAGGGTGATGTGCCCAGGAAGCTCAGGAAATAACACAAAGAAGCTAACTTTATGTAAATGTTTCTCCCTGAATTCATTAAATGAGTGTGGTAACCCCTCACCAATATTATGGAAAAAACTCCAGGTTTCCTGACTGCAAAATCAAGACATCTGTGTTACAAACAGAACAAGTTTGTTGATCTGCTCCAGACTTTGCTGGTCAGTTCAGGGCTGCTCACCAGGGACCTCCAAACAACCCAATTCCCATGCTTTAATTCACTTTATAGTCAGGTTTTTCCTCCTGTTTCCTCCTGCTGGATAAATAATTCTTATCCTTTTTTTTCCCTTTTGTCATTTGCTCCAGTTTTATTGATTTTACATATTTCCTTTTTAATTTTGTCCTTAGGCATCAGGCCCTTGATGAACCAATTGTACTGTTCCTTTTTTTTTTTTTTTTCCCTTTTTTTTTTTGCTTAGATTCAGATCTTGATACTACCACAACTTCTGTAATTTCTGCCTTTCATGTCTTAGTAGTTTAGGCCCAGGTCAGGTGTGGCCAGCTACTTTCCCCCTTATGTTTTCTGCAGCATCCAGAAATTTCTTATCTTGAAACCCTGTTAGTTTGGCTGTGGGGTAGGGCTAGCTCCCTGCACCCATACCTTAATAAAGATCAAAGATGTTTTCAAGATCAAAAGAAGGTTTGCAAATAAAAACTAGAATAATTAATGCTTTCTAAATAAAGAAAATACACTGCTACTTGATTCTGCCACAGTCCATTTTGTCCTTTTAGGTTTCCAGATTTACCAGTAAGGTTGTCTGCCTCTGCTTCACATCATTGTTTGCAAACACAAATTTAGCATAATTGAGATTATCACAGTCTATTGCACATACTTACCACTTTTCTACTCTAGCTATGGCCAGTGTCAAAAGAAGTACATGAATGTGCCCAACATATTTTGTTTTTCATTCACTTCTTAGTGATGATCACCTTAAATGGTGATTTCCTGTGTTTTAATGTTTGCCTGTAAAATCCCACATATACAGGGGGTAGGTTTACCAGTATAAATAGGAACAATAGAAAAAAAGAAAAGAATGTTAGTTGTACCTCACTTTAGACAAGAAATAATAAAAGGTTTTAAACATAATTCTACAATGTTTGCATGGTGCCTTTACTGGACACTATGCTTATTACTATTCATCAAAGAAGCATGACCACTGTAGAAATTCTCTTTTCCACATGTTTCATAGGCAATTATTGTATTCCCAGTAAAAGGCATTAAAGTAAATTCTGCACTCAGTTACATAAAAGTGAAGTAATTTCAGAGATTTTTGGTAGGATATCTGCGAGCCGTCTTCACATATGATCATAGTAAAGTTCCAAGCTTCATTAATGGGGAAAAAATAAAATATTGGCATACATTATCTGAATATTACACGCAATATTTAAATCTCATGAAAGTTTACCATGCGTTTTTCTGAAAGTGTTACTATGCTTACAAAGGTTCTTATCTCCAGGCCTGGAAACTAGCTGTTAGACATTCCATAATTGGTTATGTTTTCTAAAATAAGATTCTCCTATCACATGCTGATTCAGTAAACATAGAGACAGACTTATTTCTTCTGCTCACTAACAATAAAGACACAATTTTTGTGGCATAGGGCTGATAACAGTTCCTTCCTAAGCAGAAAGGAAATAATACATACAATACCGGAATACTCACATCCAAATCAACATGTTTTCGTATAGCACAGAATGTGAACAATGTCATTAACCTCCCTTCGAAGTATTTCAGCCTACAAACCACAGATTATTACTGATTGTGGGTCTTTCTCTGTTTCAGTAGATGAAGATTTTCTACTTTATGCAAAACAGTAATGTAATCATTAGCAATGGGAACACATCTCTAACCGACTAAAGTTCTCACAGCTTTTCTCTTTCTCCGTCTAGTCCAGTTCTGGGTTTTTCTTTGTTTTGTTTTTTGTTGTGTTATTTGGGGTGGTTTGGGTTGGTTTATTTGGTTTATTTATTTTATCCCAGTTAAAGCACATGATTTTTAACAAGAAAATTTTAACAAATTCTCCTTAGGCCTCCTGAAGCACCATAACCTATGGAAAACTCTCTAGGAATGGGCAGACAATTTAACCTACATTTTATGTGACCACTGTTGTGTGAGGACTTCTAATATAAAGACGAACAGTGAGCTTCTAAGTGTGCTTTGTGTGAGGCTGGCAGGCACACTCAGACAGCATTTCCCACAGTTCTAGCACATTTCCAGAGTCTTCCATGACTCGCTCTTTAACAGTAATTGTTGTTCTGACTAAACAACTCATTAAGAGGAAATATCTGCTATCACTTTGAAATTGTGTCACATCAGTGTGAAACAGTCATTCAGAGTATAAGACAGATATTACATAAAAAGCACTGAAAATTTTATATTGTGCATGTTTAAATTAAAAATTCTGTCTATTTGTATTTGTAGAAATTACGAATTAAACCTTCAGACCAGAATTCCATTGTTTACTAATAACTACTACTAATAATGTTTCTTTAGACTTCTGAAGACTGTTCACTTTAGTAATAAAAAAAATGTCATGTGTCATTCACAGCAAGAAATATCTGTTGAGAGTTTGAGTAAGGTTAGAAGGTGAAAAATTATGTGTTGAGTTTCTTTATTTGTTGTTTATGTTCTCTCTTTTTTAAGTCTCTTTTTTGTTTTCTTCACATAAATTTGCAAGGTTGATGTAGCAATTAGCTAGATAGCACAGAGGCTAATAACTCTAATATACTCCTGAGAGACTGCAGAATTTTGTAGTGAAAAACAGAGCCAGATGTAAATATGGAAGAAGAGAACTGAAAAATCAACTTTCATGAGTCGAGAGTGAGTTTCAAAAAATCACTGGAAATTAGTCCTGACATAATATTAGAATTGTAGGATGGAAAAAATGGTGAGAAGTAAGTGAAACTCCAGAGAGAAGAACATAGGTTTCACGTTTTGAAAAGGCTACTTGTGTGGGGTATTATCAACTTCTTGTGGAGGACAAATAATGAGGAATTTCAGCAATAAAAAAAAGCCCCTGAGCTATTGCTATGTGAAGTGATAGTGATGCTCATGAGTAATTTTTTTTCTAAAGAAGCATCTACAGCTGAGAGTTTGTGTAAAGCGTAAATAGCAACTTCCCTCCATAGCCACTGAAATTATGATGGTAGGTAAGAGTATTTTAGCAGGTTGAGTAAACTATATATGTTTTCTGTTAAACTCATTAGCCTGGATCAAAGATGTTAAAGAGTTTATTACAATATTAATCAAAAGGCATATTAATGAAAACAAATATTTAGCCAAAATCTTAGTGGAGCTGGATGAAATTTCACCTTTTCTGCATGACGAATTGGAACTAAAATGTGAAATTTTAATTTTTTTTTTAAAAACCACTATATTTCATTTTGTCTTATCAAAACATTTTTGTTTGGTTAGTTCAAAAAATGTTGTATGGATAAGAAGAAGAAGTTTCGCTTCAGTAGTATCATTTAGGATGTAATACGCAATAATCTAAATCACTATATCAATAATATTGAGTCATAGAATCATAGATGTTAAAAGATGTTAAACAACACCAGTCCTGATACTGATCCCTGATGAACACCAGACATCACTGCTCTGTTTGGACATCAAGATGATGATCACAATTCTTTGAGTGAGACCATCCATCCAATTCCTTATCCACTGAGTGGTCCCTCTTTCAAATCCATGTCTCTCCAACAGAGAGACAAGGATGTCATTCAGAACATTGTCAAATGCTTTGCACAAGGCCAGGCAAGATGACATCAGTTGCTCTTCCCCTATGGACCAACACTGTAACTCCTTCACAGAAGAGTCCAGATTTGTCAGGCACAATTTGCCCTTCGTGAAGCCATGTGGA
>JAYRBT010000082.1:136721758-136740928 GCA_036023395.1 Myiotriccus ornatus | reverse complement strand
TTTTAGTCATATCTGATGAGTCAAACCAAACATAAAAATCTAGATCATTGAAATCATTGTCTCTCTTAAAAAATTGAGTCACCAGCTCTCAGATGAGTCATTATTGTTCATAACACTAATACAACATCATAGATGTGCATAGCACTTACAGTGTTCATTTAGAAAAACACCATTTCATCATCATACTCCTAGTTTCACAGCATTGAATGAGTCTGCATGACATTCTAATCAACCTTTTCCCAGAAAAATTAATAGAATGTTTCTCAGAAGTGTTAGAAAAACATAATTCTTTTTGGCTGCTGCTAAAACTCCTAGAAAAGCACAAGTACGTTTGCTGTCACTAACACATTTCTGGAAAGTAAAAAAGAGCTGACAAAATCCAACTTCACAGTCCAGTAACATGACAGCAGTATTATTCTAAGAGAAGAGATAAAATTTATTGTTGTCAGCAGTGGCACTGTCTGCATGTGATCCTTTTCATAGATGTCTTTGAAACCCATATACTGAACGTAAGTGAACTAAGAATATTTATTTTCAGTTTAAAATACGGAGAAGAAAATTGATTGAACACAGATGGTTGAAATTTTAGCTTGTATCTTGGGTAAAAAGAATAGGAAATATAAAAAACAAGTTTTAGCTATTGTTATCTCACTCTATTACCAGAAAATCCATCTGACCCTACAGAGGGGCTGGCCATAAGGAAACTGAGACTGCTGTCTGATGAGTAGGGTAACCTTCCTCCAGATGGAATAGAATCAATTACAATCTGAAAAATGTTCTTAGTGAAGAGTATTATACGTAAACTAAATTAAGAGGCTTTGTAAAAAGTACTACACAAAAAAATTACTGTAATTTCATTAAAATACTACGTCAATGGCAAAAGTAAAACCAGTGTGTGACAATTTTATTTGAAGTATGGAATGCTGCTTCTCAGAAGATTCAACATCATTATAAATGGTCATGAAGACTGAGAATTCTCTGAGAGTGATACCAAACTACTGGCAACAAAGTTGGCAACATATTCTTATAGTATTATTATGAATTTTCTGTGATAAGAGTAAGCAAAGTGTATATGAATTTCATGAAATATTCTAAATTTTAATCCCAGATTATGAAAAGGTAGACTAAAGATAGATATACAGTATCAACAAATATCAATAGTCAATAATATTGGCAGTGGTATCACTGAGATGGTATCACTGCAGTATTGCTATCAATTTTACACTTTGTGTATGAAGAAATCCGCCTGTACATTGCATGGTAGCAAATTTTGACTAAAAAATGAAATGTAAAGTAGTCACAATAAAAACAAGGGCAGATAAAAGAAATTCACTTTAGAAAAATGCAAATTGATGTAGTTAATGTGGAAAAAAAAATCTGAAACCAAAGCAATAATTGTACCATCTCAATAGGCAACTTTGTAAGAATTTTTTTCCTTCAAAGATGCCTTAGTTTGGTATTCCAGAGGAGCATTGTCACTAGCTGTGGTCTCAGTTCTGCTGACTGACACACACATGTTTGACATGGTAATTCCTTTTCACCCCAGAGACAGTCATAGACAGATATCCCTGTGCTTGGGAATTGGAAGGACTATATTTCTGTCTAGGAATTCACCAGAAGATGCTGGTCTGACAGTGAGATCTGAGGCACATACTCTGTGAAGAAGAAAGGGGAGAGATATTTACAAAATTATTTAATCCCACTGAGTTTTTCTGTACTAAGGAAAAAAACCAACAAAACTAAACAAAAAACCCCCTTCTACTTTATGTTAAAATAAAAGGCTTAGAAAAATGTAGAATTCTTTTGTTCGTTTAGGAGATAATGTAAAAAAAAAGGTGACAGAAGCTCTGGCTTAAAATGTTGACTGACTTGGAACCCGGTTACAGAGGTACTAAGAGGTCTGCTGTAGCCTCTTTCCAAAAGCTCCTTTTCCTTCTTGAACTGGACAGCCCAGAACTGGACACAGTACTGTGGATGCAGTCGCAACAGGTGAGAGTAGATGGGGAGTATAACCACCCTCAACCTTCTGGCCACACTCTTCCTAATGCACCCCAACAGTCAGCCACAAAATTTACTGCTGCTGCTATTGTCTGCCTCACTGACTTGGTTTCACTGAACAGATTTTCATTCCATATAATCAAAAATGTCATCTAGATTAATCTTCATATTATTGATATGCTTGAGTTCTGCAAGGCTGAGGCTTAAAAAAAAAAGATCTTTCATTTTCACAGAATGGTTGTTTAATTTGGAAGGCAGTAGTTGATATAACAGACTGCCAGTATGTAAAGGGAGTCTATATGAAAGCTGGAGGGGGACTTTAGACAATGGCATATAGAGATAGGCAAGGAGGAATAACTTCAAACTGAAGAGAGTAGGTTTAGACTAAATGTCAGAAAGAGATTCTCTACTATGAGAGTGGAGGCATTGGAATAAGTTTCCCAGAGAGGTTGTGAAGTCTCCTTTCCTGGAGACATTCAAAAGCCTTCTGGACACAATCCTGAGTAGTACATTCCAGTGGACCCTGCTTGAGCAGTGAGGTTGGACTAGATAACTTTCCAACATTAACAGTTCTGTGATCCTGTGACCATGATTTTCAAATAGCAAACAGCTTCATCCATCTGTAACTAAAAGTATTGTTAGTGTTTTGTGGTTTTTTTCACTATCCAAGTATTTTGAGAAACCAATTTACTACTAAATCACTTTGTAATCAACATATCAAATCCAATGCATTCATTCTGCAGAAAGCTGGGCAATTCACATACATTTGTCTAATATTACTCCATACAGTTGTGCAATTGATTGTAAATTTTCAAATTTTATGGGGCTTTATATCTATTCCAGTAGGTGAATTTCACTCCTACTAGGAAGAATGACTAGGATTAAGGAAATCTTGTAGGTAGTGTGTGCCCAGCTCAGCTAGTATAGTGACATAGAGGATACAAACTTCTAGCTCCATTAATCCCTTCAAAACAAGAAATCCATCCACAGGTAACAAGTACAATGTCTATAATTAACTTTAAGATAGTTTCACATACTTTTTCATTTTCCTTTGATCAAGTAAGCCACATTTCTCGTAAATTCAAGCAATTTTCTTAAGACCCTATAAACTACCAATTAAAGCAAAATACTTCCATTGATACGGCATTCCAGACAACAATTCAAGTCATCTCCCTTTACAAGCAGCACAGCGTGCCGTCAGTCTTTGCTGTACCTTGAGATAAAATTGCACTTGACAAGTGCCCCTAACTAACTGCTCTGAATGGCAGTAATATTTTGAGACAGATACTTCTGGATGGCAAAGAAAGGGCAGCTGCCTTCTGCTTTTTGTCAGTGTGATTCAGCCTGGAGGCCCAAGTTAAATGTTAGCTTTATTTGTTTAGGAGCACAGGCAAATGGAAGAAAGCTGAAATGTGTGTCATGAATATAACAATACACTTTTTTGGCACATTGAATCTCTTTTTCTACTGCTACTTGTATCGTGTGTATGGGTGGATTTCCCTTACATCACACATGATTTCCAGATAAATCTTTGGACTTCATCACTGTTGTCATATAAAAAAGCACTCGTTCCCAAGAAAATCACCTATATGGAAACTTCAGATTTATGTATCTTGTATTCTTGTCTATATTCTGTGCTATTGCGTGGTCAAAGAAAGAGGAAAAAGAGAATATAAATGTCAGAGCTCTTGTCTGAGACCAGGCTCTTGAGAGATTTCCAAGGACTTCCAGTGTAAAGACATAGGGAACCTAGTTAGAGAACAAAGCAGCCATGCATATGCAACATAAACACATTTATTTATATATCTAAGAGCTAGATTTGATCAAAACATGTTCAGTGTCTGCATTTTCAGGTATGGGGCAGCTGGGTCAGGGAAAATTGACATATTACTCTTGACAAAATCCTGTACAAAAATATAAACTCTTTAGGAACTGACCAAACACAAATTTTGAGATAGAAAAGCAGTAAGTGGATGCTTAGTCCTTCCCATAACCCTGGAAAAAGTATAGAATCTGATTGAAAAAAAAAAAGAAAAATGAAATAATCTTCATATCCTGAAAATTTATTAATTATTTTAAAAATTGCTGAAGCAAGAAAATGTAATTTTCCAACAGGGTTGCATACAAAATTATAGTTTTTTTAAAACTTAGGAAATTTACAATACATTTTGTCTCCTGAATTCCTAGTTGAAGATTAGGAATAGTAGATGCCAGTCAGCCAATTGAGAAAAACCTTAAACTGTATGTGACTAAGAATTCTATTTTTTGTTAATCATCGTTTTCTGATCAAAGCTGAATTCAAGTAAATTGAATTAGCAAAAAAAAAAAACAAAGCAAAACAAAAATACAGTAAAGCACTGTCACACTGTATAACACTGAATCAAGCAGTGAATTCTCTCAGCACTTTTTACACAAAAAGGAAATATTGCCAGAAAATCATACCTCAAAGAAATTAAAAGTTTATATTTAAATTCCTGTAAACTATTTTGTCTCAGCAAATTTTCTCTCATGATGAATATTTGCACACGCAAATAGAACTTGTAAGATATGTGTCAGAATATGTGGAAATATTAGGCAGAGGGTGGTCTTTTCTGACTAGTTCTTCTTCTAAGGTTCAGTGTGAGTCTTATTTTCTTTATTAAATTTGTTAGGTTCTAGTTAAACTGCTTTAAATTCACTTTCTTAAAACATTCCTTTTTTTTTTTTTTTCTGAATTCTGGAAAGCAACTAGACTGTTTATGCTAAAAGACAGTTTTTATGATTTACTCAATTTTTTCCACCCACAATGCACATCTTTAAAAAAAATTTTGAGTTCTTACACTGGATGTTATATTCTAGACACTTCAGAAAATAGTTTCTGTGAAGTATTCTATGATTTATTGACTCAGAGTTTGAAATTCTTGCAAGTCATATATCCATATTACATTTTAAAACAAAATTTATAACATTTCCCAGAACTATAACGTGAATCTCTTAATAGCATACTACATTATAATTAGCTGTTTATAATTGAACCTCAAGGGAAAAAAAATAAATTGTTTCACAAATTTAAATGCAATTACTCTGATCTGTAAATGAGTAAGAAATCATTGTAAAGTTTAGATAGCCATAATCAGTTGTTTTTTCATCAATTATGTGAATGGACTATTTAAAAATTCAAAAGCTGTCACCCGTCAAAGAATTCATTCCCATTGTCCAAAAATTTTATCTCTAGTTTTATTTCAATTTTTTTTCTTTTTTTTTTTTTTTTTTGAGTGTTAGTTATTTTAGGTAAAAACTCATATTACAAATGCAAAAATACCAACCCATATGAAAACTTATCATCTTTACTGTTAATCATATTTCTCATTTCCTTCCATATGTATAATTCATTAATTGAATCACACATTCCTGTGGCAGTTTAGATTCTAATGGAGCATCATCTTTACAAAACTTTTCAAAATTCTTAACCAACTTCAACTCAAAAGCACCATACAAATTTCCTAATGTCAAACCATATTAAATCACAGTAGGTAAGACAATAAGTATATTATGTCATCAGCTAATGTGTTTAATTTAAAATAGCTTTTACTATTTGTCAATCACGGCTTTACATGACTTCTCTGTGGAGAAGGAGTTTGACATTGAGTTATGCTTTTGTATTGTGTAGTAATGTAAAATCTTCAGAACATTTATATCCATTTCAGACAACTGCCCATGATATATCTATTGACACTGGTGTTCTGATACAGCTCATTCCTGACATACTCTTTTAATCCTGTCTACCTGGATTGAGGAAAACATTTAAGAAAAAGTATTCATCTTTATGCTGGCTCACACTACAATTATTGAGGGTGAGAAATTGTAACAATGTGCTGCAGCCCGAGTGTTATATGTTAGTCATCAGCTTTGATCAATGTTTTAAAGCTTCACTGGTGACAGAAGGGATGGAAAGCAATTATATAGCATTACCATTGAGGTGCTATTCTAACTCAATCATGTTTTTCATTCTTTTTTTCTTTTGCTCTAGAAAATAATGAGTTCTACAACATCTAATGTCCTTTTACATGGTAACAATCTTTCATTTTTTCTTTCAGTTATAAACTATCAATAAAAGTGTCTTTGTTACTTAATGCATTATGTGAGATACAGGAATAAGATATAGAAGGCAGATGCATGCTACAAAAGAGTGAGCACATTTTTACATCTTTTTAAGGACCCACGGGTCCTTTTCCTCTGGGCTGCTCTCAGTCTGTTTTCCATCCAGCTTGTAATTGTGCTTGGGATCCTCACAGCCCAAGTGCAAGACTTTGCTCTTGGCCTTACTGAACTACATGAGATTTGCACAGGCTGATTTCTCAAGCCTGCCCAGGTCCCTCTGGATGGCATCCCTTCCCTCCAGCATGTCAACAGCACCACACAGCCTGGTGTTGGCAAACTTGCTGAGGGTGCACTCAGTTCCAGTGCCTGTGTCATCGACGAAGATATTAAACAGAGCTGGTCCATTACCAACCCCTGAGGAATGTCACTAGAACATGTTTAATTGTTCTTCATTGTTATGCAGTTTTAGGATGTGGCTATCTTTTCCCCACTGTTTTGGTTACTGTTTTGGTTATTGTATGTGTTCTTTTCAGTTTCATTTTCAGTGTAGTCTGCAATCCTACACATTTCAAAACATCCCTTTTCCCTTTTAGATTTTTTATTTTTGTGACTTCCAGGAATATGTTGATATTCATACCATGGAGGGTCTGTCATTCATTGTGGAGTTCCGTACCATGAAATCCTTCCCTCCCATGCCACTCCCGTACATAAGAGTGAGTGAAAAGATAGGCATGGATTCTGTGAGAACTTTACTTTGTCAAGAAGAGAAATGAAAATTAAAAAAGGACCACAGAGGAGATACATTATGGCTAGGTATCTAAGGCCAAGAGTCACCATTATGGAAGGTTCAACTCAGCACAGTTGAACACATTTCAGTTTGAAATGCCACATCATCCTGCCCATACTGAAGCCAAAGTAATTCTTGAAACAGTACGATAAATCATTCCACCTGTGTGTCAACAGTGACTGCATGTTTCTAAGAGACTTGAAACTTTGTTGCTGCTCAGAATTAGATGTGGGGCTTTTCCTTGTAACCTAGAGCCTCCTGATCTTCTCTGTGCTATATCCCTTTAGAGCTCAGAGAAGCCTCATGGGAGAGAAACATAAAAAGACTTTAGGAGAAATTACCATTTCCAATATCCAGGCAGTCTCTATAATTCAACTGTCTTGCTCTTTGTCCTCTAAGGTGTAAGTAAAGTGAGACTGTTGTGAGAAGAGAAATCTCAATATCAAATATTAGATTAGAACCCATATCCTGCAATTGCTTTGAAAAGATTAACATGATTTACACATTTACATCTTTTGGGCTCTGTGTTTTCTTTATGAAGGAATACAGCATTCAGAAGGAAATTCAAGGGTTATTTAAAGGAAATTATTTCTTTTCTTCTTCAAAGCATGTGTACTTTTATAGTAAATCCAAGCAAAAAAAAAAAATCTAAAATTGGATTTTCTAAATTATTACTTGATATAAATACTTTGGAACAAATGTAAACAAAAATCCATCTCAAAAATGGGATATGAATGAATATCCTGGGGTTCATGTATGTTAACAAACAATATAAGAATAGTTTCATTAACATTTTTAATGTTTTTTATACTATATACAAAACTTCTTCATTACAGCTATGATTTTGTAAAAATTTTAGTTGAGACACCAAGTAAGCTTAATAAATTTGAGCAAGAATAAGAATAGCTGCCAGGTTCCCATTTCATTTACATTAAAAATTCATGCTACAGAGACTAATACTTGAGTTTTTCTAGGTTTTATCTTTGACTCTGGAATGTCTGGCCCAGCTTGATATAATCCTTGCTCTTACACTCATGGAGAATCTCTGCAGATGTTTTATCCATAGTGGCAGACAAAGATATTTTTCAAAAAATTGAAAGGTTCATCAGTTTGATTAGTAACTCTATAAATACCTCAAAAAAGAAACAGTGAAGCAGAGGCAAAAATGCCTAAAAAAAAAAAAATTGTCAACAGTGAAACAAATGCAAAAATGGTTAAAAATGGTTAAAATGGGCAATGGAAGTAAAATACTTTATCCTGGGCTCCTCTGTTCTAGCAAGCTCACTGTAAACTGGTTAACTAGCTCTGGTGTTCCTTACATCATTCTGGTAAGATTCTGGTTCTCAAACTGAATCTGTTTTTTGTGCAAGTCTATCTCTGGGCAGGTGATAACCTGCTCATCATCAAATGCTATGCCCTGGTCTGTCTCTTTACCTCTCTCACTTCTCTCCCATTATCTTCACGTCTGACAGCCTTTTCATTGTTGTGCTTCATTCAGTGAGAACTTCCAGTTTAAGAAGTTAGAAATAAGATATGAAGAAAAAAAAGTGAGAAAGACAGATTCAGGGCAGTTCAATTAATTCATTCAGATTATATAACAAACTCCAAATACTCATATTATAACTGGAAAGTAATAAATACCACCACCTCCCAGACTGATGGAACATTCCTGAAGGAAAATAAGAACAGTATCAAAACATGGAACAGAAGTTGTGCCTTAAAAGAAAAATGAAACACACTTTTCAATTACTGTTTCCCTGAATGCCTTTTCAACTGGCACCTAATGGATGGTTATATCTCTGAAAATACTACTGTTCACCCTAAGCAAAACATAAATCACTTTCCCAGAATGGAAGTCTGATCCTTTCAAGTACGGGCCATACTTTTAGTCAGAGAAGATAAATTTCAAAAAAAATTGATTAACTTATGAAATCCCCTTGTTGGGCCAAAAATATAACGAGATGTCATCTTTTATCTAAGTAGAAACATTAAGAACTGACTCATGAATTCTAATTTACAGATAATTTGATTCCAGATCCAAATACTGTCCCTAGTTATACACTTGAAAACATCCTAAATAAGACTGCCATTCAACTAAAGATGCTATATGTGGATAATGAAATACACTGACAAAATTTAAGATGTAAAACTTCAATTAGAATTTATTAGGTTAAAAAAGTGTTCTTCATATATCTTTAAAGTGACAATTTATTTTTATCATATAGACATGGAGTGGGACTAGATCACCCTACAAAAATGTAGTTTTTTACACCTTTCTTTATATTCTTGAATGTTGAATAATTTTAAACTTTGATTTAAATTATATTTCACTATTGATGCAGCAAACAACGAATTTGCATTAAAAATGCATTGTTAATACATTTCTCTGTATTTCCAATCTTACTTTCTGATAGCTATTATACATTTGCTAACTTTTAGTGAGTAAAAATATCATCAATTTAAACAATTTGTTCAGTGAAAAAAGATAACTAGTAAGAGCTGGGTGAAACATCAAGTACTATTTTAAACTCGGGGTTTATTTTGAGGAATTATAATATTAAATAGCAATATCCACATAAAGTAAGTTGAAATAAACATCACTACTGTTTTAAAACAAAATGGATTAGGTTTTGCATGTGTGGAGCGTATTTTTAAAATGTGAAGATACTAAACTCAATTTTTAGTTTTCAACTCATGTTCATTTAATACTTGCTCCATAATGTCTACACAAGTGAAAAATGGGAGAGCAAGAACTTGAAAAAAGACACCTGGATACCTCTTGGAGGGATATGCCAAATTATAACAAACCTGTCCAAGTTCCACCAGCTGCTGCTGCTTCATTATGGGAGTGCTGTTGTCCTAGGGAAGAGGTGTTGCCAACCATATCTGTGAAACAACATTTTATAGTAATTCTTTGTTCCTAACCAATATATCTTATTTCTACATTTTCTATCTTTTAGTGCAAATAATTAAAAAAATAAATCTGTCATCCACATATGCCAATATCATACATCAGTGAAAATCCGCATATTCTTTCAACTGCAGTTGAGAAAGTGTTGTCATACAACACCAGCTACGTGGTCTCCTAAAAGTAACTTCCAGTCAGAATATGGCTGAGATACTGTGGGTGAGAAATTGCAGTCAACCCCATAAACCAAAATGTAATTCTTATTCTATGGATAAATATCCAACTTTCGAGTGTATTGATCTCACACTGCACATAGGAACAAGCCAGACAACACTACCAACACATTTTTAACAAAAAAAATCAGAGGAATGAAATAAACTTGTACAGGGAAAAAACATAGTGGAAATATACTCATTTCTTACTTAAGATCTCCTTCATGTTGAGCCTTAAGACTTCATATTCCACAAGTCTTGGTAGAATTCTAAGCATACTGGTACTCTAGACAAATCAGAAAATTAATGAAGAGTAATGTCCTATGAAAGAAACAGTTTCATGTCCATATTTTTGTCTAAAAATATTTTTAGACTCCAAATGAGTCTACCAACTTCTCTTGATTATACAGTGAATATTAATAAGACTGGAAACACATTTTTGTACTGGATTTACTATGCAGGGGTGTTTCATTTGGGTCAACAATTACTTTAGACAATAGTGCTGTCTTTTAATAACTTATATTTCTATTGTTTGAATGTTTTTTTAAAAGGATGAGAAGGTCCTTGAATGCATTCAGACGAAGCTGGTGAAAGGGCTGGAAGGCTGTCTGTGAGGAGCAGATGAGGATTTAGGGCTTGTCTAGTTTGGAGAAAAGGAACCTGAAGGGTGATGACATAATTCGTTACAGCTTCCTGAGGACGGGAAAAGGAGAGGGAGATGCTGAGCTCTTCTCTCTGATATCCAGAGACAGGTGTCTGGGATTGGTTCAAAGCTGCATCAGAGGAAGTTCAGATTTGATGTGAGGAAACATTTCTTTACTAAGATGATCATCAAATACTGGAAATGGCATTCCAGGAAATGGATCAATGACTGACAGTGTTTGAGAGGCATTTGTACAATGTTCTCGGTAACATGCTTTAGATTTTGGTCAGTACTGAAGTAGTCAGACAGAAGGACTAGAAAATCATTATAAGCCCCTTCCAACTGAAATTATTTTATTCTATTTTTTAAAGATAAATTTCCAGTTCTCTTAGATTCAGGAAAAGTCTTAAATGACTACTCACATATAAGCTCAAAGGTTCAATCCTAGAAGTCATTAAAAAAAAAATCTGTTATGAATTCATTCTTTCATTTATTCATGATTTTTAAGACTTTTCATAAATTTAGAGACTTGACTAATAATGTTTTAAGTTTTGGCCTTGGAAAAATTTTTAAACTATCCTTTTAGAACACATTATTTTCTTGAATTTTAGTTTAAGGTGTCTCATTTTGGGCTGGGTCACAACTTTCTGACCCAGGTGTTTAATAAGCAGTTCATACATTGTGTACCTTCTGACACATGGTAGGATCCACAAGGGGAGAAATGTGTTATTGTGGCAGCTGTGGCAGCTGCAAGTTATCAGATAATATTCCCAGGCAGCTTGTGTTTTCTTAAAAGAACTATTATACAGTCAAATATCCTACAAACATTTGTCCTGTGTTGCTCTCTGGATTATTATGGATCAAGGTTCTTTAGATCACAATAGCCTTTCCTCCTAGGCATTTGATTACTGGGCTGCATCACACTGACTGTGTTAATGCTTCATCTCAACAAGACTGTTTGCATTTTCTGAGATGTTAAGAAATTCTTCTTAGTGATACTCCTTTGTTCTTTACACAACTGTGGCTATAGGAATTATCTAAAGAAGATTAGTTGGTCGATAACATTTTACACTATCCTAGAAACAATCATAACATTTTATTTTCTTCTTTTTATTAAAGACAAAACTTACAGGTTTAGAAAAATGCTTTAATGAATGTCCCTGTATAATCTTGTTTTATACCTACCTACTCTGAGCCAAGTTTTTAGAAAAGGTCAGGTTTTTTTAAATGATTTGTATATAGCTTTCATTTGTTTTTCTTTTTCTGTCTCCCTATATGTTCCTCCAGAGTTGCAACCTTGATTTACAGCTGGTTAGCATTGATTAAGTCTTTTTAATATTCTAGGATGTGTGGCTCCACAGCTTAGATTTTTTTTCCCAGTAGTGAAAGTTGCCAGCTGAAATTCTCATGTTTTTATTGCATTCTGCCTTTAAACACTTGTTTCTGGGAAATGCTTGGATGCTTTTAAGAAAACTTCATCACATAAAAGACATTTGTAGTAAAAAGAGTGACTTGTCTCAGCAGGAAATGCAATTTTCAAAGACATCAACCATAGGGTATGCCTACATTCAACGATGTATTATGACAAAGAATTGGGTTTCTACGAGCAGGAATATCTCTGAGCTTTAAGAAATCACAATGCTCTTTGAAACTGGAGAACATGCAATCTGTCCTTTGCTGGAGATATATTTAAGAAGTGATTAGGCTTCGTATTAAAGGGTAGTTGAAACAATCTCTGGCACCATATAAAAAGTGAATGGCCTGTGAAGCCGCATGTTCTGAAGGACTGAATTTTGTACTTTTTATTTATATAATAAGGACTGTGCCAAACACATTTTATCACTAATTTCTTCCTTCATTCAAAGGGACTTTAAAAAGACTTTATTCAAAGAGTCTTTAAGTAATTAGCTCAGTTGATTAGAGCATGGTGCTAATAATGCCAAGGTCTCAGGTTCAATCCCTGTATGGGCCACTCATATAAGAGTTGGAATTGATGATCCTTGTGGGGCCCTTCCAACTCAGAATATTCTGTGATTCTAATGAAATAAACCAAGAGAGGTGCTGCACTGCCTCACAGACTGCTGATCAACTGCTCATATGGTGTAATTGTTAAGGCTCCACTTGCATGACTTATCCCACACCAAACCTCAATCTCCCAGACAGTGCCTGAGCATGGATCAGGAGAATAATGTCCCAAAGGGTAGGCAGAATGAATGAAGTTACTTTTTTTTTTCTGTGAAGGGGAATATAACCATATGGAGATGCATTAGACTGGATCACTTGTTCTCCAACAAGCAACAGGGCCTTGCCTCTTTTACTTACTGGAAGAGGCATAGCCTATGAGTCTTCATAGGAGTCAGCTGAAATGGTACATTGTGTTAGGTGCAAGGTTGATGTTGCACAGTGCCAACCAGTTATAGCTTAAACACTTAAATTGTCTTCTCTCAAACTGTTGATACTGCACATTTACCTTATAAAAAAACCTTTAAGTTTCCAAATCTTAATTATTTAATTAAGTCAACTTTTAAATGAACACCTCTGATGACTGTGTTATTCATCCACCTTTTTTTTTTATTTCAGGATTTACAAAAGTTTTTAAAAAAAAAAAAGGAGAGAGAAAAAATGTGGGGTTTTTTTTATTATTTTGTTTTGGGGTTTTGTTTGTTTTGTTTCATTTTTTGTTCTTTGTGTGTGTGTGTGAATTCATTTGTCCTACATATATTCTGATATTTACTTTAAGGTTGTTTTATGCTGCAGTATTCCTGAAATAAATCAAATCAGTTTTCATTTATAGCAAGCAATGTACATGATCTAAAATTATATGCAGAATGCAGCCCTTTTTGTTCCAAAGGGATCCCAGATAAGTGAGTGTCATTGCTGTGATTGTGGACTTGTCATGCAGGAACTTTTTAGTCCTACCTTGCAGTATTAACTCAATCATCTTTCTTGGTTTTGCCCTGACATGAGAGTCTAATGATCACTCTCCCATTTTTTTCTTACCTGTCACTACTAATATTTATCCTGACATAAATATTAAATATTTTGGCATCTAAAACATTTTTGACTGGCCTTTTTCCAGTAAAAAAAAATCAGTAGGTCCATCCTGAAGAATGCAGAGAAAAGACTGATATCACAGAAAAGCAAACTGAAAAATGCAATAAGCTCTTGTCCTACTAGGTAAATGCTTTTCCTAAATTTAAATGCTTTAAATATTCCTTGCTACGTTCATCACTCTGTTATATATAGAGCTGCCTTGCAATGAGATTTTCTTAGTTGGATGACCAGAAGAGTTCAGCTGCCCCCAGTAAAGCTTCATATATCAGAAATGTGATGACTGTAGTAAAACACAGAAATCCAGTTGAATATATTTTATGTATATATAATGTGGTGGCAACTGAAGTTCTTAAGAGGTGTTGACATAAATCCAGAGAACTCAAAAAAAATTGTTTATTTAGTCTTTAAACCAAGCAGTCATTGCCTGGCATCACAGTAAATCCATTGTTTCCCAGAAATGCTCATTGGAATTTCTACCCGTGAATTTGTCCAGTGGTTTGTGCATAGAATTAAACCTCAGCCTTCATAGAAATGTCGGATCTACTGATTGCATGGAGAACAAATGTAAAATATATTCAAATGTATCCACACCAGAAGTAGAGGAGATCTGATTAAATCAACCTCTTTTCTGACTAGTTATCCTCATTTCCAGTTCACTTTTATAAACAACTCTCTCAGTATTATATCCCTCTAATCTTCCTTGGTGGGTTAAGCAAATTGCAAATCAGATCTATAAAGCTGATCTAGTTGACAAAAACAATTAGCAAATGGCTAGAAGACAAATAAGACAATAGAAGTACTAATTTTTCTTTCTTGTGCTTCGTTAGATTACGAAATAGCACCTAATTGCAAAGAAAGCACAGAATTGTTATGAAGTTCCATGCAAGGTTTAACATGTCAGGTGTAATAATGTCTCTTTCTCTGTCTTTTTGTTTCTCTGACAATGAAGTACAGAAGAGTTAAGTGACACTTTTCTGACCCAAAAGGAAGGCAGGAGATCAATCTACAACATTAGCAAGATGAACTCTTTACACAGTAAAGCAGCAGCTCTGTTAAACTGGAAGGCAGTACGGTTTCTTTTAAGCATATTACTAATTAAAACAGACGTTGTTTAAATAAGTGAAAAAAAATCCTTACCTTTGTATAATAAGGGACTGCATACAAACAGGATGTACTGTGTTAGAAATTAATAGAAAATGTCATGTGATTCAGTATCTTACACAGTACAAGTCATGACAAGTTGAAAATTCTTGCAGCCTGCCTCACAAGCCAGGCAATAAGCAGAGATCTGAATTAATTACACTTATTTGATATCAAATATGACATCACATTGTGTTTCTTGTCTAGTGGTTGACGTTCTGAGAATCTGATTAGGGCCTCTGAAAGAAGTCCATGGAATGTAGGCAATTAGGTCCCTGGAAAACAGAATTCCAACATTAATGTGTTAGCCAGGGGGAGTCTGCAATTCAGTCAGCATTAGCATTTATGACCAGCAAGAGCTATAAGCATCTGGACTACTTTTATTTTTACATGCATTTTTTTGTTTCTTTGTTTGGGGGTTTTCTGTTTGATTTTTTTTTTTTTAATTTAAATAATAGAGTCCCTAAACCTTTATGTGTTTCAATTTTGATGCTATCTTCAAACAGAGCTTAGAGGGATCTTCAATTCCCAAGAGGGTTTTGATATTATCTGAGCCTACCTAAAATATACTGAATTCAACAAAAAAGCACATTAGCTGTGGTTTCTTTCACTAACATTACAGGCTAGAGAAGTACTACTGCCTACTTAAAGCCTATAAAGCAATGTAAAAATTTTGGAGACCGGACTTCATCTTTCATTCCTTTTTAAGGTGTCTCCCTTTCTTAGGATGTCTCAAGCCCATAGTTTTCACTTCTTACATGAGTCTTCTAACCATATACACCTTCCTATTCCTTCTCCTAGGCAAGGAACAATGAAAAAATAAGCAAAATAAAGACACTCTTTAGTTTTATGACTACTCCTTAGTTCCTTTTAGTGTGGCTTACTATGTTTTGGTTCTAACACTTCACTGACTCAAATGGATGCTTAGTTCTGGGTTCAGAACCAGAATGTAAATATACACTGCTGGAAAACTGTCATAAATATTATTATGTATACCTGGATTGGTACTTTGCTATTCTATTAGGCTATTGCCTCTGACCATCACATCTTCAGGTATTAACTGTCCTACGCAAAACTCATCAGCTTTTTGTCCTTCTTAATATTTTCTTTGTCACAGCCTGTAAAAAAGGCTCTTTTTTGGCAAAAATTTCAGGTAGATGGTGAATGATGTTCATAGCTAACATTTTTGATGAGTAACTATTGCAGTCTCACTAATCAGAGTGCTAGAACATTGGATCACCTTTCCAAGGTACCTCTCTCCATCCTTCAGGTGCTTTAATAATCTAAACAGCACTCTGAATCACTCAGTCATACGTAAAAATATGCATTTTAGTAATGCCCAAATTGGTGTTCTTTATGTAACAATTGCATTGACAGTAATATATCATTTTCAGAAACATAGTCACAATCAAATATATAAATGAGATTGTATGAATAGAGCTGAGCATAACATTTCAAGAACATGCAGACAGTATCAAAGGTCAAGACAGTATCAAAATCAGAATTGATATTTGAAGTCTAACCTGAACATGTCAGATAAAGCAGTGACAAGCATCTTCAAAAGACCTGTGCTTAGATATGAATTCTGATTAGGTAGCATTTGGAAGAAGTTCCTGAACTGTTCCTGACACAGTGACTAGAACAAGAAGAAAAGAGAGTTGGAGAAGATTTCAAATAATAATTAAGAGAGATCATAACATAATGTGAAGAAAATACATTAAAAACTAGGTGGAGAAATGTTACACATGCACATGCATGCACACTACATCACGTGCTCATTAACCTCTGTGAGGTCTTAGTGTAATATTGGAGGCAAGAGCTGTTACACCTCTGAAAATATTAAAACCGTGGTCCATTCTGCTGGAAATCCCACGCAGTAAGACAGAATGGACAAGAGAGAGAGCGAGAGTGAGAGTTTATTTCAGGGGGTCAGCTAGCTTATATGTGGTAGAGCAAGGAATGTGTGGAATTTGGGAGGATTTTAGGGAGTTTCATGCAAGGGGATGTCTATAAATGGAGAAATTAAGCTAAACACACTCTAATATGGGTGAGAAAGACAGGGAAAAGTTATAAATTTTAACTAACAGGGCCAATTAGCATAGGGGTAACAATGAGCAAATAGGGGCAGGGCTAACAATAATTGAAACTGCAGGTTACCTACAAAGCAGGATTTTTTCTAACAACATTGTTACTAAATTGAATAAACATATCACTTTTATAACATGAAAAGTAGTCTCTGAGGTAGGAAGTTATTGGTTGTCCAGTAGTTTAGCTGCATTCCAAAGCTGTCTTCTCTTCAGTTCTTCTTTTCTTCAGAGATTTTTCTCCACCAAGAATGTATTTCTTGCAGTGAACCTCCAACAGTGTAACATCAAATAGAATAAATGTCATACATGCAGTATGAAGGAATTTCCAGGCTCAGTGTTTAAACAGAAATTTCTAAATATAATTTCTTAGCTGTATATTTAGGTATCAATCATATGTGTTGGTCATAAATTAGCACTGACTAGCTATAATATATATTTGGAAACCTAAAAAAAATACATATCTTTAATCTCATATACAATGTGAACGACGTATGATCTGAATTTTTATAAATTTCACTTGAAATGCAGCTATCTGGAGCTTGGATTAGAAGGTGTCAGTAAAAACACTCATCCTCAGTCCTTCTAATTATTGTAAGCTCAATTAAAAAAAAAAATAAAGAAAGAACATGATGAAGTACCACTATAAATTCTGGACATTAAGAGCATCCTATGCAACAAATATTTGTAAAAAAAAAAAATCATTAAAAGGTTAAAATATCACAATAAAGTTCTACAAAAAAGAAGCCCTAGGGCAGAAACAAGCATGACTGCAATAGTCCTATGCCTTTTGATATTATCAGAATGGTTTTCCACATCATTGTTATTTTTCTCAAATGAAACATCTCAATTGTGTCATCTCTGAGAAAGTTCACTTGGCTGAGAAAATTGTTTTTCCAGTGCAAAGGTTTCATCTTTGCATCTCAGCAAAAGCTTTCCAATTTATCTAGTACATGATCAATAAGACAGGAAACAAAAGACACTACCATTTCTAAACTGCATCGATTGTGTACTATTGCATTAAGTACTAGTCTCATTCTCATCTTGAAGTGGTGCAAAGATATCAATTTACAGCATATTTAATTTTATAAACGTTACTCTAATTATATATATTAATGCCAATGAAGCAGAATTGTAAGCAACTAGAAAGCTGTGTCAGCAAGGGAATCATGCTCAGTGTGTTTGAAAAAACAGTATGTGACACATCTGGCTAAGGCACAATACCAATATCACTTAAAAGATCTTGAAGCAGTAGAGAATTCATGGCATCTTTTCACAGCCCCAAGGGCATAAACAGCTTCTCCTGGGACCCTCACCCACCCCTACACACAGACTTAGGACATCATTTTGTCTCAGCTCCAGGGCCATCAATCCCTGTCCAAGTCATACTGTAGAAGTGCCAGTCTGCAGCCCTCTCCTATTCCCTTGGATAGACCCCACAGCCCTATGATTTGGCTTGCCTTCATCTGTCCCTAATTCCTTCTCCTTTTGCTCTCAGGTCTTGAAGGGAAACTGGAATGGTTCATTGCTTGTCTTATTGATGGACCCTGTTGCTTTCACTCAGCTCTGCCTCTCTTTTTAATCCTTGCAAGACTGTTCCACCCTGTCAGCAGGGGAAGAACCCGACAGGGTCAGCCTTGGCTCCTAGATTCCCATCCCTTCAGGAGTAGCTGGCCCTCACTGCTCCCTGGCATTCCACTCTTAAAAACTCTTTACCTATATGTAGTCTGAATTCCTCTAGTTTCAGATTTTTGATAGCAGTTTTTGCAGTGCTGTAGTTAGCTAAGCTATCTTCATATCTGTTATAAGCAACTACAGATGATAATCAAGTTACTCTTTAAACTTAATGTTTACAATTCCATACTGCTTAAAGTCTGAACAAGCCTTACTTGTAGGTAAAGAGACATAAGCATTTTTCAGAAATATGGATTATGGCCTTTGCATTCCTGACAAACAGTCACCTTAAGCATCATGAGCTGTACATGGTGGTTCCCCCATCTCCTTTTCATAGCATTCTTTCATCCAGTAAATTTCACAAACATGTCACTTCTCTTGTAGGTGAGGCCTCCTCCAGTCAGGGTATTGTGTTCTTTACCCACCACTAATAACCTGAACCAAAAACCAGTTAATTTTCTGTCTTTCTTTTCCACCTGTAAAACATTAACACATTGTTGTTGTCCGGTCGGCGGCGGGAGGACGACACGGTGATCAGGGATACCAGCCCCCTTTATTACAACAGTGCTCCTACTTATACACTTCTGGGT
>JAYRBT010000082.1:136691821-136721658 GCA_036023395.1 Myiotriccus ornatus | reverse complement strand
CCCTCTGCCAGGTGTAAAGTTCCATCTTCAGTATCTCAGCTTACAGAGAGCCCAGGGCCAGCTGGGCTCCCCCACACACATTTAAGAAGCATGAGGCTCATAAAAATAATAGACATGGTCTTCAGGGTTAGTAAACTAAAGCAGAGAAAGAAGTGAAGAAATATAAACATGATCAAGACAAATGTGATAAGATACAATAAGCTATGGTGCTTATTTCACACAGATGTACCAATAGCAAACAAGAAGTTGGAAAAGGGTACACAAAGGTCATATCTCCAACACTGCATGGATGATCTGGCAAAAATATAGTTCATACAGCTTCCCTGGTTGCTTAAAGGAAAGGAAATACCAGTTATACACTCTTAACAAAATTCTCAAGATGGAAAGGTACCTCTGGAGAGGTTGTTTGTCCATTTTTATGTTCAGAGCAGGTAGGATCGGCTACAGTGGGGCGTTCAGGGCTGTGTCATTGGGTTTTTAATGGATGGACATTCCACCAAGCACTCTGGGCAACCTGCTCCAGTGTTTGTTTTTACTCTTTCCCTTAAGTGATAAAGCAGAGGTAGATAAATAAAAATAGATTTTTTTTTTCCCTTATGGGTTTGTTTTTATTGATAAAGCTTCCATGCTACAGATTTTGCGGTACAACCTGATACAAAATGTTAAGAATGTTTCTAAGAATTGAATTTTGCTTATGGCTATAGATGTCTGAGAAGGATTTTTGGAGGACTTTCCTACAAAAACACTTCTGAAAGCAATTATTTTCCAATGACATTGTAAGAATGAGAAACACTTGCTTCTGCTACTTCTACAGACACAGGGAGTTGGTAATGCATTAAACGTTACTAACACTTTTGAATCTGTACTAAGCTAGCAACCAAATTATGATGCTAGAGGGCACAGACTTGTTAAAAACATCACATTTTGCATGAGGCATAAAACATTGAACCTATGATTTTAAAAGTCTCAGATTTGTGCAGACATGAGGAGCATTTAAAAAAAAACACTTTTGTAAAATATTTTAACTACTTATATTAGATATATCTATTTCCATCTTTTTACTAGGTTTCTGGAGTCCTGGAGTGGTTAGATGACATCTTTATTAACTGATATTCTAATCTTATTTAAGAACATTAATTAAGACTGCCTTACAAGTCTCTCTCTGATACTGAGCCCTTTGTTATAACCCAAAATAAAATATATATGTTCAGTTGAGAGATAAGGAACTTCTCATAATTGATCAGTGCAGGTGAAAAAGTTCTGCTGTGCATTCTTACCAAGTATTTTCTCTGCACTGCAACAGTACACGCATGTTCCTCACTCAAGTGAGACCCTGAGTCCTTGTGTGGGTTCTTTATTTAATCAAATTGTGCAAATTATAAATCCTTTCGGTAGAAATTATTCTCTTCCACTGAAAACATGAGGGACTGTGAGGAGACACTGCAGAACAAAGCATGGAGGTCTTGTCAGTGGTCAGCAGGCATGGCACTGCACCTGGCAGAAGTAGCCCTTGAGTTTTTGCAGTAGGGGTGAAGACTGAGATGGATCCATTTGTTGTACTGTAAAGCATCATCTTAGGTGACATATTTAAGAGGGAGGAAAGGCACATTAGGAAAAGCTATGCTGGAGTCCTCTCTGCAGGCTGAGACAGCTCGGAATTGGTGACAGAATAAAGACAAAAGCTGATGAGAAATAATAGTTTCACATTAAATTAAATAAAGTAAAAGAAGGAAAAATCAGCAGGTTGCACTGTAGTTATCTGCAACATGACTACCTTTTGAAGATCAGGTGAAAAAACACAGAGTATAGTTGTCAGTGACCATTAGTACTACCCTGTTGATCAAATAATTGCCTATTTTTTGCCTGCATCCACAGTGTCCCTTCTAAATCATAATAATTAAAGAAATAGAATTTTCAAATTTTGGAACTTTTGGTATGATTTCACTTTGTTGATTATTTCCACGGGGAAAGAAAATATTTAAAGTGAGTGAAAGATAATGACAAAGCTGTACTAAAATCTGTCAGAAATTCATTCTCTAATATGCTCATTGTATTATTTCTGGAAAAATAATGCAAGATTTCTTGATATACGTAGATATTGTGGATGTTATACATTTTTTAAAATAGTATAATAATAAGTAAGAACTAATGAGACCTACTAATATGGTTTCACTTTTTTTTCTTTTATGACTGTCATAATTTGTAATTGTAGAAGTAAAAAAGAACCAAAGTTAGCAGTGTAAATAAATACAGATATTTATATAAAGATTTAGAGGGCTGAAATTAATAAAACTGAGAAAATGCAGCCTATTTCAGGTATTGGAAAGGACAATATAAAGAATTTTAAAAACTTATTTAGCAAAAAAATTTTCCTAGGATTTTCACACTAACATTGTGGAATTTTCCATTAAACACTTACAAACAATTTGATTTCTAATATAAAATGCAAAGTTACTTAAAAAGGACTATCCTCCCTTAGTGTCCTCAGCACTGAATGAACTACAGTAAGTTTTCAGCTAATATCATTCTATGAAGCTGTATCATAAAGTACTTTTTTTGAGGATGAGTCTTCACACATAAAAATGTTTATCCTTGGAGAACACTTACGTAAAATTTATGAGATTATGGTAGAGAGGCCTGGTACATATTTCAGCATGGAAAATAAATCCTTTATCTGGATCTTCATGGTGCTGTTCTATTTTCAGCTACAGTTTTTATTGAAGAATTTATTTTCCTTCCCTCCTTATATATTTTTTTTTTTATTAAGAGTGTAAAAACCATAAAAACAACACCTACTTCAGTGAAAATTGAAGCCAATGTTTATGTTCCAGAAGACCCCTTGGTGGTCAGTGCTATGAAGTTTGATGTCACAATTTGCATGTTGGGATTTGCCTTTGGTTTTAACAGTCTTGACATTTCTGACATCCAGTGACATTCAGCACATCTTCACTGAATTATTACAAGAACTGATCCATAACTGAAACTAAGAGCACACGCCAATCATTTATTGCCTTTTTACCAGGCCATCTTTACACGAATTCTGACAACAAAATACCACTAATTGAATACGGCCACTTATACAAGTATCGTTGCATTGGGTTTGCATGGCAAGGTTTTGTCAGTGGTGGGGCTACAGGTGCAGCTTCTATGAGAAGCTGTTGAAGGCTCCCCCCAGGTCTGACAGTGCCAATGCCAGCTCCAAGATGGATATTCTGCTGGCCAAGGCTGAGAAGTGACAGTAGTAGCACCTTTGGGATAATGCATTTTAGAACGGGGGCAAAAAGGTGGAACAGGAGCTGAATGAGAGGAGTGAGGATATGTGAGGAAAGCAACTCTGCACACACTAAGGTCAGGGAGGTAGGAGTAGGAGAAGGTGTTCCAGTCACCACAGCAGAGCTTCTTCTGCAGCCTGTGGTGCAGACCATGGTGGGCCACAGTGGAGCAAAGATCCACCTACAGCCCCTGGAGGACCCCACACTAGAGCAGATAGATGTGCCCAAAGGAGGCTGTGACTCTGTGGGAAGCCTGTGCTGGAGAAGGCCACTGGCAAGATCAGTAGCCCCATGGAGAGAAGACCCCACTCTGGAGCAGATTTAGTGGCAGAACTTGTGGTCCCACGAAGGACCCACACTGGAGCAGACTGTTCCTGAAAGACCACACTCACTGGAAGGGGCTCCTGCTGGAGCAGTTTGTAAAGAACTGTCTCTCGTGAGAGGGACACCATGCTGGAGCAGGGGAAGAGTGTGAGGAGATCTCCCTCTTAGGAGGAAGGAGTGGCAGAAAAAATGAGTGATGACTGCAGTTCCCATTCCCTCTTAGAGCCCTCTCCAACCTGACCTTGAATGTTTCCAGGGCTGGTGCATTCACAATTCCTCTAGACAACCCCATCCGGTATCTCATCAGCCTCAACATAAAAAATGCCACTTATGTCCAATTTAAATCTACCCTTTCTGTTTAAACCCATTTCTTATACCCTGTTTGTATATTGAAGTCCCCTTTATACAGACAGCAGCAATGTAAACATAAATGCAAGCCATATTTTGATTTTTAGTCTAATACTTAGCCCAGTTCACAGTTGATAATGATTCCACATCACAGTTTTGCATAGTTCCAAGCTTATGGTTTTTTTATTATCCTCTATTGTCAGAAATGAACTGGTAAATCATTGCCATAAGAGAGAAAATGTCAGATAAATATAGCAAAGTTGGTCTTTAAGTTTTCTATCAAGTAATGTTGGTTCAGAGTTATCCATAATGGACAGAAGGTAGGTAGCTGAAAAATCTAATTAAACAAAAGAAAAAAAAAAAGAGATTTTTTTTTACAAGGAGAAAAGTTGAGAAGAAACAAAAAGAACCAGATTGTAACAGAAAAATATCCTTAGGCTGCAAGACAAATCAACTACCTGTGTTACACACAAAGCACAGAATATCTTCATATTCACACTTTTTTTAAGCTGATAGAATTTATGAATGATTAGCTTGACTCCCAAGGACAATGTTTATAGAATTACTGTACAGAGTGAATCTCAAGACGTCCATTGGCCTTATTTGTTTTACTCTAATAGGGTAATCTCAGTGATAATATCAAGGAATCTATCAATTTAGAACTTAAAAATTTTTCACATCATACTAACTTTGAAACTTTGTGTATTACTAGAAAAGTAATGCTAGATGATATAGAACAGTAATTACCAGAAAAGCATTACTAGAAGAGAACTTATTAATAAACACACCGAGCTGGATGTATTAACAAAAGAACTCCATGTTTAAATTGTTTTCTTTATATTTATATTATTTATAATTTTTATTTATTATTTATACTTATATCTTTAATATCAGATTATATAGAATATATATTAGTATCTGATTTTCTAATTTGGCACTGTTTCTAGGAAACTGTTATTCTAATTCACTTTTAGCTAAAATTGAAATAGTTTGAAAAATTTTTATCAAGTCTAGCAACTCAGAAAAATAAGGTCAAATTCCTTATAAACTCTCTAAATTTCAGGTAGTGCATTTATGATTTCCAAGGTCCTGACCTCCAGAAGAAGTGTTCTTACAGGCACTAATTCCTTATTCAGTTAATGCAGCAAAAATAACTTTGTGCTGGTTTTAATTGTTTAAGTGAGCAACACAAGTAGTGGTAGTGCTCTTCTTCATAATTAATTGTACTATTAATCAGTCTTAATGTTTTGCCACACAGTTACAGAAGCTTAAAACTGTGCATTGCCTCTAATGGACTTCTTATTATGAATTTTTTTTTAAATTTTGTGGAGTTGGAAAAAGCAGTATAAGATACACTAGACCTAAGGACACAGTCCCTGAAACTGTCTGTATTTGAGACTTGAAATGTTAAGTAATTTTTTTGTAGGGGGTGGGTGGCAGTCTGTCTGCACTTATTTGTTATTCTCAGTGTAGCAGTATTATCTGTTTCTGTTCATGCTGAACCAGAATTGTTTTGGAAGATACAAATTAAGTCAATGGGTAGGAGCTAACTACTGAAAAATTGAATATCAGAGCAAAAAATCAATAACCCTCAATATTTCTCATTTAAAACATCGTATGAATTATTATTTCAACATTGTTAATAGAAAATTCATTTTATTTTACAAATTTGTGGATTTTTTCTTCTATGTTATCTTTGTGATATTAGTTTTTGACAAGTAGTTTAAGAATCTACTGAGTTCAATTAAATCTTTGGTCTCTTTGAGAAGCAGATTCTGACACAGTTTTTTTCAAATATTTAAGAAAACATGCTACCAACACAAGACAGCTATAAAATATAGCAGTCATGCTTATTCCTGCAGAAGATCTTGAAAAGGACTTTGCATATGCCAAAACTGTCAGAAAACAGCTAGAGATCCTGTAGAAAAATTATGCCCTACTTGCTACTTGTAATTCTTCTTCCCTATACATAATACTTTTCAACAGCTTTATGTTTTTAATACAAGAAGAAATGACATGACTTCTTGCATTTGGAAGGGATGGCCCACCTACTGCCTTTTTCTTAACAAAGAAATGACAGACGAACATTGAAAGCTAAATGAAAAGTATTCAAATATAACTGGTTAGTCCTTATAAACAGGAATTAGAAATAAAGTTTTATAAGAAGCTCAGAAAAGTTACATCTTGTACATAGTTACATGCCTTCCATGTGCTATATACTCAGCTTGTGAAAGCAGGGTTACTTACAAAGCATTAGAACATATGAAATGAAAAATAGGCACATCTGCAACTAATGGTCACAGAATCAAAGAGGTGTACTCCGTCTGTTGCCAGCAGGTTTGTTGTCTTGTCTTGTCCAACCCAAGAACCTCAAAATTCTGCTGGTGACACCAGGCATTGGTCTGCTGACTCTTTCTGTTTTCTTTCACATCTTTCCCTGCAAATGGAAGGATAGAGGAGAACACTACTTGGGCTTTTGATCCAAAAAGGCCCTGCAAGTCTCTCCTCATTGCCCTTGGACTTCTTGATGTAACTTCATTGCTGCCTACCTGAAAAATCAATAGCGGCTGATAACCTGACTTCAGGCCACTCCAACACAGGAAAGGTCTCTCTTCATATCTTCACCTGGGCCTCAGGGAGGCAGCAGATTTCCCTAAGAAATGGGTCTGGTCTGCATATTTGTCCTTCTGTTCCCTTCAGAAGGGAATCTGCTATCACAGTGACTGATCTGATTTTTTCTTAATGGGAGCACTTTCCATGCAGAATATATGCTGACTTGACCTCAGTGATGTCTCCATGATAAATAAACCATCGTCCTCAAAATTGTTCAGTTTTTATTGCAGAGCCTCATACTGTAATGACAGGGTGCCTGAGGAGGTGAGGCAGTCACAGAGATGCACCTGCTAAGCTGGGCAGGCCCTTTTTCCATTGGCCCTGATCCCTTAAGTCGCTGTGTTCAGCCAGGCAGAGAGAGGATAGCAGATCCTCCATATCATGTGCCCTTTCTGCCTGCGGGGCTTGTAGCAGGCAAGGTACAGTGCCATTGCAGTAGCTTGTTTCACAGAATCACAGAATTATTAGGGTTGAAGGGGACCTCTGGAGATCACCTACTCCATCCCGTCTGCCAAGGCAAAGTCACCCAGAGCAGGTTACACAGGAACACATCCAGCTAGGTTTTGAATGACTCCAGAGACAGAGACTCCATGACCTCCCTGAGCATCCTGTTCCAGTGCTCTGTGACCCTTAACATAAAGAAATTCTTCCTCATGTTGTGGTGAAGCTTCTTGTTTTTTAGTTTATGGCTATTGCTCTTTGTCTTGTTGCTGGGCACCACGAGAAAGAGTGTGGCACCATTCTCTTGGTACTCACCTTTGAGATATTTATATGCATCTCTCTCTTGCTCTCCCTGGTTCTCCTCAACCTACTCACCTCTCCCCACAGTTTTGTCACTAAGTGGAGCTCCTCTCTCCAGTGCAATTCCCTCAGCTGTGCTCACTCCTGCTATCCCATACTGTCATCACAGCTGGGCACACCCTGCAGCTGACACTGAAGTGACAGTGTATTCCCACTGGAGCTCACTCTGAGCAGGTTCATCAGTCATGGTGGGTGCAGATCCCAGAGAGGTCATGGCTTTCAGCTGGGTGGATACCATCGCTCCCTGCTCAGGCTGGCAGGCTTTCAGCACCTGCCCAGAGCCCCTTCTGCACCAACTGCTGATATGCCACAGCATATCCTATTTTCCTGCCCTCTTGGCAGCACTCCCCATCACTTTTTTTCCCAGAAGCATTTCCCAGAAGCTGCTTCTATATGGGATGGTGGCTTCACAGCCATTTCTCCTGGCCCTTATCAGGTCCCATCAGCCACTGCTGTGCAAGCTGTGCAACCTGGCAGCTCTCTCAGCTTCCCTGAGGTTCCTCTGGTACAGAACTTGCCCACTGTGTGCAGCACATTAGAATGTACCACTGTCAATCATGCCAGCACCAGAGACAATCACTTTCACTCTGATATCCATTAAGAGAGCAGATACAGAAAAGAAAAAATAATGAAATTCATTCTGAAAATCAATAAAATATTTTTGTGTTGTTTCTGTCATTTTAAATCTAAACTAAGTCCCATGTGGTTCCAATGCCTTCCGTTATTATTTCTCAACATACATATGCTCCTTTGGCCCTTTGTAAACACACTGTCACAAATTAACAAGACTTCCATGACAAAACGTCCCTATGAGCAAGATACTTTGTTGCTATCATAGTAAAAAAAGGTTGAATCTAGTTTCTCTTGGTCAAAACTCTTAGACATCATTTATTCTCAAAAGTATAGTTACTATTTTACGTAAGATGTTAAACTTTCATTGCACCTGATGATAATACTTTAACAGAACCAGACTGCATAATTTACATCACTGAACTGTACTGAATTTCATAATATTTTTTTGCTTTTATTCTCATTATGATTCCTTCTCTCATATTTCATCCTGAAATTGGTGATAGGTTTTACGGTACCAAGGAAAGACATTTATCTTTATTTTCTTCCCTCCCATCCTTTTCCTTCTTACCTTCATTTCTTTACCTTCCAACTTTACCTCCCAGTTTTCTGTTTATGTTTTGTGTGTCATTTATCAATTGCAAAAGAATAACAAATGAATTATTGTGTTAGTATAGAGATTTGTGTCCCTGACTTGCAGTTGCACTGGTTTATGTTTCCAGTTCTAACACAAAATAATGTTCCTGAAGATTTATATCACTTATGCATCACAAGAGAAGTCTGAATTGGCTGACTGGTGATGTCAAGCTCAATTACTAATGTCCTCCACACAGCTTGCTCTTCATAGACATTATACATGTTTGATGATGTCTACACTGTCATGAATAATATGCTTAATCTCAATTTAAAGGATACTTGACCTCAGCTTTGCCCTAATTACATTACATTACATTACATTTTACTCATTTATACAGTACTTTTAATACCAAGCACCGTGAGTCTTTTTCATTTTCAGAGGCTGCCCTTAAAGCATCAAGCTACATTACTTTTTACCTTGCCAATGTCTAGTAATTGCTTGGTTAGTGATACTTTCTTACTGAGCTATGAACTTTTATCTTCAGTTATTGAATATGCTATCATGAACCCTCTTCTAAGTATAAATTATATAATAAATACATGGAAATAGATCAATACATATGTGGTTGCATATGTGGGTAGGCTTGCGTCCTGATTTTGGCTGGGAAAGAGTTAATTTCTTCTCAGTAGCTAGTACAGCATTGTGCTTTGAATTCAGTATGAGAATAATGTTGATAACACATTGATGTTTTGTTTGTTGCTAAATCATGTAAATACTAAATCAAGGACTTTTTTTATTTCTCATGCTCTGCCAGTGATAAGGTACACAAAAAAACTCTGTAAGGGATCACAGTCAGGACACGTGACCTAAACTGGCCAAAGGGATATTCTGTGCAATAGAACATCATACCCACTATATAAACTGGGCAAGTTATCCATAAGGGGATCTGATCAGGATTTGGGACAGGGTATGGCATTGGTGAGTGGGTAGTGAGCAATTTTATTGTGTATCACTTGGTTTTCCTTGTTTGTTTTTTGTGGGTTTTGCTTGTTTGTTTTGCTTTTTACTATTATTATTTACTATTTTTATTTATATTTTACTTTGTTTCAATTACTAAATTGTTCTTATCTCAACCTACAAGTTTTACCTTGGAGTCTCCTCCCCATTCCACCTGGTGAGAAAGGCGAAGGGTTGGCCCGAGTGTGAGCATGCAGCAGCATGGTGCTTAGTTGCCAGCTGGGCTTAAATCACAACAGCCCTTTTTGGTGCCCAGTGGGAGGCATCACAGGTTGAGATAACGAAATATCTACAAGAGTGTGTTAACAAAGAAAATTGTTATAAACAGTTGTTGTATTGGTTTAATAGTTGCTGGTTACAGCGTTGATTTATTTGCTCTCACAGTTGTGTTTTATCTCAGGGTTGGGTACTGTAATATCAGTAAAATCTTACTTGCAGTATGTGTTCCCTGCTTTAATGTTTACTGTCCTTGAGGCCTGGGCTAAGACTATCGCTGTGGGGTATTTTGTAGTACTAGCTTATGATACGATAGCGTCGCTGATCGGTAAACCAATCTGGTGTACGTATTCAGTATTGTACTTTGGGAGTCATCTTCTGGGAATGATTAATAATCTCCTCAGAAAGACAACCTATAGGGGAGATACACTCCTGCCTCTTCCTGCCTTCTTTCATTCCTTCTCCTCCAGGCTGATTACAGTAGCATTTGAAAATTCTAAAGATTTTGAATATCCTGTGAATACCCTTGAAACTAACTTCCTATTTGCTAGGAACCTGTGTGTTGCTGCATATGGTTCAGGCCTTGTTTAAGGTCAGACAGTTCATAAAGAACATCACCCAGAGATCTGCCCAAAAGCTGGATAGTTCTGAGTGTTGGGATGTGTGGGATGGTATGGGCAAGTACCTATGGCAGTGGGCACCTCCAATGTGTTTGCACCTTATCCTTAAACAAATGCATAATCCAGAAACACTAGTAAAATATTTAAAAAAGCTATGCTGTCACCTTGGCACCCCCAGAGAGATACAAATCACTGCAATATGGTGGGGTCTGGCCCAGGCCAATTGAGCCATGTTCAACACGGTTCTGTACCCTTGGGGGAGAAGAAGGTCTCTGGATTTGACGGTAAGACAACAAATACTACAGCTGCTCCAACTGTTGTGACAGACACTGTGGCTGCTCTAACACCAGCGACAGACACTGCCACTGAACCTGTGAACCAACATATGCCAGTGTCAGTTGTCCCTGTACAGCAGAAGAATGCACATCAAAGTCACCCTGTAAAAAAGCTTTAGCAAGGATGGTAAAGGAGGACAAGAGGTCGGAGAAGAAGGAGGGTCATCACAAGGGCCCTTTTCAGTGCCATTACCAAGGCCATTACAAGGGCCATCACAGGAACAGAAAGAAGAGACAGAAGAGACAAGCACCACTTGATCCACCCTTGAGTGCGCTACGGGAGATATGAAAAGATTTTGTGACTGGCCCAGAGGCTCCATGCATTCTTGTCATAGGCTATCTCAGGAGAGGATATTTCAAGCACCCAAAAGGGTATCAGGGAGATTTTGGTATAGCTGCCTTGGAGACAGAGGAGATTAAACGTATTATTTTGCCTTGTCTCTTAGATGACTCTGTTGTGTGTTTGGTAGAGGCTGAAGAAGAGCAGATGCCAATCACTACTACAGTGGTGCACTAGAAGCAGTATCATACCAGCCAAGACTCCATAATTCATTGACTGAAGAACCAAGGAGTGAACAGCAGTACCCATTCACCCTTTAACACCCCCATAGGATCAGTGCAAAAGTCTAACAAAGAATGGAGGCTAACAATAGGCTATTGTGGCCTGAATGAAGTCACACTGCCTCCAAGTGCTGCCGTACCAGACATGCTGGAACTTCAATACGAGCTGGAGTCAAAGGCAGCCAAGTGGTGCCACAGCTGATATTTCTAATGAATTTTTCTCAATCCCTTAGGCAGCAGAGTGCAGGCCACAATTTGCTTTCACGTGGAGGGGAGTTCAGTGCACCTGGAATTTACTGCCCCAGGGGTAGAAACACAGACCTACTAATTGCCGTGGACTGAATCAGACTGCACTAGCACAGGATGAAGCTCTGGAACAGCTGTAACACAGTGATGATGTGATTGTGTGGAGTAATATAGCAGCAGAAGCTTTTGAGAAAGGAAATAAAATAGTCAAAATCCTTCTGAAAGCCAATTTTGCCATAAAAGAAAGAAAAGTAAAGAGTCCTGCACAGGAAATCCATTTTTTTGGAATAAAATGGCAGATCTCAGTGCGTGTTATTGATCAGATAACAGCAATGTCTCCACCAACTAACAAGAAAGAAACACAAGCGTTTTTAGGTGTTGTGGGATTTTGGAGAATTCACATTCCAAATTACAGTCATATTGTAAGCCCTCTCTATCAAGTGACCTGGAAGAAGAATAATTTTGAGTGGGGCCCAGAGCAACGATAAGCCTTTGAACAAATCAAGCAGAAAAGAGTACATGCAGTAACCCCTTGGGAATCTTAACCCAGGCCCAACCACGACAGATTGGAAACAGATTGGGGTTCAGTAAAAAAAGAAACAGACTGGTTCAATAGAGAAAGAATATATACCATTATAACTGACTGTGAAATAAGAATCTTTACTTCTATTCTGTGGAACATTTTTTCATGGGTAGCTAGTCAGACTCCAGACTACTTTGAACAGGGGCATTTTTTTGTCTACTCACTGCCACTTAATATCATGATGGCACTAAAGACAACAATAGAGTCCTAAAAATTTCCTCATTCTCTCAAACATAAGTTATCATAATGAAGTTGATTACTTCTTTGAAAAGAAAGCACGACAGTAGAAATACTTTATTTTCCTCTAGCTAGAAGCAATTTCACTCCTCTGTTTTATAACCAAAAATTAAGTCTATAGATAATAAGAAAAGATTGTATGACTGAACAGAATGAGAATTAGCTGATTTACTCTGTAAGTATTCTGACCAGATCTTTGTCATAGTTTGGGAGTCATGACCTCAGAAGAGAGGCTAAGAGTCCACATGTAAGTATCTGGCAAGAAATTATAGGTGGAATAGGCAGGACAACAAAGAGATCAGAATGTGCAAACAAGAAGGAAAGATTAAATAAAATTGTAACAGTTTAAGAGAAAGTGATGCATGTCATAAACACAACTTGGAAACAGTCACAGGAAAGAGGACATGATTTTAATCAGAATATAGCAATATTTGTTCTTCTGAGAATAAATAAATTATCTTTCAGTAAAGAATACAAAGATGAAAAAATATTGAGGCAAAAGAAAAAGAAATGGAGAAAGTAATAAGAAACAGGAAGCAGTATGGAAGTTAGTGCAAAAGCAAGGTTAATAATCCAAGGAAGTATTAAAATGTAGCAGTAGATTTTATAATTTTGGTTAAACTCCTGCAATTGTTAGTTCCATATGTGAGTAAGGGAAGAGATTTCAGGCATGAGGCCCAAGAAGACACCAGGACGTGGTACAACCAGGTCTCTGGCAGGTCTGAAAAGACTCATCTCCTGGATAAAACCACCAGGAAGGGAATCTGATTATGCTCATTTTAAGACAGAATTTGAGATTACATTTGCAGTTATTTTTGCCTTTCCTTTCCGTGTTATTGACAGTTAGTCTTACATGTAAGAGAAACTTCTTCAGCACTTCTATTTAGTTTACATCTTAAATAAATTTGGATTAGGAAGACCTTTCCTGCAGAAATAGTTTTTATTAATATAGTTCACTATAAAGGAGCTAGAATATATTTGAAGGCACAGCTTTATATATTTTGTAATACAGAGAAGAAATAAACACCACAAATTTGTTGACTCCAGAACAATGAAAATTTATGGGAAAAGAGATTCTTTCATACTTAAGTAATTATTGCCTAACAAAAGGGAAAAAATGGTATGTGCAAATGGAACCAAACTTTTACAAAAATTTTAACTTATTGCAAGAAGTTAGACAATGATATATCACATAAAATGGAACATGACTACCTAGAAAAACTAATAAAAATGAGCTTCTTTTTTTGGATTTGAGCAGCCCAATATTAATTATTTTTACATTTTATGTCATTTTTCTTTAGCTGTCTGTTCATAACTCCAGATAGAATCTTCACAACTAATTATTTTTGACTAATTTTCATGACTTCTTAAGCAAAATATCACTCAGTGACTCAGTATCCTTCACAAAGCATTTCTCTTTTACTTTCCTGAGAGCTATTGTAAAAAAATAATAACAGAAGTTGCCTTTCCTGAGTTGTCAGGGAAATGTTCATGGTAACTGAAATCCTATTTTGACCGAAATAATAGTGCTTCTTATCATAATTCTTACATGAAGCTTACAGTAGAAATTATATATAGGTCAGTATTTTATCTTTACAATTTTAAAGGTAGGAAACAGAGAAATTGAAAACTGACTCACAGTACAATGAAATCAGACACACTAACAAAAAATATATAAAAAAAAATAGAGTGGGTATTAAAATGCAGTAAAATGTTGTTTTCAAATAAAAAAAATATTGTGGGGGTTCATATATACAATTTTATCCAATCTGTTTATATGTTTTTTTGCATAACTGACAAATTTAGTGTTATTTAAACATTCTCAAATACACTAGTAATTTACAAAATAGGCAAGTCCCAGTTCTGTACAAATAGATACACACCATGACTTTCTATGTTTAGATAAATCTTAAATCCAATATAAGAAGAATTTTCTATCACCTTTCTTGCAAATATTGTTCATTCATTTCTGAATAGAGTCCATTCTGTATAGCTAGGTGTGAGGCTTTCCAAAATGTTTATTTGTATAGTACAGTTCATTGAGTGGCTAGTCTTACAGACTACATGAAGTCATTCCGAAAACATTCTGGATATCTTGATTATTAGATAAATATAACATTATGGTCTTTCACTAGACCCAACTAACCCAACCCTTGAAGGGTTGAATTCGCAGGGTCTTGTAATGACCATTAGTCACCTCAAAACTTGTTTTATTCCCCTCTGTCCTTGTTATTTTATTTCTAGGACTAGCAAAAACAACAACAACAAAAAATCAAAACACAGAACAAAACCAAAGAAGAATAAGACTAACAAAAATCAGAACGCTAAAAAAGAAGCAACTGACACCACTTCAGTATTTGGATATTTAAAAATGTAGTTGAAAACCTCATTTCTCAGAACTTCTTAATCACACCCATTTCATTGCCATTAGCCATTTTTTATCTTCATATTTCCTCCATGGTACCTTTGTGCTACACCCACATGAGTGTGTGAACAAGCTTCACAAAATGATTGGAACAGGGAGCTGACTTGAAAAATAACACAACAAAATACAATTAGCCTCCACAGAATTTCTCCAGCTTTTTAGCTTGTGCAATTTATAGTTAGTTCCATGCTATAAAGCCTGAGAAATCCCCAAATACCATATAATAAGGGCATTAGAGAATTTTTATTTGTAACATGAGCCCATGTTTTCTCAGACAAATAAAGGATTTGAGTTTATATCCTCTATGTTCGATCTGAATATTCTTTTCTTCCCTAGAGTTGGTGATGATTGGTATAAATTCTTCTCAGAAACTTCTTGCTAAATGATTTTTCTCTATCTGTTTGCTTTGGTTTGTTTACTAAACCCCTGACTCCTAAAAGGAGTCTCCCTCCGAAGCAAAGAGTTTAGGCCAACCCCAAAATAATCTCTTTCCCTAATAACAACTATAACAAAGACAGCAGCTTTCTCAATCTATTTAGCTCTTCTGAAAGCAAATGGTTTTCTTGTTTGTTTGTTTAGATTTGGTAATGGTTATACACAATATAAAGTCATATCGGTCATATCAGAGCAATGTTACTGTCATAGTCTGGCCACCAAGAATTTCTCTCTGTGAAAAACGTAAAGATGTGCTATACTTTTTCCAGCAGTAACCTTTACTGTTTAATTATTCTGAGTATTTTAGGGAAAATATTGATTGCTGAAAATCTATATCGCTGTTAAGAGATCACAGTGAAAACTAAAACTTCTTACATTTAAATATTTATTCTAGAGAATTGGTGCATAAAGTAAACAAGCCTTGATCTCCACATTACTTTAAGTAGTTTTATCTCTACTGTAAGATAAGCCAGTCCAATCTGCTATAAATAAACTATTTTACCTCTAAGTGAATTAAAATATCAACTAGGCAAAAAAGCAAACACAAAATAAAAAACAGAAAGCTCAACCAGACCACTATTTTGTTCCTCAAGGGCACATCCGCCCCTGAATCATATCGGGTTCACATCAGTAGAAAAACACCATTCTTACCAGTATTACACATGAGATCGATTTGAATATCCTTATATCCCATGTTAGAGGTTGCTGCATTGCGTAGTCTGATGGAGATGAGGCTGCTGCTCTCCTTGTTCCCAGAGTCCAGCTGGTAGCAAGGTTCAGTACAGAGTCCCCAACAGGAACACACATGCTCACACCACACTCAGACCCTGCTGCGTGCACAGCCTGCCACACATACACACACCCCGCATGCACACAGCTGCCTGCACAGATGACACAGAGGAAGCAGTGCCTTACCAGCACCTATGAAAATGTACAGCTTTCACACACATATGGCCAGAACAGATGGCTTGATCCTTTTCCTCCACAGGAACACGGTTTGGGAAAGTCTGCAGGTAGGATGTATGTGTATATGCACTATTGATCCCCATCATAGCTGGGACTTCTGGTCTTGATGAGAGAATTGGCCTCTGCTCCACTTCATGTGCATCACCTGAGCTTTTTTCAGATAGCCAAGTCAAATTGGGTCCTTCTGTGAGCATTTATGGTTCATTTCTAAGCAATGTCTTCTTCTAACTAACATTTTAAAATTTCCATCTCTGAGTGGTAAGGAATGGTCCCCAATGTACAACTCTAAAATACAACATACATGCCAAGCATATAATCTGGGCAACAAATAGGAGAAAGTGGAGCTCTGTTTTCAGTCCGAGAGTTACGATATCACAGAAGCAACAGAAACTTATTGGGAAAAAATTACATAACGAGAAGATGGATGACTACAAACTTTCAGAAAGGTAGGAAAGGGAACCCAGACCACAGGATGCCATAGCGATGACAACATATTTGCTGACCCACCAGTAGTTGAGGAAAGGCTAGTCTGCGCCTCTTCAGGGGCTCAGTCCATACAAATCTGTTGGCTTGGACAAAATACGTCCCAGGGTGTTAAGAGAAGTAGGTGACTGTTTCACAGACACTGTCTATAAAATTTGAAAAGTTGTGGAGATCAGGGGGTATCCCTGATGACTGAAAGACAGCAAATGTCATACTCATCCACAGGAAAGCCCAAAAGAAGATCCAGGAAACTACAAGCTGATTAGATTTACTTCAGTTCCTGGGAAAGTAGAGGAATAATTCTTCATAGAAACTAGTACAAACCCAATGAAGTAGTTGACTGGGAATTACCAGTGTAAGACTTACCTGACAGCCTTCTACAGCAAAATAACACATTCTGACAACAGGAGGAGAGCAGTGGATGTTGCTTACCCAGACTTCAGCAAAACATTCAGCATAATTTCCCACAGCCTTCTCCTGGACGAGCTGGCAAGGTACATCTTGGGGGTGGTTAGAGAGATGGGTAGGGAATACCAAACAGGCTGCACTTAGAGAGTGGTTGGTGATCAGTGCTTTTCACTCAGACTGGCAGCCTGACACAAGTGAGTTCCCCCCAGGGATGGATATTGGGCCCTATGATGTTGAACATCTTCATAAATGAACTGGATGATGGAAGTGAAAGCAGCCTCACCAAGTTTCCTGACAATACCAGACTGGTGGTGGGGTGGATTTGTCAGAAGTGAGGGCCATCTTACAGAGACACCTGGACAGGTTGGAGGAGCAGGTGAGCAAGAACTCTGGCAGTTTGTAACAAAGACAAGTGTAAGGTTCTGCACCTGGAATGACAGAATCAAAGAGCCCAGAACAGGCCAAAATCTGTGTGGCTGGGGAGTAGCATCACTGAAAGGGACCTGAGGGTCTTGATGGACAACAAGCTCACCATGAGTCAGAGTGTGCAGCTGCAGCAGTGAAGGCAAATTGGATCTTGGGCTGCATCTACAGAAACATTATTAGCAGTGGTAGAGATGTGATCATCCCACTTTACCCAGAATTTGTAAGGCCACACCTGAAGTACTGTGTCTATTTCTGGTACCCAACATTCAAAAAAGATGTGGACGGACCAGGGAAGGTCCAAAGGGTTTATTTTGAGTTACGATAAATGGCTCAATAACAGAGATAGATTTGCAAGGCAATCGTAATGATCTCAGAAAAGATTAGAAAGAAATTTTTGCAGTGAGAACAGTCAATGACTGGACAGCCTCCCTAGGGACATGGTAGAGTCCTTATCACTGGAGTTTTTCAAGATGTGATTGGACAGGATGCTATATAATCTCATTTAGGCTGAGGAAATTTCATATACTGATCTCAAAAATTTCACTATGAATCTTCTGAAAAGCAATATTTAAAAGTGTGAGAAACAGAAAACACTTGTAAACTCACATATCTGTGGAAAGATACTCTGAAAAAATAATTATTTGCATTATTTATTTTCTTTGTGTTATTTTTCATACTATTTGAATTTTGATTATGCTTATTCATTAGCACATATCACATCATATTAAATTTAATTTTATTCTTTTTACTATTCTGATTTTTATTTAATTATAGAAGAAAAAATTGTTATGTAATAAAACTATTGTACTTTTCTGATGAAACGAATTGCTTACAAGTTAGAATATAGACATGACTCCTCAAAGCAGTTTGAATGGTCCCATATACTGGTATAAATGTGAAATAAATACCACATTGACTTCTTCCTGAAATCACTAAGTGCACTCAAGATTCATGAGTCATTGCTTTATAAAAGTACTTTCTGAGAAATAAAAAAAGCTACTTAACATTAAGGTATTACAAAAACATGGGAATCTTCCAAATCATCCTTCCAAGCCATCAAAGGCTTCATTTGTTGCTAATAAAAATTGAGGTAAATGACAAATAAAATGTTTTCTCATCTCTATAAAGAACTTTCAGTGAAATTAAAACTGAAACAGAAATGAGTGCCCCATATCATGATACACTTATCTTCCTCAGTGCTTTAGCCCAGTGGATTGTTAGGAAATTAACAGATTGGGAAATATATTTAAGATGTGGGAAAAAAAGAACAAAGCATTCAATAACTAAAAGTATTTCTTAAATGATTAGCTGTCTAGTTTAAGTCTAAATCTACAGGCACTCGAAAGAGCTGGGAACCTACAGAGACCAGCTTACTATAGTCATCCAAGTATGTCTCAGTTTTATTGGAATATGTTTCCTTAGATCCTCACTGCTCCATAGCCATGCCAGGGTCAATCTGGATTGTCCTTCCCCTGAAAATGTAAAATATGTAATCTAACTATATGGACAGTGAAGGAGCCAGTACATACCCTAAGGGGAATGTTAGGGAACCGACACTGCCAGGCACATTGGATAGTGCCCTAGTCTATATTGACTCAACTTTAGACATCCATTTTAGAAAAACATGGTTATCTCCCCACTGCGGGCTCTCCTTCCACTAGTCAAAGCCCAGAGGTTTCATTAGATATGTAACTTTTGGGTAATCTAACTTTTAGGTGAGCTGAATACCACTTTAAGCTAAGCCACTACAAAGTGCTTCAAGACAAGCTTGCTTGAGAAACTGAGCTTTGTTCAGGTACATTCTTGAGATAGTAGGTATCCTCTGCAGTTGGTTGTCCCAAGTTTCTGGGTCTGCTGAGGCCCATCAATATTGTATCATACTGATGATATTCATCAAAAGAGACTCTGAGGAAAGAAATTACCACATTTTTCAATGCTAACAGCTATTGCATATGTATTATGTAATATATGACTATTCTGGATCAATATACAGTATTGCAGACAACTAGACTACCCAGAAAGAAGTAATAACAGCAGATGCAGAGAATGAATTTAGTCACTGAACTGCAGAACATGGGAATTTAAATCCAGCTGCAGTGGAAAGATCTAAAAAAACTGTTAAGGACCTATTATCTATGGATTTAATACTTAGGCCTACATGTTTTTCTTTCTAATTAGGACATTTTTTTCTCTGTGTAAGGCATAACTTGATACTGATGGATACTGTGCCTTTACTCAACATGTGAAATTTTAATGACAAAAATATGATTCACAAATTAGACATCTATGCAGATGTACATGATTTATGCATTGAATTATTTCTGTTACACAGAAAGGACTGGCAGGTCCTTTTGACCCAAATTTTACTTTGATTTTGCTATTGTAGCCGTGACCTAATTTAGAGCTGTCAGGCATGTTTATAAAATACTCAGCATTTAGACCATATGGTGTAGTTAGAGGCACAAAGCATCATTTGAACCTTCCTTAGAATTAGACTTCAAACTCTTTGTAGTGTTAGCATTAAAACCTAAGTTTTTAATTTACTAAATACTATACAGCATAGATATAATCCGAAAAGCTCCTCACAAAGCAATCCACCATCAAAGTTTCAAATTCTCTGTAAAAAAGTCCATCACTTTCTGATCTCTATAAATAGCATGTTCATGAAAACAGGAGACTGATGTTTCTTATTTTACATCTGAGTAATTAACTGTTCATATAACTAAATATCTGCTTCTGCATTTGACCTAAGAATTGCCTGCAAGTACTAAATCACACATTGTCTTTAACCAACAATTAGATGTATTTACAAAAACTCTAGTAATGAATGCACTTAACTGCAAATAATCCTATTTATGCCAAAACTGTTTACTATATAAATGAATAGACAAAAAAATCCTGTAGGTAAAAAAATTATTGCCTATTCTCATATAAATTTAGATGTGCAAGGAACAAAGAATCACAGACATGGCAGGAATCTCAAGAGATTATCCAGTCTTTCCAGCTGTCTCTAGTAGAGCATTTTATTCTATTATGTATAGACTGTGTAGATTTAAACTTGTGAGACACTTTTTACTCCACAGCTGAAGATCCACTGAGAAGAATCCAACTCATTTCCAAGCAGGATTTTTAGTTCTTTGTTGTACTTACTGATACCTCACATTCTTTTGGCAGTGAATTCAAAGCTAAGACATAGACAAAACTTCCTTGCCAGATTTGCTGGAATTCCAGCCTCAAGCTTTTCATTCAAACATTTCTTTCTCAGCTTTCTTAGTACTATCATGAGGGACAATGTTAAAAGGCTTTAAAAGCCAAGTTATATGACTCTGCTCCTTCTATTCTTTCTACAAGGCCTATTATCCTATGGAAGAATTAAATTAGATTGTTTTAAGGTCGTTTATTATTGATTTTTTTTGATAAATCTTTTTCTTATTTGTAGGTGCTATTGCTCCAGTCACTATTTAGAAATTAAATTTGAAAAATGCATAATTCTGTGTCCCCTTCTCTTCCATATCTTTTTTTTTAAAAATATGGCACAACAATTGCCTTTGTCATCTTTGATCCATAAATTCTCAAAATAACTACTATTTGTGGGCTGATTTTACCAGTCAATTCTTTAACTGCATAGAATAAAAACCATCACTCTTACAATACAAACAATCTATTACATAAGAAGTGTCTAGCCTATTCTTGATTTATCCAAGGCTGAAATCTTTCGCTGTTGGTTTCATCTATATTTACTTCTAGGTTGCAGCTGGTATTTCAGTCAAGAATTATAAAAAATTACTTAGCATGTGGACCTTCTTGTCATCAAGAACATCTGCCAGCAGTTTCATACTCTCATAATAGTGGACCCACTATTAATAAACAAACTTTTTCATTCTCCGTATGCCTTTTTGTTTTTGCAGTCAGTTAAATGTCAGCCCAGTGATCTCTTACTATATTTTGGGAGGGAGTAATTATTTTGACCACATGCAAATATCTACCATGACTACACTTTGCTGTGTAGTTGATGTAGTGTAACAGATACACCTAGAATGTAATTCAGCACATGCTAAGCTGCAGCAGAGAGTGAGCACCAGTTTTCTTCTACTGCCAGAGAGAGTGCTTAGAATTACATGCTCCCATGCAACTGTCTCTATTGTGAATATCTGTAGTGATGTGAGGTAGCTCACAAAAAGCATAATTCGTATGATCTTTCAGATTTCCTGGTCTATGGGGAATCCTATAACATTCTTTTTGCCCTGAATTATTACCCAGAACCTTTCAGAAACCTCCTTTTAAAGTTTCAGTGTCAGATTTCTTCTTTATGTTAAAATGCTTGGCTAGTCCCTCTTCTATTGCCTTCGTTCCTAGCAAACTATACCCCTTGTTGACCACAAGGACACACTTCTGGCTCATGGACAGCCTGTTGTCCACCAGCATGTCCAGCCCTTTCCAACAGTCCTGAAGAGTCCTCAGCCTGTACTGGTGCAGGGGGTTAATCCTCCCCAGGTGCAGGATCCTGCACTTGCCTTTGCTGAAATTCAGACACTGTTTCTTTGCCCATCACTCCAACCTGCTGAGGTCCCTCTGAAGAGCTGCATGGTCCTCTGGGGTATTTGTCACTTCTCTCAGATTTGTGCCCTCAGCAAACTTGTTGAGGAGGCATCTGACCCTTCCTCCAACTCATGGGTGAATTAAACAACACTGGGCTCAGTAGTGAACCTTAGGGGACACCACTAGTGACAGGCCTCCAACCAGACCCTGAGCCACTGATTATGACCATCTGGGATTTGTTCAGCCAGTTCTCAACCCACCTCACCACCCACTCATCCAGTCCACACTTCCTGATTTTGTCTATGAGGATTTTGTGAGGGACAGTGTTGAAAGCCTTTCTGAAGTTGAGGTAGACATATCCACTGTTCTCCCCTCATCCATTCAGATAGTAGTTTTATTGTAGAAGGCAATCAGGTGGGTTAAGCATGATTTATCTTAAGTGAATCCACGCTGGCTACTCCTGATCACCTTCTTGTCATCCATGTGGATTGACATGGCTTCCAGAATGAGGTGCTCCATCAACCCTCCAGGAATTGAGGAGAGACTGACTGACTGGTAGCTCCCTGTGTCATCCTTCTTTCCCTTTTTGAAGACCAGGGTGACATTTGGTTCTTTCTAGTCCCCAGGAACCTCTACATACTGCCACAATCTTTCAGAGATGATCATGAGTGGCGTGGCTATACTGTCCTCCATCTCACTCAGCACTCGTGGATGCATCTTGTCAGAGCCCATGGACCCACGGACTCATGGCCCAAAGAAAGGAAGAAAAAATAAGAATATAAAATTAAATAATGAATTCTCCACTGATATTATAAATGTTTTTTAAACAAGTATCCCTTCCCCAGTTTTTTCTCCCTCTGATACTCTTTTCCCTCTGATACTTATTTGCCCTCTGATACTTCTCATTCATGATTAATGAATGGCTACTGAATGTTTAGTGTCACAAAATCGTTGTTGGTAGTTAGTTGCCATAGAAATGCGAAATACATTTATGCAGGTTTATCCCCCGTCTCTGCAGAAAACTGAAGCCAGGGTGGGGAGGATGGAGGGGGGAAGGGAGGGGTGCTTTTATTTTGTTACTTTTTACAAACTCAATATTGTTAATGATTTTTCAGAGTCTGCACTAAATCTTACTAGTTTTCTTCCTAAAGCTGCTTAGAAAAAATGAATTTTAAAAATTTATTAGAATCTATTTCTGTTACTTGTGACTTTGGTGAAAAGCTTCTATAATATCTTATTCAAATAATGAATGCAAAATATTAATTCCTTTGTTCCACTGGGAAAAAAAAACAAACAACCAAACAAACAAACAAAAAAAAACAACAAAAAACACCACAAACAAAACTAAATGGAGTCCCTGAGAAAAGTCTTGGTAAAAATTAGCCTGAGGTCCCAGGAAAGTAAGAGTTCTAAATTCCTCCCGCTAGGCTGTATAGTTGCTTTCATATGCATTAAAGTAGCAAAGAATGTATGACTGGAGTTTGGTTATAATGAATTCATTATCCATGGTACATTAAGTACCACATTTCCCTTTATTCAAATTACACAGATAATTTTATATGTTCCATACCTAAAACCTATGAATTCTAACTCGCATAGATAATCTTTTCACTAGAACAAATGAATACTAACCATAGATCTTGTTCTTTTCCAGTCAACATCAATTTCCACAGGGTTTCTTCCCGTCACTATTTTACTAGAGTTAAATTTAGACTAAAGTTACATGAAATACCTGCGATGGCAGATCTGAGAAGTAATTGGACATAGAGTTCAAAATTCTGTGAAATAACAGAAAGCTTTTTGTTTGTTCTATCTTGAACCCACTTTATAATGTAACTTCAAAAACCATTTGCAAGCACAACTTTCCCTTTTGAAATACTCTGTTGCTAACAACTCCCAGTGACAATCTTCATTGTATACATTGCTTCAATCAGTGTCACGTATGTGAATATATGCATTTCTCTCTTTGTGCATTGTGTTTGGTATACTGTGTTGGATTTCTATAGGGAGATAAATGTTCATGACTTGTTTCCAAATATCTTTTAGCAAACAGTTTGAAACATCTGCTAGTAATATAAACCTAACAGGACTCAAAGGACCACTGCTGAAAATTTCCTTATATTTCAACCGAAGATGGTCATTAGGCACACATTTATTATGTTTATACAAGAAACTGATTAAAGAATCTTTAAACAAAGACCTTACACAAAAATGTTTCAACTTTTGCAACAAATTATTTTTTCTGATGAGAGCTGAGATTTCTCACTGCATTTTATAATATTTTTCTATTATTTCAATGTCTCAGTAGGAATCTGTCATGTGAGCCAAAGTAGCTAAGGATCTTGATGCACTGCAAATGTCACTGCTTGTGAATTTCTTTTGAAAAATCTATTATTCTTTGATATGTAGAACAGGTCTCTATATACAGAAACGAAATAACGTAAAAATACTTAAATTATATTGTAAAATTAAATATGCCTTCAAATTTTCCAATACTTAAAATTTTTAATTCACCCTGGTAACTGAGAATGAAGGAAAGAATGATGGACAGAGATTACTAAAAAAGACTCCCTCATTTTTTGATCTTCCTTAGGAAAATGTAGTATGTGATGTTAATATATTCCCAGGGGAAGAGTAGGAAAAACTGAACTAAAAGAAAATAATAACATTTCTCTTCTTGGAAAGAAAGAAACACAAGGTGCTGAGTACACTGAGTATGGACAGAGTGATAGCAATGGAAGATGATATAAATGGTTCTTCCTTGTCTTCCTTATTTGACTTATCTTTGCCATATTCCGCAAAGGAACGAGCCAATATAAACATGTTATAAAGTTGGCATAAGCCTTTGCAGTCACATTAAACAGCCAGTCTTTACAGGCAGGCAGCCTTGCCAGAAACACAACAGCAAAACTGTAGAGCAAATGCTCCACAGTTCCCTTTAATGGCAATGCTCACACAGGCAGCAGTGCAGTATGAGACAGGAGTGATCAATCTGCATACGAATTTCTCAAGCATATTACTAATCTTCCCTCTATTTTCTGTTGAAGTTTCTTGTAGCCTTCTACAGAATTTACAGACAGCTCTGCCTGCAGTCTCACGTATAGGTTCGTTTATTAGAGTGTGACACAATTTTATGTTGGTAAAAAGTAATTTGCAAGAATAGCTTTAGAGCCTTCTGAACTTTCAATATCTCTGATTTTGGGGTGGGAGAAGTCCAAGCAAGAGCATATGTGTCTGCTACAATCTTTTTATAATTTGGTTACATGTAATCTTATTCCAAATATATTAATAATTGTCTCTGACAACAGCAGAAGTCAGAAACATCTGTATATATATAATTTATACACATATGTAACATATATAACACATATAGTATAATACAATAATACAATAGTACAATAATGTGTATAGCAATTTTTGTAACTGTGATGTTGATAGCTATTTAGTTTATGACCATGTATTGATATGAGTTACAACTTTGTTGGTTTTCGGATGTAATGGTGCTGGGTATATCTTGCCAGACAATTTCTTATTCCACTAAGACTTAGCATTAGTAACATACACTGATTTTAAAAGAGGAACACATCATACATGGCTACAGTGTCATACATTCTTTTATTGGAGATGCTGTGGAAACGACTATTACTGATAGTCTTGAGCAGAGAGGTAAGCATCCCCAGAGATGAAACAAGATGGTTCTGCTTCCTTGGTACAAAAAAGTGCTTGTTCTTCTTTCAGAATTAGAAGACAGCTTCCCAGGCAAAATGTCAAACATTCTTGAAATAAAATATATTCAGAAATTTGCTACCTCAATCATAGCACCTACCCCAAACAGGCACTGCTAGACTCTTTCTGAAGGGTCTACCCAGGAACAAAGAGTACAGAGTGCTTTTCTTTGCTATTTTTCAAAACTGTTCAAGTCAAAGACTGAAGCAAACATAAATATGCTAATGCAGCTGCTAGTTCGGCAGTTAATTTTTGGTACCATCTTGCTACACTTATTTCATTATCCCAACTGACATTTTATTCACTTAGTCACTATTACACTGCAGGAAAACTGTAACTGTGCTAACTTAACTCAGAATGGAAAGACACAGAGCATCACACATTTCCACCTATTAACAGTCAACAATTGTTGATTCTTTCCACAATGATAAATGCAGAATCTTTAATTCCTAAATTGTATAATATGCTTAGTCTTTGCAACACGGCACATTTGCATAATGAAATGGATGGAAAATAAGAATAATAAACCATGCTGGGAAATCTGAATATGAAGACCAAGGGAATGTTTAAACTCCTTTATTCTTCTAACCCTTTCAGGATGTAGGTTCTGTATAAAATGTTTTGTTGGTGACAATCTATTTAATGACATAGGTTTAGTAGACATTTAGACATGACCAGATTAGACTCCAAAAATTTTCCATTAGAGTGCAAAGCCTTCGTTCATCCCGTGATTACACTTTTCTGTCACTTTTGGAGAGGGATTTCCATAGCTCTTTTCCACATGTTTCAAGGTTAATTTCTGCTTAGCCTATGATACAATTTCTGGTTTTCAATTTCCAAATTTTTTCTGCATACCACTACCCAGTTTTCTTCCAAAATGATCTTTAGAGGCAGCAGAGTACTGTTTCTCTACTCTTGATCCAAAACTATAACTAAAGCAATCATGATGCTAGAAATAAGAAAACAAAGAAACAAACAAAAAGGTAAAACCTAAAGAAAACCTCCACAACTTGAAAAGATTTTTTCCTCAGATGGAATAACAAATCAGTTCATCCAGTTCATCCCTCTTTATTTAGACTGCCAACACCTAAACCTTCTGGCAATTTGAATGTATGCCAGCCACTGCACATTTCCTGCCCAAACCTTTAGATGACCTACTCGCAATCTCCAACAATGTGGACTCTTTTCTACTCCTTCTTGTATTAGACATGTACTACCTAGTACCAAAACTGTATTTTCAACACTTCAGTAAAACGACCAGGTTGCTGGGCTCCCACGGCTCCTACTGATGTCAAGGTTAGTTACCTTTTACATTGTCCTATTTCTTTCTCCAATACATTTACATGGCAGTGCTACAACTTCATGATCATTATTAACAGTTACAACTATGCAAGCTAACATAATTACAATAAAATCGTATGCTTCAGGGCATAAATTGATAATCTGTGGGAATCAGGAAAGAACTTTTCTTCTTTCATTATGACATTAAACAGTGGACAAGTGCTTTATGGTGGCTTTTGCTGTTACTTGAAGCATCAAGTACAGGCAGCTGCTTATGGAAACAGAATGCTAGAGTAGGTTCAATAATGTCAATAATCCAACATTACCTTTTTAACAATCTGACAAAATCTCACCCATTATGTCTTATATTGTAACAAATTACATTGATATTACAGAGAACACAGAGGTAATTTTTATTTAGTAGTTCCTATGCTAAAAGACTACTCCAGGTTGTTTGGGTTTCTTGGGTTTTAGTGGGTTTTTAGTGTTTTTTTTTTTTTTAATAAGTATAGTTTAATATATTTTAACACTTTTTATATTTTAAATATGTTTATTTTATATATTTTTATTTGATATATTTTAATAAGTAAATTCCAAGTGATTAATTCTGGAAGTAAATCTTAAAACGAAAAGTGAAATGTTGCTGTGAAGTAATGAAACTAAGAGTGTTAATTAACTACCCATGATATCAGTCAAATTGCCTCCCAAAAATGTACTCCAAAGCCATGTTTCCCTATATTTCATTTCCATTAGTATAGAGGAAGAGAGAGAGCAAAACAAAGAGAGCAAAAAAAGAAAACAATCTACTAAAACCACATAAATTTGACTATAGAAATCATGATAAAATTAGGGAGTAATACAATAAAGAGACTTCATGAAGTTCTCTGGTTCCTTGGATGATCCAGTCAATTGTCCAGTGACAAATGACAATTTATTAATTATTTTTATACTAAAAAATATCCTAAATTTTGGGTAATGGGGAAAACAACACAAAACTAAACACTTCCGTAGTTTTTAAAATATTGATTTGTATTCCTTCTTAACTATTATCCTATAATATTACTTCACAGCTTTGGTCAAATGGTCTATGAAATGAAAAACTAAGTTTTTCATCTTTAAACTAACATTACTGACATGATACCCAGATAAAATTTTTCAAATCACTGACTATATTCTCCTGGCATCCTTAGGAGCTGACTGTCCCCACCTCTTTCCCTTGGGACAAATGCCTAGTTGTCTTCATCAGTTACAGAGGATCAGAAGCAGATTAAAATCACTGGGCTATGGTTTCTTTAGATCCTTAACTTTGTCATTAAAGTCAGGTGAAGTTGAATCCTGTCTATCCAGCAAAGAAAAAATTATTATTAGAAAATGAAGCACATTATTATTGCATGTTGATCCACAATAAATTAAACAGTTCTATTATCTTGGAGAGGAAGATGATCATGAAACTGTTACCTTGGTTCCCCAGCAGCTTTATCTAGTAGATAAACAGTCCAGTACCAGACCATTTACCTCTCTCCCATCCAGAAAATTGTTCTCATATCAAAGTTTGGTGTTCAGTTCCCAAATGAGGAATATATTCAGCCAACCTGTCTCAGGTCTCTTGAGAAATGTTACTGAGTGCTATCATCATTCATTGTCTTCAATGTGTTACAATTTCAATTTCAAGTAATGCTTGAAATAAAAGATATAATGAGAGTTTGCTTTATTTCACTGACCTATCTAAGCACCCAGATCCCAAATTTCTGTGATACATTAGCTGTTTAATTGCTATCAAGGTTATCTCTAACAGCCCTTTCCACTTCACTTCTTTTTTTTAAATTTTTTTTTTTCCTGACATCAGACTGCCTACATGGAAAAATCTGAGTTTTCAAAAAGTATTAGCTTTCAAAAGTGAGAAGAATTCCTGGTCAAAAACCTGCACAAATGAAGCTCTCTTGATAGCACTATTTTTTGTTCCCCTCACTTAAAGAGAAGACAGGGGTTTCTTTCTTTCTGAAGCTCTGTACATCTGTGTTCTCTGCTAAATTAAATAGGCAAAAAAACCCCTCTGGGCCATTCTTGCAGTGGACCCACCAATGGGAATAGTCATTCTCTTTCTTTAAAACTTGAGAACAGAGATATGGTTACTTCACAAAATTGTACACTCAAATATCCGTACCATAAATAGTCAAATCAAGAAATAGCTAAATGTCTCTATAGTAACACGGTATCTATCTGAGTTGCTTATTCCTTAAAGGAATATTTTATATTAAAAAATCCCTTCAGAATAAAATCTGAAAGATTGGATGGAAGAAAACATAAAGATTCTCTTTTGCATGTTGTTTAATTATCCCTGCTTCAAGCCAGAAAAATTAACTATTCCCTTTAGGATGTGATCTGCAATGTGAGCTATGCTAATCTAAGAAGGCTACTGGTGCAGATCTTTAAGGCATGACTAAAGAAATGTTTTCTGACTTCAGAAAAGCTGAAATGGAAATCATTTGCATCTGTGATCTCTAGAGGTTTAATGATGAGCTTATTTGGTTAGAAGGTATTGCTGCCCACTTTACATTTTCATTTACTTTTTTTTTTAACATCAAATACTTGGATGCACCAATGCAAGTCAACCTTGAGAAGACTGCTTCATCTATAAATTCATAAAGATAATTACAGACTCGTCATTATCTTTCTGTGTATTTTTTACAAAGCACATTATGTATTTTTTTACATAGATGTAGCACTAACAGCCCCTTATATCTGGGACTCTGTCGTGGTTTTGCCTTGGGTCAATTTGCTTTCACACCCCCCACACAATTACTTTAAGTTGAGAGAAGGTTTATGCA
>JAYRBT010000082.1:136669013-136681259 GCA_036023395.1 Myiotriccus ornatus | reverse complement strand
AACATAATTTTTTCAGCAGTTCTTTGTGACTCTCACAAGCAAAAAAGGAAAAATACTGACCACACCCTTAGGGCTGACCCATGCAGACTTACCTGTGCTGGATATTGTTGACAATTTATGGTGAATGAACCATTCCTAGAGGCAGTTTCCTGTTAGTTTAATCTGAATTTTGCTTCCTGAAGCCCTGATCAGTTATTAATCAGATTCATGTAATCTTGGAAAATTAATCTCATATGCAACAGAGAGAGAAAGGTGAGAAGGACAGGAAAGACATTTTGGCAAGCAAAAAAGGGCAATGAAGAAAGAAGATGAAGGACTGTAATCATGTGGGAAATAAACACTGGGAATAAATGGGAAATTCTGATAGAAGGAAAATATTATTACAAATTAGGTAACAAATAAATTAGTTTTTTAATAAATCTATTATTAATATAACTATCTATTTGAGAAATTAAAGAGTAGTGAAAATATACTATCAGTATTTCAGTGACAATGATGAAGGAGATACAAAAATTACTTTAATGACAAACTTTAATTCAGTTTAATATTAAACTTCAATTTGTTAACTAATTTATATTACTTGGTTATCTATCACAGCAGCTGACTCTATAAACAGAAGGTCTTTCCCAGTTAAATGCTCTGATCTGATGAATACAGAAGAAAAAGGACATGATCAGAAACATAAAGGTCTTCTGACCTGCTTTGAAACATGTTCGTGTTGTCTTATTAGGCAAGCAGTCTCATTGTACCAGACTTTTGGTATCCGCACAAACATGAAAATTATTAGATTAGATGAGAGAACATTTTCATCTCTTTTCCTACTACAATACAACTGAAATGACAGGAAAAAAGTTACATTACAGTTGAAGTTGTAATTGAGGAGAATATATGCCTTGAATAGGTTGAAAATAACTATGGGAATTACAACATTGTTCAAAAATATTATGAGGAAAAATTACACTGAATTTTATAAGCTTTTTAATAAGATTTTGAAAAATGTTAGTTTTTCTGGCACATTTGGTAAAAGCTTTATAATTTTTATTTTTCTACCATTGCAGGATGTATAATACTCAAGTAATGTTACTAAATAGCATGGATTTTTAGATCACTTGCAAAGTCTACAACTGTATACATACATACATACATACATACTGTGGGGCTTGATCAAATGCACTTGCCATTTAATGCCTGAGGTCATGCCTTTGGGGACAAGGATATAACATGTGAACATATTTTTCAGCAAACCCTGTTGGACATTTTCTTTTCATTCATTTCAATTTAGAACAACTTTGCTTTGGAAATTAAATGGAATTTTTAAAATTATTATTATTATTATTATTATTATTGTTATTATTGTTGTTATTATTATTTGAGGGTAGTAAGAAAAGAGTCTGCTTCTGATATTCATATAAGTTACATCTTTCTCAGAAGTATGACCAACAAAATAAACTGCTATATTAAAACTATTAAGAAACTAATACAATTTTGTTGTCTTTTTCTAAGCACCACGTGCCAGGAACAGTTGAGTTTATATGAGGCCACTCACAGCTGCTGTTTGTCCCGGAACACAACAATCAGGCTGACCCTCTAACCTGACTATGATCCAGCTCCTCTTATGGAAAAGTGCACTGTTAAAGAACACAGTGGGAGGTAAGCTAGACCACAGAGATGAAAAACAGGTATGAAGGAGGCAGAAAAATGAAATCTTCCTGGATCACAGAGCCATTAGTTAATTAAAGAAGTTCTAGGATTCCCCTGAAACCTTGCATGTGAGGTAAAGCAATCTGAAGGTCCAGCACAGGAATCCTCCTGGACAGGCAGAAGGGAGGCAGGTTTCATGCTCTCTAGTCTTGTAGTACGTGCTGTATTGTCAGTTGTGTCTCATGAACACCTCTCAGCAATGCTCCTACTTAGTTCTTCACTGATATGAGATCTCTATCAGTTCTTCATCACTGGAAGCAAAGTATAGTCATTTATATTTCACTTATTTCCTTTTATCACCTGCAGTCTCCCCACTTCTCAGGGAGCTTGTTACAGTGCCAAGGAGGTACATCACTCCAAATGCAGCGCAGACCTTTCTAATTATAGGTCTTGGTCTTATTCGAGATGAACACTAGTAAAAGCAGTGAAATACTTGCAAGCGCAAAACTCGTTGTATTCAGAAAGAAAGTTAGGATTTAGTCCACTTTTAGCTCTTCAGAAATTAACTCACAGCTGAAATGAAAAGACAGATGAATTCAAAAAACAATGATCAATACAAACAATGAAAAGGCCTTTCTCTAAAACACCACAGGAAAAAGTATGCCAGCAAAACAGAAGTTATTCCAGAGCTTAATTTGCTTATTGACCTATGCAATAAATTCATCAAAACAGGTATTTTAAACTTAAAGGAAGAACTATTTCTCTCTTTTGTTCTTTTCAATAATATTATTTGTAGTATTTTGTTCGTTACTGATTGTATAGTTTTCATAGGGTGCTAGAAGAATTTCCCTGTAAAGATTCCTCAATATTTCATGCTTTGTGAAAGGCATAAAAACCCTGTTCACTTGAAACTGGGAAATAAGAATTTAAACTACACTAAGAAAAAAAGAAAGGAAAAAAATGTCGCGGTATGGAGTAAAGCAAAATGAAGAAAAGATAAAGTGCTTAAGTTACAAAATACCTATCAAAAAGAAGAAACCACTTCAATGAAAATGGAGATGAGAATGTGGATGTTTTAAAAGAATTTCACTTGGTGGAATTTGCCGTCACAAAAATCAATATAAGATACAAAATGAGTTTTATTTGGTTTCCTTTAGCATTGAATAACCATTGAAAAGAAGATGAGAAAACACAAACTGAAAAACAAGTTATGTGCTAAATATCAAACAGCCTGCCACAGTACATTGAAAAGTGTAACATCCCTGCACATAAAAAGAAAAGAAACATAAAGATGTCAAGAGATAGAAATGAGAGATAAGATAGTCTGGAGATTTTGATAACAGAACATATAAACACTGTGGAACGCATAAAGTCAGTACACCATTCAAGAGCACAGTTCACAGAAAGAAAGGAGGATTTCCAAAATGAAAGAGGGGAAGTTTGTATGTGTTACACTACAACATGGATTACAAAATGCATCAACAACAGATACAGACAGTTACATTGGCTAGACTTAGTCCAGATCAAGGTTTGAATCTCAATTCCTTTTCTCTTTTTTCTTTTTTTTCCCTATGAAGATAATATTTATTCAAAATCCAAGTTTTGAATGCTACGCCATTATAGACAGGTCATAGCTAAACTCAGATATACAAACAGACCTACCTAATCAGCATTCAGACTGTTGTACTTATTGTAACCTCTGTGTAGATAAGTAAACACGGTACGTGAGTGCTGTCTATCTGGCACTCAGCATGAAAGTTGAACAGAGAAAAAAGTCACTAAAAACGAACATGCAAGAAGCAGCAACTCCCCCCTCCCTCCCAACAAATAATTCAGAAAATAAAATCCTGGGCAGACATAACACCATTATTTATCCTGCCCCTAGTAAAGCTCCCTGGTTACATAAATTTTTTATAGCTTTGTCTTAGAATGATGTTGAAATTCCTTTCTGATTTTGGTATGCTTGACCTTTTGGAGTCTTCACAGCTGCTATATTTTAGTCCTTCTCCTTAGGACTCTGATTTTCTTCATGGACTAATTATTTCTTTCTTCATCCATAAAAGAAATAGACTCTTGAAAAGTTTGAATTTACACCTTACGTAAATACCTTAACTGGACATGCAATTAAATACTTAGTATTCACTTAAAATGTATTAAATAATCTGCATTGCATTAACCACATTGCTCATAATAGTCCTTACAGAGTAGAGAGCCAAACTAGGAGATATACAAATATCAACAGGTTTCAAAAATCTCACAGACTGAATTCATTTATCAAGGACAGGTTAAAAGAGAGGCCTAAAAACACAGGAAACAAAAAAAAAAGGTCCAGATTTTCACTTTTGTGCTGCTATGAAAATTTTTTATCTGTGTTGTTTGTTTTTTCCATATTATCCATTCACCAGGTCTCAGTAGAAGAGCCAGTTGTTCTCCCCAAACTTTTGGAAGGATACTTTTAGGACTTTTGTAGTATTGGTTGTGACTTTTCCTAACTAATTTTCTGATTATGTTTCTGCTTATAAAGGTAAATACGACAAAGACAACTGATAAGTATGCTTTAGAAAGGTGTCATTTATGACTTTCACAACTTACAGTGCAATACAAATAAGACAATTCAGCTTTAGTTTAGAATAAGGCAAAGCATGAATACAGAGTGGAATTTGGAGATTAGTTCAGTTCTCTAGATGTTTGAATTCGAAGTACCAAAAACTAGATCCAAACAGCTGATGAATACTAATTTCTTCATTGTGAAGTAGTAAATTAAGACTAAATTTTCCTTATTTTTGTAAATTTTATAAAGACACTGATAAATCTTCTTGAAATATTACACATTGAAAAAACAGAATAATCACTTAAACGTTCTAGTTAAATAATATTTTATTTTCTTTGTTTGAAAAAAAATTAGTATTGCATTAAAAATCTTGTCATGAGCACGAAAGGAACACATTTGATTTGAGAATCCAAGAACTCAGTCAATTAAAATAATTCTAACAATCTAATCAAAACATGGCAGTTATAAAAATACAGCAGAGCATCACAGCAAGCCATCAGAGTCCAAAGTTGTCTTCCAGCAGCTTGAGTTTGTCAGTCAGGGTCCTCCAGGTTGTCCTCTAGGTGTCCTTTTGTTCAGTGACTCCTGATGGTTCAGGCTTTCTATCCTCTGTTAACTTTAAAACTGAATATACCTTTAACAATACCAGGTGTGATTTGTGATTTCTGTTTGTGAACTAGGACTTTTTAGCTCTGTAGTACAGTAAATACACAGCTGATATTTTCAGCAACAGGTTGTGTAGTGACTTATGGAGCCTGTGGACTGATGTTTGCAAAGTTTACTTTGTCTGAATTTGCTTCAACACGCCTGGAACTTTGCTTTTATTTGATTTGTCTGTAACAGCAACTTTTCCAATGACTGGGGCTATGCCCAATTTGGTTTACTTTCACTTACGTTTGCAGAGTGTAGCTGCAGTTTCTGCATAGAGAGTACAAGCATGAGATGGCAAAGAGAGAACACAGGCTCCAGATGCCAGGGCTATAAACAACTCAAACAAATACAGACATAGGAGCTGTTTTGGGGGGTTGTTCATAAAAAAAAAAAAAGAAAAACTAAACTTTATATATATATAAAATGCACTGTATGTATGAAATTATTACAGACAACATAAGAGAGCTCAAACTGCAAAGTGGGTTTAACAAAGGCATAAAAATAGTCCTAATCAAATCCCGGAGAGAGGATGAAGAAACCATCATAATTAATGCCATACTCCTCCATATGAAAGGACTTAGGATGATGATGGATTGCAATATTCCACTTCAAACTGAAGCCATTTACCTAAGCATACAGAGAAACAGTGAAAGGATGGGCATAACTCAGAAAAAAAGGGCTAGGTACTAGGATGTGTGAATAACAATTTTAATTGTATTATAACAGAGTTTGGTGCTTATTTTGGTGGGTTTTTTTGTTTGTTTGGTTTTTTTTAATAATGGTAGTACTCCTTTCTCTGCAATAAGTGAATATGGACTAATTAAAAAAAAAACTTTGAAGAGTGTTAATATTTCAACTGTATGAACAGTAAATTTGTCGCTGCATATATAAAGTATCTGTCCATAATGAAATTTCAGTGCTAGAAAGAGCCTCTGGTATCATTCTGTATCCACTCAAGCATATCACGTTTCATTCAGAGACATCTTAATCTGCACAGCCTTGATCTCACTATAAGCTAAAGCAACATTTTTAGAAGTTACCTGATCATTAGATAATTGCTAACATATCTAAAAGAAGATAAAGACAAGTACAAACAAATCCTGAGTCCCCAAAACCTAGGACCCTCAACTTGTAATGGCAATAACCTTATTTAAAGAAAATGATTGGATAAAGTGGAAAAAAAAAAAAACACAAAAGAGATGGATTAGTAAAAGTCGTTGATAAGAAGAAATAGGAGAGAAAGGGTGAAGGGAGTGAGGGAGAGGAGGACTGTGAGGGTGAGCTGAAGAAACAGGTAAGAGTCCTGTAAGTAGCTCTAATACTGGAAAGAGAGGGGTGTTACTGCACTACACCCCATCCCTATGTCAAATACTATTACAAAAGTCAGTGAAGAAGAGGGCATCATTTTTCATTCTGAATTTGCTATCTTCATGTGGGGGTGTCACCAAGTGCTATCTTCATAACTGTCACCTTTGACACTAGAAAATCTTACCATTAACTTGCATGCTTATCATTGTTTCATATAAAAGATCTACTTGTCAGAGTATTAGCTGGTCACAAATAAAATAAGACTGGGATTTAATTATATTATCCCCACAATATCTAATGTATCTTAGACCACTGTCTGGGTTAAGGTGTAATCCTTGCCTCTCTCCAAAGGAGTTGGAATTCAAGACTAATAAATAGTCTTGAATTGAATATTTCAGTCAAGACTGAAATAACTAAATGACAAGGTAACTGGTTATTCCTCAGTCATACAAAGCACACTGATTCTCCAAAGGCTATAGAAAATGTTTAGATTTATTCTAATCTATATATTAAAAGGATAAAATATACCTACATGAATTCCTGTGCTTTATAAGCATAGCTCAATACACAAAACACCTCCCAGCTAACAGTGGGATCTGAGCCCTTCTTTTCGATTCCACTGAAGAAACATAGAGATAGTTCTTGGTAGTGATAAATCATTTCATATCTACTCGGAAGAACTTCACAACCTTCTCTAAATTAATTTTAAAAATCAATATAAAAAGCCAACTATAGGTCCAAATACTGAAATTGATGTGTCACCAGAAGAGAAAGTTAATGAAGACAAGATACCACTAAAAGGATTCAAGGTGTTATCAATGAATATTAGAGGCTCAGGCCTGACATCATCCAGACTTACATCAGCTTTACTTTTTATCAGCTTTGGGTCTGACCATGAACTGTAAAGTAACATGGGGCCAGATGCAGCCTAGCTACCTCATTAAAGTGGTTTCCTGGCTCCAGCAGGATCTCCTAATGAGGCAGCAGTACTCCTTCCACAGCTTCCACAAGATCTTCTGGAGAAGTCACTTTTCTCTTAAGCCATGTTTTTAATATCAAGAACATTGTTTAAGCCACTTTTTTCTTGATTGTAACAATAATATATCTGATTACAAATAAAAATTGTAAGAATAGCGTACCTGGATATTTTGCAAACAAAAACATATTTCATGAGCTGACCTTCAATACTTCATTAATGTGAGAGGACAAAATAATGGAAAGAATTGATCTAAAATTTTCAGTTATTCCAAGGTTTTCTACAGCTTCACTGTTTCATGACCTTGAAATTTTTCACTCTCAAATAAAAAGTTTCTCTTAATTACATTTCATATAAAGTCAGTCTGGTTCTCTGAAGATCTTTTGTCTTCACAAACTTGCATTTTCTAATAAAGCACATTTTGTTATGATACTAATGTCGGCTTATAATATTATGTCTACCGACTAACAATAAGTGACCTCAGGATGATGTTTTTGATGAGGGAACAGGGTCCTGAAAGATCAGAGCTGAAAAAAATAACTACCTCTAGAATTAGAAACATAAATTAAGAATCCCTACTGTAAAATATTAATTGTTCAGACAACAGAAGAGACTTTTAGAGGGAAATAAAAAATATGCAAATTAAAAGTGAATCTAAACTACTGTTTTATATACAGTATGACATTTATTCTTAGAACCCTGGTGTAATAGTCTTCAGCACTTCAAGACAATCTTATTAAATTATATGATAGAATTCTGTGTGCAAATAGACTAAACTCTGATAATCTATCTAACATGAACTCCCTGTTCCAATGAAACAGCTTTCAACACTTGTAAGAAAATGAGTTACTTTTGCAAAAGTTCCAACAGCAAAAGTTATTCTAGTCTGAGCAATATTCAATCCTAAATCCACTTCCTAAATTCAATCCATGGATTGAATATTTTAGGATTATATCCTAAAAAACAGATTAAATATTCAATATCTTTTACTTACTCCAGTGTCTTTTTTCAGGCTAATGTCTTTATCAAATTATATTTAATGCTGAGCAGCTCTTTTCACGGTGGTCTGTTAAGACAGATTGTTTCCTCTTCTAATTAGTTTCATTTGCATGAAGAGCATCTTTGATTAGAAGCATTTACATCTTATTTTTTACCACAGCGTTCTGTGAAATCATAATAATTTTCATAGGAATAATTTGAGATATCACAAACAGAAGACTATTAATTCAAGTAGAGACAATAAGCAGCTAAGATCCTGTTTTCATTCAAGGTTCTTGGCCGTATGGAAAATAAGAAAAGGGGTTATATAAAACTGCACAGCATCAGCAGATACTGCATTGAGAGCTCTGAAGACTGATGTTTATCTGCAGAACAGGTGTCTCTACTTTTAGCTTCTCACACAGACATACTGGTAGGTGTTCCAGTCTTCCTTTGGAAGAAGAACATCTGAGAGAGAGTAAGAAGGTTGTTGACTTACTTTGTTCAACAAGAAAGGGTGACACGGAGGCCAGTTATTGTATGAGAATAACGGCTTCTGAAAAACATTGATGAATCATTCCATAGCTTGAGAGAAGATAATTTAGAAATTCTAATCTGCATCAGTACAAGTGCATCTTAGCACTCTTTAGACAATGCTTTGTTTATAAACAATATAAACATTTTATTTCATTTCTTTTTTAAAAATATGTGGCTTCATGCAGCATTATCAACCACTTTAAGTGTAAATAGGATTTTTATTTTTTAACAGCTGATCTAAATTTGAAATTATCGGCCTGTGGCAACAAAATGGTTGCTATGGCCTGTAGTTTTGAACTATCTTATACATTTGCACTATTGAAAAATATTTTCATTGTAGTGCCTGTATTATGGAATTTTGAGCCCTTTCTGATCAAACCTTTCAATTAATTTTGTGTACCCTTTAGGTCATCTTTTAAGAGAAAGATGCTTCTAGAAGCTCACAAGGAGTAGACAGCAGATTTAAAAAAAAAACAAAAAAGAAACAAAACCCAAATAATTTTAGCAAAGCTCTTGAAGTGTATCATATTGGATCAAATGCATAGCATTATTACCATCTATGAATCATATAATGATTTTCACAAAAACTGATCCTGTAACTAATTAAATAAGTATCTACACTCATTTGCACTTAGAATTATAAAATCATATAATTTTTTAGGTTGGAAAAGACCTCTAAGATTGAGTTCAACCTTTTTCTAGCCAAGTACTGCCAAGTGCACCACTAAACCACGTCTTTAAACACCACATCTATACATCCTTTAATACGTTCAGAAGTGTTGACTCAACCACTTCCCTGGGCTGCTTTTCAGTGAAGAAACTTTTCCTAATATCCAATCTAAACCTCGCCTGGTGCAACTTGAGGCCATTTCTTCTTGTCCTGTCACTTCTTATTTGAAAGAAGAGACTGACCCCCACCTGACAACAACTGTCTTTCAGGTAGTTATAGAGAGTGATAAGGTCTCCCAGACTCCTTTTCTCCATACCAAACACCCCAAGCTCCCTCAGCCTCTCCTCATAAGATCTGTGCTGTAGATCCTTCACCAGCTTTGCTGCCCTTCTCTGGACACACTCCAGCACCTTCATGTCTTTCTTGTAGGGAGGGGCTCAAAACTGATTTGTACTCCTATTTTAAAAAGTACTTATTCCCATCAGAATTACAGACCCACCACATTTCATAGAAATGCTACTACCCATGGAGGGCCAAACTGTAGAAGCTTTTAAGTGTGGAATATTTCCCGTTCATAGAAGCATGGGGGCATGGAATCAAAAGCTAACAATTTATGGCAGCTTTACAACTTGCTGTTCATCAGGTGAGTTACAACAGACCATATGTGCACACTTAGCTCACCCTGTCTTCTGAGGTAAAATGCATTAGTTTAAAGTAATTTCATGGGGGTATAAATTTTACCTTATCTTTTGGCAAGGTTAAGACAACACGTAGTCCATTGCAGTGATATAGCATCTGTCTGCTGACTTGTTGGAAGGCTGTAACTCAGTCTGGATTGATCCACATAAAGCTCTTAGACCACCAGCTTGACTTCTGTGAAAGGTAATTTTTATTGATCTCGGTGATTGCATAACGATAAATCATGTCTTTCAAAAAAAATCCAGTCTTTATTCAAAGAGTTGGAAAGAGGAAGCTTTACCATTTTCTACTAATTTCACTGATCTAATTGCATACTCCATCAAAAATGTGACTTTTATTTCTAATTTCACTAGATTTTATAATTTCATACTACGATTCCTCTTATAACTGTCTCTATCAGACTGAAAACTGGAACTTTCTGTACATTAAGATATTTATATATGATTTGCAGTTTCTTTGAAAACTGCCCTTTGATACATGTAATTTCTAGCATCATCCTCAGTGAAGGGAATCACTTTCAGAAATGCTCAGTTATTAATTTTTCAGATCTGTATTTGTGATATCCATCATCTCTCTTCATCATCAATACATATTTTTTGTATTTTACTAAATACTGACTACAAACATCAGTCTGCTACAATATCACTGTAAACACAGATTTGCAGCACAACAGCAAAGAGGAACTTGTGAATACTTTATCCAATATATCTGTAAAATGCAAACTTTTCAACAACTACAGGAACATGACCACAAAATTTCCTTTTCTTCCTGTCCTCATTTTTTTCTGGTTTCCTACTTTTGGAATTAACAGGATCTTTTTACATCCTGCTTCAAAGCAGATTATGAATGCAGTTACTATATCTTCCATTACTTTTACCTGTTACTTCTGGTAAATCCAACATAAACTTTCAGATTCCATAATAATACAAATAACAGCAGCTACTAATCAGTCTAGGCACACCAATTGACTTGAGATTTGCCAGTTTGCCAGGTTGCTCTTAAAATAATGCTATTTTAAATAATGCTATCCTATAATCATCAGAATAATCAGATTTTTATTCCTAAAGCCCTTATACAAGCAAATGAATAAGAATATGGGCTTGTGAGAAATATTACATTTTTCCTGAATGAGATACCATGAAATTCCTTCAACTTGAATAATTTCTTTGTGATATTCCACAGCCTACAAGAGGAGTTTCTACAGTAAACTGAAGACGGTACGAATGCAGATAGCACATACAAATATGGTTCTAATGATAATTAAACCAGCTATGAGTTCAGAGAACTGTTTGCCTGAGGACTGTAATAAAGAATAACTGTAGTTCTCTTCTAAATCCAGTTATTCAAGGCAGCTAAAGGTCTCGTTAATATGCCCTTAATCTCCTCTGTTTACTATGCCTGTGTCTCCTCTTATGATGAGAACAAGGAACTGAGAATGAATCAATGCCATGTTACTCTTTTTCCATGTTACAACGAACATTTACATCCAGCTCAATGTGATCATATACTCAATGAAAGTGTACTCTGGCACATACTGAAGAAAGTATGTTATGAAACACAAAACCAGTGTTCCTACAGCAAAAGAACAAATGTACAACATGTAGGTAACGTTTTTTTCTTGCTCTGCTGAGATACTATGAAGTCTAACACATATTGCTTCATGGCATAATAAGTTCACTACTTCACTAAATGTGAGTTGTATTTTTTATTACTCTGGACAATGACCACTGAAGACTTGAGAGCTTTCAGACATCTACTGAACATTTAACATTTACATTATCTTACACTTTAGATACTGGATGTGTCCATGATTTTCTTTATAACAAACAAAGTAAATTATTTAGAAGAGTATCTAGAGTTTTGAAAACTAATTGCCATTTTGGAAAACTGCCTTGCCTTCCAGTGTCAAAAGACTTATGTAAAGACAAGTGTCTCTAGAGAAAGAATCTTGTAAATCATTAGAGTTTTTTAATTTTTTTTTTCTTTTAGGCATCATAGTGAATAAATCAACCAAAAAATTCAATGTTATCTCTCCCCTTTACAAAATCTTGTGGTATTCTCAAGAACTATGAGAAAATAGAAAATTATGTGGTTATATAAAACACCTGGACACCTAAATATTGTCATTACATGTCTTAGTATTAAATACTAAGATAACAGACCTCTAAAGATTCTACAGGGATACTGATGACCTACAAGCAAGGTATGAATATGTGATATTAGAGGGATATTTCT
>JAYRBT010000082.1:136645703-136661759 GCA_036023395.1 Myiotriccus ornatus | reverse complement strand
ACGAGGAGTCACAAACACCATCTTGGAAGCATGGTTACTTTAACAAGTTCAACATACCTTTATATACCACAAATGTACTGCAACAGCACATACTATATATTTTCAATTTATTAGTTTATACTTTATTACATTAATCATAGAATCATAGAAAATTTGGAGTTGGAAGGGACCCAAAAGTATCACTGAAGTCCAACTCCCAGCCCTGCACAAGACAACCCCAGGAATCACACCATGTGCCTGAGACCATTGTCCAAACACTTTTGGAACTCTGTCATACTGTGACCACTTTCCTGGTGAGCCTGTTCAGTGCCTAAATACCCTCTAGGTGAAAAACCTTTTCCTAATATCTAAACTAAATCTCCCCTGACACAGCTTCATGCCATTCCCTGTGTATTATCATTGCTCACAAGAGAGAAGAGATTGGTGACTGCTCCTCTCTTCCCCCCTACGAGGAAGTTGCACAATCCTATGAAGCAGGTTGAACAGACCAAGAGACCTCAGCTGCTCCTCACACAGTTTCATTTCTAGACTCTTCACCATCTTTGTTGCCCTCCTCTGGATGCTTTCTAATATCTTTATTTCTTTCTTATATTACAGTGACCAAAACTGCCACAATATTCAAGGTGAGGCTGCCCCAGGTCAGAGTAGAGCAGGACAATCTCCTCCCTTGACCGGCAGATGATGCCTGATGCCCCCCAAGGACATGGTTGGCCCTTCTGGTTGCCAGGGCACTGCTGACTCATATTCAACCTGCTGTCAACCAGGACCCCCAAGTCCCTTTCCATGGCACTGTTTCCAGTATCTCATTACCCAGTCTGTACAAACATCTGGGGTTGCCCCATCTCAGGTGCAGAATCTGGCATTTGTCTTTGTTAAACTCCGTACAGTTGACGATTTCCCAGCCCTCTAATTTGTCCAGGTCTCTCTGCAGGGCCTCCCTGCCTTTGAGGGAGTCAACAGCTTTTCCCAATTTAGTATCATCACCAAACTTACTTATGGTAGAGTATGATTTATTTTGATTGTCCTTTAAAATGCTTACTAGGGAATATCTTTTTTTCAACTTTAAAAACCCCAAATCCATAATTAAATATATTACAAAAAAGATCAGCTAGTTAGGGTCTACCTTCTTTGACTCTGCTGGGAGCATATTGATTTGGACAAGTTATCTAATAAACTATCTTAACTAAATTAGTGTGATACCATCTTAATTTAAGAATGTACATTTCTTTGTATGCTTTGAAACCTTGCAGTAAGTTGTAACTGACAGCTTAATATGGAGAATCAAGGTTTTTATATACTCAATATGGAGAATCAAGGTTTTTATATATTTAATATGTGGATGCTACAGGATGAACATATGCACCTATGGTAAAAAAAAGCTTATGAGTATCAGCTCAGTAAAGTCTGTAAATTATGAAAGAAAATTTAAAAAAAACCAGAGTACTAGCACTTTCTATTAGTTACTGCAGAATAACTTTGAACTGCACAACAGAGAAATCACAGTTACATATAGTAATAGAATCCTTTATATAAAATATACTAATCTATGCAGCACAGTGTAGGAATTCCATAATAACAAAAGTTTGAGCTAGTCTATATTTAATTTTCCGTAGACATTTTGCCCTGTTTATCTTTTTCTGACAATTTTTCACATAAAAAGTAATTTTGCCTTCATGTTTAGCCACAACCGAGGTACAGTACTCAAAAATGTATGAAATTTTCACCTGCTTTAAGACTCTTGAACATCATACTACAACATACAACAACCTGTTCCAGAAAACTCAGCTGAATTCTGAGTTTGTGTCTATAATGTATTTGACTAAACAGTACTTGCCACGATAATAATTGTTTCTGCAATTTTATTTCTTATACATATGCTCTGGTAAATTATTCAGTAATGGCCATCTCTTATTAAAATCTACACTTAGGAATTGCAAGTGTGGGATAATTTGATTTTTTTATTACATATAAATGTTTTTATTATTTTGCTGTTTTCAAAAGCTCTCCCTAATGAGCATCGATCTCACACTCGGGGAACTCTAAGATTTACAAGGTTGGCTTCAGGCATTTAAAGCACATGATAGTTTTTTTAAAATCCCTTGTGGAAGACCTTTTTTTTTTCCCCCTGTTTTTCTTTAAACTATTTGAAAAGAATTTAGTATTGATGAAAAGATGCATTGTGATAATAATGGAAAGTGGGTTTCTTCTATGCTTAGGGCAAGCATACAAAGACACTAAAAATAATGTAAAATTTAAAGCAAATAATTTACTCAAAGTAATTTCATATGTCAGTGTTTAATGACTTAAATGATGCTCATTTAAAGTTTCCTGTTTCTTCTTTTTTCCCAAAAAAATGGAATTAAAAAGATCCCTTGTTAATTAAAACTCCACAATTCCAATGCACATTTATGCATCTAACAACAATTACCTCAAATCCACTGAGGGATTTATGGTCTGTTTGAATTTGACATTTCCTTTTTATTATCTCCTAAACCAACCATCAACCTTTTCTAGATTTACACTAGCAGAATCTTCATAAATGCTGATATTTGCAACCAACCCAAAACTAAATGAAAACCTATGTCTTTGGTTCTTCTTTCCCATCCTAACCCAGAAAAGCAAATTCTGCATTTTTATTGATGTGGTCTTTCTACTTTTCACTGAGCATCCCAATCAGACACAAAAGGCTTTTTATGGATTCATTAAGGTACTAAAAGCTGTTCCAGTTCCAAACTGGAAGGCAAGAAATTATTGTGGAAAGATACAACAGAGGACTGAAATGATAATTTTTCATTCTACAAAGTAATACAGAGTCAGTCCATGATTACTTGTTGACCTGAAGTAGAAATAGAGAATAGATATATCCTACACTGCATCCCTAACATAACCTCTTCAACGCTGACCCCATAATTGTGGCAAAAGTTAACTAATTTCTTGCTGAAAGGTAAAAAGGGATCAAATCAAATGAAGAAATCATTAACAAGCCAAACCCCTCCTTTGGAATTAAATGTCACCTTCAGCCTTCCCTAGAAATAATGTATGTAGTCAGAAGACTATGTTCTCTTCAACAAGGGTTGTAATAACCTACTTCAATTTTTCTGCTATTCAGATCTCTTATTTTCAGCACATGAATTTATTAAATCCTTTTCTTACCTAATTTGTCTGTGTTCTCTCATTCTCTATCCTGTGTGTCAGTGCTGCACACCACAGGAGTTGTAGCAATTAGAGAAGGGGCTGCAGGTCACAATGTCCACAGGTATGTGTCCCAGCGACTAGAGAGACCTGAATGTGTTTATCTTTTCCCAGTGAATTTAATCCTGAATGTGTGTGTGCACACATCATTCCTAAGCAAACGTTAGAGTCCTCTGTGTGTGTGTGAGTGTGCACTCACACATGGACTCTTTAGGACACAGGCTCAGCCTCACTGGCTGCCAAACCTGCAAGCAGGAACAGCAGCAGCAGCACGTGAGTGGGATGGAGGGACTCCTGGGTTCCCAGGCTGCACTTGACTGCACTTCAGGAACTGCAAAGAAGAACCCTGGTCCTGGAATCCACAGACTTCAACAACTCATAACTTGCTCAACATTTTCCCTTTTACTACCTTTGAGTTAGATATGTTAGTTTTGATTTGATTTACTTTGAACAGCTTTTACATAGATCCATTAAAAATACAAAAAACATTATTTTCAGCTGTTTGACTCATATCTTTTTCAAAGGAACACAGCATCTGATGTAGAAGATCAGACGTCCATTTAATCTAATTTTCAAACACTTTGTGCAGTGAGATGCTATGAAAGCTGTCGTGTTGAATGGTTCTGTTAACAAAACCCTCATTTTAGAAATTTTAAATTATAGATCTAGGATCCTCTGAGGACTGCTAAGAATAGAAAACTCAGCACTAAGCATGGGATGAGTGTCCTTCTGAGTAAGCAAGTATCCACCAGTCGAACAGCTGCTGCTTCAATGAATGTTGCCAATAAAAAAAAAAAAGAATTTCCATGTCCTTACTGACAGCATGGGGAAGAGGTGATAGCAGCAATGAAGATGAAAAACAAGAGAAGGGAACACCCTCAGACCTGGGGGTTCCAGAGACGGAAGCAATGTCTGCAGAAGATAAACTGTCTGAAAGGACAAAACATAGTGCTCCTTCTCCAATAGTCAGAGCTTCAGCTTTCAACTTTTAGGTCACTAAAATGGATATATATGTGTCTATATATAGACATGTATGTATGTTTCAGTTAATTAAGAGATTACTATATAGTGTTTAGAAGACTGAAAACTCAGGCCAGTTTTAAGCTTTAAAACAAAACATTACTATATTTATTAATTATCAACGTACTTTAGGCTAATTAGTTTTTCATTGTTACTGATCATGACTACTATAGATGATACAAAACTATCACTCAGCAACATTAATAAGCTACATTAGTTATGAGTATACACCACCCCAGATCTCATAATTGGTTATGGTCCTTGCTAGTTCTCAATTGCTGAGATTAAGATGATTAAACCCAAGAGACTTTGATGAGACAATTTAGAATTGAAGGGGGTTAATTTTCTTTCTTCTTTATATTTCCACTATGTTTAATGTTTCTACGCTATTTGATCCTCCCAGGGGAAAGCAAGGGTCTCATCTGTTTCTAATACTATTTTATTGGGTTTTTTCTCATCTTGAAAGTCATGCTTCTTTTCCCCAAATCAGCCTGTATGCAACTACACACATCACTGTCCCTTTGATGATCACAGTCCTCATGTACTTTGTGAAGTGCTTATGCATCATATCTACTTCTGCCATCACAGTATTAACCAATAAATGATATTAATGCTGGTTACCTTATTTTAGTACCCTTATATTTGAGTTCAAGGTAAGTTCATACTGATTAGGACACCTACAGTTTCTAGTTGGCATAGGCATCTGCATTGGCTACAAGGTATCTGGCACTAAGAGAAGTCATTTAAACTCAAAGTCTTAGCTCCAGGCAAAAAGTGCACTGAGATCTAGGCATTCAGTAGTCTGATGCACAACAGCCAGTCCTCTGAGTACAGAGTTTCCTGAACTGGCAAATAAATACTGATGAAAAAAAAAAAATGTGTCAAGAGTTTACACACCTGATTCTCAGCCAAAGGGAAACTATTTTATTATAAGAATATAGAATACTCTCCTGGACTGAGCTTCTTAAATAATTTCTTTAAGAAACATAATCATTTATTCCAAAGAATGCCTGGAAGGAATTCTGCTTAGTAAAAATCTTGGTAGCAGACAGTTTGCCAGGATTTGGGAGTCAGACTGGATGCTCAGTATAGGAGACAGACTACCTGGAAAGTATGGGCACTGATCAAAGGAGAAAAATACGCTTCATCGCTTTGAGAAAGGCTCATGAATAAGTATTCGATTACTAATACACTCTCTTAAGAGAATAGAAACATGTGTCTAGTCCTAATCAGCATGACATAAAAAATCTTACTAAACAGCCTTTAAAGAAAGTAAAATTTAGTAAGTTCAAACTTCTTTATTGTATTCAGAAATATTTCCTCATCTCTTGTACCTTTTCCATTCTGTATTCACTCTGTTTCCCCTTAATTCTATAAGTAATGATGTGAGAAGAGATGGATGGAAGGACCATTATAATTTTTTAATGTGAAATGGCATAATTTTACTTATATCAGTTAAATGATACCACAGAACAGATCCTCTTAGAAGCTATGCTAAGGCACATGGAGAACAGGGAGGTGATTAGAGACAACCAGCAGGGATTCACCAAGGCGTTCTATGACGGAATTACTACATCAGTAGACAAGGGAAGGGGTACAGATGTCATCTATCTGCACTCTCTGTATGGCCTTTGATATGGTCTCTCACAACATCCTTCTCCCTAAATTAGATACATATTTGATGTGTGGACTGTTCAGTGGATAAGGAATTCATTAGGAATGTCATATCCAGAGTACAGTGGTTAAGGGCTCAGCGTCCTGATGGACATCAGTGACAAGTGGTGTCCCTCAGGGGCCATACTGGGACTAGTGATATTTAACATCTTCATTGATGACATAAACAAAGGGATCGAGTGCATCCTCAGCAAGTTTGCAGATGACACCAAGCTGAGTGGTGTGGCTGACACTCATGAAGGATGGTGTCTATCCAGAGGCACCTGGACAAGCTTGAGAAATGGGTCCACGTGAACCTCATGAGGTTCAACAAGGCCAAGTGCAAGGTCATGCATCCAGGTCAGGGCAATACCAAGAGAAGCCCTCCTGAGAAGAACTTGGGGATACTGGCAGATGAGAGACTGGACACGAGCTCGCAATGTGTGCACACAGCCCAGATGGCCATTCTGTGTTTGATGCACAGGATGCAGTTTGCTCTCTTGGCTTCCAGGGCACACTGCTGTCTCCTTTCGAGCCACCAATCACAGATCTCTTTCTGCAAGGCTGCTCTCCAGCCACTCCCCTCCCAATTAATACCTCTGTCCTGCATTACTCTGCCCTAGGGGCAGAACCCAGCATTTCACCTTGTGAAACTTAGCGCCACTGGTGATTGTCCAGTGCTCCAATCTATGTAGATGCCACTGTTATCCCTCACCTAAAATCAAATCCCTCCCAGATTCATATCATCATCAAACTTACTAGGGGTGTATTCAACTCCTGCATCCAAATCACTGATAAAAATGTTGAACAGAACTGGCCCTAGAGTTGAAGCCTGAGGACCACCATCGGTGACAGTCAAACGTAGCCCCTCTCAACACAACACACTGAGCTCTGTCGTTCAGACAGTTCTTCATCAAGTTCACTGTGAACTTGCTCATCTTACAGTTGTACAACTTGTCAAGAAAAATGTTGTTAGGGAAAGTATCAAAAGCCTTACTAAAATCCAGAAAAACTACATCCACTGTGTTCCCTTCATCCAATATGTGGGTGACCTCATCACAGAAATATACTAGGTAGAACTTTCCCTTTGTGAGCCCAAGCTGAATGTGCTTGATGATTGTATTGTTCTTTAAATGGCTTTCAATAGCACCCAGTATAATCTTCTCCATAATTTTTCAAGAATCTGGGGTTACACTCACAGGTCTGTAGTTCCCCAGGTCTTCCCTCACATAATTTTTGTACACAGGAGTAACACTGGCTAACGTCCAGTCAGCAGGGACCTCTCCGATTTCCATCTACTTTTGGTAGATGATCAGGAGAGGTCCTCCCATAACATCCATGAGCTCTTTCAGTACTCTTTGAGGAATCCCATCAGGCTCAGGGTCTTATGGGCATTCACTGGTACAACTGCTCCTTTACACCGTCAGTGTCCATCAATAACAAAAGTTACTGGTTCTGCAGGTCCTCCAACTCAGAGGACCAAGCAGCCCAACGTCTACCAGTATTATTAAAGACTGAGGCAAAAAACCCCAAGCAAACCAACACTGAATGCCTCCAACTTTTCTTCATCCCTATTTTGTCATGTGACCATCAAGTATCAATCAAACATTTTCCTAAGACCTCTCTCATTATTAGCATACTTTAAAAAGCCTTTCTTGTTTTCTGACACAGCACTGGCCAGTTTCAACTCTAACTGAGCTTTGGCATTTTATGTTTTCTCCCTGCATCTGTGAATCGTATCTCTGTAATCTTCCTGCAAAGCCTGACCTTGCTTCCAGAGATCATAAAATTTCTTTTTCTACTTGATCACCAAGAAGAGTTCCCTGTTCAAGAAAGCTGGTCTTCTACACCACCTGTCTGCTTTATTATACTATGAATTAACGATGTAAAAAGATTTATAGAGTTCATATGGTATATATTGTATTTTGCTATTTATTTTCCATCTTATTTTAGGCATAGTTCAGCATTTTACTGTGATGCAACCAAATTAATAATTTGAGTAGCCTTTCAAATATTTAACATTATTTCCAACATATTTTCTTGAAATAACTCTGAAACATCTACAAGTGAATTGAACTTTCTCCATTTAATGATTGCAGAGCTACTAAAGATTCTTTTGCACTCACCTGAGTTCACTGTCAATTTTTCAACATATTCAATATTCAAGGATCTCATTATTTTTACTTGTAACCCTTCAATGCTTCAAGTGCAAATCTTATTTATTTAGTATAAAACATGTGAATGCCATTTTTTGTATCTCTAAAATACTTTTGCCAGAGGCTATTACAATTTCAGACAAGAAATGGCTTATAAATGAAACAATTTTCTTAAAAAAGATAAATATGCTGAGACGTATACAGTCACACATTCAATAAGACAATACCCTACAGTCCATTTTTCTTTGTTTCTATAATAATGACAAACATATATATGGACAAACAATATGCCTGAAATAAAAAAAGTAGTTGATTACTGTTTCAGAACTGTAGCTAACACTTTCACGGGAAACTGGAAATTCTAGAGCAGTAAAAATACATCAGAAGAAACAAAATCAGAGGAACTTGTTGATAGAAATTATTTACATGTGATAAATTGGCAAAGTATAGAAAATAAGAAATTAGTGCTACTATATATTAATACTATACTTTCTATTTATTTATGTGTTTTATTTTTTAAAAATGAATTTGGAAGACTTAAAACATATAGTCCACTCATGAGAATGAGTAATATTATACATTCTATATTTTAATGTAAAAAACAATAATTACAGAAAAATTCTAGAATCAACACTATATCAGCATATCGACAAATTTTGCTACCTATCAAACCAATAAAAGCATGTTCAAGTACATCAAACTACATAAACTATAGAGTCTAAGGCTGAAAAATGTAGCCTACCACCTGAAATACAGAGTAGGGTGCCCACCAGCAAACTGTCAAGAGGTGACTAGTCCCCTCTATCTTCTTATCTCTCCATTTTCACACATTTATTCCTCCCTGATCCTGTCATTTCCCCACCTTTAGTTTCTCCTCTAAACATCCTATAATAAGTCTCACACCATCCCACCATGCTCTCTGCATGCTATAACAAGCCCTTTTCCCCCAGGGCAGGGCCCTCTGGCCTGTGTTGTGTCCTGGAGAATGACCTCCAGGGACTCAGGGTGCTGTGTCTCACCTGGCCTGTGGGGCTGATGCTCTCCCAGGACAGCCCTGCAGAGCTCAGGGCAGTTACTCGTGACTCTGTGCTCCTCTGTGTGGGGGAAGGTGAGCTCTTTATCACATTCCTTAAAACAGGTCAGCTCAGAACTGCCTTTCAAGCTGCACAAAAAATTATAGCATCGCCACATCAACACTCGTTACTTTATGCTCATCATTCTCCAAGTGATACACAATGCCCATACAGAAAGAGAAGCAAGTGACAAAGCCGGTCGTGAAACACTATTCAAAATCAGCACCAATATACTCTTTGCTGTAATACTGCACTTGGCTAAACAGGGGATGGGATTCAAACATTATAAATCATTTGAGAGTGGAGTAGAGAAAGAAATAGATAGCAAAAGGGTCTAGCTATGTTCATGCATACCAAATATCTAGCTGAAACAAAATAGCATGAAACTCATCCAATATTCTTTTTCACCCACTTTCTTTAACCCTCCCCCAGCTTGAGATCAACGTCTAACATTAAATAATGCAAAAAAAAAAAAAAAAAGGCTAAAATATTTTACTAGGCTACCTTGAACACTGCAACAAATTAATAATGCAGTCATGAATCAAAATTAAAGGTCTCAGCTGTTCATCAGATACACCTACGTTCCATTTTTGCCTGTCTTTTCTTCATAATTAGTAATTGCAAACACTTACCAACAAAATTTCCAAACCTATTTATAACCTCAGCATATGGCATCAAAAAGTCATCAGTATATGTCAGTTGTATGTCCAGAAAAATGTCTCCAACCAGGTTATCAATTTTGTCTGCAATGTCAACAGTCTTTATAATCTTACGTGTTTATAAAAGTATAAATGGCAGGCAGGCAGAATGCCAGTCTTCTTTCTAGCTCCAAATTACTTGTAATTTTCATTACATAATTTTCAGTCTGAAATTAGAGTCAAGGTTACCTGTATTTTACAGGTCTAGTTTCTCTACAGCTCCATGTGCAGAATTCCTGTTCAAGCCAAGGAGAATCTTTCATAAGAATAAGAGAATAATAGAGATCTTCTAGATTTGTTCTCCTGCATATGCCACAATATTTATCCATGTAACTCCTGCAAGTATCATTAAGAATAATGATTAATTTTATATCTGGAACGCTTATCTTCCCTGACACTTCAAGAACCACACAAAGACATTAAAAACATTACAACACATAATACAGATAAAAAACAGTCCCATAAATAATTAAAGCAAAACCTGAGATGTGAGGAACATTTTTTGTATGAAGAATTTTTTTCAATCCACCAGCTAACAAATGGAATTTTACTGAGAAAATCTACATTCACCAATGGAATGCATTTTAGATTTGATCAATGAAGAACGATACACTGCATCTGTTTATCAATGAATTACATTTAATTAACTGACATGTTTAATATACCTTTATCTCAATCCAATGCAAACAGAAAAGTAGAATTTGGAAGGATATTTTAATGTCTTCCCACCAGCTCACCCCCATTATTACCTACTCAATCCACTAAATAAACAATTTTTTTCTTCCTATTTCAGCACTGCACCACCCTTTCCCGATTTCTTTTGCTTTACATACTGCAGTAATACTATTATGGCAGAAGGATAATATTTGATATAATTTTGGACAATTCCCTTGTGCTTATTACTTCAGTGACAAAGCATAGCAATTTCTTAACACACTTTTTTCCCTACAGTACTTACCTTTTCTTCTCTTTTGTTCTACTGACACTGTGTGCAGTCATTCCCTCTTGCGGAAATTCCCTTTTTTATGTCCATGGTATACAGAATTCCAGGTGATAATCTGCCTTTAAGTATATACTAAATAACTGCATTCAATGCAATGATCACATTAAATATATCTTTTAAATTTTGGCCGCTCGGGCTTCCCTTGGCAAGCTCCCACTGCCCAATGCTCTACTGTATCACAGTCATGTGGGAGCTACCACATCGTCAGGAGCTTCTTATGCAGCACACTAAGCAGAATAAACAATGACATCTGACTGAAGGTCCTAAACTGCCTGACCTAAGGGGAAGTACAGCCAGTGTTTAAATAGTTATCTGAACATATGCCACTCAGGACAGGAATCAAGATATGCGTTCTGCCCAACATTGCACTGTACATACTATGTTAAAAGTCATTTTGCCTATGTAAAGAACTCACACATTTCTGCTCTTCACATACCCTATAGAATGACCAAATCATCAAACTGCTGACAAGAAACGGAAGAACAATATAGTGGCGACAGCTTTTGCTGAGAATGCCAGTTGTCTACATCTCAGACAAAAACAGAACTACACACCAAGATCAGCTTGACTGATCATGACTGTTACAATACAATAAACTTAGTCACTAAAATAAGCAAAATCTGGCAGCAGTAGACCAAAACTAATTCCTTGGATTCCACTTGAAAACTAAGTGTTATATGGTACAACATCTAAATCAAGAATTGTTGCATAAAATAAAATTGCATTCTCTCTCCTGTCTCCAAACAGATTTCAGCTGTGGCCTCTAGCAGAATACAAGGAACATTTAACAGGGAATTAACAAAATCACAGTTAATTGTGATACTGAAACATATGATCTCTGTCTCTCCGTGAACAGTACATCTGAAAGAAACATTCTTTTTTATTATTATTTTTAATTCTGGATTGAAGTGGGTGCTCTTGAATGTTGCTGCTATTCAGTTTCCCTGAACAGAGACATTTTGTGTTAGAGGCAACTTAAAACCTTACTTGTGAAAACTTAACTAGACAGAAGGTCAATATTATGGCACTTTCCCCTCCAGCTATTTTCATCCCTGTATTTGCTTTAATGCATTTTTCAATTGTTTGGGTTGTATTTTACTTCATATTCGTATGATGGCTGCATCCTGTACTGTGAATATGTCACAGTAACAACAGAATATTAGTACCCCAATACTTGTGAAATGATTTCCACCTCGCTCTTTTCCAACCGAACTTCATTATCTGTTTCATGAAGGAAAACTATTCTACTCTGAGTAAAGACACTGAAGTGGGGGTGGTACAATCATGTCCTCCTCTTTGTAACCTTCCCTGAGGGGCTCCAACACCTGTTGAAAAGCGTGAGGAAATGGAAGTTTGCAGTATATCTGTAACATGCTCCTACTGTTTTCAAGGTAAGAAAAGAGTGTTCTGTCTCACTGATAGACAAGCAGTCAGTTCAGGGTCAGAGTTAGGACTAATAATCATACTGGGGTTTATAACCAGACAGACTAAGTTATAGAAATTCTGAATATTCTACATCCTACATTAGCTCAGGATGTTCAAAAGAATTATGGGATATGAGTGAATGAGATTTCTATCCCAAATCAAATACTCATTTTTAAATATCACTGCCTATATACTTTACACATGCCTACACATGCCTACAGAAGCTGTCTGTGCTTGCAAGCACTGTGTACCATATTATTCACAGTATTATTTGTCACAGAAGACCCCACTGCATTTCTTAAAGCAAAGCAATCCGTCTATCTACAATTAGAGTGTGAAGTTACCTGGGAGCTAAATGTAGGAGCTATTTAACAAAATACAGCTACCTTACACAAAAGTATATGACATTGAATGAAGAATAACAAATGCACCTGAAAATGTAGGAGGAATTTCTAATGTAATTATCAAACTTAAATTTGATCTGCCTTGGCAAAGTGAACAGGGAACTGTGAAGGGGGAAAATGTGAATACCAATAGTAACACATTATTCCACAGCACTATTTTGTTGTACTTATTTCTTGGGGATTCTGAGGCAAGAGTGCCTGCTTATAGATAGTTTAACTAAGGCATCACAGCTTATGAAGCATCCAATAATAATAGCATGAAGGAGCACCATTACTGTCAGGTCTGAGATACACGTCTTCCACTAGCAGTGCTGATGTTCATGTGCCTGACAGGTCAGACAGTTAAGTATCTGCCTAGTTCTGATTTCAGCACATTTTAAAATTCTTGGGAGTATTTAATCATAGTGATTGACTTAATGGTCCTTGCCAAGTCACTTTCATCCTTGACTGATACCCAAATGATCAATAAGCTTGACCATGCCAAAAGAGGGGAAAGAGACAAAGGATAGAGGACAAACTGGAAAAAAAAAAAAAAAGACAGTAAAAATAAAAAGAATGAGGGAGAGAAAGTAAAAACAAAGAGGAAGAAAAGCAGCAAAAGGGAGCACGAGAAGAGAGAAAGAAGAGAAGGGGAGGAATGAAAGAAGAAATGGAGGGGAGTAAGGAGAGGAGGAGGGAAGAGAAAGAAGGAAGGCAGAAAGGAAAAGTAAGAGGGAGGAGGAAGAGGACACAATATAAAGCACACAACATAATCTACAGCTTGAACCCAGAATCCCTCAGAAGGTTATGGGATGCTAGTATGTAACAACAAATCAATTACAAGAAAAATGCAACCTTACAGTAGTGGAGGGTTGTGGTAGGGAGTGTTCTATAAAGAAATTCAAATGAGTCCCTAACATTAATACTACCAAAATGTGTCCAACATTTGCTTTAGTAGCTGAAGTGCTATTTTTAAAATGCATTTAAAATACCTGGAAAGGTAATGGTCTTTGAAAATTAGTAAGAATTTCACCACAAAAAATCCTTGGGCATCCCATTTTTAATTGTAAGCATTTCTTCATTCACGTTTAACATCTAACTGATGAGCCAAAATTTCATTTTCAGAAATAATTCAGATAACACACATTATAAATCTTGCTGGATGTCAAACAGACATGACTTCTAATGTTATTAAAATAAGCCCTCTAAATAAGTCAGTTATTGAAGTACTTCACAATGCAATACATGAATTAGAAATAGTAAGTCTGTCTTCAATATCGATTTCTTATCATCTACACCTGTATTTACCTAAAGGGGGATTTTAAATTTCACAACTGGAAAGTGTTCTCAGGGGAATAGGGGCAGAATTTTGTTCCAGTCTCATACAAAATAGGATGAATACCAAAGGCATGGCCATCTATGATGTTCTGAAAGCACAGGTCTCCAGTTTTGAACTTCTCTTGAAAAACAGACTCCAGTTACATGCAGCCATACATGCATAAATGTAAATACACGTATACAGTAAAGAGAGAGTTACCAGAATTAATAAACACAGTAGGTAGGTTTAGAACAGAGTGATTTTCACCCATCCCACTTTACCTAAACCAGGGACTACCGAAATTTTGTCAGAAAGCTGATCCTAACATGGCATTACTTTTAACACCAGCACAAGAGTCACATCACTTGTGCGAACACATTCTTATGCCGCTGCAGAAGAAGGGAGCAGGCCCACCAAGTTTCAATTACAAGTCACACTCCAAGACTTATGTGTCTGCAAGAGAAGGCTGTAGACAGTACACAAGGCTGTGAAATATATACCTCTGCCTTTCCCCAGTAAACAAACCTGTATGGATCTGACGGGGCTGGTTAGTGTCAGCACTTGCAGCTATTCTTTTCACACATCAACTACACGCAGTCTTACAGTTACTGAGGTGAGTTCAGCCAGCCAATATGCAGAGCCACAGTCTGTGAATTGCTGCTGACCTCACTAAAAGAGGGTATGGTTCAAAGTACAGGTGGAAGGAGGGCACATACTGCTCCCTCTGATACCCACATGGGAGCAGACTTACAGCTATACAAACTTCCTCTCTTGCACTGTGCTTCTGGAGCAAAGGGTGAATCATTACCTTTTCACATTTCTTCAATACTATTACTTATGATGTTTTGATACTACTGCAAGTATCATATAACCCATAAAAGTATGGGTTCATACAAATTCATACACGCACCTACACCTATACAGAAAGCCTCACATCACGTCCACACTGAAAACAGTTCCCACCCAGGACACATCTTTCCACAAATGCACTTCACACACATACAATTCGCATACACACACTTTTCAACATAGAGAAATGCAAACCCCTGTGTGGACACACCTGCAAAAATCCATGCTTTGTGACTGGCTGCCAAAATTTCCCATCTCACACACTTGCATCCATGAGCTCTTCAGACTATGCTCATGCATTCACACACGTACACATGTGCACACATGCACACAGAAACCTGTAGAGAAGCCTGTGTGAATGAACCCACACACACAGGCAAGACAAAAGCATGTCACGGAGGCACAGACGTGTAAGAACACATATATACACACACACAGAATATATGTATACACAGATGCACTGGAAGGGATCCATTCACGCTCGCTCTCACACACACATGTACATACACACGTAACGCATGTGTGCACACACCTGCCCTCTCACGCACAGCATCACGCAACCACATGCACACAGAGGCACACGCACATCACACACGACACGTGCACCCCCACTCAGCACGGCGGCACACGCGAGCACACGCACACATATGCTCACACACACACATATGCTCACATATGTGAACATACACATACACACATACATACATACACATACACACATACATACATACACATACACACTGCTCACACACACACACGTGCCAGCGCAAAGCCCTCACAGGCACACGCGCACCCAAACACACACACTCCCTGCCCCAGGAAACCTCCCCCGCACGCACCGACAGACGAGGCCCTAGCGAACGCACCCGCACCACGGGGCCCAGCACAGCGCTCATCCCCTCAGGCACAGAAATCCACCAGCACCGCCCCCGCACACGCGGGACAACACCCCCGCACCGCCGCCCACGTGCGCGCCCCCGCACCGCAGCCGGTGCCCGCCCGCCCCCTCCTCGGTGAAGGCAGCCGCCGCCCGCGCCCCTGGCGCGGTGGCTGGGCGGACAGGGCAGAGCAGGGCAGGGCAGGGCAGAGCAGCCCCCAGCGCGGCCCCGATCCGGGTCCCCTTAGTGCCCCCGCCGGGCCCCCCCAGCGGCGCCCCCGCCCCAGCGGAGCGGCGCGGCCCCGGCGGCGCGGCGGCGCGGCCGGTAGGTGGCGCCATCGCTCTTCTGGTGGAGCCGCGGCCCCCCCCCCCCCCCCCCCCCCCCCGCCCCGCCCCGCCCCGCCCCCCC
>JAYRBT010000082.1:136595928-136645666 GCA_036023395.1 Myiotriccus ornatus | reverse complement strand
CCCCGTACCCCACCAGCCGCGGCAAAGAGCCCCCTCAGCTGCGCGCAGAGGCAGCGGGGCTGTGCCCGCCGCCCCCCCCACTTTCCACCGCGCCCGGCCTGTAATTAACGTCCCCGCGCAGAGCCATCAGCCCGCGCCCCCCGGGTGTGTGCCCGAGGGTGCGGGAGGGCAGGGCGGTGCGGGGCTGTGCGGGGCGGTGCGGCGGTGGCAGCCCCGGGCACCGCACGTGCGTGGTTAATAACGAGGCAGCAGCGATCGGGATGGGCGAGCCCGGCCGCCCCAGGCTCCTCCGGGCGGGGGGGACCCGCCGCTCCGTTATCTCCCGAGGCGCTCTCCCAGGCAGAACTGATCCTCTTGAGGGAGGGAGGGAGGGAGGGGGTGGGGGAAGAGTCTCGACTGCAAATATTGTTTGGAGTTTATTGATGAGGGCGTTTGAGCGTTGAGGTGCTCTCCCGTGGCTCCCGGTGGATGCTGTAAGGAGCCAGGATTGTGGTGGGTTTCGGCTGTGCAGGGAGTTGGGGTAGCGGGGGGGTGGGGGGAAGGAAAAGACACGATCGAGAGTAGCTGAGACTTTGTGCCCCCGTTGGAGAGATGGTTGAGTCCTCGTCAAGGTTGCTGTGGTATCCCAGAAACACCATTCACTCCGAGCTGTGACCGCGCACCATCAACAGCAACAACTCCGCTGCGCCTGGCCGAGGAATAGGAATTAGGAGCTCTCAAGAATAATATGAAAGGGATCTGCAGAGGGGAAATTCGTGCAAAGGAATCGAAATTAGCAGACTTTTGGGAAAGGGGATGTACTAAATGTGGCCGGCTGGACTTCATCCTGGTGAAGAAAATGGAGATTAAAAGTGGATTTACATTTTGGAACCTCGTCTTTTTATTGATGGTTTCGTGTGTGAAAGGTAGGGTAGTATTTGAGGGGTATATTTTTAGGGGTCCATTTGCTTTCCGTCAGGGCGTTGCAAGCTCTCGGCTTACACTAAGGTGTATTTCAAAATATTTTTATGTCTCACTTTATATTTTTATCCTGGGTACTTTGCAGTGGAAATATATAAACGATAGCTAAAGCGGGGAGGAAAGAAGGAGTTGATTCAGAGCTCTCCTCGGAGATAGAAAATGTATTTGCTTGCCAAGGCTGGCGTTCAATGCAGTGACTGAGCTGAGGCTCAATAAATATTCTTGCAGCATGCTCAAACGGAGACGTGAGTTGGTTCATATTGCCTCTAACTAGTGGATATTCAAACAAATCCCACCGGATGACTTTTCTAAGGTGACGATGATGATAGTGCGGGGTGGAGGGGGGATTACCTACAATTCTGGTTTTCTGTCGAGCAGCGGGCTCTTTGCGGGAATGCCTCTATCGATGCACTTATTAGTTTAACCCGTTGCGTGGGGAAAGTTACGAAGGAGCCCAGCGTATGCGTAGCCGTCTCACAGCCCGAAATGCGCTTCACGCTCGGCTGTCTGTACGCATGCAGGGCTCCCAGGCTGTCGGAAAGGTGCGTTGGCAATTGAGCCTTGAAGGCATGGTCTGTCGCTGGGTGCAGAGATCGACACCTTTTCTCTCCCCTCCTTTGGTCCCTTTTCCCTGATGTATGAGGGGTTCTGGCTTGGGCTTTTTGTCTTTTTTTTTTTTTTTTTTTTTTTTTTTTTTTTTTTGTTTTTTTTTTTTTTTTGTCGGGGCAGGGGCTATTTATTCTGCTTTTTTCTTGGTTCTGTGTTCATGAAAGGAGAGCAAAAAGGAAATGTCTAGTTAGCGGCATAAATATCTCCACTAAGTCTGTGCTTGCAGACAGTTAAGGGAAATGCTACACATAGAAAAAAAGAAGAAATATGTGGCTTGAATAATGTGCACCTGCAGAATTACACAGGCATCGCTAAACAGTGGAGTACCGATCCCATCACGCGTGCCTTCAGTAAAAGGATCTATTCTGCAACTCCCTACAGTCGGCTGCCTACCCGAAATAATCTCTCCTTGTTTGTGGCTAGTGATTAATATCCGATTAATCACCCTTTTATCCCCCTACTCATCCTCATCCCTCCTCCCGCCACACGTACACTTCCAGAATATTTAGTAGACATTATCGATCCTCTCCGAGTTTTTAGACTTGGTTATCGCCTACAGAGGTTGCCTGCATGGGTGGGAAGAAGATGTTTTGGGGGGGTGGCATTCAAAGGCGTGCCTTCCCGAGCTGCCTCTGGCTTGGATGAAACAGTTTATTGTAGAGCTTTGCAGCTGCTTGTCCCCCTATTTGCATCGCGTGGAAAAGGCATTTCGCGTTTCACGGGGAGGGGGGTGTCGAGGGCTTTTTACCTCATCCCACGTTATCCTGACGCGGGGTATCCAAGGGGAAGGAGGCTTACCTGCGACGTTTATGCACATTTTAATTACAGGCACATTTTCTCTGGTTGCATCTATTGAAGGGAGCCGCTCCCGGCGTTCTGCCCCGCTCTGGAGATGCTTTGCTGTGAGCGCAGGACCTGGGGCTTTAGGGGCATTTCTTTTCCCCGTTTCACCCCCTGCCATTAGCGCGTTCTCGGTGCCGGGTGCCAGGGTTCGTCAGCCCCGGGCTGGCGGCCGGCCCGGCGCGCCGTGCGCTCCGCGGCGCCCCGCGGGCGCGGTGCGGGGGCGAGCGGGGGCTCCGGCGCCGCTCCGAGGCGGCTGCTTTGTGAGCGAGAGTCGCGGGGCGGCAGCATCCGACCGAGGGACGGGCTGGCCCGGCCGCGGGAGCGGAGCGGCTTCCCCAGCACCTGTTGAGAGCCGCCTCGCTTGCTCTTGGGGGTGGGGAAAGGAAAAAACGCTGGGCACTGAGGGCAAAAGCTGGGATGAAGCACCAGAAAGAGCCCAAGAAAAAGAGAAAAAGAACGGGCTTTGCAAAACTGGCCCTTTCTCTTCCTCCATATTGTCAGGGCCTAATCTTCCCAGATGCTGACCAGAGCAGTTTTCATAGACTTTCTTCAGAGTGGGGCGCTTCTCCCAGAAACTGCAGACCCAGTAGGTCGGATTTTACATCCTGGATGTGAATTCCTTTAGGCAGCCAAGATCCACAGAGCTGGCTTAGACTCACTGCAGCACTGCATCTATTCTGGGCATTTATATTTAGTTCTCCACTCCCGTGAATGAAAGCATTTTACTTTGATTCACATTCCCTTTGTCTCAGCACACACTTGTGCCCCCAGAAAGCAAAGGCAGACAATGAATGAATACCTGCCCATTTTCTTGATGTTGGGAGCAAGATGACTCCCCAGATCCTACATCTGCTTTACTGTTGCCTGGCAAGGCCTTTTTACCACACCCCACTTCCACAAGCTCTAGCCCATACCCTTCCTTGCTTAAACACTTCTGCTGGTCTACAGCACCACATCATAACACTCAAACTGTTGCTGACATTCCTGTCATCCAGATCACTTCCACAGCTTTGCTAGATATCTGCCCCTCAGGCTCTTCCTACTTTTGTCATTGTCCTGTCACCATTTCTCCAGTCTCGATCCACAGCTCTCCTGCTGTTACAAGTGTCAGACTATCTCCGGATGCTTAAGAAACCATGCTCGTATCTGATTAATTAAGCACTCCTGGGATGTATTAATAGAAACAAAACAAAAAAAAACCCTTTTACATTTATCTATAAATTTGTGCCTCTTTGTAACCTTGCAACAATACTTGGAAGGGGTTAGAAAAGGGAGAACAAAATAGGAGAAGAGAGAGGGAAGGAAATTGTCAGCACCTCTGAGGAAGGAGTGATATGAAGAGCTAAAGTAAAAAGGAATTCTACTTTCTTCAGTGAAAACCTTGCTTACACAATATCCCATCATGCCCTGGAACAATCTCCCACAGAATCTTCCTTGAATACACATGGAGTAAAAAAGCAAAGAAATGGTCCCACTGGAAACTGAGAGAAGGCACAGAAGGCATTAAAACAAACAAACAACACAACCCAACCCTTAGAAAAAGCCAAGTAGAGTGATTCCTGGCCAGCTACAGGGGTTCATGAATCCTGTGCTCTTCCCTTTTTATGTGTGAGTCACCCAGAAATCTCCTTCCCCTTCTCCCTCACTCCCTGCCATAGGAGAAATGAGAAGCACCACTGAGGCACGGGAGACACAAAGCAAGTTTGGAGGACTGAGGATAGGAAACCTCCACTGTCATTTCCCTTACCGAAAGGGAAGGAGAGGGCATAAAAGAGGGGGATAAAATTAGGCAGCATCAGTGAGCTTTGCCTTCTGGGATTTAGGAGAGGAATCACTAATAGTTGCACCTCGGTTTGGCACCCCCCCACAACAAAAAAAAAAAAAAAAAAAAAAAAAAAAAATTGCTATCTGTTAGTTGTTAGTGGAAGGAAATCAGAAAGCAAATCAGGCAAAATGACCACAAGACTTCTTCCTCTCTTCTGTTTAGCTTTCACTCCAAGACAGAGAGCACCAAGGTCGGCTCTTTTGTCTGCCTGGCTAAAATGAAGCTTTGCCGCTGCTGTTGTTCCTCCGTTCCCCTCTTGCAGTTGTGACAAGTGGAACAAGGGCAGCTTTCAAAATGAAAGGGACATGAAGCACTGAGATTTTAAATGGCTCATTGACAGAAGAAGTGATGAGAAAAAGGAAAGCATTTCCATTTGCAGTGATGGGTACCTGGCATGTGGGAATATTTAGCAGGGACAAAGCGTGCCCTGTTTCAGCCACCTCTGCAGTCTCCTTTCTCCCCCATTCCCACCTCAATCCCTCTCTCTTCATGCTCCGCCGGCCCTTCCCCACCGCTTTCTTCCTAGTCACTTGACTTAGTGTTACTGGTGATGGGTATGGGGTTACTGGCGGATAGCTTTCCTCAGTGGGGCACGGATGGGCGCAGCGAGGCTCTGCCCCCAAAGTGGGAACGGTCGGGGAGTAACAGCAGGTTTAGGTTCCCTTATTTCCAGATGGTTGATGCCGCTGCTGCATCTTTGTGTGTGTGTTGTGAGTGCTTGTTCGTGTGTTTGTATGTATGTACCCATGCAAGAGGGCAGGGGCACACTGACTGGAGAAGGGACAACGGCGTCCTTCCTTTCCAACTCTTCCGCACACACTGACCTCCTCCACAGTGTCTCTGCTATTAGCCCTCGCAGATGACACAGGGCTTGCTGTGCTCAGCGGGCTCCGCAGCTCACCGTTTTTTCAAGCTACGCAATTCTTCAGGGTTGCGGACAAAGTTACCTCTCCCCCCCTCCGCCTTTCTCAGGGCTAAAACAAGGCTCCGCTGTGCCCCCGATTAGCGCTCGGCTCCTCCTCCTCTTCTTCTGCAGGGCGGCAGTGAAGAAGCACAAGACCCCTCCCAGCAAGCATCAGCAGGGACCGCTTCTGCCTCCCCTGCCCGGTGCCATTAGGTGGGTTTGTTTGGCTGACACAGAGAAATAGCCCCTCGCTCTCTGAGCACTACCAGCCCGCTCCTCGACGAGCGGCTGAGGGCTCCGGGCAGCCACACAGGCTGAAGAGGGACAGATTGTAGCGTCACCTCTGTTATCAACATCTCGATTTGCAAGCAGGAGCTCAGGAGACTCACAGAATTCTGTGGATGTGCTTTCAAATCCCTCCTTTTTCAAGACTTCCGTGCAATAAGCATAGCAGGAACTTGTAGTCTGCCTATGGTCTTTTGCTTGTTTATGTGTGTGGGGTGGATGTTTTTGAGCAACAAGTCAGGCAGGATGGAATGCCCATCTAGCTTAGTGCCCCTTTATCTCTGTGACTGGTAGCAGCAGTGTAGTGAAAGATTTGAGAAACATAGCAAGTAGAGTGACTAGCACGTCCTGGATCTCAGCAGCCAGCAGCTTTGGGTCTCCCAAGCTAGAAGCTGTTTCTGAAACATCACATTTTAAAAGGCATGGACTGGCCCATGCTCCACTCATTTGTCTGTTCTCTCTCATTCTCCTACCCTTTTCACTTCATTTCCCTTTTTCTTTCCCTTTTCTTTCCCCTTCCCTTTCCCCTCCCGCTTCGCCTTCCTCTTCCCTTCTCTTCCTTACTATTACATTCTTATATATCTTTCATTCTTACACTCTGCACTTGGCAGAAAGCACTGAATAATGTGAACACTTGTAATAAAATTGGCTTTATTATATCCAGTGTTGTTGATGTGCTGTGAAGGTCAAACCCAAAAAATTGAGATTTGAAACCACTGAATGCACACGTATCTAGTAACGAGAAAGAAAAGCACATACTTGTTCAAAGAAATTGGAAAAGGTTTTGAAATATCCTGTGGGGATGGCTCAATTTGCATGATTGTAACATCTTTTCAGAGAAAATGTTATGAAGAAGAACATAGCCTTGTATCCCTTCCTTTTTAAAAGCAAGTGTCTTGGACACACTGATTTTCAGAGGTACTGAGCATTTACAATTTCAGCTGGCTCCAGTAAGAGCTTGGGGAACAAGCTGGCACCTCTGAAGCAAGGCCAAGTGATTCCATCATTATAATGCTGAGACACAGAGAGACAGTATAAGTAAATGAGAGACAGTATAAGTAGATGAAAACATCTATAAAAAAGAATTATATAGAAACTGTTAATTCTACAGAATCTGATAAATTGGAATGGTAGGAATAAGAAAGGCTTTACGATCTGCTGTAAAATTTGTTTTCTGGTTTGGTTTTTTTTTTTTTTTCCCTTTTTCATCAATAGGAAACTTCAATTCTAATTCAATGGGATTGACATCTTAGCTTCAGCTTCCTGCTGATATGTATCATCCAGCTTGTATTTCTGATCATAATGGTTAAGGTTGAAAGGATAGAACAAAGTCTTCGGGGGAACTTAGCTTAGCAGTTACTCCAAAACAATTTCTCAGGAAAGAGCAGTCAGAGAATAGAAATTTTGGTCTAAGTTGTTCTTTTTTCCTTAGACCCCTGTGATTTTAAGACAGCTCTTAAGGCATAAGATACTTGAAGAAGCAATATTTAAGTAACAAATCAGAGAGGTATCTGATAAAAATAATTATTACAAGGCCATATACCTTACCTCATTATTTTGCTTGTATAATTTCCATGCTAAGGAATTCCAGAACTCTTACAAGCTTTAGACACATGCCTTTCAAACCGCTTTGCAGATGAATGTTTCCTTCTCAGTAACATACTTGCCTTTATCTAAAATTCAAGAGACAATATTTAGCAATTATCTGACCTAAACAGAAGGGTGCATGATATGTAATCTACAGGTTTTCACCTGCCTTTTTTAAGAAAAAAAAACCAACGTAGTAGAAGTAGGAAATGTTGAAGATCTCCTTGCCAATATCCAGCTTTTCTTCTGGGAAATTGAATGGACAATCATATTGGACTGTAAGTAAGATTATGTAAAATAAACATACACATACAGACACACCTTTTACATTTGTACATATTTACATGTAATTGTTTACCTTTCCTGGGCAGATTTGCATTCATGGTTGCACTGCTTTACTCTCACATATTGTGCAAGATTTACTATGACTTCATAATTCCAGCATTAAAAATGCTGAGTACCGTTGTAAATGTCCAAGAAGAAAGTGGTGGAAGTTCATCATGTCCTTCCCAGGGTCTGAAATCTTAGTTGGGTAAGTTTATAGACTTAGGAACAGTATTAGGAACACACATCATAGATAGTGATCTCCAGAGTACTGGAAAATAGCATACAAGGGATTTCACCAGGGCTGGTCCTCTCATAGATCTGTGTCACTGAACAACAAGATGGAATACAGACAGGACAGACATAGAGGGACAGACTGCCCATTTTCCCTTAGATTCCACAAGATGCATCTTAGTGTCATGTATCATATTTTCATTGTATCACAGAAATAAGGAAAATAACTGTAACTCACTTAACCACAGAAGCATTCATGGCATGATGAATTCTCTCCTCCTGAGGCCTGTAAATAACACAGATTATCTTTGCAATAGAACTGAAGGAATCTGGAGTCTTGGGGCAGAAATGACTGAGTGATTACTGATTATACAGATGCTGAATCACTATTTCTGACCTCGCATTCTATTTTGTCTGTTTCCCATACTTACGTATCTTATTAGCCTTATATCTTTATGCATGTAAGTTATTTGATTTCATTTTCATGGAGTTGGGTATACTTATATCTGTACACATGCATATATAATATGCACATGTAGGAATTTTGCCCATATATTTGTTTACATTGTGAAGAAATTCAGCAGACTGCACTGTTAGCTTATAAAGGTGCAGGTAACAACTTGAAACTTCTGGGCTTCCTAAGTTACCCATTATCTCTTAATTTATTGTGTATCCTCAATGTCAGAAGGAAGTTCTACTATAATAGGTAAGTGATTTCATTAACATAAGAGTGATGGTAGTGATAACTAGGAGGAAATGTAAGGAGGAAAGCTGGATGAAAATAAAATAACACCAGTTACTAAAACCAGCAATTAAAACCTGATCCTACCACATTAAGAATTAACTGACATATTTATTCCTACTCATTTAAGGATTTTTTACCAAATATAGTTTCTATAAAACTGTTCTTTATAGATTGAAATCCTTTAATCACCTTTAAAATACAGGGAAAAAAAAAAAAAAGAGAATATTTCTGTGCTGTTTTTTGATTTAATACTGTTTTTATCATTTAAAAAGGCTGACATATATTTCAGAGGTGGCTGTATTTCAGTGGCAGTTAAAATGAGCCCTCTGCGATCACTATCTCCTTATAGAACTATTTTCAAACCAAGCAAGTGGATACCTGCAAGTGTAGTTTGGAGTCCTTAGCAAAACTGAGCCACATAAATGCAAAGTACAGATATTCTTCTGGTTTCAGTGTAGTGTTGAGATGGAACTAATTGAATTGCCAAACCTTTCCTCCACTATTTAATCTGACCCCGAATGAAAACTTCACAGTCTACTATAGTTATTTTCTTGATTGCTGTGCAGTTTTATTTGGGAACCAAAGCTTAGTCTAATTAAAACTATTCTTTTAAAGCCTATACTAAAAGTTGCATTTTTGCTTCTGTATATCAGCTTTGGTCCAGAGTTAAATAAAAGTTATAAAACAGGATTAAAAAAGAGCTTCTAATGTGCCTGTTGTTTGAGCCCATTGAAAGCAAAAAGAGAGTTGAGAATAGGACCTTTCAGAGTAGATTTGCCTCTGTTTCTTTTCATACTGAGTTTTAAATTACAGTTTTCTTTACATATATTTTGTTTGACTCAGAAATATTAATTATAACAGAAGACATGTATTTCACAGTACACTAGAAATTTTCATTAGAAGTGCTATTTGGAAAACTCACATTATAAACTTAAAGATTACAAAAGTAAATTGCTAATGATTAAGGGAAAATAAATATTTTTGGATATAGTCAGAAAATGCTCTTTCCGCATTTTAGTGGTGGTCATGTCAGCACTTCTGAGGGTCAGTCTACTGGATTCAGTGTAATGGTATGTGCTGATACAGTGTCAGCTGTAGTCTTTAGCACCACAGAATACTCATGTTAGGACATAGGCTGAACTACAGTAATTTTATAACCTGGTTTCAAGATGCCATATTAATTTTTTGTCTTCTTGTAAAACATTCTGGAATTTGCAGAAAGCTGATAATGGCTGCAGAGGAACTAGGAAGAACTGATAAAAGAGATTTCAGTTAAGAATGCTTCAAATTTAATTAATAACGCAAGTTGGTTTTGCTTGTGTTGGGTTATCATATATTCCCATATGTAGTTACATTTGAAAATGCTGAATTAGCCAGCAAAACCAAAGCACAAAAATAGGGAAGTTTCCACAATAATTTTAGTGTATTTATTTTCTAGCACATTCTTTATTTTTGCCACTGTCTTAGTTTAAATACATGCTGAATCAAAATCACAGGAACCAAAATATACTAAAAAACAAGTGTCCAAATCCTGACTTTTGGAAAGCCTGCCTGGTTAAACAAAAGTGGATGGAAGGAAAAGAATAGGTCTTTGGCCACCTCACACGATCAAGTCAATCAGCTTGTGGTAATAGATGTTTTTAACTTGCATCTCCAGGTGCATGCAGGAACACAGACACTCCAGCACTTCTGGTAGCAGGCATCTGTAACTGTGTGTTCTGTCAAGAGGAAACTGTGCTTAATTCATGACTATGCTCACCTTGTGTGATTTCTCTTGAATACGTTGGTAACTGACACTTCTGTCATATGACTCCTACCGACTTTAGCAATGCTGGTTGAATAGAATCACAGAACTGGTTACGACAGAAAAGACCTCTAAGATCATCAATCCAACTGTTAACTCATCTCTGCCGAGGGATGAGATGACTGCCATGCATGACATGCTACGTTTAATGACCATAAGAGAAGAAATACATCTAATTCTTGATTCTAAATAAAAGGGCAAAGTATTTTCTCAAAAATCTTTGCATCAATATAGTGCTCACAAAAGTGGTCACCTGATTAGAGAATTTTTATCAGTGTAATATATTGAAGTAACAAGATACAAATTGTATGCTATCAGGTGAATGTTTTAGCAATGCTTAAGGCAACAATCCTTTCCTCTTCAAAGTGTTACAAATATGGCTACAACTCTTAGAGTGTTCCCATTATTTACTAAATCCTTTCACATGAAACTGTTAAAAGATTTCCTCTTCAATTCTACCCTTCAGTAAAGGTTTGGAACTGAGGAAAAAAAATATACACTTTACACTTGAAGGGCTTAAAAAATGTCCTCTTACAGCAGAAAGAGAAGAACTGACTATTTAGCCCTCAGTTTCTTGGTATTACCTTCAAATTAAAAAGAAATGAGAACATCATTACCTATTCCTTTCTACATTACTATTCAGCATATCTACCACTTTATTTCATTATTCTTCTCAATAGCTTCCCCTTTCTGCAAGCTTTTTGGAAATTTCCTTCACATGATTGTCATATTTATTAGCTTTAGAGACTTTGGTAATATCACCTCTTTACCCTTTATTTCAATCTTGTCAACTTCTTCCCAGGAAAAAAAAATACCTCTGACATTTGGGAGAATATTTCTTTAGAGGTTTTCATACATTTTGTTTAATGAACTTTCATATAACCTAAATGCAAACATATTCTCCTTATAGAAATTATAGATATATTTTAAGAATCTGAATCTTACTATAGTTCTTCAGTGGCCTAATTTTCTCCCCAATTACTTAAACATTTTTGAGAAAGTCTAATTTTCAACCCATTTCAGTGGAAACAAAAATAGTCTAGACACTAGACAAGCAATAGCATTTCTGTGTTTTTTATAGAGGATACGGTGTGAGTAGAACATCCAATGTCTTCTCACAAAAAGATAATAATTTTCACCTGAAAAATAGCTGGAATATATTTTACTGGTATTTTCACTGTCAGCAGTGGAAAGTTGCACCAATCAACCATATAAGACACAGTCATTTTTAAAACATCCTGACAAACTTATGCATTTCAAAGCTATTTATCTGAAACAGCAATGTGCAACAGAATCAATGTTTAATACAGAACAAGTTCAGTGGTGTAGCTGACTCCTGCATGCCTACCTTCACAATTTTCCTAAGGATATGCTTTCAAAATTCCTAAATCTCTCTAGTACTACAGTTGCAGGCCATTGAAATTTGTATGAGATTCCACACTATTTTCAGCTCGTTTTAAATTAAGCTACCCATGAAAAACCACCACTCTTCTAAGCTCTATCTATATATTTTTACTACACTCAAATTCTAGCTCATCATCTAGCTCCTGTAATTTTTCCCAATTTATCCAGCCTCCTCTGCACTTCTGGGCTCCCTTCCCAAATTCTCTTCCCACTCCACAAGTGCTGCTGGAGAAGTCCCAAAAACATAAAGCCTACAGTAAAATATAGAAAGTTCTCTTCAGTTTCCATGTAATTTGTAAAGCCCTTTTTTTTGGCCCAAAGTAATAACCACGTGAGGGTAATATGCCAGGAAATGAAATATTCTCCCAGCTTTACAGTCATAGATTACTTACTAACTTTTTAGGGAGTTCTTTGGATTTTATATCATCTGCACCAAATCAAGATTGGAAGAGTGGTGTTTGTTATATTTCTTTTCATTCTTCAGTATACTGTGCCTTTTCTACCTGATTATTTTTTCATAACCAAAATAATACCCATTTACTCCAAAGAAAAAAAACTTCAAAACACATGATTAAAAAAGTTCAAAACTTAGCAGCAATTGAAAGATAACATCCTTACTCCTTAACATCCTAACTCCTTAAAGATAACATCCTTAAACTCTATAGAATCAGATAGTTCAAATTTGAATACTTGGTATATTTTGTAAATGCAAGATATATCTTCTCGGTTTTTCAAGCTCCAACGTATACAGTTAAACTGTCCCTGTGACATGGTAAGGGAAATTTTACAGACCTAATATAACTCCTGTATCCTTCACCAGTATTTTCATTACGGTATGACCATAACAGACTAAAAATTAAATCGAAAAGGGAAATAAAAATCACATATGGTAAAACAGGCCTAGATTTGTAGGGATACTGTTACTCGCTTGTTCCAATTGACTTTGAGCATTTCAGTGAAATCAGGAGAGTTTGCTGTGCATCTGACTTGTAAAAGTTACTGTTCCAAATTGCTCCCTTTGGGGGCTCCTGTACTCATCCTCTCTTTGAAATCCATTGACAGCTGAGTTAACACAAATGTCTAATCTACGAGTCAGAGTGTGCCACGGATATCAGCTAAGGAGAGAATCTGCTCAGCAGAACTTCTGTAATTATTAAGAAAACATGAATTACCTGCTAGAATTTAGGGTAAATCTGAGGTAACTATAGGGAAAACAGATAATTTATTTTAAAATCTATACAATGAGCATTGAATCATCACTTCTGAAGACATAACTGCACTTTAATGCTGAGGAGTTTTCTGAAAAATGTTTTCTTCATTCTTACAAGCTTAATTTTTTTGCATATAGAGTATTCTGTAGGTAAACATCCTCTGGCCAAACTTAGTTGATCAATTGCTTCATTTGCTTCCTTCATGCTTCATGTGCACAAAGTTACTTGCACCATCTCTTTTGTACCATACTTTTTTTTTGGTGCCTTTAATTCACAGATTGCTTTGGGCAAGGTTCATATCCTTTGTCCAGCATACTTGGATGACTGTGCATTTTTTTAGAAGTTGTAACATTTTTTTTTGTTTGTTTTACCATGTCTTATCAGTATTTTAAATAAGCCCATTAACTACTTTAATATCTTTATTTTACAATTACAGTGTCATTTTTTCCCCTACAATACTATTTTTCTATCTCATTTCTATTGATGGCTCAATTAATGTTTCTAACAGTGTTTCTATTTCACGCTGCTTGGTGGCTGTAAGTCTTCCCATTCAAAGCTTCTTACTCCTCAAGTGAGAACTGTATTTTTGAATAAGAGTGATCATCCATTCAATTATAACCTTATTGAAATATTTGCCAGTAGATTATTTTAGAGCTTGTCCCCACTGAACTGAAAAGAAGATTTGTCATTGACTTCTAGTAGAACAGAGCAGATTGATAAAAATAGCAAAATATTCAAAACTGTTTAAACCATTCTTAGGACTAAATTGATGAAACTGAAGAACTGTAACAGTTGAACTCTATCAGATTCTTTTTGCCAGTACCCTAAAATAGTATTAGATCTAGGTGGCTAAGTTACTGACACTCTCAAAAACCTTACAGGTTTGGTTCTTTTCTATTCACTGTATTATGAAGGTGAGTCCTCAAAGCTGGTGTTTCAGACTTTTAAGATTGCTGTCATGTTTTATTTTAGTTTCAAATCTTTTCTAAATCATTGTTCATTTACAAAGATGGCAGGAGAAAGACTAGAGTTGTGAAATGAACCAAAAATCTAAAATCCATTTTAAAGCTTAAAGTAAATAATATCAAAATTTTAGAAGAAAGTGAGTCAACAGGTTATTAACCAATCACATTTTTCTAACTGTTATTTGGTCTAAAATTTGGCAGAAACACATGAGAAACCCTGAGAGTTTAAAGTTTCCGGCTGATCTCTAAATCAAAAACAGCTGAGCAGATTTAAATATTTTGTGTAAACAAATTTGCATCCAGGCTGCTAATCTGCATGCCAGCTTTCAGCTTGACATTTTCTGAAATGATGGAAAAATGCTAAGCCCTTAATACTAAATGGAGTTCATAATGGAAATGCTGACAGACCCGTAATTACCTGTATTGTGATTCTGCTGAAAGCTTCCTTATCTGTCTAATCTTTCACAATGGAGTTAAATATATAAATTCTGGAAAGGAGGAAAAAAGGAACTTTATGTTGGAAATGCTAAACTGTAGCAATGCTATATTTTCTTCCAGACATCCACTTATGGAGGCAGCAGTGACAAAAAAATTATTCTAAGAAAGATGTAGTATCCTCTGAGGAACTGTAAAAGCAGCCAGTGATGCTTAAAAGTTTAACTTAACCTCCATTTTTCAATCTTTTTTGAGTCACTTTTCTTTTACAGTATGACTAAATAGATACAATCAACCATTTTTAATATGGCAATGAGGCATTATCATAGAAGAAATTTGTCATTGACTTGACACGGCAAAAAATTTCCAACCAACAAAAAATACAGAAATTGTCATTTCACTGCCCTAATACTGTCCCCCCTGTGCTAAAATCTTCTGCACTGAAGGGAGGAGGAAATACAGGATGATATGTTTAGAAAACTTCTCCAGAAAATTAAGGGGAATAATAATAAGAAAGGTAGTTCTCTGGACTCTAATTTACAAAGTCCTTAATGTAGAAACTCCATTATCTGCCAATTTATGAATAGAGTCTTTAAGATTGTCTGGAAGAGCTTTTTCTCAATTTCTTTTTCATCCGCCCTCCCCCCACCGTGAAAATCTTCCCCTGTGTGTCCAGGCTATAACCACCTGAAAAGCCAGAGAATATTTGTTCTGCAGAGATTGCTTAGGATGGATGATTCAGACATACCAGCCTTACTCCGTCTCCACATAAGCTCTGTGCACCAGCCAGGGCACACAGCTGTGCTATAGAACAGCTTTCACACATGACAGTAGCCCTGCAAGGAAACAGAATATCCTCTAGAATTTTTTGCCTTTGTGGTTTGCTGTGAGAATGCAATCTATTTCTCCAGGGTTCCCACAGCAAGGACTGACAAAGCTCAAAGAAAACATCCTGAGTGAAAATGAGAAATATACCCTTCTGATACCTTCTTTCCAAACTGCACCTTCTCCAGAAAGAGACCTGGAATTTTAGTTTTTGCTTGTAAAGCAACTGTTTCAGTTCCAGGATCAGTTATTTGCCCGTATCTGTATCTTCTTTAATATCACTATGACTGTCTTGACACGTGGAGATTAGAATTTCAGGCAGTGCTGAAGATACGGTACACCAGTATTTTCTGTAGGGGATAGGTTTCACTTCATCTTACTCCCCTTGTCTTACTCTTCCTGATTGTGGAAGTGCCATGGAACAAGAAGTTAATAATTTCGGAGAAATTTCGGTGATGTGTCTAAAGTCAAAACTCTGAGTTCCAAGTTCAGCATCATGAAGGTATCATTTAGTTATATTTTCCTAAATGCATATTAATCTCTATTATGCATTTGCACACTCATCCAGTTTGTGAGGACATTCTGGAGTTCCTCAATATTGGTGCATCCATCAGGGATCTTAACAACATCTCCAGTCTTGCAAATTTCACTGCATACTCCATACTCTGTTGAGGATCCTCTGTTGGGAATTTCCTTCCAGAAAAAACTGATCCCATTCCTAATGGGATGGAAAATGCTAAACTGTAGCAATGCTATATATAGGGCAACCTCACTCTTGATTCATCATCTAAGCAAGTGATCATTAAGCCCTACTCTGTGTCTTATACTTTGTCCATCTTTCAGTTCATAATAGGAACTTTCATCTCTCCTGTGGTAAATTGTTTTTAATAGCCTTTGGTGGGAAGTCTTGTAAAAAGGTTTCTGTATGCTGACAGTGACTAAACTTAAAAAGATTAGTTTTTCTGATTAATGGATCTGTACCCACAATTCCCTTTTTTTGGATGACAGCTTTAACCAAAGATCCAAAACCACTGGAGGAGAGCCCAGCCCATATATTTGCTGTCTTTGTTACACAGAAGAGCCATGAATATTTTCTAAATCAGGACACTTTTCATAATACTTTTGAGGTATGATGAGACTGTTTAGTACTTTAACAGCACACTTAAAAATTGTATTTCTGGAGCTGAAGGAAATGGTGCTGTTTCTGTTGGAAGCACTTTCTAGAATTTGAACTGAACTACTATTCCAAGCAAAATGTTAAAGACACTGAGCTCTTGCAGTTGCCATGTTTGAGAGGAAATGTTTCTGGCATATCTTATCCTGAAAGATTGCATGGTGTTTTTCACAAAAGATTGTTATTAGCCTTCATCTTCTGGCTGAATTCCAATTTGAATAATTACAGTCTGCTGCCTGAATTCTCTAAGCAGAGTGTGTTAAATAACCTTCTAGACTTCCTTTTCTAATCTTCTGATGGGCATTTCTGAGAATTATTAAATAATAGATCTGTTTAATCTAAAAGGCAGCTGCTTCTAAATGCTTGTGGAAAGTGACTGTTTTAGAAGGTGTGTTTACTACTCAGTGCTCAGTGATAAATTACACAGCGACATTGGTGGTGTTTACTGTGTAGGAAGAGTTCCTTAACACTGTGGAAAACCAAAAGGAAACTACGTCCTTTATAAGAATGCTGTAATTTAATTAGGAGTTCATAGAAAAAAAATTAGATAAACAATACAATATTTTCTTCCAAGGTGAGGAATATGAGCCTGGAGAAATTCACATAAAAAGTTTTGGAAAAATTACAAGATACTGAAGATTAAAATAAAGACTTCTTACTCAAGATGAAGGATAAATACACACAGCTGTAGTACACAGGAGAATATAGAAAAGTGCAAAGCTGTGCAAAGCTTTGAACTTCTTTAGATATGAAAAAAATCAAAGCAAAAAAATAGGTCAGTTGGACCAGTCACGAAGTCAAGTCTCTGTTTTGCAATAAATGGTTGAAAATGAACTATTTCAGATGTAGTTGAGTAAGACATTTCTTTTAAGTACATACTAGTTCAGTTGTTTGTTTCAAAGTGGGAAGGGAAGAGAAAGGAGAGGAGAGCAGAGAGAAGGAAATTTAATATTAATCACAATTGCTCAATGTGTTTTTGAACACTTGTATTTATTGGACTAATTTAAGGATAATTCATGGAGCTTCAGTGCATCAGTCCATCAAAAGCAGTGTTCTCTCTCTCTGCCTCATGGCAAGTAGCAACATTCAGCAAAATAAGAAAGAGGAAGCACACAGACTCCTCAAAAGATGCTCTAACATTCACTATCTCCATCATTTCTCTGAGCCTGTTGTCACAGCTGTGTTAAACTAGAAGAAACCCTCTCCTGTATCACTTCTTCCAATCTTATTTACCTCCTACAGAATATCCTCTATCGATCCAGAAGAAGATTTTTGCTCTCCATAAAAAAGACAGCAGTGTTGACAGTTTTGCTTGTGGTTGTTCTACACTGTGTTTTGCAAACTCTGAACATACTCACAGGAAAACTTTATTTTTGTGTGTTTTACAGAGAACAATAAAACATAGTTATGCAAACTCATAGTAGTTCTATGACAATCCAGGTATTGTTTGGCATTATTTTAGTTCAAGACAAAAACGTCATGCCCATTCATGTCTGCTTAAGCAACATCTAAGCTCAGTCCAATCTGTTTAAAAACCAAGATCATTTTACATAATATTATGTGAAAATTAGGTATTCACAGGGTTGATACATGTCTGGATTGAATGGAAGAAGAGGTTGTTTATAGTCCTTTGAGAAACCATTTAAATCTGATTCTAAGAAAACACTGTTATTACAGTGCAGATGTTTGACTTGATTGCGATCTTGAAGATTGAGGATATATATATTTCTCTGATGTTACAGAAACACAGAGAACTTTTTGGCCTGCTTATCACTATGACTTACTGTTGCCAAAAACTGCATTAACTGCTGTTTTGGAGTCTCCTCAGCATAGAATTTTCATGAGCTTAGTTTCTTGTATGAATACAAAATTAATAAATATGAGCGAAATACAATATGCACAGTTCCAAACCAAATAACAGCATTCTTGAAGATAACGATCACAAGAAAAACAGACTAAGATAATTTCTCTGCTAAATGGCTTCATTATCTGTGGGTTAGTAAAATTTCAGGTACTTTGGTGTGGAGTTTACCACTACATTGCCAAAAAAAGTCGATATATATATTGCAGTTCAAAATGCACTTTGAAGTCTTCAGTTTTTTTACACTTGTGTAAGAAATTGGCTTCAAGGGAATTGCTACTGTCCTTTGCTAGAGAAAAACAAAAATAAAATCTTGAAGTTAGTGGGTCAAATATCATCTGCTTTAATTACTTTAAACAGATGGAAATCATGAATAATTATTCACAAAAACCTATTTATATGCCCTTTCAAGGGTTAGTATTGCAATATTTTTTTCAGTTACATAAATAGCAAAGTGAAAAAGAGCAAGTAGTATCTTCTCATATCTGCACATTAAGAAACAGTAATAAATGGTTTGTTTTATAACTACTCTGAGAAGCTGGATGAATCCAGATCCATGCAGGCAGCACAAAAAAGCTAATGTTTAAGATCAAACTGTATTGAAGGCTGGTGAAGGGACTGGAGCACAAGTCCTATGAGGAGAGGCTGAGGGAGCTGGGGCTGTTCAGCCTGGAGAAGAGGAGGCTCAGGGGAGAACTTATCACTCTACAACTACCTGAAGGGAGGTTGGACCGAGGTGGGGGTCAGTCTCTTCTCCCAGGCAACCAGCAGTAGGACAAGACGGCACAGTCTTAAGCTGTGCCAGGGGAAGTTTAGGTTAGATATTAGAAAGAAATTCTTTACAGAGAGAGTAATTAGACATTGGAATGGGCTGCGCAGGGAGGTGGTGGATTCACTGTCCCTGGAGGTTTTTAAGATGAGACTGGATGTGGCACTTAGTGCCATGGTCTAGTTGACAGGTTGATGTTGGGTCATGGATTGAACTTGATGATCTCAGAGGTCTTTTCCAACCTGGTTGATTCTGTAATTCTGTGAAACTAAGTTTCTGGGAATTAGATTTTTCACTAGGAGGAAAAAAACACACTGCTCTTCAAATAAACTCTCAGATAATGCATGATTTCTGCCAGCGTCAATGAGATTTAAGCACATATTTTACTGATGTTTCAGTACTGGGCTATGAGTCTGTTACTGTACGATTTGGGAATGAGACTGTGCAACATTTTCAAAATTGCCAGAATAGTTCTTTCATACATGAAAGAGATACTTTTTTTTTTCCCTGAGAATTATCCCACTTTCATAATTGTATTACATTTCATTTTGCATTTATTTATGGGTTATTTTTGAGTTTGAGCTCATTAATATGTCATGTTTTGCATCTGAAATCAAACATTTTCCTGCTATCTAGTGGAGCAAATAATCTTATTTAAAATGCTTAAATATACAAGAAATTAAAACCACAGCCAAGCAACTGTATCAAGATGGCCATTTAGACCCATGCATCTGCCTAGTGTCTCATCCTTCTGTGCTTGCTGACTATCTATGTCAACTTCTGAAGCTTTCTCCATGTGCGTTCTTGCAATTCAGGGAATACCACAGTACAAACAGACTTACACGGTTATAAGTGCTGAAATAATTTACTTGATACAATTAATCAGCACATTTCAGCTGAGGGGCAGCAGGTTCTTGAATTGCTGTTACACAATTACAAAATAGACATACGAGGATGTCTGTTTCCTCTTGCACTTACTCATGGTTGTGAACTCAATCTGCCATAAGAGCATATTTTTAAAAAATTATTTATTTCTATCAGTTCCTAAAAAAAGTAAAAAAAAAAAGTTTGAGCTTCAGAAAATGGAAGAAAAAAGGGAGGATTCCCCAAGTGCCTCTCATTCTACAGATTTCAAAGACTCATACAAATTTGAGAAAAAAGTTCTGTACTCGCAAAAATAATAAGAAAAAGTAATTGTTGCTTGTTTCTGCACTTTGAGAAAAATGCACTGTAAGTTGCTAGTTAACTGTAACTAAATTAAGAATCTTAGTTTTGCCTTTGAAATATCCTCCTCCCCAAGGCAATTTGAACACCTGTGTATCAAAACTGCTTAGGCAACCTCACCAAAATCAATTTCTGTTACTGTTCCCATTATAAACTTTATGGTGGGTTTTTGGTTGGTTGGTTGGTTGGTTGGTTGGTTAGTCTGTTCCTATTTGAGATGAGATCTAGGGGTTCTTTTTGACTCAGCATAATTATGAGCTTTTGCAAACAATGGATGACTTTCCCTGGTGGGAGTGAGAAAGGAGTTAAAAAGAGCCAAATAATCCTTGTGTGAGCATTTAGGGCAACCTGTTTTGGCCTGCCTCCAGAGGTGGGGCTCATAGAGACAGTATGAATTTCTGTTCATTGTACCCTTTCTGGTCCTTTGGGTTAAAACTTGTTACTTCTGCGTAAACGCTATTTAGATAGCAAGCCATACAATTCTTTTAGGTATCTTCCTGTTGTTTTCTCTCTTCAGCTGGGAGGTTTGTCTGTTGTGAGCCAGCCTAGCTGCTCACCTGTACAGAGCGCACGGACCTGCAGGGAGCTTGGATGCTCCTGCAGGGAGCAGAAAGCAGCCGTGCAGAGTGGAGCATTCTCTGTGCTAAGTAGGCCGTTTCCCACCATATTATAACAATTTCACACTGCATTATATTGTGAGCCTTAAATGATTGAATGCCTCCTTTGAACATTCAAAAGTTTCCTACTATACCAGCTCACTGTTATCACTTTCTACATTGCCTCATGGCAAATTAGCTGAATATAGTGTAAGAAAAGGAAGATCATCAATATCTTATTTGCATACAAACAGCATATTATTTTCAAATTATCTTTTTTATGTTTCTCATTTTCCTAGGATGTTTTCTTCTGCCTGTATGAAGTTTGCCCATTCTATCTGTACTCTCCTATTAGTGTTTTGTTGCATAACAGTTTTTTTTCTACCTTTATTCCCTCCCTGGATATAACAGCTAAATTACACAATGGTAAGAACATCAGCAGTAATTCACAATTAAGTTTCTCCAATTTATACCAAGTTAGTCAGAAAAGTTAAGACAAGAGTGATACAAAATTTCAACTCTTCACTTTCTCACTGCATAGGAAATGTTTGAGGATGGCTTCAGTATTCCTATCATCGTAACTTTGCCTAAAACTTACAGAAAATTTCTCAGGCTAATAACGCTTTTGGCAACAGGCCCTATACTTTCCCCTCCAATAGAGAAGAACAAGAAAATGCAGTCATAATGAAGGCCAGTTTCTTTAGCAGCCAGCTTCCTTACCCTAGTGTGTTCATGGATCTCTTTGGCTGATGCCAGTTATTGTATTGTGCTTGCATTGTATGAAAACATTTGTACGTTGAGGGACATGTGAATGATAAGGGAGTGGGGGGTGATTTTTCTAAGAGGAACATAATGAAAGGAAGTAATCTATGTACAGTTACAAGTGCCTTGGCTAGTGACAATGTCTGAACTCCAAATGTGTTGAGATGTAATGGGGAATTGCAGTTTCAGGGAGCCATCTGTAGATCTCAATGAAAGTCATCCGAAAGTTAAATAGTAAAAGCAGATGTATTGTAACTTTTTTAAAAATTATTTTTACCTTTTCTCAGCTGGCAATAGACTTTCTAATGAAGTTTACAGCAGAATTACCAGATTTCAATTCTTCCTTAGTTCTGTATTATCTTGACCAGCCATCTTAAATAGTGACCTGGTTTTCATGCAGTACATAATATTGACATTATACCCCTCATAGAGAAAATGTTCATCCTAAAAGGACATTTTCATTGCAGCTTTTGAAAATAAGGAAATATGACATTTCTTAACTTACATATTCTTGAGTTTACTACCTGAAAAAATATCTCAGGCATCTGGTGTTATTAGTCTTTACGAAGGGAAATGCCAGAATCTTACTGTGTTAGCAGTGAGAAATAGTTAAAATGTTCTTTGAAGCAGAATTCTGCCCATTGCTTCATATCTATACCTAAAATATATATAGAACAAATTGAAGTAGTTACCTAATGAAGCTGTTATTTGCCTCATATATTCTAGGCTAGGTAAAAACTTTAAAGTGAGTCATTAAAGAAATTAGTATATCAATCAGTTTTGGTTATAATTTACTCAGCTATTACAATAGGGTAAAATATAATTAAATTAAATAAATTAATAAAATTTAAGTAATTAAAATAATAAATTATAATAATAAATAACTTTTTATTGTTTAAAATATAGTTAAATAAAAGATCCCATGGCAAATGTTTAAAACATAGTCTCTCACAAAGAGTGACATACCTACCTCACTGTTTCTGGATTACATGTAGTTCTTTTCACAGTCAAATACTGAGCCAAACAGCACTATACTTCAGCATTGCACAGTTCATTGGGCCCATTGCTGACTTCACAGGGTTTCAGGTCCATAGCAAAACAGACATCACAGGTGTGAGTAGTGAAACATATGTAAATCCAGCACTAGTTGCTTAAAATCCTAACACACAGAAATGTTTCTTTTTCGTTGCTAAAAAGAAATTACAATATATGGTCATATAATCATGGTTTGACATTCAAAATAGGCCTCACGTGTTCTATGCCTGAAGTCATGGAAAGGAAAATAGGTGTGTAGGAAAGAAGGTGACACCCAGGCAGATGATCTGCACAGTGATTTGGTTACTTTTATTCCAAAATTCAATTCTCAGTTCTCTCTACCACTGATTAGGAGCAGCATATTTAAAAGTTGAATTTAATGTGGTGTCAGCTAGTAAATATTGTCATTGTTTTGAGATGTTAGTAAAGATACATTATCCTTCACAGAATACTAGTTTTCTAATGGTCTCTGACAGTTAAATTCATCTTAAAGGATTTTGATAATTCTGCTTAGACATAAAATAAGTGATAATCCTTTCTAGTTAGTGGATATGTTTAAAAAGCTTTCAAGTTGACTATGAGGATTTTAACTGGTCTTGTTTTTCCAGTCTGTTAATACATTAACTGTCACATACTATAAGTGGAATGTAAAATATTTTGTGGTAATTAAGACTTAGGTCCAGTTTTCTCAGTGGTCTCTCTTCATAGTATTATCTGTTTCATAGTGATTTATTAGAAAGTGGGATTATTTGTTAGACTCCCTCTCTTTCCTAATAACAGTTGCCTTAACTTACCCATTTCTAACTGAATTGCTTTACTCACATGCCAAAAGTGGGCTTCTATATTTTGGGATAGCAGGCTTACTTTCAAATACAGCACTGCAACAAAGATGCTGTTGTGCAAAATCCTGGTCCATAAGTCCACTAAAATAATATGATATGATTGTAAAATAGAAATGCAGAATATGTGAAACAGAACTGTTAGGGAGAAAAAAAGAAGAGGAAAAATGTTTCCAGAACAAATTCTAAAGACAGCTGATCCAGAATAGATTGATTAGACATAGTCTGTCATGTTGTGAGAGTATCTATAACTTTTTTTTACTCTATCATGCATTGCAGCACTTTGGATTATCTTCTATCACACAATTTATTAATGGTGCTTCATCAGTCCATTAAGTCCATGCAAAATCTTCAGTCATTAGCAGTGCCATGCTTTAAATTCACATGTGTTTCAATGGATATTTGAAGTGTTCCTTTGATCTATTCAGTAGCTATAGAGAAAAGAGGATGGCCAACTCTGGACTAACAAAAAAAACAAACAAACAAAAAAACCCCACAAAAAACAACAACAACCAACCAAACAAACAAAAAAGGCAGAGACAGAGATATACTCTGAAATTAAACACATACAGATATTGACTCATATTATAAAATACCTTTATTACTACAAAGTATCTCACAGATAATAGATCAGAAAGAAAGGAGAAAAGGAAAGCAAATAGAGCTAAAACATTTTAGACTTATGTGTGAATTCAAGTAAATTGATAGAAAGCACAGGGGATCTAGAACAGTGAGTAGACCAGATCATTTAACATAAGATCCTGATTGCAAGTTTGGTTGCTTTTTTTGTTTTTCAGTCACTGAGATTCTTTCAAGTCTTTTCATGTTCCATTAAAATCTTTTTTTCAATGCACTTAATCCTTTTTGTTGCAGTCTTTAAACCACCTTTAATTCTGCAGTGTCATCTCTGGGACAGGCTGGGCGCTACTGTATGCAGCTTTCCAGATGTGACCGCACCATTAATATTATGACATTTCTTAATGATCTGTCTTACATATTGATATACAATCCCATGCTTTAATATCTAGCAGTGCTATAATCTTTAATGCACGTTTCCTTATACCAGTGTCATGAGGGAATGCCTAAACCCATTACCTTGCTTGCAGATAGAAAATCTTTCTGCAAGTCAGTTATGGGCCAGATTTTTTCAGGGTATTTAGGTACCTAATGATCCAGGCAAGTTCCTAGCAGAACTGACAGAAGCCTAAATGTCTAAGACCCATTATTTCAATAGGTATTAGGTACTACATTTTTCAAAGTCATGCTGTGGCCTATCTGGAAAATACCTTTTAAAAGTCTTAAAGAATTTTTAAAATGTCCCAAATGACTTCCCAAAGTTACAGAAGTCTTTGGTCAAGCAAAAAGCTGAAGCCGTGTCTCCTGATTCCAGGACAGCTCTGTTAACAAATATCCATGATAAATCCTCTCCTTTTCTATGAGTTAATGTAAAATACTAACCATGTTGTCTTTCATATCTTACTAGGTTTAAAGGAATAATCTCCAAGAGGTGTTTTATGTTACTGTAAATTGCTATTTTTTTTTAATAAGAGGTTTTATGCCACTTTTCAGTACTGATCTGCCTTCCATTTAAAATAAACATAATAGTGCAATAATATATAAAATGGAAGTGACACAAGCCTTTCATTTCTAGGTTTTACTTTTTCTGACTTTAAAAACTTTGCCTTTACTCTGTGAAACATTAAGTGGAGCTAGTTACTAGTAACACACATGTACATAGAGTCAAAGCCATTGGCAAAGGACACACATACAATAAATGCGTATGAGAATCATTAGCAGTGAGTAAAATATACAAATAACTGTACTTCCACAACATATGTGCGAGATCTGGTAAATGAGACAGATAAAGAAGGAATCCATATAAGGGTTTTGACATGCTCTATGAATGATTCCTTTTTAACATGCTCCTTTGCTGCAATTTCTCCAAACCTGGTACCTGTCAGGCAGGTGGTGAGCTGAGAGCACCACAGTTTATGGTGATTAGTACCATCTCATTGTTTCCTTGTGCTCCCTAGTCTCCACACTCTTGTGCTCCCTAGTCTGCATGCACTTGCAGTATCCTGTATTCTGTTTAGTCTTCTCAAATTGAAATTGGCGTCTTTCCTGCCTCTGTGCAGTGTGTAGCACAAAATGCACCATGTATGTGTCAGTATTTCAGAAATATCATCACATAATAATGGTGGAAACTACATGTGTAGTTGATTCAGTGGGTCTAATTATCGACTGCCTGTTGCTTTTGAAAAGCACAGTTTCTGTAAATAAAACCAAGTGATAATTTTGCATTTCCAATGGCAGTACTAATTTATGTCCATTTTTCAAGGACATTAATGGCAAAATAACATTCACAGAGATGAAGAATCAGACGTCATCTCTGTGGAGTTCTTGGCCTGTAAATAAACTGGACTTCAAAAGTTTTTAATCTCCTAAGCATGTTTCAATAAACTGGCTAATGATTAATCAAAATGCATGCAACAATAACCTAATTATCTTCAAAGTTTGTTTGGTTTTTGTTGGGATTTTTTTATATTAAAAATGGAAAATATTTCCAAAATGGAAAATATTTTGCTTGAATGTCACAAACAAACTTTAAATGGAACCTTTTCACATTTAATCAATTATGAATCTGCAATAAAGAAAAATTTTGTGGTTTCTTGAAGGATTTTTTTCTAGCATGAACTAATGAACAACAAATTCTCACATTATAGATTAGATATTCAGTAAAAATATGCCTACCAATCTGTAAATATCCTGGTCTTTCTCAAATATGTATTCTGAAGGTCTGTATTATTGTCCACATTCCATTTAATAGAAGTGGAACACATGTCTTTGCCAAACATCAGAGTGGTAACTTTGACATCTACTCACTATATTCCCTCCCCTGGATTGCAGAAAAATAACACTAGCTACACAATATGCTGAAACATTCAGAAATCTCAAAAAAAAAAAAAGGGTCAAATTTCTTTACCCCCTTGGTATTCTTCATAATATGTATGTAAATAGGCCAACCAAACAGCCAGTACAGAATGATCAGTGTTGTAATAAACAACATACTAAAGTATTTAATATTAATATGTTTCTCCACTACATTACTATTGTGTAGTCATGAATAAATCTGTAAGATACTAATTATTTTTTAGCTCTGTCCTTTAGTTGTTCTTATAATAATTTTGCACTGATAAAAGGGATTGCAAGGTTGTAGAAAATCAGACCAGATGCAAAGTTATGGAGATATAGGCTCTGGTATTTGTCTTGCACTTTCACATTTCAGTGTCTCAGTTGTATGCAAATATTCTGTCTTGGAATGTATTTGCTATATTCATTAGAAGTTCAAATCAATATAAATTTTAAATTTATCTCCTTTTTTTTTTTTTTTCTCTCAAGTTTGGAAGGTTTTGTCCATGTTTGCTATAGCTGTATTGGCCAACAGCTATTAAAAGACTCAAGGATGGGAATTCTACTTACAATTTTATATCCATCCTTTGGTTTGATGTATAACTCAAAAAGAAAAATTATTTCAGTGGTTATTACTGCATGAACCAAGGATATTTTATGACTTGTATTCTTGGTCTTCCCTTCCATCTGAAAGTATATTTCTTTTCTTTTTTTTTTTTTCCCCCTCCTCTTTCTTTTTGCCAGATAACAATAGAATGACTACAAATGGGGGACAGGAAAATGTCCAAGAATCACAGTCTGTTTAGGGAGATCTAGAAGACAACTGAATTCCCTCAAAAAGAAGTGACAATTTCTGAACAAGGAAGAATACAATAATTATAATCTTTATTGTAGTATTTCTGTTGTTTTTTTTTTTCCTCTGGGACATTTTTGAGAACAGAAAGAGGAACAGAGTATCACACTGAATTGATGTATTTTGAGTAAAGTTGTGACTCATTTCGTAAAAATCATGGAATCATCAGGATCGGAAGAGACCTTTAATATTATCTAGTCCATCAACCCAGTACCACCATAATCACCCCTAAACCATGTCCACAAGTGCCACATCCAGACTCCTTTTGAATGCGTCCAGAGACAGTGACTACACCACATCCCTGGGCAACAGTCCAGTCTCTAACCACTCATTAAGTAATTTTTTTCTTTTCTAACAACTCATCTGAACTTCCCCTGATTCAGCTTAAGGCCCTTTCCTCTCATCCTTTCATTTGAGACATGGCAGAAGAGACCAAACCTCCACCTCACCTGACTACAACCTCCTTCCAGGTAGCTGTACAGAGAGATCAGGTCTCCCCTGAGCCTCCTCTTCTCCAGACAAAACAATCCCAGTTCCCTCAGGCACTCCTCATAAGAAATGTTTTCTAGACACTTCATCTTCATTGCCCTTCTTTGAACACAGAAGATTAGGATAGAGCAGAGACCTAATCTTTTAGATGCATTTTGAGAATGCCTACTAGATGTTCTGAAGGCATGAGAAAAAGGATATCCTTGATCCTGTTTAGGTCAAGTCCAAGCTAAGTATCAGATACCTTCTCAGTGTCTCAACATCATCATACTGAAACACAAGACATGTTCAGAGTGGATTTTAGGCACTCATGAAACTTTTAAGAAGATATTGAGTAATACAGAGTTGTTTTCTTCCCCAAGTAAGATGTCAATGAAAAAGGAGATTTGTGGATCATAATTTTCATAGCGATAAAATTTATGTATCCAAACCTGTCTTTATCCAACACTGAGGAACACACTGAAGCACAAGGCAGAGACTGAGGCAAGAACTCCATGCAGTTACAAGTTCCTTGTGAGGGCAAGAGGAGGGACAGGTACTGATCTTTCCTCTGTGGTGACCAGTGACAGAACCCCAGGGAATGGCCTGAAGCTGTGTCAGGAGAGGTTTAGGTTTGATATTAGAAAGGGGTTCTTCACCCAGAAGGTGGTTGAACTCTGGAACAAACTCCCCAGAGAGTTGGTCACAGCACCAAACCTGACAGAGTTCAAGAAGCATTTGAATGATACTCTCAGGCACATGGTGTGACTCCTGGGGAGGCTCCTGTGCAGGGCTGGGTGTTGGACTTTGATGATCATTGTGAGTCTCTTCCAGCTCAGCAGATTCTGTGATCTTACCACATAACTCCACACAAGGTAGTTGAATGGGTAGCTCAAATGCCCAATCCATCACTTCCTAACCTTGTCCTATTTTGCAGTGCTATTTATACAACATTTTCTGATCTACACAAAGAATTTCATTTGGCAATTTCAAAAGTATTAAGTAGAAATAACAAAATCAAACTTAGGAGTGTTATGACTGATGCTGATTCAGACCAGGTGTTACTCTCTTTTGGACCTCCATGCAAACCTTTTTCTGAATATCTAGTATTCATTGTTCTTGATTACAGAACCCAGGCTTTTAAGTTTATTTTGTACAATTTTTTTTAATGGTGGCCAAGTAGACTTTGAAGGTTTCCCATTTGAGATGCTCAAATCTTCGGAGGTACTTTTATTCGAATTCCAGTTGCTTCAGTGGTTTTCCAAGTAACTTATTTAATCCCCAATTTAGTGTAACACTTCTGTATGCCCAATACTTTCTAAAAAAAACCTGTAGGTGAAAGGAATATTTCACCTACATCAACACTTATGCAGTAGACAGAACAAATCATGGACATGTTATTTGCTCTGTACGGATGCATCATTATATGTTTGGGAGATCTGTAGGTGGGAAGACTGGAAAACGTTTTATTAAGAGTCAAAACAGCAGGTAGTAAATATACCTCTTAATAATTATGAAAAAAATTTGAATTGAAATACTTTGGCTTAAATTTCTTACAGTGGGAAATTTTTTTAATAACCAGGATTAAAAAACTCTTGTCTTATAGTATATAGTTTGTTCAAGGAATTGCACTGACTTTTGACTTTTCTCAGTTCGACAGATGAGCATTTAAAAAAGTGTGTGGATCTTGTTTTCCTGTGGATATCTATCCCTTCCTTCCCTCTGGTTTTGTAAATTCCCAAAATATGAATGCATCAGAAGTAATTCACTGGCCGTGCATGAAACAGCTATGTGCGAAAACACAGTAACTGCTCTGTTTCTCATAGCTGAGTTCAAGCCAATGCAACTCTTTGTGCTATGAGGGATTAAACCTTCTCTATTTTGTGCTACAACGTCTGCAGAAAAACTTGGCATGCACATGGACCTTGTTTGTCATCTATATTGCTGGGAGAGTGAGCTGCTTTCATTTACTGTACATGGCTGCTGAAACTAAACCAGCTAGACCTTGGTTTTGATGTGAGTTTGTTGTTTGGTGGGCTTTTTTTGTTTGTTTATTTGTTTGCTTTTAAGAAGAAGCGCTCACAACAATAATGCTACAATAATATTTTAGTATTCAAGAAATAGTGGATACAGTTACTGCTCTGTTGTCAGTGCATTTTCATAATGGGAAGTCAGTCTCTCATCTCTTTAGTCTGCTGCTCTTGACAGGCTTCTGACATTATTTGTCCTGCATTTTATAATTCATTCTCATAAAGCTGACGTCTCTAAAAATATTTGTTTGTGGGTCTAAACTGTACGAGATTAGTTCAGCATGTGAATTCTGAATTGCATCAGTTTCATCATATATAAAATATTCTTTTTACTAGCCACATGTAGATTTTCCTCATGTTTAAAACTTCTAATGCATAGTATATAATAAAATGTTCAAACCTTTATGTAAAATTCAATAATTCATTGCTACAGCTTCACTTTTACAAAAAAAAAAAATGTTTTGTAAGCAAATTCCTTTTCATTCCGTAAAGGAATATCATAGGGACCAAATAATATTTGCAAAGGATTCTATTATTATGAGCCAAAATATTAGGGAAAATTATGAAATATCTGTACATTATGCAGCATAATACCTATCTGTTTGTTTTTACTGGTATATCTGATCCTGCACACACAAGTTTAATTTAATTTAAGGGGAAATAATCCTGTTAACTCTTTCCTGTTATTTTCCTGTTGAACTGAATGGTAAAATTCCCACAGGACTTGAAGAACCAGACAAATTTCTTAATATGTAAAGTTAATTGTGTGGATGGATTCAATTACATGGGTATCACAGAACAAACAACATTCACTTGCTCCCTCAGTAGTGTTGCCTTCCCTCCCTTCTTTCCAGAGGCCATCTAAAAAAAGCATGTTGTAAGCTAGAATAGAGCTGTTCTACTCCTGTCTGTATGTGACTTGTGTTTAACTTAGGTAAAAGCTTAGATTGCCTCCAGCATATTTATTTTTTTCCCAACAATTCTGAAGTCCTTTCATCCAGATTTTGTAGATTTCTCAGAAATCACCTTGCAGTTGGCACATTCACTTCTACCAAGCACTTATAAAGAGTAGGAAAGTGTGCATGCAATGAGTGCATATGTTTGGAAGGATTGTTTTTTCTTCAGAAATTAACCAGCATAATAGGCAAAAGCACAGACCCAAAAGAAAGCATTGAGTAAGAATATTTTTCATGTAGATATTAATTATACAATTATACATTTCATCTGATTTTTTAATTATTATACCATAGAACACTTCAGCATTGCATGCAATAGCATATTTCCCAGAGACTATTTCCCAGAATATTTTAAAGCAAAAGCAATTCCATCTGAAAAAAAATCCAATTTATTTTCTTCTTATTTTTAGAAGACAATTTTCAAAGCTTATTAGGTAAAGTGAGGATATAAAAAAGCCTTGAAAATACAAACAAATGAACAAAGAGGAGAAAAGCAAAGGAAAGCAAGGATATTCAGAGTAAACAAATATTAACTCTTTATAGGAATAACCTTTCTTCCATTTCGCAGCAGAAAATGTTTTCAATAACCTTATGTATAAAGCTGAAGTTTCATTAAAATAAATGACAGTTCAGCACATATTTAAAATAAGGCAATTAAATTTAAGTACTTCCTTGAATTACAGGCATTTTTTTCTTTTTTTTTTTTAAGGTGTTTCTCAGTTACTATTACATGAAACATCCCCTGGGCAACAGAAAACTTTTTGTATTCACATGGTATTAAATAAAGCCTGTGGTGGGTTCACCCCGGCTAGACACCAGGCATCCACCAAAGCTGCTCCATCATTCCCCTCTTCAGCTGGGTAACAGAGAGAAAATATAATAAAAGGCTCATGAATTGAGATAAGGGCAGGGAGAGTTCTCTCACCAGTTACCATCACAGGCAAACAGATTCAACTTGAGGAAATTATTCTAGTTTATTACCAATCAAATCAGAGTAACATAATAAGAAATAAAACCAAATCATGAAACACTTTCCACCCACCCCTTCCTTCTTCCTGGGCTCAATTTCATTCCCAGGTACTCTCCCTCCTTCCTCTCAGTGGTGAAGAGAGATGGGGAATGGGGACTGTGGTCAGTTCATCACATGTTATCTCTGCTGCTCCTTCATCCTCAAGAGAAGGACTCTTCCCACTCTTCCCCTGCTGCAGAGTGGAGTTCCTCCCACGGGAGATAGATCTTGAAAATTTCTCCAACGTGTGTCCTTCACAAACTGCTCCAGTGTGGGTCTCCCACAGGGTCACAAATCCTGCCATCGAACCTCCTCCAATGTGAGCTACTCTCTCCATAGAACCACTGGTCCTGCCAGAAGCCTGCTCCAGTGACCCACAGGGTCAAAGCCTCCTTCAGGCACATCCACCTTCTCTGACGTTTGGTCTTCCATGGTTATCTGCTCTGCCACGGCCCTTCATGTACTGCAGGGGGACAGCATAGAATCATAGAATGGTTTGAAGTGGAAGGGACCTAAAAGACCATCTCCTTCCAAAACCCCTGTGCTGTGAACAGGGACACCTTCCACTAGACCAGGTTTCTCAAAGCCCCATCCAGCCTGGCCTTGAACACTACCAGAGATAGGGAATCCACAGTTTCTCTGGGAAGCCTGTTCCAGTGTCTCAGTATTCCCATAGTGAAGAAATTCTTCCTAATATCTAAACCTACCATCTTCCTGTTTAAAGCCATAAGCCCTTGTCCTATCACAACATGTCCTTGTAAAAAGTCTCTGTCCAGGTTTCTTGTAGGCCCCCTAAGGTACTGGAAGACTTCTCTAAGGTCCTCCCCTGAGCCTTCTCCAGGCTGAACAATCCCAGTTCTATCAGCCTCTCTTCACAGGAGAGGCACTCCAGCTCTCTGATCATCTTTGTCTCAATATCCTTGAACCTTAACCAATTTTCTTGGGCCCTTCTTGCCTCCAGGGCTTTCTCTCATACACTCTTCCAGGCAGATCCTCAAAGAGGCCAAAGTCTGCTTTTCTGAAATACAGGCTAGTGAGCTTGCTGCACATCCTCCTCACTGCCATAAGGATCTCAAACTCCACCATTTCATGGTCGTTGCAGCCAAGGCTGACTTTGAGTTTCACATTCTCCAGCAATCCCTCCTTGTTGGAGAGAACAATGTCCAGTGTAGCACCTCTCCTTGCTGGCTTCTCCATCACCTGGAGAAGGAAGTTACCATCACTGCATTCCAGAACCTCATGGCTTCCTTATGCCCTGCCGTGTTGTCCCTCCAACTGATATTGGGTGGTTGAAGTCCTTCTTGAGGACCAAGACTTGTGAATATAAGGCTGCTTCTATCTATCTATAGGGTGGGCCTCATCCAGTGGGGCTTCCTGCTTGCATGGCTTGTAGCAGAACCCCGTGATTATGTCACTTGTCCCTGCTCTGCCTTTAATCCTGATCCACAGGCTCTTGGCTTGCTCCTCTCCTATCCTCAGGCAGAGGCCCATTCACTCTAGCTGGTCACTGACAAAGAGGGTGACACCTCATCCCTGTTGCCCCTGTCTGTCCTTCCTAAAGAGCCTGTATCCTTTCATTCCAACACTTGAATCGTAGGAGCCATCCCACCATGTCTCCTTGATGCAAATAAGATCACAGCCCTGCTGTGTGTGTATGTACATCTCCAACTCCTCTTGTTTATTCCCCATGCTCAATAGAGGTGTTTGAGTTGGAGCCCGAATGAGGCTGCCTTGCTGGCTGGAGTGGCTGGAATTCCTTCGTCCTGCTCTTCAGGTGTTGTCCTGCTGACCTGAAGCGCCTCTCCAGGCTCTGGGTATCTGTTGCTGGCACTGGCATCAAACTGTCAGGAATGGGATGGACCGAGGTTCCCTTTCCCCTGGCAACCTCCATTGCTGAAAATCAAACTGATTAATTAGAGCAAAACCTGTTATTTCATTTCACTGAAATCAGCCAAAAAGGATGACTGAAAACTGCAGCCTACTTTCTTATGTGGACGAGCTAGTTTATAGACTACAGAGGTTTGTTTTTTTTTTTAAGAAAAAATTATTTGCTTAGTAGGTACAGTATGAGTATGTAGATAGTGTGCTACCTTTTTAAAAAAGGTGCATAATTTTTTGCTTGGCATAATATAGAGGGTGAGATTTTGAAAGCCCTTAGTATTGACTTAATCTTGTTCTCATTTAAGATACTTCTAGTCACTGGAAGAGAAGGGATTTCTGTCAGGCTGTTGAAAAAACTGTCCATCCTTTTAAGCTGTACTTATCACTTTGTGTTGTTTTATGAATACAAAGTCCCATATAAAAAACTTAATGGAAAAATTCATGACTTATGAGTGAGAATGTTATGCATTTCATTAGTGCCAATAGTGAGTGACAAGATTTAAGCCAAACATCTTCAGACGAACCTTAACAGTACTGAAAGTGCCGCATATGCATTTCTATTAAAATTCTCTGTACTGATTGAGGAGGAATAAATTAATATGGCTTTGACAGGGACAAACAGAAAAGATACTTGATAATTGTTTGCTACAAATATAAGCTTATTCTGATCACTGATTTTAAAACCAGTAACTTTTGCAGATACAATTTTTAATTTAATTTAATTTTTAATTTAAATTTTTCATCTTTAATTTAATTTTTAACTCACCTTTTATAGTGCAATTTCAGGGAGTAAATAAATTTCAAGTAAAAGTATAGAACTTTAAAATCTCTTAATCAGATCTAGGCACTGCATTTCCCTCATGAATTCTTGTGTTGTGTCCTAAGATCTGCATTTTGAATGAGTTCATTAAAAAATATATTATGCATATTGAATTGGAAAACTGTTTAACTGGATAAAAATATAACTGCTGTGCCTATTAGAGATTGGATTTCTCTCTCTGGTTTAAATTTCATTCTACTGTCCACTGGCCTGTCAGTCAGATTTACTTCTTCTCTTCCTTCTTTAAGTGAAAGTACTTGAAACAATATGAATGACAAGTAACTTGGTATTTCATAAGAAAGAATATTTGTATTATTACAGAAATTTGTGCATGGGGGAGCTCTAGATCAATTTTCTTTATAATTTTCAACATTTTGAAACATTTCAAGATCACAAACACCAAATAGAGAGCCTGAAAGTAATTCTTGTGAGTTCAAGTGTCTAGGGAATACTGGGCATGACAGCGAGCACAGGGAGGGAGGAACGACGGTGAGCTGCCTGTGTGTGGTTCTGCTACATTTGCACTTATTCTGAAAATTGTAAACAGGATTCTCAATGCAAAAGGCCCTTTCAGAATTAATTCCATTTTATTGCTTTTCTTATGCTTCTTGGTAGTAAATACCTACCTTGTTTCATCTTTTTTTTTTTTTCCATTTGTGTCATATTTTGGATAACCTAATTAAACATTGAGAGCACCCACTGCACTAACTTCATTAACACAGCCAATATTGCTATTGCTGACAGCTCCAATATAAGAAAGAATGGGGCTTGGGTGGTGGCCACTCCAGGTCATACTAATGTGGATAGGACCCAGAAGTTTGAATTGCTGCTTTTGTGTAGAAAAACAGAAGCATGTAGCTTGCAGAAAAGTCAGTGTCTTTTAAGCTGTAGCACTCACTTTTAAATTATTCCTGTTTTTGTTTAATTCTCTGTTTCTGTGCTGCTTTCTGTTTGTGCTTCTCCTTATTCCCTTTTTCCCCAATAAAAGCAGATTAATTTATTTCAGAGTGTTTATACAGTTTTCCAAAGGTGACGATATTTGGCTTTGGCTTAAATCTGTGTTGTAGAAGTGACCCTGCCAAAGACTGCTGTGGAGCAACTGCAGGCAGAGTTCCTTGTGTGTGTGCCAGGGCAAACTGTCAAGGGAAGAAAGGGAAAGCTGCAGGAAATGGGAAGAGAAGGCTTGGCATTGTCTAAAATGGAGCTTTCATATTTGCTCTACATTACAAATCGTTACCTTTTCTAGTTTCTTTTTTTTTTTTTTTAATTTATGTATTTATTTTTATTTGGAAATTGAATAAATAATCAGAGAACATACAATGTCTTTTGGATAGAACAATATATAAAATATTCTGGTTATCAATATCAACTTGGAAGTCTAGATAAAAAGAATTAAAAGCTATGACTTTTTAAAATAATTCACGGAATCTTTCAAAATAATTGGTAAAATTATTGTTAGACAGAAAACAAAATCAAAAAACATGCAAAATCCAGGTCAGAATAACAAGGAAAGCTGAGCCAAGAAGAAGGAAATCAAATATAGTGGGTCTTGCATTGAATTTATTCTTTCCCCTGATGAAACTGGTTATTAATCTTTCTGTCTTGGAAATAAAAATGTTCTTCACAATTCACCAATCCACCAGCTCTGCTTTATTAGCCAGATATTTGTTCTGTTATTTTGTCATGTATATAATGGTGCTGCAAGCAGCACACATATTGCTTGCTAGGTCAATGACATTGCTAATTTCTTCTTACTTTGGGAATCCATCAGTGACCAGCTTAATTTAATGCAGGTTGGATTCTACTATTGATATATTCTAATTTGCAGAATAGAATTCTAGCATTGTTTCCAGAACCCACCCCTTTTACAATTAAAAATCAGTTACAATCTAAGTATTTCTGAAACTTAGTCATAGATTTAAGCACTTTATTTTAGTGTCCCATTTGAAAATATTGCCTATGTCTAATTTTAATCTTTTCAATGGTTTAACTGAGTAACATATTAAAACACTAAAATTAATTTTGCAAAATGGATGTCAAATCTATAAAATTTACTTGCATTTATAATAATTTTCAGTTATATTTACTTGACAGTAAGATTTTAAATATAAGCTAGAAATATCCACTTGTGTCTAATCCCTCCAGTCTTTCTGGTTATCTATGCACTATGATTTATTTCCCTGAAACTTTCTAGTATTTTTAAATCATAAAAGGAAACAAAGAGGCCTTTGAGTGTCGGAATGACTTCATACTCATGTAGGTAGTGTTTATGTTTCTGATTGCCAGTGTATACTGTATTGGCATTAAAGTGACCATGTTATATATTTCAGAGGGTTGCTACTTTCGCTGCAACTTAATTCACTTCCATTATGGAAATTTATTAATGCCATTAATAGTGCTTTGTTTTGGAGTCAGTTAATCTTCAGCCTGGATAAAATGCTGCAACTTTACACGTAGCAGTATCCTTGACATAGCTGCAGAGCTGATATAGGTTAATGTAATTGTTTATGTGCAAGACCCTTGGTATCGACCTCAGAGGCATCAAATTCTGCCTTTAGTAACACTTGTATAAATCAGAGTAGGTCCATTGATTTCAATTACTCAGTGTTTACAGTCAAATGAAACTGAGAACGTAATTTACCCTATACATCTAAATTTAACCTTGTGCACAAACGTGCACACTTGAATGAGGCAGTTAGGGAATTCAAAGATCATACTGGTAAGTGGAGAACAGAGATATCCTGAATGGGTAAAAGTTAGAGAAAAAAAGCCAAACAGACATTAAAAAAATAGAGAAATCACAATTTCATCTTCCCTTTGCCTGCAAAAAAATCTTCTGCTTTTAACTTTCCAAATCTCTCACCAGATATAGCTGTGTTTTAGAGTCACCCTTTTATGTGACTGTCATGCAGCATGGATTACTCCTAATTTTCTCTTAATGAAGAACTATTCTAGATGATGTACTTTTGTGTTCACTTTCTGCTACTTAACCCCATGAAAACAGAAGAGTTAAACCTCTAATCTCTTAGGAGAGATTGAAAGTTCATCTAAACGAGAAAGCAGTTATTCTTAACACGGGGTTTTATTATTTGTAGTGAACAATGGTTAATCTAAGCCTTAAATAATATATAGAAAAATTCAGATTAGGAAGATGATTAAAATGCAGCTTCAGGTTTATACATTATGTATAGTATGAGAAACACAACTGATGCTGTCCTTCTCCCAGTTATATGGACTGAAAATAAATCTTTACCAGGTTTTTATATCTAATGAAGCTATAACAACTAGTCCTTTTTAATATTAAACTTTTTTCCAGGAAAAAATTCACATTTTTCCTTATGCCTGCAAAGAACCATGTAGTTCACAGTACTTTATAAGTTAAGATATTGGATGTTCTTTGTGCCTCAACTTTGACTGAAAGTTTATTTTAAAGTCTACAGTATTCTCCATAGAAATTGTTTTTATGTCTCCTGCTTTCAAAATTGTATTTATTCCCTGTTCCATAAATAACAATTCCTTATGATTTAGATATAATGATGTTTGCTAAATTTTCCTACAGGTGGTAAATATTTTCCCATTTTCTGTAGCTGTCATTAAACTGTATTCCCCGTACAGAAAATAACAAAAGATGATAGCATGAAGTACCTATCTGGGTCATCACAATTAAATTGTATAGAAATAGATAAAAGAAAACTTTAAAGAAAATTGGTTCCTTTCCTCTGCAGAGACTTGTTCCTCCAGGGTTTCCTAAGGTTGGGCATCTTTAATCTTTAAAACCAGACACTGTGCTGAGACTGTCCCAGAATAAAAATAGTTTTGTACAGTAAATACATTTTGCAAGAGCGAGTATTGTAGTTGTCATAGATAGCATTTATTTCTCTGACATTGAGACTACATTTGCATTCACACACACTCTTCTGATTAGGAAATACAAACTTGCAATGCTTAGCTGGGTCGTGTGGTTTTTTTTTTTGCTTCTCCCTCATGCACATAAAAAAACCCTCTCCACTGATTTATTATTTCATAATAACTGAAGTATTTTGTTCTGGAATAATCCTCTTTAAAGTAAAAACTGTGAGTTTTTAAAGATAATTGTCAGAAGATACAGATGTGCATCTAGTAGTAATATCAATGGAGCATAAATAATTCATTTATGGCTCTATCTGCATTAGCAGATGCCTAACCCTCAATTCAAAGGTCTTTAAATTTTATGTAGACATAAGAACCAAGTGGCAGAAAATTCACATTTAATTCTTAGTTTAAGGTTGAATGACTTAATTTTTATTCAGGCATTACGATCAAAATCACTGAGCTCTTTCTCTGATTTTTATGTGGTACTGATAAGCATTTTCACCGGTATTAACATTGCAGTCCCTGTTATGTGGATACAGAAGTGCTTCCACTTTTAGAACCAGGTATTTAATCTTGAAGAAATATGTTCTGTATATGTGATGTTGTAAATTTGACCTTATAAAACCATGTCAAATTAAGATTAATTAAATTTGTGCTTTTATATTTACTCAGTCCCTTAAAAGTTTAAGATAATCCCTTCTGCCTGCCACAGATTTTACCATCCCTGGATGCCTATGGTGAGCAAGGTGAACAGAATTTCTAAAATTTTACAAGGCTCCTTGAATAAGGAAAGGCTGAAAACTCAGAACAGAAAATTGGTACAGGACTTCAGAGGATGCTAGATTGCTTTCTCATGTGGATAATCCCATGAGTAGGATGCCATTTTTGGGGTTAAATGAAGATAAAAGATATACTTAAGTACACTTCTAGTTTATAGGTGATATGTAGATAACAGCTGGCTGGTACCATAAACATATATGTACTAACTTCACAATAATTTACATTGTAAATCTTACTGGCTAAACTTGGGGTTGAAATATGGAACTGTCTTGTAAAGTATGGATTTCCTCCTCTATAAGGACTAATGCAATATAAGAAATCTAATGTCAGCAATCCCTCCCAATGCAAATCACCAAGATAAATAATTCTGGATGTGCTCACTAGTCCTCAAAACTATCTGAATTTTAATAGGACATGAAAATGAGCATATTAGAACGGAGTACAATTTTGTCCAACTACTGAATCTGTAAAGTAACAAAACCCTGAGAGAAAAATTGAGAAACAACACTGAACGCATGTGTGGATACAGTGGAAAAGTTTTCAGAGTTGCACAGCAAGGTTATAAACTAAGCAACATTTTCATTATTTATCCACAAGGCCAGTGATGAGGGATAAGTAGCCTTCAAACTACTGCTGAAGCTGCAGATAACATTACAAAGAATTTTCCCATGAGTATGTACTAACTATATGAGAGATGGATCTATTGTACATGAAGTCTTGAAGAAATCTACAACTTAGGTGTTTAGTTACTAGAGAATTAAAATAGAAAGATATGAGCAGAGAAGGAATACCGTATTCAAAAAAACTTTACTGCAAGAGACTTCTACTCCCCTTTCATAACTGTAGAATCTCTTTTTCATCTGCTATGGCATTTTATACCTCAGTGTGATAAGAACTCTGAACAACACTCCACTGCTGGGGTATTTCCCTCACTGATTTTAATGACCACTTTCATCAAGCAGTTACTGTCATCACATGGAAGGATGAACTGGTAAATAAACTACGGAAAATAGTGCATCCCTAATGTATGTAGTCAGGGCCTGTGGGATACAGATGTTCTGCTGCTTATACTACAGTGTCCTAACAGCATGTGGTGGGTGTAGGCAAGGAAAACTAATCTTAATTAGAGAAAGAATTAAAAAATTTACTACATGCTTACTGCCACCAGCTTTAATTAGAAATCATATGAGTCTTTTAAAAGCAAAATTAGATAAGAAAAATACAATAATATCTAATCATTAATTAAGGAAATGGAGGGCAAAATGTCTATATGTAGTTCATATATCTATGAGTCCTCTTGGTCTTTTAGCATTTTTTCCTTAGCCTGGAATCGATTACTTTTTTTTTTTATTTATTTCTTCTTTATTGGTTTCAATGAAAGAGATGTTTTCAATGCAAAGCAATGCTCTCAACCAAAATAATTCAGACTCTTACAGAGGGAAAACCAGAACAAAGATAGTAAAATAAGAGCAAATTTGCACTTCTAACTAGTTTCAGCTTTTCATGGCACAATTAAAAGAAATCTTATCATCTCAGCAGTAGCTAGCAACAGAATTGCTTACAATGATGTTTTGAACCTGGCTGGATGCCAGGTGCCCACCAAAGCCACTCTACCACTCCCCTCTGCAACTGGACAGGGGAGGGAAAATGTTACAAAAGGCTGGTTGAGTTGAGATAAGGACAGAAGAGATCACTCACCAAGTACCATCACAGGCAAAATAGACTTGACTTACGGAAATTAGTTGAATTTATTACCAATCAAAATCAGAGAAGGATAATGAGAAGTAAAGCAAATCTTAAAAACACCTTCTCAACAACCTCCCTTCTTCCTGGGCTCAATCACCTCCCCCCCAGTGGCACTGGAAGACAGGGAATGGGGGTTACAGTCAGTTCATTACCTATTGTTTCTCCTGTTGCTTCCTCCTCAGAGAGGAGTCCTTTCCCTGCTCCAGCATGGTGTCCCTCCCATGGGAGACAATCCACCACAAACTTCTCCAACATGAGTCCTTCCCACAGGCTGCAGTTCTTCACAAACTGCTCCAGTGTGGGTCCATTTCCATGGGGTTCAGGCTTTCAGGAAAAGGCTGCTCCAGTGATGATTCCCCGTGGCGTCACATGTGTTGTCAGCAAACCTGTTCCATCATGGACTCCTCTCTCTGTGAGTCTGCAGATCCCTGTCAAGAGCCTGCTCCAGCATGGGCTTCCTGTGTGGTCACAGCCTTCTTTGGGTGCATCCACCTGCTCCAAGGTGAGGCTGCTCCAAAGGTTCCATGTGGGTCTCTGTTGCACCATGGACCTCTATGGACAGCAAGTGCACAGCTGCCTCACCACGGTCTGCACTGCAGGGTGCAGGGGAATCTCTGCTCCTGTGCCTGGAGCACCTTCTCCCTTACTCACTGACCCTGTTTCTCTCACATATTCTCATTCTTTGGCTGCAATTACTTCTACACAATAACTTTTTTTTTCCCCTTCTCAATTATGTTACCAGAGAGACATTACTACGTCTGTGATGGGCTCAGCCTTGGCCAGCGATGGGTCATTCTTGGAACTGGCTGGCACTGGCTGTGTTGGACATATGGGAAGCTTCCAGAAGCTTCTCACAGGAGCCAGCCCTGTAGCTCCTCACTTCACCCTCTCACAAACCTTGGCATGCCAACCTAATACCCTTGTTAGGGAAAGTGATGATGGGGATCCATGAAAAGAACTGAAAGAACTGGTTTACACATACAGTAAGTTATTAGATAATAGTATAGTATAGTATAGATAATACATTTTGTTCCTGTATTTCCTTTAACAACTGAGTTTTGGGTTGGTTTTATTTTCCCAACCAACACACAGGTTCTTTCTGTTGAGAGGTTTTTATAACCAACTTTCATCATATTAAAAGCAGCACGTTCATATATATTGCATCTTTACTGAATGCCTGTCTTGTGTTTAAATTGGGTCTTCTCTTCCCCTGTCTAAAAAATAATGGGAAATAAAATCCTTGAGAACTATTAAATACAAAGGAACATGTCCTATCTTCCTAAATTTTCAGGGAATTTGACTGCAGAGGAAGTTTTATTGCATGTTACCTTGTTTCATACTCTTCTCTAAGGATTTAATTTACTGACTCATGTAGCATGCAGGTAGGCCAGTCTGACTTTACTATGCTTCCTTTTTAGGGCTGTAATAACTGTGTGAGAAAAATTGCAGATTTTAACAAATGTATGGTTTCCAAACAGCAAAAAACATAGGTTTAATGTGACTCATGCCCCAGGCTATATTCATGCTGATAAGAAAACTTGCATTATCTTCCCATAATAAAAATAGAGCTGAGATGAGAACATAAATTAACACTTCCTAAGAAAATAATTGCTATAAAAACTTAAACTGTTGTAAAGGAATCCATTCAAGGCCCATTAAGAGAATTAACTTATTTTCCCAATGTACAGACAAGAGGATGAATACATTTATGTGAACTTGTTACGCAAAATGTTTGCTTTTAAACAATGTGTTGTTATTAAGTCACTAGTGGCAGAGGATTCATAAATGTAGGAAGGGTAGTTGTTAGCCATTTTGTCTTTTGTGCTGAAACTGGTGAAAGCCTAACATTACTGCTGTTAGTCCTTCTTAGGTTATTTCCTTTGGTTCTTCAGGAAAGATTGTGATGTACAAGCACCTTGATAAAATAAAACTCTGTGCTTTCTTGTGTTTCTTTGTGAAGAGAGGCGAATGTATGTGAACTGATGCACTGATTTTTCTTTTGTGTTCCTTGGCACTATAATCTGCCAGAGCTAACGAAGAAATAGTTTCATTCAACAGCTCTGCATGTGTTGGAGTTTTTCTACCTTTTCCTGCTCTTGTTTTGCATTATGATGCCTGTGGAAATACTCTATGCATAGTGTTATTTCCATAAGATTCTTTATTCTATTCATAACGTTCCAATTTCTTCTTATGCTTTCTTTTCACAATTTTGGTACAGGAACAAAAGCAATATATAGGAAGAAAGATAACAAGTAGCACTGCTGGTGGTATTCCATCTGCAAATATGCTGAGGGTATACTCTACACCATCATCCAGATCGTTAATGAAGATGTTAAAGAGAATTGGACTCAGAATTGAGCCCTGGGGTGTATCACTAGTTACTGGACTCCAAGTAGACTTCATGCCACTGATAACCACCCTCTGGGTCCAGCCATTTAATTCACCTCACTGTCTGCTCATCTAGCCCATACTTCATCATCTTCTCTGAGGACTGTATGGAAAAGAGAAGTATTTCAGGAGTACCTTACAATGAGAAGACTGTACTGTAGAAAATGCAGTCACTATATCGCAATTCTTTCTATATTGCATAAAGTAGAAAAGAAATAAAATCAGCTATAAAATAGACGAAAAAAGAAACTCTATCTCTACTGGAGGTCTGTTTAAGAACTATAATGGGAACTTTCCACATTCCAGTAATTTCCAGATGCACAGGGATTTTTACTAGTTTCCTTTTGAAAATAGTTGCTAACTGTAATAAAAATTACCTAAGTTCCACAGTCTTTCAGGAAAGCAATAAGAAAATAAAAATTTCATATTCAATGTAGCAAAATCATCAAAAATTTCTAAATTAGATTTAAATTTTTACATTCAAATTTATAAATTGCTAAATTAAAATTAAAATCTAAATATATTTTCTAAATAATAACGTATTTGTCCAAAACCAGTAACTTAGATGCCAGTGAATGGCATCTTGTTTTTAGAGGGAAATGTATTTAAGATTGCATGTTCTTTGTCAGGACATTTATATTTCCTGCTAAGGTTTCTGGAATTTGTCAACAAGAAGATAATAGATGAAGGAGTTTTAGGGTATAATAGAAAGATAGTAAACACCTTGTAGTAAATATTAACATCTTCAACAGAGTTGTGGGTGAGTATCTTTTTGCACTCTATCGCAATCCAGAAGAGTGAGCATGTTCTGTATCTTTTGGACTCCCTCTGCCAGTTTTATACCAAGAAGCTAAATATGACAGATGCAAAACAGAGAAAAGATATCCAAGTATGTATGAATGCAGTTAAAAATACCCAGACATCTTTAATTTATGGAATCCCAAGCAGATGGTAAAATATGTTTACTGAACTCTTGTCTCTTTTTCTCTAAAGAACCAGAAGCTTTAAATATCACAGGCTGTTTCAGAATTTGGCAGTGAGGAAGGATGTGAATTTTCTCTGATTTCTTTTTCCTTTTTTTTTTTTTTTGGAGCACTTTTAAGATTTGTGATAGCTACAAATCTGATCAGATTACTTGTTTGAGATCTCAATGTGAAAAAATTATTTAAAAAAATATGGAAGAAAAAATGTTGTCTTACTATTTTCAGTGCTTGTACTACAATTTGATTTAGGAATTATAATTTAACACTGTCAGAATTAGGCTGCTTTGAAGGCCAAATTTACAATTAAATGATGTAATCTTTATTCTTGTGTAACAGGATTAGAATAAGATGATTTCATTATTTTTTGCACATAAGGACAATGTGGTGTTTGTCTGAAACATATCTCCCAGATAGATATTCATTCCTGCTTAGAGACAATAAAAGATTGGAGTCCTGCAGTCACTGATGGTTTATTTAATTCGCTTAATAAGGATCCACTTAGAACTTTCCTCTCTTCTTATTTCCTTCAGTTCAGTTCTGTCAAGATGGTTTTAATTTTCCTTCATTTAATTATTTCATCTATTGTTATTATTTCTTTTCTTGTATAGATTCTTGATAATAATTCAGTTTCAGAAATTGAATAACATAAGTGATTAAAGAGTAGTAGGAGAGAATCAGAACTACTGTTACCTCATATCAGTAAGTGATATCAGATGTCACATATCAGATGTCTTTTGTACCTGCATGTGGCTCCATGTTCAGGTGATTATTTTCAAAACATGTTTGGTAATATTCCTGTTTGAGGACAATACAATTGTAGTGCTCTACATACCTAGGTAAATATTTATAATTATACTGTGCATTCATGTATTCCCAGGAAGTCATGTACTAGTATTAAATTATTCTGAGAACTTATTTGATATTCAGAAAATCCAAATTATTCAAAATTTTTATTCCCACAATCTTCAAGATAATGGAGAATGCACTGTTGGCCTTTGCTTGAGGTTATTGGTTTTTTGCAAAGTGATTAGATGCAATATGTGTTAAAGGCTCTGTGTACAACCTGTGTGAATCTGTCTGAAAAGAATAAATTACAATCTAGATCTTCCAAATTCTTTAAAAAAGTTCATAACTGTGAGAGCTTCCTTAGAAGCCTGTCTAAACCAGAACAAGACAGAGAGCAAGCTGCAGTTGGACAATGCGCAGGAGGGAAATAGCAGGCAGTTTCTCAGATGGCCATTCTTCAGGATTATTTCTCGGAATAAATTCCTGAAGCTCAGTCTCCAGACAAAAGAGGAAAAAATGGGGGTTTGGACACTACGTTTTTATAGGTTTTCTAATAGATTCTGAAGGAACAGGCAAACTACGCATGAAACAGAAGCAGAGTACTACTGTCATTACCTATGTCTAAAAACTCCTCTCCATTTTATGTGTACATATTCCATTTTATGTATTGAAAAGTGTGGGGAGCTTGTGAAAGTTGAATTTGATCTACCTCAACATGAAGATTTTCCATTCAGCAAGTATAATCCCAGTAAAGAGGGAGAGTACATTTAAATATGTAACACTTGACAAGTGAATTTGACAGAAGAGAACAAAACTGGGTGGTATGGGGAAGCAGGTCACAAGAATATGTAGATGTGCAAATATACACTTTTAGGATAGAGAAACATACATTTCAATATATTCTTTAATATATATATTATTATGATCTGTTTCAAGGCTTCATTTTTTTCCTCATACATTCTTAAAATTTGCATTTCTTTGGTTCCACAAAAAGTTTTTATAATAATTTATTTTATTTATTAATCATTATATTGATTCTTTAGAAAATTTTCAGACCTTCTAACTGCCTAGAATAACATCAAATGTGTATAAACATAGTTATAAATAATACTTGACATTCTTGACATGTATAATATAATTTATTCCTTTGAACAATGACCTCTCAAACACTGACATTCTAAGCTTGCGAAACATAAATTCTGCTGTGTGAAAATCTCTAAATAATGGTTCTGAAGGAAAAGAAGGTGTGAAGTATGTATATTTAAAAGGAAATTTGGAAACGATCCTCTAGAAAAATCTGGTTGTGAGTGTGGTGTTAACTGTCCTCTTGAATGTTCCATTAAGCATAAGGATGAGAATTCACATTTTTTATGTGCATTAAGCAGTTGTACTACTCTTTTGTGATTGCTAGTTGTAAGCATTAGAGCTTCACACACAATTAAATATTTTTTACATTAACTGTTCTGAAACTCCAGCTTTGATTCTCAAAAATTTCTGGAACTAAATGTAAACAAAATAAAGATAGGGATATGAGAATTGGGGTTATGAAAAGTATGTTTTCAGCTGAGTCCACTTGTGACAGGTATGACTCGCTTGGTGGTGTTAGGATAAGGAAATGTTTTGGTTGAACAACCTGTATCTTAGTTTTTCTGGAGGAACCAAAACACTTTTCTGTGGTTATGAGTTACTTCATAGCAAGGCTTTGTTTCAGAAGAATCAAAGTGGGAAAGTAAGCTTGTCAGAGGGATTTAATATCTTGTCCCCGGCTTGCCTATATCTTGCACAAGGGTTTTGACCAGGACTGCTGGAATTCGTTTCAAATAAGTTAAAATTATAATAATATTATTTATGAATAATTTACCTATACGATCAAATAAGTTACGAGTTCCCTTATTTGCTTTTGAATACATCAGTTTGTAATTCTGACATATCTATTATCTGTACAGTGTCTTTCTGGTCCTGAAAGTATAGGAGCCAGGGTTGTAATAGCTATCAAAATACATTTTCTAAACCTTTTTTGTTGTTGTTCTTTAGCCTTTTTTCTTAATGCACTGGTCTTCAACAATATAAGAAAGTGGATCTAGTCAACTGCTTATTTTCTTTACTTAAAAGTAACTGGTTTACCTTTAAGAGTATCATATGAGGGGAAAGGAAGGAAGCATCCTCTGGAAGCTGGTCATCTGACAGATAACAAAATTTCACATAAACATTTTCTATTTTCTTGTAAAGAGAAACACTGTCAAAATAGGACATAATGTTAAAGCACTAGAAGTAAAACATCAAACTCCAAATCTGTTGTAAATAGTATATCTAAATATATGGTAGACAATAATTTAAACTTGTACACTTGTAAACCTCTACAGTACACCTCAAAATCAAGCCAGTAGATATTCTACATCTCATCTGTGCAGGACAGAGTTCCTCTCAGATGCTGACTTTGTCCTTAATTTATTTACTTGTTTTCATATCAGTTCCTACATAATGATGCTAATTAAATGTGTTCCTTTTCTTTTTCTCTGAAGGTTGTAAGAAAAAAACTCATTGCAAATCTACCTTAATTAAGTGCATTGAGCATTGTTATACAGAATTTACACTATATTAGAGGAATTGTAATTTGTGGGTTCCTAATTTATATTTTAAATTATGATTACATCAAAGTCTGCACTAAGGTGGAAAATTCTGCTGTGGAAAATTCTCTCTCTATAAACATATGTTTATGTGAGGATATAGTCATAGCCCAAAGTGCAGATATAGTTTGGACAGCAAGGGATGCAACATCAAATAACAAATATTTTTGGTGAGATTGAAGTAAATTCAGCAACTATATACCCAATTCTGGGTTTAAATGGTCTGGGAAACTTCTGAGGGGAAGATGAAAAAAGGAGGTGTTCAGGACTGCCAGAAGCCAATCCAAGGTAATTTCAAAGAGGCAGAAGAGGACGTGCAGCTCAGCAGAGAATCTGGGCCATGATTACAGAATCACAAAATATGCTGAGTTGGAAGGGGCCTACAAGGATCATCGAGTCCAACTCTTAGCCCTTTTGAGGACCATTCCCAAGAGTCACACCATGTGCCTGAGAGTATCATTCAAATGCTTCTTGAACTCTGTCTGCCTTGGTGCTGTGACCACTTCCCTGGGGAGCCTGTTCCAGTGCCCAACCAGCCTCTGGGTAAAGAACCTCTCCCTAATATCCAACCTAAACCTCCTCTGAGACAACCAGGGGTAAATCATACTTTACTGATCTGATTGTCTTCTATAATAAAATAACTGAATCTGAAGACAGGCAGTGGATGTAATTTACACTGACTTTAGCAAAACCTGTGATACTATCACCCACATTAAACTTTATGATCTGGATGGGTGAAAAATCAGATAGGTAAAAACTGTTTCGATGATTGGACTCAGAGAACAGTGGTTAATGGGTCAGAAACTGTTAGGGCCTGTCTTATTTGACTGGAAGGTGGCTGTGGAGTGCACTCTCATCAAGTTTCTAGGAGACACCAAAGTGAGAGGAAAATAAACGTAAAAATTAATACTTAGTAAAACCTCTTTTAAAACCTGTAATGACTTAGAAAGGATATATGGGGAAGAATAGAGTGAATTAACCTGAATGTCAGGTTAATTCATTAATCTGTTATAAAGTACAGCAAAATGAGTATTCAGAAAAATACAGAATCTACAAAAAGATTAGCACAGTAAAGCTACAACTCATAGGTCATTCCCTGTTTTATTTAATTTAGTAACAATGTAGGAGAAATATCTTTCTAGAACTTTAGTTCAAATGATCAGGTTCTGGAAATGTGAATAAGACCTAAATAAAACTGTCTTCCAAATACGTAGCTAATGATTTGAATATATGAATTACATTTTCAAGATGGGAACATTTGGAATTTCGCACTGAATTTGCAGATAAACTTCTAAAAATGTCCAAATTTTACTTACTTTTTAAAAAAATTCCTTTGGCATTTCCAGCATGAAATCTGTATCTGGGTTTTACTCCTCTATCAGCACAGCTGTTGTTAATGCAGTCCTTGTTTTAAGAACCTCATAAACTTTTATGAACCAAAACCTGCTTCTGACTGACTGGACTCAGTGCATAGTCTTTCAGTGGAACATTTCAGTATGAAAGGTTTTTTAATGGAGGAGAAAACTGAAGCAAGGTGTCTTGGCAGATATCACACAATTAGTGATTATACAGACTGCTAGGTTTGAGGTTTAATCTGCTATGCTCTCATAAGTAGAGTAACACAAAGCTGAGTACCTTTTTTTTTTTCTTGGATACTAATGTTATGCTTCTGAAGTCAATTTCGGATTTTTTCAGTAAGTTTTATGCATTTAATTAGGATATTATAAAGCCAGATTTCTCCACTATCATCTGGGTTATGATGTCATAAACCACTCAGGTTTAACTACAGGTGGAATTACTAACTTTGGTGCCAGTTCTTGATAACATTAGATGGTATCATATAATTTCCTATAAAATAGTTTGTTGCCAAGTAGGTTATATTATCATTATGAATGCAGGTGAACTGAAGGAACTTAAAAACTGCATACATTACTATAAAGTTAAGCTGCTTGTAAAATTGTCTGAAAAAACACCGAAAGAAGCAGAAGCACAGATTAGCCCTGCAACTAGACTACCCCAGGCATAACAGAAAGAAAAAAAGCTTTCAGTTCATAATTCAGCACTTTTTTTTTTTTTAAATAGAAAAAGTATGTTTCATTTCTACTTTAATTAGGAATGTAACAGTCAAAGAAATGAAGATTAGGTTGCAGGAGATCCAAATGAAAGCTCCTGTTTTCCTTTTCTTTGTTTTCCTATCTTATTCTTGCTCTTATGTTCCTATTTTCAGCTCGGGCTTGTTCTAACCCAGCAAGGATTCAGGAGTTCTCTGAACAAAGTACTATTTGGCTTTACATATAAGCTATTCATAGAGATTTTTTTTAAGATCATGTTGCCCATTGTTAAATTTTTGTTTTGGTTTTTATTTTCCTTTTTTTTTTTTTTTTTTTTCATGGATATTTGTATAAAGATTGTCTCTGTTGAATAGTAAG